>CM053792.1:741021142-742221142 GCA_028749045.1 Cupressus sempervirens
GAGTCCATGAGCATTAGGGTAGGATATCTTCATGTAGTGATGGGAAGTGGCTTGCAATGGGGGCCGGGGCCCTAAGAGGCTACCAGGGTAACTCATTGTAAGTTGGATTAATAAGTGACAAAATTCACACCTAATACTAACTGAATAAACCTAAAAAGATAAGTGTTTTGTTCTTGCCCATGCCTTGAGTGCTTGTATAGGCTAGGATGGGAGTAGTGAGATGCATGGTTGTGACCTTGCATTTCGTAGTATGCCTCGTCAGTATGAGAGGATACTAGTGGCCGCATAAAATCAGTATGGACCCATGGAGTTTAGTTAACTGCCAGGGTAACTTGTACGTGATAATTGCGATGACACTTTCTCGCTTGCATAGTAGGTTCCTACATGTCATTGTGTGCCTTTGGGATTAGATGTCAAATTTTGTGTTTGGAACCTTTGAGTTAGTATACTTTTAGGATTCTTGGACTTATAGAGATATGTGCTATGTGATTTTGATAGCTTGTTTGGGACTTGAGATTATCTCCTCAGCACGGTGGGAGTGGACCACTTAGGTACCATGAAGTCAGGTGGTAGTGTATTTTCCACTCTTATCATTTGAGATTCATTGAGACATCGTGGCTGATACGTCCTTCATGATGATGGTGGATATGTATCCTTTTTCATTGATGATTAGCATATGTTAGATGATGTTATCTTATGCTTTTATTTGCATGTTAGATTACTTCTACATATGATGTTGTAATTATTAGGAGTGATATTCCTACTATGTAATACCGATGATCTCTTCGGTGATTTGGAATGTTACGCACGGAGGGATGGCTAGGATCCACGATGGTCTAATGATGCTATTGACGGTTGGGAGGAACCATGCACTTAGTTTATTATGTTTGATCTTTATGATGGATGTATATGTTTTCTATGATGTTGTATCATGTGATTATCTCTACTTTGATGTATCATGGATTAGAATAGGATGATGTACCTTATTCTATGTATGTATATTTTTGAGCTTTTCGTACCCTATGACATGTACAGTGGATGAATGAGCATTTGAAATGTAATGTATAAACATTGGACTTATCATTATTATTTAGTGAGGATGTTGTACTAGATGGATTCATGTATGTAATTCAATGTTAAGGGATCTCTAAAGAATGTAATCTGTTATGTATGTTATGTTTACTATTAGATGGACATTACTATTGCTTCCGTTATGGTGCATAAGTTATATGTGGTGTTTACTATCATGAAAAAAAAAATGCTACTAAACTTGGTGAAATTCTAGGTTAATTCTTTGGATCCCTTGGTGGGGCATTACATCTAGGCTCTAGACCTTTCCCTCCAACTCCTCTATTCTTTGATTATGCACATAACCTATCTTGAGCTCTTCTTCATACAACTTTCTGACATCCAGGCATTCATTATAGGAAGTAGCAAGCCTATCCTCAATTTGATCCACCTTTGCCTCATTTATGAGTGCAAAGTGTTTAACCAAGATAGAAATCTCTTTGCTAGTGGTGTTTCCTAGTGTCCAAACTATCATATTTCCTTGAGCAGTCTCCTCTACATGAATCATTTAGGTTTCTTGGTATCAGGGGAAACACTCCATACAGCTAGGGTCTTTATATCTATACTAAATCTTGACCCTCTCTTCAATCCTTCACATTGTTGGCTTCATAACTGATTACCTTGCCTTGCCTTCTAATTTGGTCAATTACAAAGGCCCTTTCTATGTCCAATCTTGGTGCTAAGATCATGCCACTTCTATGCACCAACTCCCTAGCTTCTACAGTGGTCATGGTCTCACTGTTTGGATCATATGCTAGTAGTTTATCCACTAGTTCTTTGTTCTTTTCAAGATCTGCTCCTAGCATAAGGCTCAATGTGAGCTCATTTTGTTTAATTTTATATATAAAACTTATAAATTTAGATGATTTAATAAAATCATCATCTTTCATCAATTTCTCAAATTGGATGAGTCTATTATCCAATCTGGAGGCTACAATTTGTAGATTAGTTGAGGCTCTTCCTACCTCTGTTGCCCTTTCCTACAAGTAGTTATCTCTGATATTAGAAAAATACTGATCATTTCCTGGCATAACTTGCAAGGTTGTACTCACCACCCTCTTTGGGATGTGCATGTTTTTTTGTCTCTTACTTCTTTTTTCCACCCATGTGGAAGATGATGGTTGTTCTTCCTCCTCAACATCAATTTTCAATTGGACATCAGGCTCAGGGGATTCTATATTCACTATTTCCTCTTCTCCTTCTGGCTCACTTGGCATTTGGGCCATGATATGATCAAAGCTTTCAACCATTTTCCTCAAATTGCTAGGATATGGAATCTTTGTGTAGAAACCCTTGAAATCTGGGTTGGTCCTCTTTAAGGCCTCTTATACTTTTCTGATCTCACAACACTTCCCTAGTAGCTCATCAACCTCCCTTGTTGCTACTATATTAGCAATCAAATCTTCTATAGGGATGGGTTTTCTAGGAGGAAAAATGTAACCTCTAATGGCTTTTACATCATATATAATTTTTTGGGTCAAACATTCTGTAAGGTCCAGTAGCAAACTTATACTGACCTAGATACTCACTTAATTCCTAAAAGGAATTTTTCCCAATTATAAAATCTCCTACTTTAAAACTTCTATAGACAAATGTAGGTTTATGTAGGGAAGGAGGAATCATCTCTTTGTTCATTAGTAAAATTTTCCAAAAGAATTCAATATAGCTAACCTAGGAGGAAGATATTTAGGGAGTATATGGGGAGGCTGTGGGCATGCATAAACTCTCATTAATGTAAACTCTTTAAACAAAAATATATCACCCCAATTGTGGTCTAATTTCATTTTCTCATCCAAAAAGGAAGGTCTAAGTAATGTTTTCAAAACATTAGGGGCCCTAAAGAAAGTATGGTCTACCATCCTCATGATCACAGAACTAAACAAATTGAAGAACACAATTGCATTTGAATAATGAATTTTTTTATCCCAAATGCGAGTCCATAGTTGCATAGGTAACTCACCAAATTCATCAAAAGTTTGATTGATGAAGTCCTGACTGATGTAGCCAATGTTCTTATATAGGATCAAGTGCATCAACAATGAGTAATGATGAAATTTGAAGTCCTTCATCTCTCCTTTCTTGGCATTGACAATTTGATGGTGCATGTTATCCATGATCAATCCCACATAATCATATTCCCTATTGTGAAAAGGGTCTTTTATGTCACATGCCATTAGAAACAATGAGCCATATACACAATTCTCTACTCCATCACTTCCCAAAACCTTGTGTAATCCATACACTGTATTTTTGAAATAGTGTTTGAATCTACTTAGTGGCAAGTGATCTTCCACTTTATTTGGTATATGCCCTATCTTTTTTACATTGTAGGGGATGTGGGGCAACATCAAGGCAGCATCACATTATTCAGATAATGAGTCTTATTTCTCCCGAATTTACCCCACAAATCATCAATATCAATGGGCACATCCATTTGCTCCTCCAAACCAAAAGATTCTATGAAAGAAGTCCTATCAAGTGTGCACAAAATACTCCATTATGTCTATGGAATGACCTCATTACTGGATTATAGGAGTTTATCAATGCCTTCAACAAGTCCACATCAACAAATAATTTTGGGAATATCAGTTTTGCCATGTTTCTATTCCATGGGTTGCATACTGGTACATTCTTAGTTCTATTTTGGTAAAAATACATGAACAAATTAAGACCATCGATCTTAGGGCATTTTGCATCCCTAAATAGGAAGTAAGGGTCTTTGAAAACATGGTCATTTGCTGAAATTGTATTGGATGACCCTAGAAGTATCTTCAACCAATCCTCTACATGCTTGTTCAACTTTCAGACTCTAGTTTTCTTTTCTATTTTTACTGTACCCTTCTTCTTCTTCCCTTCTAGTGTGACCTCTACAACATTATCACCTTCCTCTTCAACCTCTACCTCCTCAATAGGAATCTCTTCAACATCCATGTCAGCCATTTTTCTGCAAATCTTTCTCAAACTCCTGTAGCAATGATACAGAGAACACAAAGCTATGGATGCTTGCAGAATTTTTAGAATAGAAAATATAGGCTGTTCAAAATGACAAATACTCTAAATTTTTAATCAAGTCTTTATAGTTTAACCATGCAATCTACCAACTTTAATAAATTTTGCATGCACGAGTTTTAATACCACCTTTGTAGGATGTCAACAAAGAATATCAACCATGTAATTTGATCCTAAAGTACATTTCTATTTTTATTTTACTTGGCTATGGTGAATTTGTCCTTTTTTTTCTTAACTGTCATGACACCTCAGTCGGCCTCCTTTTTCAAATTCTGTCTTCTGCTCATATGTTGAGTCCAAACCCTTTAATCTTCATGACTCAGGAGATACAACTAGCAAACTTGTATGTCTATCTGGTGATGCTTCAAAAAATTTCAAACATAGAAGCATTATGGTCCTTTAAGCATGGCTTTGAAATTCCTTTTATGCTCTTACATGGCCCTTTTTACCATAGGATCTTAAACCCTATCAGAAAACCCTTACATACTTGTGCTTCAACACATCTCATACCAGTGTAAAGCATTTATCCCACTTTTTATTTTCCCTTTTATGTTCTTATGCTGAAACAAATCTCATATTCATAGAGGAAGACATGAAACACCTCTTCATTCACATGGTATCCTTGCCATCATAGAAGTGCAAAGAAAAATGTTCTCTTCAACAAATCAATGACCCATATTAGATCTTAGAAAAAACATCACTATTGATTTAATCACATGCAAAATGAATGACTTAAGTTATCTTCCATGTAGGCTAGGCCCATCTGACACATATGATGTATCACAACCTGATTAGTTCTTTGTAGGGCCCAAGTGGCAATTTTTCAAGTCCCACACAACACATTTTTCCTTATGATATTGCTTTGTGGTTGCTCGCAAACTAGAACAACAAAGGCTCATAGAAGAAATCAAATCTTGCTTCGCTCTTACAAATTTCCCTTGCATGTAGAATCGTAAAACCCATTTTATATCTTTATGATATATCTTTTATGCCACAATAAGTCTTTATGTTCTTATGCCACTCAACAAAATGTGAGAGTGTAAATCAAACCACTACACCTTTTTTCTCATCTACTCAATACATTACTCGTACACCAGTAAATCAACAAACATGATCACTTTAGATATTATTATGCTCATATACTTAAAAGGAAAATGTATAGCTGAAAGTACCTAAATGAATTGATTTTGCTCATCTACTCAACTTGTCACCGTGGAACTGTAAGTCAAAACTAATAATACGTGAAAACCTTTTACACCTCTTCACCCAGAGATGAATCGTATACCCGAAAAGCTTCAAAGTCCATCGCTTCATTGTTACGAGTTACACAACTGTATGCTCGTAAACCAAAATGCCTTTACGCCTATATGTTATTTAGTGAAACATTACCATTGAAACAAAATAAAGAGAACTCAACACTCCTATGGGAAACCCTGTCATCATAACACCGTAAAGGAGCAAAACTTAGGAATTTTGCAAACCCTTTCAAAAAATTGAAGATAACCTAGGGTTATAACATACTTAGAGCATTATAATGACTATGTTGGTGACAAACCTTGAGAATTTTAATAAAATTCAAACAACATAGAGATCAAGGCGTGACTAGGGTAACACAAAATTTTGAAAAATTATAAAAAGAGAAACCCTAATTTGCAGGACACGAGAATTACATGATTTTTCACACATATTTTTGGAACTTCTCTACACTGTGAAAAATTAGGCCATCAGAGATGATACCCACAAGCTTTAGTACTACAATATAAAGTTGGCCTGTTGAGGCTTAAAATTGATCGCTTCTAGTGATATTCCCTATTAGGAGCAATAAGAACTAATAGTTCCACCTTGTAAAAGGATTTATTTAATACAATAAAGTGCATACTTGGTTAGGAGATTATGCATAAGACTATTAAGTCCATGTTGTTAGAGGATTTGACTGATCCACCTATTAGGATGAACCAATAGCTTATCTCTAGTATGCAACTCGGTTTGCTAAATGAGATTCCTTTAATGTAGAATGATCACCTAAATGTAATGGATTAGACTCTGCTTTTCCTCTTATACTACTTGTAGCCTTTAGTCAATCTTCATCTTCATCTTTTCTTTAACTCTTTTATTCTCTTTTCTCATTTGGATTTGACAAGATATCTCACATTTATACCAATCCAAATAATTACTTTCTAAAGTTGGATAAAATACCATATTGAACAATCTTCACCTAGTCGGCTTAGTGTTGGCACTTGGGTTTAAAAGACCACTCGAGTGATACACTAATACTTGGTAATATAGTGAACTTAGAAATCTTTGGAACTTGGTTGACATTGGTGCTTAGTACACATTGATCACTTAGGAGTTGGTGTGCAACTCGGTTAACATTGATGACTCAATAAGCATTAAAGAGCTTGGTTGACACTACAACAACTTGGTTACTATTTCAACTTGGTCAAGACTACTTTCTACTCTAATTAGTTAAAATTCCATGACTAGCTCAATTTACATTGTGTGCAAGGTTTACTTTGTAGTTCTTAGCAACAATGTAACCAACCAAATGACTAAGTGTTTTGGAACTAATTGACAACTAGTCTTTGATTCTCGAATGCTTTCCATATTTTTTCTCAACTAGTTTAGCTACAACTTGGCATGGTCAAAATAAATATTGTTCTTGACTACCTTGTAAGCCAAGTCCACATCTTCACATGGAACACTATTTGGTCAGCTTGAAATGTATATCTTATGTGCAATCACATGAATACCAAACTTAATTTCTATGTTAGTGACACCATTTAGTTTCATTCCTTTTCCATCCCACTCAGAAAGAGTCTTCTTTGAAAGCTCAACCTAACCTAGGGTTTTAGTTGTCTTGGATTTATCAAGCATGGGAAATTCAGTAACCTTGTGAATCATTTTGTTCATGATCTTGATGGGTTGGTTGAGCTAGAGAATTTCATATCATGAACACAACTCAAGATGAACATAATCCATTTGATTTGAAAATTCTTTGGCATATGTAGAATATGGGTTAAGCTCTTCACTGTTAGAGTAAATAATTAATATTTAATTATTTATTCTATTGCTTAAGTTTACTTAGGTCATGCATTTATTTAATATTTCATATTTAATGCATGTAGTGGTTAGTTGTTGACAACTCGGGAGTTTTCTCCTTTTTTAGCATATTCCATTTTTTGTGGATATGTGCTAAGTTGTCATTTTTGTCCTCTACCTCCTTCCAGCTTGTTCTACAAGCTTCTTGGAGCTCTTTATATTCGGGCTCTCTCTGATTGTAATAATATCAGATCATCATATCATTTCTTATTGTAAATACATTTCTTCTTGTGTTTGCATTATGATGGCTCTCATGTCCGTTTAGGGTTTTGCCCATGCTCCATGCTCCTCCCCTTCTATGGCTTCTCTTTGACAGGTACGCATGCAGGTGATCTTGGCATCTTCAGAGTTGGCTTTCCTCAACTCCAACATGGTATCAGAGCCTTCCTGCTGCAGCTTCGTTGAAGAAATTTTGAAGCTGTGATTTGAAGTCATAAACCCTAGTTTGTTTGTGCAATTTTTCTTCAAATCAGGGGATCAGTGATTTTTCGGAGCACTTTGGGACCAAACGGACATCACCATTGGATCCGGAAGGTCGTTTGCAGTCAGGATATATATAAAACTTTTTGATTTCGGACACAGGGCAATTTTGGCAAATTTTTGAGGCTTCCAGGTCGCTGCCGTACGGATCGTACGGACGAAGAGAAAATTTTTTTTTTTAAAAAAGCGTTTACAAGCGCACCGCCGCTGCACCACCGCGAGGCCGCCACCGCGCCACTCGCGTGCCGCCCGCGCTCCACCGCGGCCCGGCCGCCGCCCTCCGCCGGCGGTGCCTCTCTAGTTCTCAGCTCTGCAGCCACCTCCACCAGCGGCGCAACCTGCCTCCGCCCGCCAGCGCCGCTCCGACAGTGCAGCAGTTATTGCCCAGTCAGCGACACGTGGCATTTTCTGCCGCGTCGTGTGACTGACACGTGGCAGGCGCGCCACGTGGCACATTGCCACGTGGCACCTGCCACGTCATCGTCCGTACTGCCACGTGGCAATGCCACGTGGCACTTCTTTTTTGTGGCGACGGCCTCCAAGCCGTCAAATTTAATCGGCTGACTTGCTGACATCAGCACTACATCAGCCCTTGCATGCACCTCTCCCGATTGCTTTTGGACCTACTTGTGGTTTTTTGGCCATAACTCTTGCATACGGAGGTATTTTTCTGATTCGAAAGAAGCGCCAGAAAGCTGGTTCCGAGACGAAGATTTTGGTGCAGGTATTTTTAGGTTTTGATGCTTTTTTATTGCTCGTTTTTTCTGTTGAAGTCCAAAGTCCTGTTTTTGACTCCGGCATGCATATCTTTTGCGTCCCATGTCAGTTTTTTGAAAACTTTATATTTCTGGAAAGCTGGTTCTGTGTACTTTTCAGAACTGTAGTCCTTTTTCTTCGCTTTTGGCCTCTTCTCTTTCTATCATAGTTTTGGCATTTTTACTCTATGGTGGATATTTTGAGTATTTTAGGCCCGAGGATCGTTTTCCTGGCATGGTTTGCTTTCTTTTCGGCTGTACTTTCTTTTGGTTCAGCTCTTTTTCAGTTCTGATCATTGCAGCTATCTTTTTGAAGCACTTTTTCTTTTTGCACTGAGATAAATTGTCACTTTTGTATTCTGGGAGTCATGAACGTTGTTTTGAGTCAGGTGTACTTGCACTATTTCATAAAGCACCATGGGGGGGATTATTTGTTTGCTATTTTAGGCATTCTCCCTTTGTCAAGTGAGTGTCCCTTCCACGACATTAGCCCATGCAGAGTCAGTTAGACCGTGTCTTTATCGGTGTCTGTACCTCTTTTCCTCTTTCCTCGTTCTTGGTTTGTTTGCAGAAGATTTGGCTCACCTTCTCAGTTGCCTATCATCACACCCTGTCTGCATTAAGGGGGGGTTATGCTATGTTCTAATTCATCCATGGTTCGATGGTTCAATAGTGTGAACTATGTATTCAGTGGTTGATCCTATATACAAGGCGATTGCAGTGGCTGGCTACCTATGCATTTTGGTGAGATGGATCATCTACCATATAGACATGCTTAGTTCATGCCTTCTTCTTCCATGGAGGTTTCTTCAGATCAGCAGTTTGGCAGATTTGCGACTTCTTCATGCTTCAGTGATGTTGCTTCTTCATGATCACTCTTTGTTCCTGTTTTAGGGGACATTTTCCCTAGTTGGAGACTTCTTCAGCTCTTCACTGGGTTCTTACCTCTTTTTAGGGGAGGGTTTTTCCCATGTGGTTTTCTCTCTTTCCCTGCTTACAGAGGTTTCATCTTCTTGCATTGTACTTGGGTACCTAAAATGGCCTCGTTGCTAGGACCCATTATGCATTTCATCTTAGCTTTGTGAGCTTAAGGCATTTCCCTAAGTTGCACTTAAGGGGGGGTGTTAGAGTAAATAATTAATATTTAATTATTTATTCTATTGCTTAAGTTTACTTAGGTCATGCATTTATTTAATATTTCATATTTAATGCATGTAGTGGTTAGTTGTTGACAACTCGGGAGTTTTCTCCTTTTTTAGCATATTCCATTTTTTGTGGATATGTGCTGAGTTGTCATTTTTGTCCTCTACCTCCTTCCAGCTTGTTCTACAAGCTTCTTGGAGCTCTTTATATTCGGGCTCTCTCTCATTGTAATAATATCAGATCATCATATCATTTCTTATTGTAAATACATTTCTTCTTGTGTTTGCATTATGATGGCTCTCATGTCCGTTTAGGGTTTTGCCCATGCTCCATGCTCCTCCCCTTCTATGGCTTCTCTTTGACAGGTTTGTATGCAGGTGATCTTGGCGTCTTCGGAGTTGGCTTTCCTCAACTCCAACATTCACTTCCAAGTGTTTATGCTTAGGTTTGAGTTTTTTGTCCATATACAATGCCTTATATGCTTGATTAAGCTCTAGCGTTCCTAATTCCTGAATTTAACAGTGACAAACAAATTTGATGTCATGAATTAACAGTACATTTAATGGAATTTGTGAGTGTACACCAAATGGGTCCAATTCCTCTGTAATCACAAGACAAAGCTTGAACTTTGGGGCTTCACACACATTGTTCCTTACTAACATCTCAAATCCCTTCTTAACCTTGCTACTAGATGAGGTTTCCATAATGCTCGATGATGGAAGGACAATCTTTGACAAATTCACTCTGAATTTCTGAGGGGCTCAAGTTTCCTCTGCTCTTTTCTCTCTTGAATTCATGGTGAAGAATGAAAACATTTGATTCTTCCTTTTATTCAAAGTTTGTCTTTAAGTCACCATAAATGCATTGTATGACAAAAAGCGCAGTGGCAGCCTATTTAACTCAACAACTATGAGATTCTCAAATAATACCTTTGGTAACTTTAACTTGGTAAGCACAAGCTTGGTCGGGTCTCCAAACTTGGTATATGCCATCTACATCCAAGCTTAGTTAGGACTATCTTTTGACTAACCTCGAGTTAGGTCATGCAACCTAACTTTTTCTCGGATAAGTCTAAGTTACTTGGTTCAAAGTGACATTCAACTCAATGATCCCAATGCATCTGAAATGCTGATTTAGATCTTCTTGCTTGCTTGACTAGAATTGGTATAATATGTTTCTTTGAATCATGGTTCCAATGATCTCCACAGATAATTAGTTTGAAGTAGTTGAATCACCCAACTCATTGACTTGGGGGTTCATGCATTCCT
This sequence comes from Cupressus sempervirens, assembly GCA_028749045.1. NCBI lineage: Eukaryota > Viridiplantae > Streptophyta > Pinopsida > Cupressales > Cupressaceae > Cupressus > Cupressus sempervirens. The sequence goes on from CM053792.1 coordinate 741,031,965, forward strand.
AACTTTGACTTGTATTTCTAGATATTTTCTTACCCATTGATGCCTCATTTGATTTATGATATTGATAGCCTTTTCTTTCTTTTCATATTCAACTATAACTTGGTTCATACAGTTCTTGGCTAGATGACCAAGTTCTTTGCATACAAAACATCTATGTGTAGGGTCTCTCTTCCTCATGTGATATATTATGAAATTTTCTCCAATGTTTCCATGCTCACCACACAAGTGACATATGTACCATATGTAATAATCCCAACCAAAGATAGCTTTCACAATTTTTTCTGATGGATTCCATTTCTTGGTTTTGCATTTTGAAGATTTGTGCCCTTGATTGTTGCATTTGAAGCATTTTCCTTCAAACTTGGTTTTCTCTATGCATTCTTTTGCTCTATGTCCTTGCTTGTTACAAATGTAACATTTTCCATTGAATTTTTATTTACCATTGCTCCAAAACTTGTTTGATGTATTCCTTGTCTTTCCATAATGATTATATGTAGGCCTTCTATTCTTTTGAGCTCCTTGCTATGATGAATCACCTTCATCTATATAGCCTAATCCAGCTTGGCCTTTGTGTCTGAAGTGAGTTTTCTTGTTCGTTTGATTCATGACTTCTTGAGATTTCATCATCCTTTCATTGGTTTTCCTTTCTATGCTAAGATCATTCTTCCATCTTACATTATCTTTCCTCAAGTTGATAAGCTCTTGATTTGCACAATTCAGTTTATTTATCAAATCTTCTTACTGAAGAGATAGCTGATGAATTTCATTATCCTTTTCTTCTATCTTTTCAATTAGAAATATTTTCTCTTCTTTTTCCATGCCTTTTTGTTTCATGCTTTTACACATCTTGACTAACTGAATTTCTTATTCTCTTTTAAGTTTTCTAACTTCTTCATGTAGAGTGAGATTCTTTTCAAGTATATCTTTGATTGTTGCATCAACTTCATCTGAACTTCTATCTTGGAAAATGTCTTCAATTCTTTCTTCTATCTAGATATTTTCATTTTTTTGTGTTGCTAGTTATTTCCTTCTTTGTAAGGATTTAGAGGGTTTCTCCTTTAGCTTCTTGAATTGTTCCATTGCCATATGTATATTAAACTTTTCATTTTCATTAGCTTTCTCTAGTTTGCACACTTCCATTGCCTCTAGTCTTTTCTAAAGGTATCTGATATGAGAACCCTTCTCTGATACCAATTGTTGGAAATATAGAGTAGGCTAGGTGACTGAGAGGGGAAGGGGGGAGGGGGGTGAATTGAGAACTGATAAAACATTTACTTCAATTCACCATTTAACCCTTTATAAAATGATTTGATCTAATTGCATGCATGAAATATTGAAAACAATAAAAAACTCATAACACTTGACACAATATTCAGTAACCTTGAAATATTCCAAATAGAAAGTAAAACTAGGTTTGGGATGATACCCACAAGCTTTAGTACCATAGTATAAAGTTGGCAAGTTAAGGCTTACAATTGATCACTTTTCGTGATCTTCCTTATTAGGAGCAATAAGGAATAATAGGTCCACGTTGTAAATTGATTTGTAGAATACAATGAAGTATGTAATTAGTTAGGAGATTCTACATAAGACTGTTAAGTCCACCTTGTTAGAGGATTTGACTAATGCACCTATTAGGGTGAACCAGTTGCTGATCTTTTCTATGCAACTCAATTTGCTAAATGAGATTCCTCTAATGTAGAATGATCATCTAAATGTGCTAGATGAGACTCTTTTTTTCCTCTTATACTTCTTGCAGCCTTTTGTCAATCTTCATCTTCTTTTTTACTATTTCTCTTTTATTCTCTTCTCTCATTTCGATTTGACAAGATATCTCACATTTATGTTAATCCAAATAATTACCTTCTAAAGTTGGCTGCAATACCATATTGAAAAATCTTCACCAGTCAGCTCAATGTTGACACTTAGGTTTAGAAGACCACTCAGGTGATATATTGATACTAGGCAACATAGTGAACTTGACAATCCCTAGCACTTGGTTGACATTGGTGCTTAGTTTACATTGATCACTCGGGAGTTGGCATAGAACTCAATTAACATTGATGACTCGACAAGCATTGAAGAGGTATGTTGACACTTCAATAACTCAGTTATTATTGTAGCTTGGTTGTCAACACAACTTCCTACTTTGCTCAGTTAACATTCCATGACTAGCTTGGTTTGCATTGTCTACAAGTTTTACTCTATGGTGCTCGGCAAAAATGTAACCAACCAAATGAGTAAGTGTTGTAGCACTAATTGAAAACTAGTTTGGACATAAGGCCAACAATTGGGCATTACTGGGCTAAGTACACACCAATATATTCAAAGAGATGAAGGAGGAAAGGTCTACAAAAAAAGGTTTTTTCACGAAAATTAAGGATGGTTGGAGGTTTTTCCATCAATGCCAAAGCAAGAGATTGTTGGACCTATCAGTCAAGTGGAATGAAGATTGGAGATTGGTGATGGTGATGAATAATACTTCACATCACATGGTGTTTTTTGGACTAACCACCAACATTCCCCTTTGAGATTCATGACATGTCTTAACTACTTTCTATTTTGTATAAGTCTAGTGGTTGTATCATGCATTTATAGGTGAATCTTTTGATACAATGACAACTCTAGCTTCTAACAAGTGGTATCAGAGCTTCGTCATAGGTTCAAATCTCCTTGGGTAATGCTAAGGGGAGGATTTTTGGACAACACCAACTTCCCCTTTGAGATTCATGACATGGCTTAATCGCCTCTTATGTTCTATAAGTCTAGTGGTTATATCAGGTATTGATAGGTTGATCTTTTGGTGCAACAAAAATTCTAGCTTGCAATAGTGTTATGTGACTAGCCAATTTATGTTATCTAAATTTTGAATCTACCAATTCGTGAAATAATTTTGAATAGGGTTTTAGCACCCAAATTTTTGGAAGTCTACATAGATTATAGACTTCATTTTTTCTATGTTATTTTTTATGTTGATGTCATGAAAAGTGAAGAGATTAGAGTTGTAAAGTACATATATAAATAATAAATAGGCTGGTTTAAGATGGGTACACACTAGCAAGTACAAAATGTGAAATAAGGTGTTCACATGGCAACTTTAAAAGAAAGAGGAGCTTAAGGGATTTTCAAGGTTTAAAAAATAGGTATAATAGAAAAGTTGTATCACTTAATATATCAACCATTTTAATTTTCTTTCTTATCATTGCAACTATTTTGTAAGCTCTTAATTAGGCTTGCTTCATTAGAAACCACTTGTGAATCCTCTAATAAGGAACCTCCTAGAAGGAGTGTTGTAAATCCTTTCACATGGTAGCCTTGAAATGATCCTATAATCCTCATAAATTTTTGATATCCATAATTACATCTATTCATAGAAAAAACAATTTTAGCCATTAACTGGATACTTTATTATATATAGTAAAAGACTAGTGAGTATATTATTTCCATTGTGGTTTTCATCCTCTCATCAAGGATTTCCACCTACAAATATATATTTTTCCTTGATGTATGTTTTCTTGTGTGACTTTACTTTGTTCTATTATGTTTCTTTATTATTGTTTTACTACTAAAGAAAATGGTAGTTAAATATTTGTAAACTTATCTTAGCAAACTAGTTGGAAAGTTAAATTGATTCACCTACCTCTTAGTATTGATTCACCCACAAGGATTCAACCCTATAAGGTCAATGTCTCATGTTTGTGTCATTGGTTTCTTGGAAATACTTGTAAAATATACTTTATATGCTAGGATAATATTAATTCCACTGGAATGCATATGTTTGAAATGAGATTCTATCATTGATTTCGATTTCACATTATACAAGAAAATCTACTCAGGGGGAGTTTTTGGACTGTTTAGGATTTTAGAAGTTTTTGCAATTTTTCTATCAATACCAAAGGGATATATTGTCATCGGTCAAAAAAGGGGTTATATTGGTTGTGAGGTTGTGTTCATTGGTTGTTGGAAGTATCGGTTGAATGTTTGTTGGTTGTTAGTGAGTGAGATATCAAAAGGTTTCAATTATATGCAAAATAGATTCAATTTGTGCAATTTTGGGGTATGATTTCAAGCACAGTTATTCCTACTATTGAAATATATCTCTTTGGTAAATCTTAATTTTTTGATAATTGTAGAGATAATTAGTTTTGGTTATTTTTGTGTAAGAGAGTCCTTCTAGGAAACCTTAATACTTGGGAATTATAATAGTTCTTTAGATTTTTTTGATGTATCAGTAATCTCATGTTCTAGACAAGTTTTATCATGTATGTGGTTTAGATATTTATGTGGTTTCAATGATTCCATATTTTACTTATCTTTTTGACAATGTGATACAAAAGCTATGTATCTCAAGGGTGACCAATGTTTAGGTCCTATGATAATGTGATGTAAACATTTTTTTATGTATGACCTATATTTATCTTCGATGGTAACTTTATAATTATGCCTATAAAAAAAAAAAAAAATCTGGCTAACATGTTTTGTGGCTTAGCCAACATATGTAGCCAGCTTATATATATATATATATATATACTATCTCATGTGAGTGTGCATGCAAAATAGAAAAATATAGAGTTCAAGGTGACATTTGTAATTCTATTTCAGTCCATGTCTAATAATTTATTGTAACCTAAAGGAAATTGAGTGAAGGTTTGATCTACTATGTTGCATAGGTTTGGTATATTCTATTGAAATATCTATATCAGTCCTACTACTAATGGTGGTTATTGTCCTATCAATTAGAATTGTTTAATGTGTAGGAAGATGCAATTCTATTAGTTTACTTTTCGTCAACAAATTTTTTTTTTGTAATCAATTTTTTGTATAAGGGCAGTTAGCCCAATCGATAGTGAGTCAAAAAATAATGAACAAATTGGCATTGATCCCCTTGAAAAAATAACCTTAATTGATGTCACCTTAACTTGTATAACCAGAATCACTAACCCGCAAGAGATGTAAACTAGATTCATTTTCCCACAAAAATGGCTTCCACCCCTCATTTTATTATTTTCCCTCAACCATTTTGCAAGATTGTTGTCTTGTTGATCCCTAGCACGATCCCACTAGACCCATTCCTACGGGATCACATTTTCAAAACTTTGGGACCACTAGCAAATGAAAAACAAAAATCACAAGCAAAAAGTTTTAGTGCCTACCAAATAGTCTAGTGTCCATCATGCCCATACTTGTTGCACCATGTCCGCCTGATGCTCTTGTCATCCCTATGCATCCATCACATCCTCCAACTCAAAGATCAAAAATCACAATATGTCATCGTCAATATGAGAGTAGATAATCCTTTATAGCCCTCTTGGACACTCTTATAGGTCCCTTATGGTGTGCTACTTCCCTTTTTGATCCCTCCAGTGACCCCCTTTTCCTCCATCCCTATTACTTTTGAAATTTCACTACCACTTTAACACTTTCTTTGTCCTTCGGTGTCCTTCTTCTCACCCTAGTTTGTTGTACTTTTTCAAGAAGCGGTCAAGAACTGCCTTCTTTTACCATTCTCTTCTTGAGTAAGCATCACATAGTCCATTCTCTCCTCTTCTACTTGAGATTGGGGCAACCCTATTGCTATAAAAATCTTCTTTGTGTCATTTACGTTTGAACTTCTTTGAAATAGTGTTGTCCCAAAACTATGTCAAATAGGAGAAAAACATACACACCTAAATTTGATTACATCACTAAGTAACCTTATTTAGTCATCTTCTAGGACATTATTGATTAAGTATTTAATATTTAATTAATTAATCATCATCCCCTAGTTAATTATTTAATTTAATTAACTATAGGTCATTTGATAAAATCAAATGATAACCCAAAATCAATTTATTAATTAAATCTTTATTCCTCTATTAAATTAAATAAATACATAAATCTATTTAATTTAATCTCACACCTCCCTTTTATTAAATAAATCATTCAATAAATCAATTCCTAAACCTTAACCATCCCTAAACCCTCACCTTTCCCAAAGCCAACTCATTCGCCCATGCTAATCTCACTTAGCCAGCTAATTAACCTACCTCACTAATCCTAAGCCACTTCCCTCCTAATCCCCTCCTAAGCTAATGCCTAATCCCCCTCCTAAACATGTGCACAACTTTAAACATGGGTTAAGACTTTATAACCCAAGACAAAGTCATAGTCCTCCCCCATCCTCTTACATTCCTATCCAAGAGGATTAATGGCTCTTACATACCTTAATGGCCCTTAAATGCCTCTTACATCCTTCTTGCACACTCCTCCCTAATAACTCCCTTTGACCCTCCACTTTGACCATCTAATCCCCTTGTGACACTTGTCCATTAAAAAAAATGCTATAGTAGATTTAACTCAAGCAAGTTGTCAAACTATTACTTTAGAGCTTAGGTAAACTTAACTCCCAGAAGTACTATGTATGCAACTATAAAATATTTTTGGTCATTTGGAGGGATATGTATTCTATGGAGATCCATTGAATGTGAAAAATGTGTCTATAGTAACAAAACACTTAATTCATAGATAGTTTGACAAGGAAAGATGGAAAACAATAGTGTAAATTGCCATCATAATTTGATCCAAGGTGTTGTAATGTGAAGGGCACATGGATGAAAAGTGCATGCCATGACAAAAAAATCATAGAGCAAGGGCACAAATATCACAAGGGAATAACAATGAAATGCAGAGATCACAAGGGCAGGATAATGAAATGCAGTGATCACAAGGGCATGCCAAAGATATTGTAGATCTCTACTGATCTCCATGAAGGGCATGCCAAAAAAATGCAGAGACCATACGAGCATGAAAAAAATGTAGTGATCACAAGGGCATGACAATGAAATCTCCACCAACATTCAAAGCTCTCCACCCTCTTTTTCTCGTAGCTCTCTATGATCAAAACAAATGGGGAATGATTTATGTCATGTTTTCCTTTTTTTGTTTATATCTAAAATCAACTTCACATTGTGTTGTAACTCTAGCATAGGTGTTTGATCCTTGATATCTTTCATTTTAGCATTTCAACATTCAAGTTTTCAAATTTCCTCTTCATTATATAGTCCTTTCCACCCTAAAAACCACTTTGTTACTTCATTAAAATTAGGACTTGAACAAACCCAATGATACAAAACCTATTGCCATTTTTACAAAAATGCTACCTCCAACATTGCAACCATATGATAAATGGGAATAGGGCATGCCTGAGCCATAACTCTTTTAAATCAGTCTACTTGTTGATTAGCTAGATTTATTAAAAATTCCTGTAGAAATGTCATCAGATTAGGTACAATAAAATGAACAGTCAGTTGTTCTCAACTAGCAAGATCAAATATAGTTTTCTAAGTTGATAAAATTGCATATATGGATGCATCACTTACATGCTAGGCATGAAGTGTATTCCCCAATTTGTGTGTATGTGTATATATATGTATGTATGTATATATATGTATGTATGTATGTATATATGTATGTATACATATGTATATGTGTATATATACATACATACACACACATATTTGTGTGTCTATGCATATATGTATGTATATATAGAGAGAGAGATCTTGTAGATTGTGGAGATCAATGGAGATCTAGGATTTCATTGATGTGCCCTTGTGATCATTGAATTTTGTTGTCCTTGTGATCTTTTCATCTCATTGTTGTGCCCTTGTGATCTCTACATCTTGTTGTCATGCCCTTGTGATTTCTATATATGTATGTAGTTATGTATGTATGTATGTATATACATGTATATGCATGTATATACATATATATGTATGTATGTGTTAGAATATATAGTCCACAGATGTAACTGGGGGGGGGAATCAGTTATCCAACTAATATCATAGATAATAATTTTAAATAATCTTAACCATATGAGTAATGTAAACTGAAACCACAACAAGATACTCTTACACAATAACACCAAATATGTTAACTAGTGAAACCCTTGATCAAAGAGAAAACCTCGGTGGGGATGGTACCCACAAGATGATGTACTAATATAAATATTCCTTGCTAGAGGATAGACCCTGTTAGGAGTCTATTACAACATTTAGTACATATGAGTCTTTGTTAGGAGATCTTGAATTCCTGTTAGGAGATTCCAACCCTATTAAGAGTTCTACCAACCCTGTTAGGAGTTCTAGAAGATAGCTAGACCCACTACCCAAAAAACTTCAAGGTTAAGACCAATGAACCCACTATCCAAATGACCTTTGTATTATTCCTTGCAAAATAATAAAATTGAATTCTACTTCCTTCCTCTATCTCTATCCTATCAACCAGACTTATGCTCCTTCTGATCTTGTAACCAGATAATGAAATGCACATCAAATAATCCCTTGGATCACTTGTAATTAATTAAGAAGGCCTAACAGTTGACTTAGGGAATTATTTTATGGATTTGATATAAAGGATATTTTCCTTTATCATAAACATGCATTCAATCAAAACTTTTCTCCTTTTTGTACTTGGCACTTTAACAATGATGACAATACTTCTACATACTTTTTCAAATAAGGAAAACATATTTCATTTATACCATATGTTCATAATAATTCCTTGAGTCAGCCTTGAGTCTTTCCCAATTAATCAAAATAAGATATATAATTAATTACAATTGAAATAGCATTGTTGGCTCACAGTCTATTACAAAACTTTACATGTATGACTCTAGGTCTTGCACACTCACTAATATCATCATCTAACTTTCATTTGTCATTGATTGATTGTGCATCATCTCATTATATATTGGCTAAAAGAAATAATGCAAACATTAGAAACTATCAAAATAGATGCTCTATTTCTATGCTGCTCATAGTAAATCAAACATAACTATCTTACATCTTTGACTCATACTTCGTCCTCTTAACCACATCATCAAAACACTCTCAAGAACATGTCCTTAACTGTGCATCACTTAACCCTTACTCAATTACTATGCAACATAAGATCTATGACTACTATTCTTCTAGTCTCTATATAAACCATACTATGTTGTCATTAGTGACAAACACAGTCATCAATGCAGCATGCCAATGTTCTCCAAAGCTCAAGATACTCCCCCAAAATAGTATTGTCAGCATTCATGATAATAGTATGTATGTATGTATATAAATAGAAAGATCTTGGCATAATAAAATAATAATAAAAATCACTCAACAAATAGCATGACCACAGATGCAATGACAATGCCTATTGGTAAGTAGATTCCTCTTTTTCTCTCTCATTTTTCATGTGTTTATTTCACTTGAACTATATATGTAGTGAGTTAGGATGTATATAGGTTAACCTTACATTAACTATAAACTACAACACAAAGGTTGCACTAGGGTATTATAGTATTGTAATTATAGAAAATCATCTAATTTTCCCAAGTGGGTGTATAATGGAGAAGAGTTGTATTAGGTGAATAAAGCTCACCAGTGGGTATAGGAATATAGCTACATCAAAACAATTAGGAACTAAAACTACATATTCATTAGAGTGAGAATTTCAAGGGTCTTTATCCCGTAGATGTGGGTACATAAGCAACCTAGTAGGCTTAGTATGCCTCTGGTGTGTAGACACCTTGGACATAATTAGGTAGCACTTAACTATTTTATGACATTATATGGTAACTCACGAGGCTCATTACCTTACAGAAGCCTCTCTCCAAATTGCCCAAGATGTCTAGAATATCTGGCTGAGCACCTCCAATATGGTTCAATTTCTTGAGTTCATCTATGACATAATTCTAATTATGTATAAAAGGATTATATGTTTCTTCATTGTTGCCAATATCTAAATTCATTCTAAATATCTAATCTTGCTTTTTTTTTAGCACATTCTTTTACAACAATTTACCTTTCAACTATTGTTAGTGCCTAAACTTCAAAATCAATGTAAGTTAATTTGCATGGTAGTAGAATTTCTTGAATTTATCGACACAGTACTAAGTGGAATAAAAAAATTACATTTCAATTCTCCATTGGGGATATAATTATATTTTATTCCTTAGATTTGGATGTACTAATGAGGGATTTAGCTCAGGCCATGGAAGAGCATTTGAGTTGTGAACATTAAATTAGGAATGATTTATGTCATGTTTTCTTCTTCTTTTTTTAATATCTAAAATCAACTTCACCTTGTGTTGTAACTATGGCATAGGTGTTTGATCCTTGATAGCTTTCATTTCAACATTTTAGCATTTAGGTTTTCAAGTTTCCATGAGAGATGTAAACCAGATTCAATTTCCTGTAAAAATGGCTTCCACCCCTCATTTTATTCTTTTCCCTCAACCATTTTGCTAGATCATTGCCCTGCTAATCCCTAGCGCGATCTTGCTAGACTCGTGCCTACGGGAACATGTTTTCAAAACTTTGGAACACTATCAAATGAAAAACAAAAATTACAAGAAAAAAATTTTAGTCCCTACCGATTGGTCTGGTGTCTATCGTGCCCATACTCATCGTACCACATTTGCCCAATGCTCTTGTCATCCCTGCACAACCATCACGTCCTCTAACTTAGAGCTCAAAAATCATAATATGTCATCATCAATATGAGAGAAGATAATCCTTTATGGCCCTCCTAGACCCTCTCATAGGCCCCATGTGGTGCACTACTTCCCTCTCTGATCCCTCTAGTGACCCCATTTTCCTCTAGCCCTATTATTTTTACAATTTCATTGCCATTTTAACACTTTCTTTGTCCTTTTGCATTGTCTTTCTCACCTTGGTTTGTTGTACCTTTTCAAGAAGTCACCAAACATCACCTTCTTTTCTCATCATCTTCTTAAGTGGGCATGACATAGTGCATTCTCTCCTCTTCTACTCAAGACTAGGGCAACCTTGTTGCCATAAAAATCTTCTTTGCATCATTTACATTCAAACTTCTTTGAAATAGGGTTGTCCCAACACTATGTCAAAGAGGGGCAAAATGTAGACACCTAGATTTTATTACATCATTGAGTAAGGATATTATTGATTGAGTAATTAATATTTAATTAATTAATCATCATCCCCTAGTTCATTAGTTAATTTAATTAACTATAGTCCATTTGATAAAATCAAATGATAACCCAAAATCAATTTATCAATTAAATCTCTTTTCCTCTATTAAATTAAATAACTGCATAAATATATTTAATTTAAGCTCACATCCCCCTTTTATTAAATAAATCAATTCTTAAACCCTAACCATCCTTCAACCTTATCCTTACCCAAAGCCAACTCATTCACCCATGTTAACCTCACTTAGCCAGCTAATAAACTAGCTCACTAATCCTAAGCCACTTCCCTCCTAATCCCCTCCTAAGCTAATGCCTAATCCCCCTCCTAAATATGTGCACAAATTCAAACATGGGTTAAGATTTTCTAACCCAAGACAAAGTCAAAGTCCTCCCCCATCCTCTTACATTCTTATCCAAGAGCATTAATGGCTCTTACATGCCTTAATGGCCCTTAAATGCCTCTTACATCCTTATTCCACACTCCTCCCTCATAACTCCCTTTGACCCTCCACTTTGACCATCTAATTCCCTTGCGACACTTGTCCATTAAAAAAAAATGTTATAGTAGATATAACTCAAGCAAGTTGTTAAACTATTACTTTGGAGCTTAGGTAAACTTAACTCCTAGAAGTACTATGTATGCAACTATGAATTCTTTTGGATCATTTAGAGGGATGTGTATTCTATGGAGATCCATTGAAGTTGAATTATGTGTCTATAGTAACAAAACACTTAATTCATAGATAGTTTGACAAGGAAAGAAGGAAAACAATAGTGCAAAGGTGATCATAAGAAGGCTTCAAATAGCCTTTGTCCAAAATCCGTCTTTTAATTTTTTCAATGCACATTATATTCAACACATTGGATATAAAGATTTGAAAGATTCTTGATCAAAGTCTAGCCTTATGATCCACAAAATTTTCATTACTATTAAAAATTTTTATTAATGCCATTCAAAGAAACCCAATCCACTGTCACTACTTGATTGTTTGCTAGCCTAATCCATTTGTATTATTTTATTGTTTGGCATATTATTTGCACAATTGTTGAGCTTACTTGCTTCATTGTCATTCTATTTTTATGTCATCAAGCTAAGTAGCTTCATTATGGTATTTTCAATAATTATTTTTCGTCTCATTGCTTAGAAGGCCACTAGATTTTTTTAAAGAAAAGACATCAAAGAGTTAATAATATTATATTTCCACAATCCATTTCTAGCATAATTTTGTTTATGGATTAGATTGTGTGCGTTTTTTAACATCAATGTTTGTCTATGGATTAGATTGTTGCAGATGGATGATATTATGGACTATTTGAGTGGAGCAATGTATTTCACAAAGATAGATCTAAAGAGTGGGTTCCATCAAATCTTTATTAGAGAAGAAGATGAGTAGAATACTACCTTCAAGACTAGGGAAGGAGTGTACAAGTAGTTAGTTATGCCTTTTGGGCTAACCAATCCACCAAGAAATTTTATAATAGTCATGAAATTTTATAATTTTGATCTTTAGTGAGACATTGGAGGATCATTTGATACACATTCATAAGGTGTTTGATAAGTTAAGGGAGGAAAAGTTGCTAATAAATTTGAAGGAGTGTAGTTTCGTGAAGGAGTTGGTATACCGAGATTTGTACTTTCAACAGAAGGTCTAAAAATAGACCTTGAGGAAGTGAAGGCTATCCTTGAATGACTTACTCTAAGGAGTGTGATTGAAGTAAGATCTTTTCACTAACTAGCTAGTTTTTAGATGAAGTTTATAAGAGGCTGCAATAGTATTTGTGAACCTTTGATTGAAACCATGAGAGGAGATAGGAAAGAATTTAAGTGGAAATTAAGAGCAGATAAGAATTTTAATCTTTTGAAATTGAAAATTATATAATAATCTATTTTAGCACTTCCAAATTTTAATAAGGTATTTCAAGTAGACTATGATGCTAGTGGTACCACAATAGGAGCTATTTTGAGCCAATAAGGTAGACCTATTGCTTATTTCATTAAGAAATTGAATGATGCCAAAAGAAAGTATTATGTTTATGATCAAGAATTTTATGTTATAGTTTAAGCAATGAATAAGTGGAGATGTTATATTATTCCTTAGGATTTTTTTTTGTATACATATCATCAAGCTTTGCAATATTTGAATATTAAAGGAAAATTGAATCGAAGGCATTCGAAGTGGGTCGAGTTTTTGCAGAGTTATGCTTTTTTTTTTTAGACATAGGAGTGGGAAGTCTAATAGAGTTGTAGATGCTCTTTATAGAAGATAAGTTTTGTTTATAGAAATATAGGTTCAGGCGGTTAGGTTCAAAGAACTCAAGAATTTGTATCTAAAGGATTTTGGTTTTGGTGAGGCTTGGAAAGCTTGTACAGAAGTTGTTACACTTGATAGGATAAAGTGATTGGATTTCATAATCAAAGATGGTATACTATTCAAGGGATGTCATTTGTGCATTCCCAAAAGTTCTATGAGAAAATCTCAACAAGGAGAAGCATAGTGGAGGATTGGTTGGACACTTTGGTAGAGATAAAACCATTGCTTTGGTTGATAAGAATTATTAGCCACAATTGTAGCAAGATGTGAAGAATTTTATATAGTGTTATAGAGTATGTTAGATGGTGAAAGTAGTGAAGGAAAATGTGGGGTTATATCATCCATTACCTATACTTGAGAAGCTATGGGTATAAGGAATTTTAGACTAGAGATGAAGTAATGGTTCATTTGAGAAAGGAGAGATTTCCAATGGGTACGTACAATAATTTGAAAATGAAGAAGTTTGGACCATCCAAGATAGTGAAAAAAATGATTATGGAAATGCCTATGAAGTAGAGTTGCATGTTGAGCTCAATATTTCACTAATGTTTAGCATTTTAGATTTGACAAAATATTATGAAGGAGGTTATGGAGATAAAGTTGCAGAAGTATAGTGGAGTGTTTGGACATCTACTTTAGCTACAAAATAGATTGAGGAGATATGGAATAGTCATGTGGGAAAATGCATAAGAAATGGAACATATGAAGAGCATCTGGTCAAATGGAAATGAAGGAAAGTGAAGGATTCATCATGGCTAGCACAGGAGGAGGTTGTCTGTCTTGGTTTTCCTCTGACAACCTGAGATGTGACATGGTCACTTCTCAAAAAACTTTGTGTTTCTAATGCATGAGCATCTTGGGTGTTAGGGCAGTCTTGTATCACTCAAAAATATTTATATTTCTAACTTTCTAGCTTTTGTGTTTTAAATAATGGTTATTCCTCTATAGTGTTTCTATTTGTGGGAGTTTGTTAATTTAGTAAGTTGATATTATGTGCTTAGATTGTTCTAATCTCATATGTCCAAGTTCATCTTTGACCTATCAGCCTATTGGATGAGTTTTATTTTCAAATCATATGTACTGATGTAGTTAGTGCATATTTTTGGTATGGATTTTGGCTACCCAAGCTTCAAATCCAGCAATGAACACCTGAATGATTGTTGGTGTAAATATGTATCTACTATTTACACTTACATAAGTTTACTTAGGTTATTGCATTATTTTATTATTTATTTTATGAGACACTTAGGAGTTTACATACTTTCTTGAGTTGTCATGTTGACAACACAGAAGTAAGCAACTCTAATTCAACACATGGTGTCTACAACACTAGAGTTTGCATTATTAACTGAGTTGTCATGTAGACAACACAATTATTTGAACTCCTCATTTAGCACATGGTGTCTACAACATAAATTTTCATGTTGCACCATTGTAGGCTTATCCTCTCATCATCACACTTACTTCCATACTTAATGGAGGATAACCCACACTTGGTGGACATGTGCCTAGTTATATGACTTATCATGACGCTAATTCTTAGCCATTCTAGATGCATCTCAAAGGATTTTTTATATAGGCACTCCTAGTGTACTTTCATTAAATTGAATCAAATACATATTAATGTTCTGATCATACTCTTTCTAGTCTACAGTTGTGTTTGGGTTTGAGTTCTTTGTTCTTGGGTGAATTTTTCCCTAAGGAAAATTCTTACATGGTATCAGAGCTCTTGGAGAATTTCTCTTCACATAGCCATTTGAGACTATTTTCTTGCTTCAGCACCTTGGGTCAAATCTAGGGTATCATAGTCATTGGGAGTGCCTAGAGCTAGATCTGACCTTGCCATTGCATTTAGAATTTTGATTCAGTGAAAATTGACTATAAATTTGACTACCATAGGCCAAAGTTGATCATGACGCAAACCTTTTTTGCAAACTAGCACCTAGAGGCCACAATTTGCAAGTTCGGGTATTATCTATTAGATTTGCAATTTAATTTAATTCAGATCTTCATTTTAATTTTCTTTGTATTTTTCAACATTTTTGCAATTTTTGGAAGCATTTTTCAAAAAAAAATTTAGCCCAGTTGGGCATGTAGAGAAAATTTCTTTTGCACAGGTACCAGATAGTCACACTCTAGCCCTACGTAGAATATTATGATAATACTCCACATTCAAATTTCAACGAGCACATTTCCAGCATAGGCCCAATATCATCAATGGCCAATATAACACTAGAAACCAACAAACTTGCCTCTAACCACTGGTGACGACTTATTTGTTTATCACTTTGTGGCAGTGGTCTTTTAACCACCAACAAAATCATTGTTTTTACCAATGTGGAACTAAATTGTCCCCACCTACTAGCAATTTGACTTCACCAACGACATCTTTGGACTTTCCCAGCGTTGAACCAATTTTTGACATGGAGAACCTCTAGTGCTTTGCACTTTCCAGTGTCATAACATTGACCACCATAACATTTGTGGAAATCTTCCTATGATTGACGTGTGTCCAGCATGCTCGCACAGACCTTGGCACCAGCTCACTCGCTGATAGGGCTTCCACGCAGGCAAACACACATCAGTGTCCATGTGGCACTACCACCTTTGTAGGTCTCGACCCTCCACGTCAATACTGAGTCATTAGATTATATAATAGCCAACTCATATCTTGTATTGTACACGTGTCTAATTTTGTACACCTAGTCAGCAATGCATACTGCCACATCACCCATGCAACTTTTTTTTGCCGATGTCAATGAGACACAAGATTAAATTTGATGGCTATCTGATCATCATTTCTAGGCAATTTATAACTATTGTGATGGTCATTTGATAGTCAAATTTAATCTAGCAATTTCCTACCCAAACCCCTCTTCAGATGCATTTTAGATTTGGTAGTCTGACTTTGAGAGGCCATAACTCAGTCATTCAAACTCCAAATCAGGTGTGATTTTTTTTATTTTGGGTAGAATTTCCTAAAAAATTTAGTGGAGGTGTTCTTTTCTGGTTTTGGTGCAAGGGTCTATTAAAATTGTATTTTTTGGTGACTGTACCTATTTAATCCTACATTTTGCAACAATGAACACTCCATACAGGCTTATCTAGACACATTTTCAATTTTTTTTATTTTTTTTGAAAGTACATTATTTTTCATCTACTTTCTAGAACTGTAGTCAGATTATAAGGTTGTATGAACAAAAATCTCACTTTCAAAATTAGGGCTTTTTCTACATTGTATTGCTTTGGTTACTTTTTTAAATTGTTGTACATCTGAGCTACAATGCTTAGTGATAGATCTGGGCCTCAAAAGGTAGTTGTAAACAACAAAATTAGAAATCCACTTTGTACATTTTGGCATGTGGCCTATTATACATGCACTACATTTAAAGTGCCAAAAGCATCATTTTTGCAAGGGTCTTTTGATTGAGGAAAAAGGTGGGGGGGAGGTGTATTGTGTTCTTGTGTCTCTCTTTAGTGCTCTTTTACTTTTCTGCATCATGGGTTCACCTAAAGCTCCACTTCTAACTTCACGTAATTATTCTACATGGAAAGATATTGTATGGAGTAGATTAATGGAAAAATAGGTCTAAATCTTTATGTTGATGGTAGAATTCCAAAACCCACTGATGCTAAAGAACTCATTGATAGGAAAATTATAGACAATCAGGCTTTAGGAAATATCAGGAGTTGTGTACATAGCGATCTCTTCTTTCACATTGAAAGTTTCAAGGAAGCCAAACCTGCATTGGACCAACTTGAATCATTGTATGGTAAAGTGGATGAGGAAAAGGGTTTCCAGATTGAGGATGATCTACTTTTATTGGATCCATAGAACTTTGATAGAATTCAAGATTACATCAACAAAGACAATGAGTATAAGGCACCACTTAAAGATTGTGGAAATCCCATGAAGGATGAAATGTTGATTCATCACATCCTGAAGAGGCTACCTTCAGAGTATGCTTCATTTGTTTCGAGTTATAATATTCATAGGTTGACCATGGGAAGTGCTTTAAAGAAGCCTACATTTGATGCTTTTGCAAAAATGTTGATTCTTGAACAATCTCACTTGATAGATTTGGAACTTCTCATGACATCAAAGACCAAAGCATTGGTGGCTAGTGATGAGAACCAATCAATTCAATGAGGAAGAAGTTCTAACAACAACAACAACAAGTAATGGAAGCAGAAATCACAATCTAAGACACAACAATCCTCCTCACATAAAGGCAATTCTTCTTTCAACAAGAAGGGAAGTAATGAAAAGAAGTACAAACTTTTTTATCCATATCGCAAAAAGCCTAATCATGATGAACATCATTGCAAGATTAAAAGAATCGATGAGTTGGAAAACCTACTTAGAAAAAACAAAATTCATGTGCCAGGTACTTCCAAGGATTCAACTCCACCCACTTCAAATGGAAAAGGGAAAGCAGTTATCACAAATACAATTTCTTCATTGGAATTGATTCTTGACTCAAGTGCCTCCTATCATATGGGTTCTTCATAGGGAGACTTTTCTTCATTAAAGCAGTCATAGGTACTGCACATCTTTATGAGATGATACAAAAATGGAAGTTGAAGGGAAAGCACATGTGGAGATGGAAAATGGGGAATTCAAAGACGTTCTCTATGTTCCAAACCTAAGCTCTAATTTCCTCTCAATTTACTAAATCACTCACCTTGGAGATGGCAAAAAAGTTGAGTTCCTTCTAGATTTAGTAATGGTGCAAAGTCTCAAAGATGGTTCATTGGTTGCAGTGGGGAAAGTCAATCATGACAAGAGGCTTGATTCCTTCTCCCACTTTGTGCCTAAGTCTCCTTCACATACCTTGTTAACTCAATCTAATTCATAGATCAACTTATGGCATGAGTGGTTTGGCCATCTTGCCTTCTACTATCTTCAGCAACTTTTCTCAAAATACATGGTCAAAAGGTCTACCTAACATCAACTTTTCTAAGGGTGAGTGTTCATCATGTTCAGTGGATATGCATCTCGAGGAGAAGTATGATAAAGGGAAGTCCTCAAGAGCACCAGTTGTTCTTTAGTTGGTTCGCATGGTTTTAGCAGGTCCTTTTGCAATGACATCAGTCAGCTAAGGCCACTACATCCTTACTTTTGTTGATGACTTTTCTCATTACACATGGGTCTTTTTTCTTCATCACAAAAATAAAGTGGTTGATAAGCTTCAAGCCTTTAAGAGTCATGATGAATAAAAATCAAGGAAAGCCATCAAGGTTCTTTGGATGGACAATGAAAGTAGATATGTGGATAGAAGACTTAAAGACTTTTGCAAACTTGAGGGAATTGATCTTCAGAATTCACCAGCATTTAGTTTGCGCAAGACAAATGTTGCAACACTGAGGATTAGAACTCTTAAGTCCATGGCAAGTTGCATAATTAAAGCCAAGTCTCTTGATCCAACACTTGAAGTCAAAGCCATTAGCAGTGCTACTTATATACTTAACAGGTCTCCTCATAATGCCTTATATGGGAAAGCCCCTTTTGAAGCATGGTGCAGAAGAAAACTAGTTGTGAGTCACTTAAGAGTCTTTGGTTATCCAACATGGGAAAACCTATCTTCCAGGGGATGCAAGGCACCAACATCTAGGCCGTGTACTTTCATCAGATATGAAGGTAGTGCTAAGGCATATAGACTTATGGATCCTAAGACTCATATGATCTTTGTGGAGAAGGATGTTCAGTTTGAGGAAAGTTCACCCAGCTTATCCTCTAATCCTCTCCACACTTAATACATTTAGGAAACTAACAGTAACACCAATGATAGTGCTTCAATAGATTCAGATATGTGGGGTTCTATTGACAGTTATAGTGAAAGGTCATGGCATCAATATAGTCCACATGCATATATTGCCATAGTGGTAGCTCCAACACAGCAGGGTACACTTTGTCTTCCAACTCTAGTAGTAGTTGATGACTTCATAGCAGACATTTTAGGTTTGTTTGTGGAGTCACACATCGCATATTTGGGAGACAACCTTGATGATATACATCTTCTCTTTGATGAAGATGATCCTTCTACAGATGTTGTGAGGGCTCACTCTGACCCTCATGTCCATTCTCTACATGATTGATCTTTATAGGTTGACGTGATTGTCAATCCTTATGAACAGTAGTTGTCAAAGGTCTCTTTATTAGTTGAGGAGATAGATGGTCCATTGGGACAGGTTCACCAGACATCCTTACTAGATCTACATTCATTCTTTTCAGCAATTTTGGAAGGGGTGACCATCAGCATTGACACAAGGACACTTGAGTAGGTTTGAGGACCACCATACATCTTCAGGATTGTACCTTTGCCATTGTTTCTTCCCAAGGGAAGGAACATCATTCAACACTCATGGACCAACTTCTTTCTTGGAGCAGCAATCACTGGTTGGCATTCTTCATTGGGGGGGAGGGACTACCTTGTCTCTCTTCCTCTTCTTTCTTATGGGGGGGAGTTTTTCATCCTATGCGGTTTTGTTCTTCTCATTCTTCACTATTGTATATACTTGATGTATGGCATAATGGGGGGCGGGGTAGGGGTGGGGAGGTCGATCTTGATTACTCCATCCATCCATGCATCTTGTCTTTTCATTTCTCCTTTTGGGGGAGGGTTTTTCCCAAGAGGTTTTCTCTCTTTCTTTGCTTTATGAGAGATTGCATTTCATTATGTACATGGGTACCTAACATGGCCTAATAGCCAGGACCCATTTTGCATTTCATCCTAGTTTTCGTAAGCTTAAGGGCATTCCCCTAAGTTGCACTTAAGGGGGTGTTGGTGTAAATACGTATTTACTATTTACACATACTTAAGTTTACTTAGGTTAATGCATTATTTTATTATATTGCATTATTTTATTATTTATTTTATGAGACACTTAGGAATTTGTGTACTTTCTTGAGTTGTCATGTTGACAACACAAAAGTAAGCAACTATAATTCAGCACATGGTGTCTACAACACTGGAGTTTACATTATTAACTAAGTTGTCATGTAGACAACACAATTATTCGCACTCCTCATTTAGCACATGGTATCTACAACATAAATTTGTGTGCTACACCATTGTAGGCTTATCCTCTCATCATCGCACTTACTTCCATGCTTAATGGAGGATAAACCACACCTGGTGGACATATGCTTGGTTGTATGACTTATCATGATGTTGATTCCTAGGCATTCTAGATGCATCTCAAAAGCCTTTATATACAGGCACTTCTAGTGTACTTTCATTACATTGAATCAAATACATATCAATATTCTATTGTTCTCTTTCTGGTCTACAATTGTGCTTATGTTTGAGTTCTTTGTTCTTGGGTGAATTTTGCTCTAAGGAAAATTCTTATAATGACTCCAAAACAAGGAAAAACCCCAACTTTTAAATGCATGCACAATTAGATGTTGTAGATTGCTAGTTGATGATTTTGAAATGGGGTTATAATATCCCAACGGGTCAATGATTTTCTAGTTATGGTCTCCAAAAGTGGACCCATCCGAAAATATAATTTGTAAATTATCTTGAGTCTATCCTATGTAATAAAGTGTAATGAAATGATATAATATGAGGATGGTCAGCCTCAATGGTTAGGGCTTAGTGTCTACAACCTTCTCGGGTGATAAAAAATGCCTGTATACGGAGGCCCATAGGTTATCTAGGGTAGTTCTAAGTGATAGTTATAGCTCTGCCTTGTAGACTATTGTAAGGATGATGCCCATGTGAGTTTGCATATTGTAATTATGTAATTTTTCATTTGAGGGCATAATAAGAAGCACATATTTTTTTCTCTAAATTTGTGTTGTTCTCTATTTATGTTGTTTGTTGTGGTATTAAAGGGAGCATCCTTCATCAAGGTATCATAAAACCCAGGAATAAACTATCCATAAAACTTGGTTATTACACTAGGGATTCTAGAGACCATCGTAAACCATTAAACCATTAAACTTGGTTATTACGCATGGTGCTCGAGCGCGCACCACCACGCGGCCCTTTGTGGCACGCATGTTCAATGATTTTTTTTTTGGGGTAATTTTTCAATTTTTTTGTAATTTTTTGAATTTTGACTCTAAAATTCTAACTCTAACAAAAATTTATCCTCCTAACTCTCAAAATGTGAGTCTAGGAGTCGAAAAAAAGCAGGGGGTCCCCATTCCTAGTGAGGAATGGGGCATGTGTTGTGGACACCACAACAATAAGGAAGGCCTATAGGCTGTCTACGATAGTTTTGGGTGATAGTCACAACTCTATCTTGCAGACTATTGTAAGGATGACACCCATATTACTTTGCATGTCGTAATTTTATATTTTCACATTTGTGAAAAATATAAGAAGCCCATATTTTTTTCTCTCATTTTGTTTTGTTCTCTATTTTTACTATTTGTTGTAGAATTAAGGGGAACACCCTTCATCAAGTGGTATGAGAGTAAGAGTTCTTGAGTGTGTAAACACGTCATTGACTAGGAAGCAATTTGCACCATGAATATGGTTTGGGCTAAATGTGTGGATAAATCATCGATTGTGAGGTAGCTTGCACTAGGGTCTTAGTAGAAACATGAAAATGCATCCATAAAGAGAGAACAATGGAAGAGTTGTAGGTGTTACACCTAAGGGTTTTAGAGCCCTCTAGAGATAGATGCACATATTGGAAGAACAAATGTATAGAGAAATAAATCTTTCTATAAGAGATGAAAGTGATGATGAAGGAGAAGAAAAGTAAAATGTTGAAGAGGAATTTTTTAACCCAAAAGAAGAGAGGCTTTTTAGTGCCATTCCCAAGATTGGAAAAAGACCTAAGTTTGAGGTCCTCACTTTTTGGAAAATCTTAACTCAAAGGAATTGATCAATTGGATTAGTGAATTGGAAGAATAGTTTGAGTATGAAGATATTGATGATACAAATAGGGTCAATTTTCAAAGGACAAACTAAACGTTCATGCAAAGATTTGGTGGGAGGAGATTTCATTGTAGTGAAATAGAACAGGGAAGGACAAAATCACAAGATGGGACCAACTAATAGATAAATTGAAATGATAGGTCATCCCATGGATTATGAGATTGATCTATTGAAGAAGATGCAAGGGTTGAAGCAAGCGAGAAGATCTATTCAAGAGTATACCAAAGAGTTCTACCAATTTCTCATTAAAATCGACCATGTGGAAGTTGATAAGGAGAAAATTTCACAATATCTTAATGGGTTGAGGCCAAGAATTCATGAGGAGATGAGTCTGGTTTGAATGACCAGTATTGAGGAGGCGTACTAGTTTTCCCTAAGAGTTGGGAAAAGCTAAACAAAAAGTTTGATAACGAAAATAGTGGTAGAGGTTGTGATGGAAGATCTGGTAGGAAGTTTTATAGAGGCCAAAATGAGGGTCTAAAGAACAAGGATGAGGCTAGAAGTAGCAGTTAGAACTAAAGGGGAAATAACTTGAATCATTTCCATGATCAAAACAATAGAGATCAGAGAGGAAGAGGAAGGTGGAAAGGATCTAGAAGAGGATGCTTCCATGAGAAATGTTTTCACTGAAGAGAAGAAGGGCATAGAGAATTTCAGTGTTCCCAACACCAAGGAAGGACCGGTAGAGGAATTGAAGGCCAGACCAAAGTAGCACATGTTGATGAAGATGCCAAATCATCACATTTAGAAGATGCCGGAAGAGGAGAAATCTTAGTTAACATAAGAGTCTTGTTCTATCATGAGAATGAACTTGATCAAAGGAGGATTTTGTTTCACACAAGGTGCAAATGTGAAGATAAGTATTGTGATGTGATCATTAATGGTGGAAGCACTAAAAATATGGTATCAGAAAAGATTGCAATGAAGCTACATCTTAAGAGGAAAAAACACCTGTGTCCATATCATATTTTCTGGTTGCAAGATGACCACAAGGTCATGGTCAACAAGCAGTTCCTAGCAAGGTATATTTTAGTGGCTAATATTTTCAAATTGGCTAATTTTAGAACTTTTTGGCTAGTAATTTGGCTGATAACTTAAGATTTGATACAACCTAAATTGCCATAGTTTTATAAAATTTAGTTCTAGAATATTTAAAATCGCTCAATAATTTATTTTATTGAAAAAATTAAATTTAGCTATTCACATTAATATTCGTTACATGATTAGATTTGAGTCACATAAATATAATATAATTATCATAATTATTAGTTACTTTAGCAATATATCCCCAATATTTAGCTTTCACTATTGATTTAATGATCCTCATAATATTCCACAAGGTAATTGATTTGTAATATTCCATGGTGATTAATAAATTTTCTATTATTATTGAGATTCGTCAAGGTTTTATAGAAAAAAAAAAATGATTCGAAAATAATCGCCAATATTAATCATATTTAGAATAAAAACTTGAGAAATTTTCCAATAGAAATAATTTTTTTTTTTAAAACAATGAAAGCTTTGCCAATATTTTATATCCTTTTTTGGAGGCAACTTTCTTAAAGTTTACCCTAGTTCCTAGTGAAGTTCAAGATTGGAAGCTATCAAGATGAGGTTCTTTGTGACATCATACCTATGGACATATATGATATGTTGTTAGGTAGGTCGTGGTAGTTTGATGGTTGTGCAAATACCCACACTCTGAAAAACGATGGAGAGAAACATAAGCTAAAGCCATTGAAGGATAAGGGAGAAAAGTTATGAAATGGTGCTATGTTTTATTGATGGAAAGAAGTTTCTCAAGGGTATGAGGCATGATCATATGTTTTTTTCTCTAATTCAAAAAGATCATAAGGAAGAAGTAGAGGAGGTATTTGCAAAGGTTGTATATTTTTTAGAAGAGTTTCTAGATATTGTGTTAGATAATGTACTTGATGGATTTACCCTAGTGAGGAATATCAATCACCAAATGGACTTGATTCTAGGAGCCATTTTTACAAACAAGGGAGCACACAAAATGAGACCAACAGAAAGTGAAGAGTTGAACAAACAAGTTTATGAGTTGTTGCAGAAGGGGTTGATTCTAGAAACACCGAGTCCATGTGTTCTAGTAGTAGTATTAGCACCTAAGAAGAATGAAAAATGGAGGTTGTGTATAGATTCTCAAGCTATCAATAAGATCACAATCAAGTATAGATTTCTATTATTGCAGATGGATGATATTATAGACTATTTGAGTGTAGCTATGTATTTCACAAAGATAGATCTAAAGAGTGGGTACCATTATATTTTCATCAGAGAAGAAGATGAGTAGAATACTACCTTCAAGACTAGGGAAGGATTGTACAAGTAGTTAGTTATGCCTTTTGGGCTAACCAATGCACCGAGCAATTTCATAAGAGTCATGAATGAGGCATTGGAGGAGTTTTTGGGTAAGTTTGTCATTATTTACCTAGATGATATTTTAATCTTTAGTAAGATATTGGAGGATCATTTGATGCAAATTCATAAGGTCTTTGATAAGTTGGGGGAGGAAAAGATGCTAATAAATTTGAAGAGGTGTAGTCTCCTGAAGGGGTTGGTATACCTAGGATTTGTAGTTTCAACAGAAGGTCTAAAAATAGACCTTGAGAAAGTGAAGGCTATCCTTGAATGACTTACTCTAAGGAGTGTGATCAAAGTAAGATCTTTTCGTAGACTAGCCAGTTTTTAGGTGAAGTTTATAAGAGGTTGAAATAGTATTTGTGAACCTTTGATTGAAACCATGAGAGGAGATAGGAAAGAATTTAAGTGGACTTTAGGAGCATATAAGAATATTAATCCTTTGAAACTAAAAATTATATAATAATATATTTTAGCACTTCCAAATTTTAATAAGGTGTTTCAAGTAGACTATGATGCTAGTGGTACCACAATAGGAGCTATGCTAAGCCAAGAAGGTAGACCTGTTGCTTATTTTATTGAGAAATTGAATAATGCCAAAAGAAAGTATTATGTTTATGATCAAGAATTTTATGTTTTAGTTCAAGCATTGAAGAAGTGGAGATGTTAAATTATTCCTATGGAGTTTGTTTTGTATATTGATCATCAAGCTTTGCAATATTTGAATAGTCAAGGAAAATTGAATCAAAGGAATTTAAAGTGGGTTGAGTTTTTTTAGAGTTATACATTTTTTTTGAGACATACGAGTGGGAAGTCTAATGAAGTTTTAGAGGCTCTTTGTAGAAGATAAGTTTTTTTTATAGAAATATAGGTTGAGGTGGTTGGGTTCAAAGAACTCAAGAATTTGTATCTAAAGGATCTTGGTTTTCGTAAGGCTCAGAAAGCTTGTACAGAAGTTGTTACACTTAATAGGATAAAGTGATTGGATTTCATAAGCAAACATGGTATACTATTCAAGGGAATTCATTTGTGTGTTCCCAAAAGTTCTACGAGAAAGAATCTAATCAAGGAGAAGCATAGTGAAGGATTGGTTGGACACTTTGGTAGAGACAAAACCATTGCTTTGGTTGATAAGAATTATTATTGGCCACAATTGCAGCAAGATGTGAAGAATTTTATATAGTGTTACAGAGTATGTTATATGGTGAAAGTAGTGAAGGAAAATATGGGGTTATATCATCCATTACCTATACTTGAGAAGCTATGGGAATATGTTAGCATGAATTTTGTTCTTGGTTTACCGAGGACACAACAGGGGCATGATTTGATATTTGTGGTGGTTGCAAATTTTTTAAAACAACACATTCTACTCCTTGCAAGAAGACAAGTGATGTTGTTCATGTGGCCGAGTTTTTTTAAGAGAAGTGGTAAGACTACATGGTCTGCCAAACAATACTTTGTGAAATAAAATTTTGGATATTTCTGGTGTACTTTGTGAAATAAATTTAAGACAAATTTGAATTTTAGTTCATCCCATCATCCACAAACTAATGGAAAAATAGAAGTTGTAAAATGAAGTTTGAGAAATTTGCCAAGATTCTTTCTTGAAGATAAACCAAAAGGTTGGGATCTTATTTTACCATAGACATAATTTGCACATAATAATTCTATCAATAGTACTACTGGTAAATCACCATTCCAAACTATATATGGGAAAAGACCCAGAAATATTTATGAATTGAGGTAGTTAGATGAAGGAGATATAAGTAGTGTTGAAGCAGAATATCTTGTTTGCATAGGTATTAAGGAGAAAAGTTAACCATTGCATACTATTATGACTATTCTTTGCAAACTTAAATTATAATTGGAATGATCTCTAACCTCGTGCAAGACTTATATAGGGGCATCTTCAATATGTCTCTGAGATAAGAGGAAGCACTCTTAGTGAAATGAGGAAAATGATAATAAATAACATGAAATCATCATACAAATATACGTCATAAGCCTGGGTTGGGGATGAAGTAATTAAATGTGATAAACAATGATTTTCAAGGATATAGACAACTATACCAAGATTCATCAAGGAAGACTAGAAAGGTCGAGATGAAGAGTTTGGGCTAGATAGAAATATGATATGCATTCAAGTTAAGCCCCTCATAATGCTTCTCCTATCCACAAGATGCCAAGACTTGCATTAGATAGAGACATGATTTGCATTCAAGTTGCTCAGTAGTTTCAAACACCAACAAACTGTTCAATAGGCTCGGTAGCTATACACAATCTAAATAAGTGTGTGTCACTAATAACAAACTTGACTAATATGTCAACAATCTCCCCCTTTGCAATTAGTGACAAAAACACTTATTAGTCAAAATTGAATACCTTGTATTCATCACCATGTAGCCTAAGAAGCAATTGATCTAGGTACTTGGTGAAGCGAAATATTTCGAACTGTGTTTTATGTATAGTGGATTTAAGCAACATTTTTTACCATATTTTATGTTTAGTGGTTTCGAGAAACATTTTGGACCATGTTTTATGTTTAGTGGATACAAGTAGTAATTTACTGTACAATATGTTACGGTGAAAAATGGCTAACAAATTTTGTAGCATTTTGCACCTTAGATGGTATCCCTTGCTGGTTATAAACATAATTTTCTCCACTTGGTAAGAAGATGTTGATGTTACATATAATAATACGCCCTTGAATCATATATAGCCATACTTTTTAAAATATATTGTAGCATAAATACATGTGCAATGCGTTATAAGTGGAGATGTGCATGATACGACCTATCAACTAGGCAAGTTTTAATCACATGTTCACTAAAGGTGGATGATCCTCTATTGTACAAAAAGTATGTGCAACGGGTGAAGAAATGAGACGATGATAATGTGATAGGATAAGTAGGTGGGTCTCACACACAAAGAGGTATAATATTACAACTAAATCCTACTTAATTGGATCTCTCCCACACCATGTGATAAAATGAAATGTAAACTCCTATGTGTCTACACGAGAAATAATATATAAATGCATTATCCTAAGTAAACTTAATTAAAGTGTAATTAGAAATATTTAATTACACCAAAAAATATAATATAAATCCTACCTTGAATGCACCATGAAAATAACTTTACTAAATCATTAATTAATTTATATTTTGTCAGTACGTTTGGGATTAAAATTAATAATTTTGTAAGTTTGAAAACCCTCACACACATCATATGCATGGTTTAAATATTTATCTTTTCAAAATTAGGTAGCATAGTATATTATTTGCGTTCTTAGATCCACCTCTTGTTTGTATTTACTTTGCTAGCTAGTTTCTAGTTTACAATATCCATAAGTTTTGAGATAGTTAAAATTCTTGATTTGAGGACAATTTTTATACTATTTTACCATTATTCACACAATGCAAATGTTTCTAAGTGTTTACCATGAGATTAACCCTTTAAAAATCTAATAAGACAACTAAATAGTTTATGAAAGAGTTTGGCCAGTGTTTCTCAATATCTACAAAATTTATAACCCTCCTTAAAGAAGGAAAATTAATGCTCAAGTCTGTTGCACATGAAATGTCAAATGAACTAAAAATATATTAATCTATTATAGTTTTGTTTAATTACCTCCCTTGTGTTGGATATACATAGTAGTATAGATATAATTAAATAGTGAGAAAGAGGCAGAAGGTATTAAATAGTTTTGTTTAATTACCTCCCTTTTGTTGGATATATATAGCAGTATAGATATAATTAAAAAAGAGGGAGAAGGTATTGAAAAAAATTGGACCATACAACGGCGTATATGTCGTAGGCAGTCTATTAATGCGTGATGAATGTGGGAACAACTCCAGCCACGCGTGTTCCTCCTTCCATCGCCTCGGGAGAGGCGAAAAATGTTTCGGACAACTCCCGCATCGCCTTCCAAGCAAAAGGAAAAGATAAGAGATGAAAAATACATTCAAACCGAGCATAGCAGGCAAACAAACCGCCGTTGGCAAACAAACCGAGCATAGCAGGCAAACAAGAACGAGCCACACAGGCCATTGTGAGCATGAACAATAAACCCCATGCTGTCCAATGACACTAATAACCTAGCATGAATAACCCCGCATCTCCATTTGCATATAATTTTACTCATTTCCACTCATCTGTGCCTTGACAAGGATCATACCTCCATCTCCGCACCAGTGGTCTAGTGGTAGAATAGTACCCTGCCACGGTACAGACCCGGGTTCGATTCCCGGCTGGTGCACTTCCGATTTTGTGCTCAACAAACAGCGCCCTTGCTCCTCTCCTTCTTCCTGCTTTCCTTTCCTCTGTTACCTAGAGCTCATTTTCAGATTCTCATTTCGTCATATCAATTTCTCGCTCCTCCACTGCGCGCCAACTACCCACTCTCATTTAGTTTCCTTCTCATGATATGATTTCAACTAGAACTTATGCATTATGGAGGGAAGTATGATATGATCTATTGTTGGCATTTTCCCATTGTTTTTATTCTAAATTATGGCTAGGAATTTGATGGAAACCTTTGCTTTTCAAGCAGACTAAATATGTTAAAATGGCATATCATGATCAATTTTCTTTGTATATCTATATATTTATTCACTTGAGGTGATACATCAATGGTAAGTAAATGTTCACTACCTCCCTTGTATGAAATTCATTTTCTTCATGTCCGTGTGTACGGCTTCTGAGTGGGAGAGGTGAAGAGTCGGTTTAAATATTTGATGGCTTTGGATAATAAAATAATAATGATAAAGTGATATGCTCATAAAACAGTAGAATATAGGGTTCAAAAGTCATTTTAAATAATAAAGAAATAAGATGAATAAATATATTTTAAAATGTTAAAGAAGTATTAAGTGTGACCATTAAATAAAGCTAGTCCCATCTTAATAAAAGAAGCCACTTTAACGAAGAAAAGATAAATATGTATTATTTTAATTGAATAATAGAAGAATATTTTTATATTTATATAAAGTCTAAATAAAATATAATAAACAAATATCTATAATATTTTATTAGCAATTGTTAAATTGAAATAATGGGAGTTGTATGTCAAAATTTAGATAGAAATCAGAAAATGGTGCTCTGATCGAACTTACCTACAAAAAACTAGGGCAAAATTAATCTGACAACGAAAAAAGCGGAATGGGAATTACTTTGCAAAAACTAAGTATGGAGTTTCCATCCCGACAAATAACTCCTTCAGGCAACGCACGAAAGAAAGGAGCCTAAATCGCCATAACCATGCACAAACACAAATCTATGAAACTTGAATCCACCAGCATAAATTCTTCTCATTATTTAAGTATGCTGGAAAGAGAAAACACAAAAGAAAACCAGACTGAAGCAAGCAAAAAAAAATAGAGTAGATTATGCAATCAAACCCCCCTAAGCCCTCCGAATGCATTAAGGCTGACCAAGAAAAACAAGGCAGTTGGGTCTTAGCCCAGAACAAAAAGAAGCGGCGTAGGAATATGATAACCAAAAAGAGCTCCCCAATTAGATCTGCTAAAAGTCGGAGCAAAAATAGAGCTCACAATAGCTATCCCCCCCCTACAACCCATCCATTTCAACCAGAACCGAACTTGCACAGTCCCACATGTTCTCCCCCTGAAGAAGATTTCAGAAGCAAATAACACCCCATTAGCCCCAATTAGATCTGCTAAAAATTGGAGCAAAAAGAGAGCTCACAATAGCCATCCTCCCCTGCAATCCATCCATTTCAACCAAAATCGAGTTTGCACAGTCCCACGGGTTCTCCCCCTGAAGAAAATTTAAAAAGAAAATAACACCCCATTACCCCCTAACCCTAAATCAATAACTTGTAACTGAAACCCTTAATAAACAAGAGCTATCTTTCAAACTCAAGTCCCTTCCTACCATGTAATATGCAATGCCTAAGTGGAATCAAAATAACACAAACCTTACATAAATGTACATACATCCAACCAAATGAAATTCAGTTTCTTCATGTCATTGTTTATGGCTTCTATTGTTGGAGTGGCAGAGGCGAAGAATTGGTTCAAATATTTGATGGCTTTTGATAATAAAATAATAATTATAAAGTGTTATGCTCACAAAATAGTAGAATATAGGGTTAAAAAGTCATTTTAAATAATAAACAAATAAGATGAATAAATATATTTTAAAATGTTAAATAAATATTAGCTGTGACCAGTAAATAAAGCTAGTCCATTTTAATAAAAGAAGTCATTTTAATGAAGATAAGATAAATATATATTATTTAAATTGAATAATAATAAAATATTTTTTTATTTATATAAAGTATAAATAAAATGTAATAAATAAATATCTATAATATTTTATTAGTAGTTGTTGAATTGAAATAATGGGAGTTGTATGTCAAAAATTAGATAGAAATTTAAAAATGGTGTTGCAATCGAACTTACCTACAAAAAAGGTAGGGAAGAATTAATCTGAAAATTAAAATCTAGAATGGAAATTACTTTGCAAAAACTAATTATGTCGCTTCCCTCCCAACAAACAACTCCTTCGAGATACTAGCAACAGAACTACTGGAATAACGCACGGAAGAAAAGAGCCTAAATTGCCATAACCATGCACAAACACAGATTCGTGAAGCTCAAATCCACCAGCAAAAATTTGTTGCATTAACAAAGTATGCAGAAAGAGAAAATAGAAAAGTAAACCAGAATGAAGCAAGAAAAAAAAATAGAGCGGATTGTGCAATCAAACACCCCAATTCCCTCTGAATGTATTAAGGAAGACCAAGAAAGACAAGGCAATTGGGTCTTAGCCCAAAATAGTAAGGAGCGACGCAGGAATATGAAAACCAAGAAGATCTCCCCAATTAGATCTGCTAAAAAATGGAGCAAAAGGGTGCTCACAATAGCCACCCTGCCCTAAAATCCATCCATCTCAACCAAAATTGATCTTGTATAGTCCCACAGGTTCTCCCCCCAAAGAAAATTTCAGAAACAAATAACACCCCATTAGCCCCTAACCCTAAATTAGAAGATTTCCTCAAAACCAAAGTCTTTCCCCCTTAGCTTAACCCTAGGTCACTTCTCCCATTCAAAACTCTAGATTCTAACTAGAGATCTATTCCTATTTCCTTTAGGAAGGATCATATGGCATTTGACACTGTAATAATCAACAATCCTCATTCATAAAGTAGATGGGATAAGTGTGAAAAATTGGGCGTCATTTCTCTCTAGACTGAACCAAAAGGAAAATACACCAATCTCCACAAATGGCTATATGACTTCTACGGGGAACAAGTTAGTATAACTATCGTATCTAAAAAATTAATTTATGTACACTACAAATCTTTAGATATTAGATATTGTCTTATGTCTAGACCTTTCTATTTTTATAAGGGGTATAGCATAATTGCTATAATTTTTTGTCAAATGGAGTTTGAATGTAAATGAAGATCATTTTAAAAATTTAACAAAACTAACATGGATAGAAATAAAAAAATTCTAGTCGAAATCATAAATATACACACCCTAATGAAAATTGGATCATCAATAGAAAGCTTCCTAGGAATAGATGCAAACTATGAATCCTCTAACCATATCAGGCCTATCGAATATATCTCTAATAAATTACTAAAGGGAATGTCATACTATGGGTCATTCATGTTTTTGGCTAGTAGCTCATGGCCATCTACTCCTATATTAGCTAGCTTATCCGCTTCTCTATTGCCTTGTGAATGTGTTGAATTTTGATATGTGTTATGATTATTTATAAAAGTACTTATTTTTATTCCATAAGGCCTTCTTGCTAGCTATCAATGTAGGGCCATAAACATTAATCATAATGAATTGTAGATCATCTTTGTAACTTTTGATTCCACACCACCCCCCCCCCCCCC
Source organism: Cupressus sempervirens (assembly GCA_028749045.1). Classification (NCBI taxonomy): domain Eukaryota; kingdom Viridiplantae; phylum Streptophyta; class Pinopsida; order Cupressales; family Cupressaceae; genus Cupressus; species Cupressus sempervirens. The sequence goes on from CM053792.1 coordinate 741,064,407, forward strand.
CAATCCAATTATTGTTTACTGACATTCCACTGCATCCCATTTTCCTAGGATCCTAGATGATACCTATGCCACCTAAAGCACCCTCAGATTCTATTAGATCATTTTTCCATACCCTAGGTTTTCTTCTTAACCTTTCTCCCTTTGTCTTATTTAGTTTTATCTCTTGTATTAAAATTAATTTGGATTCACATAAGGTTAGGATGTGTTTTAGAAGACGCCTTTGTTGGGCATTAAGTCCCCTAACATTCCATGTAGTTAACTTCATTTCTTTGAAGGGAAGATCTTCCCCTTCCCATCTTCTAATACTTCATGAATCTTTTTTTGGTTACCTACTTTACTTGTTTTTTGCTCTCAATTCTACTAGCATTTCCTTCCTCTCTCTTTTTTTCATGTACCACAGCGAGGAGCTCCTATACCTTCCATATTGTAAGTTAATTCTAATGAATCTATATTATTCTTGGCATTGTTGAGGATGGGTTCAATTGATTCATTATTTGGATATCTTTCTTCTTCTCTTATCTCCTTGAATATATGATCACTTAAATTTTTTCTCTTGTGTAGTATGTGTTTCTTTAATCTTTATATTATTATTTTTGTTATTTTCTATGTTTGCACTTTGATTATGATAAGGATTTTCTTCCACGTCAAACTCTTCCTAAAATTCTTCAAACCTGGCTACAAGGTTTCTCATTTGGTTTTCTATATTAGAATCATTATCTATTTCCAACACATTCTTATTAATGTAAGTTTCTACTTCCAAAGGGATGCAATTCAAACTTTGATATTTTCCTTCATTTTGAACTTCATCAAGGTTTGTATTTTCGAATGGATCTTTCCCATCCTAAGGCATTTTCCAAAAATTTAGGATTTCTTTCTGAGCTCTTTTGTTCTTTTTCTAAATGTGATATGTTCACATTGTATATTTGATCTTATGAGGAGAGGATTGCATTCATGAATGGAATAATTATGATGCAGGAGCATCTAGAGGTATAAGGGCAATCCTGTGTCACCCCAAAAAAAAAAAAAAAAATGTACTTAGACTTAGTTTCTGTTTTATGTCTTTACATTTTTGGATACCCATTTGGCTCAAATAAAGGTTCCAACTCTCATAGTTCAACTATCAGTGCGTTTGAAAATCTCAAAAAAAATAGGAGCATGTATTTGGGCCATCATTTCGGTAAACTAGAAGGTGTGAATTGGCCAGATGAATGTAATCATGATTTAGAGAATTCTAGAAAAAGAATCAGGTCAATAGGCCCCACGGTTTGAAAGTTATTGCAGTTTTTCGAGTTTTGGAGACCTCCTAAGAATGCTTCAAAGTCAGGTTTGGGGCATTAAATGACCTCGAAAAGGGTAAAAAAATGGGGGACGAGTGAAGCTTATCCATAGGGCTATAGAGCGCTTCGAGAGCTTTCTGAAAATGTAAACGGTTCGTTAATCGGAGCTACAGTTCAAAAGTTATGCCTCCTCGAAGTTCGGCTACCGTTTCTGGATTCTTCTAGATTTGCACCGACTTCTAACGCAGCTTCTGGAACCTTCTATTTTGTCGGTGGATGCCTACTAGCACTTTCTAGAATGTACTCCTAGTCCTTAACCCTCCGGGGTCTATCTAAGGAGATTTCTAGCATTGTAAAATGTAGTTCAGATTGGAGCTTGAGAGGAGGTGCTAAAAGGAGAAATATTCTCCAGATTTATGCTATTGTAAGCCTGTAGGGCATGTTTTGAAGTTTATTTTCTCTACACTATTTGTACTAGCTTATTTTCTCAGTTAATATAATTTCCCTTTTCTATTGTGTCCATTCTTTTGTTGGGTTGTGTTCCCATCAAGTGGTATCAGAGCAGGTTTTCCTGAGTGTGTAGACAGAGTGCCGACTGTGAGGCAGTTTGCACTAGGACTGTGTGGTTGTGGGTTCGAGTTAGAAGATGCCTCCATGAAGAGAGCATACTGGAAGGGCCAGAGCTATTGATCCTGAGGAGTTTAGAGCCCTCCAAAGACAGGTACAAGCATTGCAAGAGGAGCTTCGTAGAGGAGCAAATGTTGCCGCAGATGACAATAGTGAGGATGACAATGAAGAGGAAGTAATGGAAGTTGACGGGGAAGTTCTGAATCCTGTAGAGGAAAGGCTTTTTAGGGCCATTACTAAGTTTGGGAAAAGACCTACAATTGAAGTGGGTATATTTTCAGGAAATTTGAAACCAGATGAGTTGATCGATTGGATCAATGAACTGGAAGAATACTTTGAGTATGAGGATATAAGGGACCCAGATAGGGTTAAGTTTGCAAAGGCCAAACTGAAAGGCCATGCCAAAATCTGGTGGCAAGAGATTCAACTGGAAAGACTTAGAAGAGGAAAGGAGAAGATCACAAGATGGGATTGCATGGGATGGCATGCAGAAGCAAATAAGGAGAAGGTTGCTCGTTATATCAGTGGGTTGCGACCTAGCATCTAGGAGGAATTAAGTCTGGTAAGAATGACCAGCATTGAAGAAGCATACCAGTTTGCCCTACGAGTTGAAGAGAAGTTGAATAAAAGGTTTGAAGGAAGACAAAGAGGGCGCGGTCAAGGAGGAAGGGGAAGTGGTAGATCATCTGGAGGCCGCAATGAAACCCAAAAGAAAAATGAAGATGTGGGTACTAGCAGAAACCAGAGGAATGAGGGTTTCAACCGCTCCCATGATCAAGACTTTGGAAATCAAAGAGGAAGAGGTAGAGGACGTGGACAAGGAAGAGGAGGCTTCTATGGTACCTGTTTCCATTGCAATGAAGAAGATCATCATGCCTTTGAATGCCCTCAACGACAAGGAAGGATGGATAGGAGAGCTGAGGGCCAAGCTAGGGTTGCTCATGTGGATGAGGATGCACAATCATCACATTCAGAGGATGCAGAAAGAGGAGAGACCTTGGTAAATGAAAGAGTCCTACTAAGTGGTGAGAATGAACCAGGACAACGGAGGAGTTTGTTTCGTACCAGATGCAAATGTGAGGATAAATGTTGTGATGTGATCATTGATGGTGGTAGCACTAATAACTTGGTATCAAAAGAGATGGTCTCTAAGCTGAAGCTCAAGATGGAGAAACATCCCCAGCCCTATCGGATTTCTTGGGTAAAAGATGATCATAAGGTCCTGGTAAGTGAACAATGTTTAGTAAAATTCAAAATTGGGATTTACCATGATGAAGTTCTCTATGATGTTATTTCGATGGATGTTTGCCATCTATTGTTGGGTAGACCATGGCAGTTTGATAGACATGCAATACATCATGGACATGCAAACACATACTCTCTAACAAAGGATGGAGTTCGCCACAAATTGAAGCCCATGAAAAAGGAAGGTGAAAAGGTATGTAGCAGTGCTAGGATTTGTCTTGTTGATGGAAGGAAGTTTTTAGATGGCATGAAACATCAGCGTATGTGCTATGCTTTGATTCCTAGGAAAGATAAAGAAGGTAGTAGTGAAATACCATTTGAAGTTTCAAATTTACTAGGGGAATTTGGAGATATTATCTCTGATAATGTTCTAGATGGATTGCCACTAGTAAGGCAAATTAGTCATCAGATAGATCTGATTCCAGAAGCTAGTTTCCCTAACAAGGCTGCTCACAGGATGACTCCTACTGAAACAGAGGAGCTAAATAGACAGGTTCAGGAGCTATTTTGGAAGGGCTTGATTCGAGAGAGCCTGAGTCCATGTGCAGTACCTACAGTACTTGCACCAAAGAAGGATGGAGAGTGGAGGATGTGTACAGATTCTTGAGCTATAAATAGGATAACCATCAAGTACCGGTTTCCTTTACCAAGGATGGATGATCTTATGGACTGCTTGAGTGGAGCTGAGTACTTCACAAAGATAGATATGAAGAGTGGCTATCATCAGATACGGATTCGAGAAGGAGATGAGTGGAAAACAGCCTTCAAGACCAAGGAGGGTCTTTATGAGTGGTTAGTCATGCCCTTTGGATTGACGAATGCCCCAAGCACCTTCATGCGGCTCATGAATGAGGTACTTAAGAAGTTCTTGGGAAAATTTGTTATTGTCTATTTGGATGATATTTTAATTTTCAGTAAGACTTTGGAAGAACATTTACTGCATATTCGTAGTGTCCTTGAAAGGCTAAGGGAAGAGAAATTGTTAATTAATCTAAAGAAGTGTGTCTTTGCAAAAAGGGAGTTAGTCTATTTGGGATTTTTTATATCACCTAAAGGTCTCAAAATGGATCCAGAGAAGGTAAAAGCCATCTTGGAATGGCCTACTCCAAGGTCTGCTACTGAGGTAAGATCATTTCATGGTCTGGTTAGTTTTTACAGGAAGTTTATTAAGAATTTCAGTGGCATATGTGTACCCCTAACTGATACAATAAGAGGGGATAGAAAAGAATTCAAATGGACTGCAGCAGCTGAGAGAAGTTTTGAATTGCTGAAGAAGAAGGTGACTGAACAGCCTATGTTGGCACTTCCAGATTTTAGAAAAGTATTCCAGGTGGATTGTGATGCTAGTGGTAGCGCTACTGGGGCTGTATTAAGCCAAGAAGGTAAGCCTATTGCATATTTCAGTGAAAAATTGAATGATGCAAAGAAGAAGTATTTTGTTTATGATCAAGAGTTCTATGCAATAGTTCAGGCCTTAAAGAAATGGAGGCATTATTTATTGCCAAAGGAATTTGTTTTGTATACTGATCATCAGGCATTACAGTACCTAAATAGCCAAGGTAAATTGAATCAGAGGCATATGAAGTGGGTAGAATTCTTGCAGAGTTATACATTTGTGTTGAAGCATAGAAGTGGAAAATCTAACAGGGTTGTAGATGCATTAAGTAGGAGACAGTTGTTGCTTACAACAATGCAGGTTGAAGTAGTTGGGTTTGATGAACTCAAGAATTTGTACCCCGAGGATCCTGATTTTTCTGAAGCATGGAAAGCTTGTAAAGAACCTGTTGCTGTAGATAGAACCAAGTGGTTAGACTATTTGATTTAGGATGGCATGTTGTTCAAAGGTAGTCAATTGTGCATTCCAAGGAGTTCCATGAGGGAAAATCTGATTAAGGCCATGGGAGGACATAAGTATGGATTTTGTTCTTGGATTGCCAAGGACACAAAGGGGTAATGACTCAATATTCGTGGTGGTTGATAGGTTCTCCAAAATGGCACATTTCATTCCATGCCACAAAACTCATGATGCTGTCCATATTGCAGACTTGTTTTTCAAAGAGGTGGTAAAACTACATGGTCTTCCAAGGAGTATAGTTTATGATAGAGATACTAAATTTGAGGGGTATTTCTGGAGGACATTGTGGAAGAAGTTGAGAACAGACTTGAAATTCAGTTCCACGCATCACCCACAGACTGATGGCCAAACAGAAGTGGTAAATAGAAGTCTGGGCAATTTGCTGAGATGTTTAGTTGGAGATAAGCCCAAGGGATGGGATTTGATTCTACCATAGGAAGAGTTTTCTTATAATAACTCTATAAATAGGAGTACTGGAAAATCACCATTCCAAATTGTATATGGGAATAGCCCAAGGACTGCACCAGAATTGAGGAAGATAGAACAAGGGGAGAGGACAAGTGCTGAAGCTGAGGAATTTTCTAAACACATCAAGCGTCTACATGAGGAGGTTCAAGCACACATTATCAAGATGTATCAAGAGTATAAAGCTAGGGCTGATCAAAGGAGAAGACATAAGGAATTCCAAGTAGGGGATCTAGTCATGGTGCACTTACGAAAAGAAAGATTTCCAGTTGGTACTTACAACAAGCTGAAAATGAAGAAATTTGGCCCCTGCAAAATTTTGAAGAAACATAACTCAGGAAATGCATATGAGGTGGAGCTGCCAGATGGTATTCACATTTCTCCCATTTTCAACATTGCAGATTTAACAAAGTATCATGATGATGGTGTAGATGAGGAGCTGGTTTTAGAGCCATGTCCAATTCCTGCTTCTAAGAAGGAGGAGATAGAAGACATTCTAGATCAACGTTTGGGTAGGAGTACCAGAAACAGGCAGTATGAAGAGTATTTGGTCAAATGGAAAGGACGGCCGATCGAGGACTCAACTTGGATTTCAGCAGCTGAGGTTTCCCATTTGGGATTTCCTCTACCATCCATAAAGTGACAGGGTCACTTTTCAATCTACCCTGGGTGTCTGATGCAGGAGCATCCAGAGATATAAGGGCAATCCTGTGTCACCCCCAAAAAAAAAATGTACTTAAACTTAGTTTCTGTTTTATGTCTTTACATTTTTGGATACCCATTTGGCTCAAATAAAGGTTCCAACTCTCATAGTTCAACTATCAGTTCGTTTGAAAATCCCAAAAAAATAGGAGCATGTATTTGGGCCATCATTTCGGTAAACTAGAAGGTGTGAATTGGCCAAATGAATGTAATCATGATTTAGAGAATTCCAAAAAAAGAATCAGGTCAATAGGCCCCACAGTTTGAAAGTTATTGCAGTTTTTCGGGTTTTGGAGACCTCCTAAGAATGCTTCAAAGTCAAGTTTGGGGCATTAAATGACCTCAAAAAGGGTCAAAAAATGGGTGCCGAGTGAAGCTTGTCCATAGGGCTATAGAGCGCTTCGAGAGCTTTTCGAAAATGTAAACGGTTCGTTAATCGGAGCTACGGTTCAAAAGTTATGCCTCCCGGAAGTTCGGCTACCATTTCTGGATTCTTCTAGATTTGCACCGACTTCTAACGCAGCTTCTGGAACCTTCTATTTTGTCGGTGGATGCCTACTAGCACTTTCTAGAATGTACTCCTAGTCCTTAACCCTTCAGGGTCTATTTAAGGAGATTTCTGGCATTGTAAAACGCAGTTCAGATTGGAGCTTGAGAGGAGGTGCTAAAAGGAGAAATATTCTCCAGATTTATGATATTGTAAGCCCGTAGGGCATGTTTTGAAGTTTATTTTCTCTACACTATTTGTACTAGCTTATTTTCTCAGTTAATATATTTTCCCTTTTCTATTGTGTCCATTCTGTTGTTGGGTTGTGTTCCCATCAAATTAAGCCCATGTTTTAGAAGGGGTTGAAATGATAGCATTCTTTATATCATGCTTCTTGTATTTAGAGGTAAAAAAATGGGTGAATTTTTGATTTGATTGTAAGCCATTTTTATTAGTAATATCTAGAAATTCCCAAAAAATAAATCACCCTTTTTTGAAGTTTCTATCTCTATATGTGTGACTATGTTTAGAATTTCTAGCAACCCATTAGTATCATTGTTTAAGAGATTCGAATTTAGAATAGGGACATATCATTCTACTCCTTCCTTGTGAATTGTCTCCATGAAATCCGTTCATTCAATTTCATATAATCTAACTTTGCTCTATTATGAGAGAGTAATAAATTGTTTGATTTCTGCTCCTTATGAGCTTCTTCCCAGAGTTGTTGGAAATATAAGAGGAGCAACTGAGAGGGGAGGGGTGAATGAGTTACTAAAAAAATAAATCCTAAATCCCTTAGATGTCAGTACAAATCAAAACTTTGATAAAACTATATTTTGTTGTAACTCAAAAAACACACATTCACTCAATTTACAGTACCAAATACTGTAACTTGGCAATAACTAAATATATTGATCTTAATGTGATTAACCTTAAGATTAACTTAGTTTCATACACATTTAAAAGAAATAACATGAACACAATTGACACCAAGATTTAACATTGAAACCCAATTTGGGAGAAACCACCAATTGCAACTAGTTACTAGTTTTCACTCTTCTGAAGTGAGCCCTGTTAGGAGCCAACCCTGTCAAAGGTTACAAAACACACTATCAAGTGTGACCCTATTAGAGGATTTAATCACCCTCTTAGAGTGGCCTTATTAGAGGTATTTAGACAATTCAATCTAGAAATGCCACCTTGTTAGAGGATTTACAAATAGCTGTTAAGCCAACCCTGTTAAGAGATTTATATCACTACTAGAATTGTTAGAAAGTAACAATGAGATGACTTGATTTCTAATGCAACTGAATTGCTGATTACAAATCTCAATTCTGGCTTGAATACTTGATCCTTTTTTATCAAATGTATCTTTGCATCTCAAAAAGGATATTCTTCTTATCCTTCTAATTTGTTTCCTCTAAGCATCATCAAATCTTCTGTTATGTTCCACACATTCAATCCTCAACTTGACCTTATATTTATATCTTACACATTGTCAAGTTAGCTTGAATATGACTTAGAATACTTAATATCCATCTCCTCAGTAGGCTAGAACCAACAACTAAATCAGTTGAACTCAATATGCCAAAACAAGAGAATCCTTTGTTATCTGACCATGCTCGATAGACACTAACTTAGAAATGATTTTTCTGTGTTAACCAAGTGAACTTAGTTAACACTGCATATTCAAAAAATTCCTTTGGCAATCATCCAATATTTTCTTCATTAAGTGAGTGATCTCGGTCAACACTCAACTTCTGCAAACTTTCCTTTGACGATTGAGTGAACTCGCTAGACACTATCTTCTAAACTTGGAAAACTTTGGAATGCTTGGCAGACACAAGACATTATCTTCATCACCTGAGTGAGCTCAACATACACTGACTAGCAATGATATGACATTTTATGTAACATCAAAGACATTACACAATTGATCAATTGTTTTCAACCATTTCCCTCTTTGGCATTGATGACAACACAACATGTCGTAATACAATGAAATTTTTAGAGAAAGAATAAAGTAAGGAACATATCCTTAGTTTAATTCTAATTCTCATCTAGTAGAACTCCCTCTATTATTGTGAACTCCCTCTGCATTTAGTTTCTTCCTCTATCAACAAAACTCTATCTTCAATAGCTTCTTCTGATAGAAAACTTTCCTTATTTGATATTAGCCCAAGTCCTCCCTCTTTGACATCATTGGAAGTAATAAAATTTATGTGAGATATGATAGAAAACTTCACTCTCTTTGACATCTCATGCCAAAGACAATATTCAGTGAATATCAATGTACCTCATGTACTGAGTCATTTGCACTGTGCTTTGTCAATACTACATCAATTGTTTGATCTTCAACATGCTCTAGTTGATGTATCACTAAATTGTATTTAGTGAGCTTCAAATAGGGGAATGACCCCTAACTTAGATAAAAAAATCCATCCTTAGATAATGGCTTAGTGAATATATCTACAATGTGCTTTTTAGTATTCACATATTATAGCCTTACCTCTTTATCTTGTACCAATTCTCTCAAAAAATGATATTTTATAGCAATGTGCTTGGTTTTGGTATGCATCACAAGATTCTTGGATATATTAATTGCACTGGTGTTATCATAGAAGATAATCACTAGATCCTTGATCTCTATCTTCATACATGTCAACAGTACAAGATTCACAATACATTGTATAAACCCATAACAAATTTTCCCATACTTGCAGATTAATTATGCAATACAAAGGAAAAAAATGGTCATGTTTTGAAAACACTAACCTTCGTCCAAGCTAAGGCAAAGAAAGTTGTTGTAGAGCTCCCTTAATCTCCCTCCAAAACCTAACTGTCTCTAAACTTAGAGAGTGCGTGAACAACCCACTAATTTGTCACCACTCCTTTAAAAGGACTCTCTACCAACCTTTTTATAGTAGGAACATCAAGCCCCCCCTTTCTTACATTGTTGTTGCTCCAAAATAAGAAAGTTGACCAAGTGGGGTTTTAAGGGTACACTCATGGGGAAACCCAAAATTTTGAATTGGTTCAAGAGTGCATTATTTAAGAGGTCCCCTAAGATAGCTAAGCACTAAAATGGTTGAATTTAGGCCCCTAACCAGGGTATACTTTAAGAAACCCTTCCTTTAGAAAAGGTGTAAAAATTGGCGAAAGGTGTAAAACACTTGACAAAAAAATTTATTTTTTGTGGCGAAAAAAATAGTTTACAAAGAAAAAATAATAATCTCCATTGGCGAATCATTCATAGTCTCTCAAACAATGTGTAAAATTTGGGCGAATTGTGTTATTTTAAAACCACAAAAAAATTATACATTGGCGAACAAAAAATAATAATCAAATTAAAATTTGAATTTTTTGGGCGAATCATTTCATTGTATTCAAGGTTAAAAAATATATATGTGAAGTCGATGGCATCGGAGGTTCGCAAAGGGTTTCATCAATTTGAACTTTTATGTTACAAAGTCACGAAAAGGAGATCGCATCATCGGAGGTTTTAGTCAGCCAATTAGTCTATTGGTTGCGAGAACGCAAAATGTTAATTCAAGCAGTTGTCGCATGTTCGCGACGGTTAAAGGAAAAGGACTTCTAGCAGTCGCGAAAAGGGAGATCGCATCATTGGAGGTTTTATGCAGGCAGTTAGTCTGTTGGTTGCGAGATCGCAAAATGTTAATTCAAGCAGTTTTTGCATGTTCGCAGCAATTAAAGGCAAAGGACTTTCGACAGTCATGAAAAGGGAGATCGCATCATCGGAGGTTTTATGGAAGCAGTTAGTCTATTGGTTGCGAGATCGCGAAATGTTAATTCAGGTAGTTTTTGCATGTTCACAGTGGTGAAAGGGGAAAGATATGTCATCCTGCAAAGTCGCAAAAGTTTAAGATGAAGCAGTGTTCGCCACTTCGCACCGGTTAGAAGGAAATAGGTTTTCACAACTGCGACAACGCGATTTGAAACGTGTAAGTTCTGAAGCTGGGACAGAAGGGGAATCTCATTAGAAGAGGATATAAGGCTTATCATAGGGTTGCAAGGATAAAGCGAATATTTGATTTAACTGTTGCGATAGCCCAAGAAAAGAAAAAGAAGGGTTTCGCAGTTTCGTGAAAAGATTTCAAGGTTAAGTTGAACCGATTGCGACAGAGCGTAGAACAAAGGGTTTCGCAACTCATAAGATTGTACAATGATAATGTATTTTTGAAGCTTGAAACTTTGAAAGTACAAAAGAATAGGCTTTCAAATCAATTATCTGATTTCGGACAGCTAATGAGTTGACATTCTAAGGCAAATGAAATAAAGGCAGTAGTTACTACTGGTAGTGATCGATAATAGATATCCATGCACGTGCAAGCTTTTAAACTTTAAAGCCATTAAAATTTAACAATTTAACGTCATGGCCCATCAAGAAGTTGTAGAAAACTAGAATTCTCAGGTATCTACAGCTAACAGAGCAAAAAGATTCAAGAATTTGCAGTAAGATCAGAATGGCAGAAGCAGAATCATCAATAAAGAAGGGCACTGGAGAGGGCAGCAAGGTTTCATTTTCTGCCAAATTTGCAGAAGAATGGTTGAAGATTCTCCCTAAATCTTCCAATGCTCAAAGTGCTAGTGTCCACGCGTTTAGAGATGCTTACAGCTTCTGTAAAGATGCTCAAGTACCGTACACCAATGGAAATGAATTGTTCTTGTACTTTTACAAGAATAGGGTGCAGAGTGTTCCTGTCTCAAATCCATGGACGAGGAACCTGGGAAAGTTGATAATGCCGGAGGTATACGTGGATGTTGACCTTATCAAGGCACTGGTAAATGCATATAATCCAACCACTCGGTCCTTTCATAGAAAGGATATGAGTGTTCTCTGTACGTTAAGTAAGGATGCTTTTGTTGAAGCATTTGATTTGCAGGGTCCCATGTCAGTTCCTATTAACCTGGAAAAATTGGCAGCAGCATTTGAGAAACAGAGAGATTTCTATACAACACATGCAATGTTGCGACATATCCCGAGGGAAAATCAAAACAAGATGAAAGGAGAATTCCCAAAAATGGTTACTGATTTTATACCCTTGTCATATTCCTGCGCATACTTTCAGAAAATAATTTTCGGATTGAACAAACTATTGGGAGTAGATGGATCCATGGATGCCTCCCCAACATTGTATGTGATAGCCCTAGACATTCAAGACCCACATACTAATGTGGGCTATGATTTTGGAACATTCATTGCTGATAGTATTCATCAGCAGATGGTGACAGCTCAGCAAGGTGATCTTGACAATTTCAAATTTCTACATTACTCGGTGCTTATGCATCTCATCCTCTTCTACATCGTGGGCCATGTGGATTCCAATTTCATTGAAGGTTTGGACAATTTCGCAGAGGCATTGCCTGTTCAAAGATGGACAAGATTATGGCAGAGGTTCTACTCTTTTTCTAATTCCCTCTCTTTTTATAATGATTTTGTTGCAACTATTCATAGGATGTTAGGTTCAAAATTGGAAAGATTACCTAGGTTAATTAGGAAGATTGTGTTTTGATGATGAGGGACCAATTGATCATGATTGGGGCAGTGCCTTTTTTTTAGCAAACTGTACAGTGATTAGAATTTTTGGTTGTTCCCAACCCCCTAATTTCTTGCCAAGATATGTACTAGAGAGGGTGGGTGTAGTGGAAATTTTCTGGCAGTTGTTATCCATGAATAGAGAATATCTAGGGCCAACCATTAAAAAGGGGTATTTTGTGTGTAGAAATTTCAAAGTAGGGCATTTTGAAATTGGTAAAGAGGCCATTGAGGAAGTTGATGCCTTCTTAAGAGAGTTAAATTTCCCCACTGCCCCCACTAGGGTTTATGACCCATATAACATTGTTACAAGTGCTCTTAAACAAATGAGGGGTTATAATGTCATCATTGGAAGGAAAATTTGGGAAGAGGATGTCATTAGGGATGTATTGTATGAAGATGTATGTGCTGATAGGATGTGGAAGTGGAGAGAAATCCTCTCAGTAGAGGAAGAAATGAAGAAAGTAGATCCTAATTTCCAGGGCTTCTATTCTGATTTACCCTATTTTAAAAAAATTGATAAGTGTATTGAGGAGTTTGATAAAATTATGGCTCAAGTTCCTCAAAATTCTAGAGATAGGGTAAACCCTTCTTCTCCAAAGGCAAATGTTGTATTGGAAATTAGTGACAATGAAGATCAGCCCAACCTTTCAGACTGGGATAAAGGGGGCAAGAAGAAACAAAAAATGATTGAGGTTCCAGAAAAGGCTAGAGAGAAAGCCTTACAAGTGCTTCCAAAAGGAACTAGGTATTTTGATGATGCCAGAAAAATGTTCTTAATTGATCAAGCTACTGAAGAGGAGAGGAGACCCAGTAGTTTAGAACTACAGTCCATGATGCTAGATGACAGAATTATACAGGCTCAAGAATTCATGAAGGATGATGATTTTATCAAGAGTGAAGAATTCAAATTTTTTTGTATAAACTCAAACAGAATGAACTTTCTTTGCATGTAAAACCTAGAGACAAAGATGAAAAAGTGACTGAAATGGTGCAGAAGCTCCAAGCCTATGATCCTAATAGTGAAAGCCTCACTGTAGAGGAGGCTAGGGAATTGGTACAAAGGAGTTGTATGATATTTTTCCCATGATGGGATATTAGTTCATCATTCCTGCTTGATCAAATGAGGAGACAAGAAAAATCAATCTCTTATGAGGAGATTAATCCATTTGGTGAATTGCAGGGGGCAGGATTTAATATAGATACTAAGACAATGGCTATTTGGAGTGTAGCTCCAGAATTACAAAAGCCTACCCTGATGGAAATTAAAGAGACACTGACAGGTAATGCAATTTTCTGGAATGCACATTCAACTTCTTCAGATCAAATTTACAACCTCCAAAACACTGCTGCTATGCTAGGCAAGAACAAGATTGATATTCTTCAAGAACAACTAGTGCAGACATATGAAAAGTACCTTGATGCCAGGAAGAAGTATGAAGAGGAAATGAGAAAAACATATGTTCTGCAACATGCTTTGGAGGAATCAAAAAAGGAGAATGAAGATTTGAAAAGAGAAGAAAGGTCACTAAGAGTAAGGGAGGTACAAGACTAGAATATTCAAACTGACCAGATAGCAGAAGAACCACATCCAGTAACACATATGGATGTGGATGAGTTTGAGATTAGCAATGATGCAAAGATTAGGATAATGAAACAGTTTTTGATTCATAAAATCATAGCTTTAAAGAGAGCCTCTGTAAATGTACATAGTATGTACATTACTCTGCAGAGTAATGAATACCAATGCTCTGAGGCTTTATCACTATTATCTCCATTATTTACCCAGTGGGGGCCATACATTCAATTCTTTGATAGGTTAGTTTGTTTACTCACACAGAAAAAGGAACTACCTAAGGAGATCATTGTTCCTATAAGGAAAATGATACATCAAGTTAAAGAATTGAATTCATTCTTCATTGGTAAGATCGAAGCAGTAAGGGGAAAATTGAAAAGCATAGCATTGGGTACCCCAGATTTCATTCCAACAATTTTGAACAATGAAGGGTATGTCAAATCTTGGCAAGAGTGGTCTGAATCTTTTGATCTAATATTAGACCATCCAAGATTTATAGCATTTTCAAGAGGTGAATCAAGTGATCAAGTTGTATATGATATGATTGATATGACATACAAAATTGAAGCAGATATGAACAAAATTACTGGAGAGGGTAAAGCCATCATAGATGCAAAATGGACTAAAAACATCAGTGAATTAGAGGCAGTTAGAAATACAGCATGGCCTGTTGTGGATACAGATATTGCCATCTGGGAGGTTATAGCAGATATCAAAGCAATCCCTTCAGTAGAAGATGATTAGCACAAAAGATGGTGGCCCCGGGGAATCAATTGGAGGACAAGTGTTGCAGAAGAATATCAAAGAGAAGTTGTTCATCATAACAGATTACCTTACCTTTGCGGTACATCTATTGTGGGTAATGCTGCAGTTAGAACTGGAAGACAGGCTTAATGATCACTTGCCACTTGTCACATTTTGTAATTGTTTCCCCTTTTTCTGTTAAAATATGTCACAAAAGGTTTCAACATTATAGCAGATATCAAAGCAATCCCTTTAGTAGAAGATGATTACCACAAAAGATGGTGGCCCCAGGGAATCAATTGGAGGACAAGTTTTGCAGTAGAATATCAAAGAGAAGTTGTTCATCATAACAGATTACCTTACCTTTGCGATACATCCACTATGGGTAATGCTGTAGTTAGAATTGGAAGACAGGCTTAATGATCACTTGCCACTTGTCACATTTTGTAATTGTTTCCCCTTTTTCTCTTAAAATATGTCACAAAAGGTTTCAAAAAATTGTAATGATTATCTTAATTGTTGTTATCTTTTGTCTTTTGTAATGAATCATTATGTAATCTTTGTAAGCCTGAAGCTTGTTGCAACTCAAGTGATATAAATATGAGTTCCCAAGGCTTAGAAATGGTCTGATCTGTTGTTATTTTTCAAATTAAGACTTAAGTATAACTTGCTTTAAGAGCAGATATTGTTCCAACTCTATGTATTTCAATTTTCCATTATGTTTTGTAGTCAATAGTTCTCTGTGATGTTATGGGCTTTGCACACGTCTCTATTATCTCTTTTTTTATTATCAAACAACTAAATCAAGAGAAAGATACAAAAATAACATTGTGTCAACAATATGAATAGAGTAACAAGTAACAAAAATCTTGAACTCAAATCAAGAGAAAGGTACAAAAATAACATTATGTCAACAATAGAGTAACAAAAATCTTGAACTCAATTTTTGTAAATTGTAATTGCAATATGACTGAATAATGAATATGGAAGAACTGAAGTAGACCTATAAATTCCTTAGAACTGAATGCTACATTACTAAATCACAATTTACTTCATTGAATCAGTCTTAAATATGAAACTAAAGTCTAAATAGTACTAATAGGTTCCTCTTCATTCTGAATCGGGTATTCAAAATCCGTAAAATCTTCATCTTCATTTTGACTTTGAGACCTAAATTCATCATTTATGTTGGAGTCAGCAGTAGAAGTAGAACCACCATCTTTTAAAGTGTTGCAAAGGCCTCGTCTTTCACATGTGGAATTCCAAATGGCCAATGACCTATCATAAGGAAAATCTCTAACATTGTATTGAGTAACAAACAACCTCAAACAAGTTTCCAAATTTTTGTCTAGTTTGTTTCTAACATTTGATTTCAAAAACCCCAATGCACTGCAAACTCTCTCATCTTCCACCGACCCTAATATCATTGTTTGACATAAATCAGCAAGTTTAAAATATTCTGATATTGAAGTACGTAATATTTCACTCTGACTTATCCTTTTCTAGAGCCTTGTTATTGCACCAGGATTGAATGGATTCTCAAAGTTTTCCATCTGGTTTTTCATACACAATGCAAAAAGTTTACATTGATTTTTAAGATTATTTGAATCTAAGATTCCTTGTATTAGTTGTCCATTGCAATCTCTATGCTTTGAAAACTGTGTTATCAATTCGTCAAGTTTATTATGAAACAACTTTGCATCAATTGGATTATGTCCAAAGTGTTTCAAAAATTGAGGAAACACACAACTCATGGCTTCAAGAATTTCTTCTTGAGGGAATCTTTCACGAATCTCACTTGAAAGTTGGTAGGAAATAGACTTCACATTTTCACTAACAGATTTGACAATCTTGTCAAAATCATCCTTTCTAACTGGTAGTACTCTGCCTCTCTTGGTTGATTTAGATTGGTGCATTGGTATTTGAAATCGTTTCACAAATACACATAGCTCATTTTTCCCATTGAATTGTAAAAAATTCTCAGCATGATTCAAATCTATAATTATCTCCCACCTTGAAAAAATTGGGCTATGACCTGAGAGATCTGAATACAAAGAATCCAGAGCCATGCATGTCATTTTACGTAAATCAGAATACTCATGAATATACATAGTTCTGTCTTGGGCTTTCTTAACAAGTTTTTTCATTAAATCCAGCATGGGGAGAAGACTAGCTAAAGTTAATAGGTTCTCTATATCACTTAACTTATTTAACAAATCAGGAGCTCTATCCACTGTAAGGCGTTGCTCATATATAACTCCAATCAAGGATTGATATTCTGCTGGTCCATGCAAAGATATCCATCTGGTCTCAATATCCTTGAGAATCTTATTTCTTGTTGTTACTCCCTCAGAAAAAATCTTAAATTCTACAAAGCGTTTAGGACTTTTGCAAAAGTACGAGTGGAGCTCACAGATTAGATCTTCAACTTTTGACACTGTAGGAAAAGTACTTACAATCTTATATGCTAAATTCATTCGGTGGGCCATATAGTGTATGCCAAGCATATAAGGTGCAATACTAGTTTTTAATCTTGCACAAAGACCAGTCCTTTGCCCTTGCATTATTGTAGCTCCATCAGCTCCGACACACACTAACTTCTTTGTAATTGTCAAGTCATCCATACCAGAAATTTCATTCAAAGCTTTCTTAACTTCTAAATATAAATTTTCTGTGGTTGAATTGGCCCTCATTTTACAAACACAAAGTAGATAAGCTTGATGGACATGATCTTTTACAGTATATACATGCATATAGACCCAAGCAGTGTTATCTACCGCAGTGACTTCATCTAAGGATAATGAAATGAACTTGGATTCTTTTACTCTCTCATGTACATTTTGCTTTTCCACCTCAGCAAGATAGCTTTCCATTTCCCATCTAGTGTATATTGACCAATGTGACATAGGATAGTGAGGAACTCTCAAAAAAGATAATAAATTACCATATTCTGAAAAGTCTCTCATAGGATGCCCTCTAGATAGAATATGAAAAATAACACTCATCTGAACGGTCTTTGCCAAGTTTGCATCAATGGCTGCATGTTGAAGCCCATCCTTGATTGGATTGCCACTACTTCCACTACCAATTATTGCTATTTTCTTGAAATGCTCTTCATATTCTATGGCATACTTAACATGAAGGCATTCTTCCTTTGATTTCCATCTCACTACCGCTACTTCCTTTCCATCTATGATTTTTTTTTCATAAACCTTACCAATATGTTTTTCTATAGTGTCAAGCTTTAACTGCAACTTTTTCTCTCTTTTAGTTTTCCAGGTACAAATCGTACACTTGCATTCTGTTGGTGGTTCATCATTGTTTGTGACTGGTTCAATAAACCAGTACTTTGCTACCCAATCAACCTGGAAAGTCCTTTTCATTTCCCACTCCCGCCCCATTTTTACATTCCTTTTTCTTTTCTTCCTACCAACATCAATATTATCTTCTGTTACAACATCTTCTGTTGTTCGAACATTGTTATCCTCGTTTGATGCATTTTGATTTAATTGAATAACAACCTGCTCTTCTAGTGGTGGTGAGGTATTGTGATTCCCTTCTGCACTTGTACTTGCCAAAGTTGGTAGGCCAGAAACATTATCAATTCCAAAGAAAGCCTTTATGGTAGTATCTCTAAGTTTTCGGCATTTTGATGTAAGATTAATCCCTTCACTGCCCTTGGGGGTCTTTCCCTTGTCACTTCCCTAAGACTAACCAATATTAGTTACAGACTCACCCTCCCCTGACATCTCAATCCACTAATAATCCGTTTAAACTTTACTTCCCTAAGAATAAGCAGTATTACTTTCAGTATCCATTTAAAACCACAAAATATTTATACATTGGTGAACAAAAAATAATAATCATAGTAAAATTTTAATTTTTTGGGCGAATCATTTCATTATATTCAAGGTTAAAA
The DNA here is from genome assembly GCA_028749045.1 of Cupressus sempervirens. Classification (NCBI taxonomy): domain Eukaryota; kingdom Viridiplantae; phylum Streptophyta; class Pinopsida; order Cupressales; family Cupressaceae; genus Cupressus; species Cupressus sempervirens. The sequence goes on from CM053792.1 coordinate 741,082,861, forward strand.
AAAACATACCATGGAAGGGCTAGGGAATTGGTACAAAGGAGTGGTATGATAGTTTTATCAGTTTGAAGTTGGCAACTTGGCAGTTGCGAAATTGTGAGAAAGGCTTTAACAGGTCTATCGCAATGTCGCTGTTAAAGTGAAAGTTAATAGTTTGTGTGTTGCGAAACCACGAGGAGGGCAGAGATCCAATCATCTCCAGTTGAAAAGATAAAGGAGATTGTGTTGCGAAACCATGAGGAGGGTATCGCATCATCGCCGGTTTAAATGATGGTGAAATTTTATGTAGCGAAGTCACGAAAAAGGGAGATCACACCATCGTATGTTCACACTTCACAACGATTAAAGGGAAAAGACTTCCAGCAGCCGCGATACCGTGATGGCAAGAATTTCGCATGTTCGCAGCGGTTTAAAGGAAAGACTTCCAGCAGCTGCGAGACCGCGATGGCAAGGATTTTGCATGTTCGCAGTGGTTTAAAGGAAAGACTTCCAGCAGCTATGAGATTGCGATGGCAAGGATTTCACATGTTCGTAGCGGTTAAAGGGAAAAGACTTACAGCAGCCGTGAGACTGCGATGACAAGGATTTCGCATGTTCGTAGAGGTTAAAGGGAAAAGACTTTGAGGGAATCTTTCACAAATCTCACTTGAAAGTTGGTAGGAAATAGAATTCACATTTTCACGAATCTATGCATGCAAGCTTTAAAAACCATTAACGTCGCCAGCAACTTTCAGCATTGCGTCCACTTTTTGAAAAATTTCTAATGAAAATGAGATAAGAAAGGAAACTGTAGATAAGCTTCTGATTAAATTAAACTAAATAAGCTCAAGGAGAGTATTTTATAGGACAGCTGCACATACCAATGTACCACCACTTGTGGAAGCTATCTCTGGAGTTTGAGTCATGCCTGCGATGTGTCCTGCGCTGCCAGAAATTTGATGGAGTGCTAGCAGTATTTAGTGAATGTCTCATTGCTTGGGTAAATTTGGATTTATACATATTACAAATCAATACAATTACTAATTTACCATGCCAAATGAGTTGACTCCTCCACAACAAAATGAAAGAGTGTTGGCGAAACGAGCCGACTCCTCCACTTCCCATAACGTGAAACAAGCCGACTCCTCCATGGTAAAATGAAACTGGGATGGTGAATTCTCCCACACTGCATGAAACGAAAACTTGAAACCCAACGAACATTCCACGATAAGCGTTACCTGGTTGGCTGCGTGAAAGGCAATATCGCTAGGGAAAAACTCAAACATAACATTTGCCTTGGCGATTACAATGCTAGGCAACCAGGTAAACCCAACAAAGCTTGGCGACCAGGAAACAATGGAAGGGCTCAGAAATTGCCAAAAATAACATTGGCAAAATGTCAAATTCTCCAAAATATGAAAATTTTCCACTATATTATACCTTGCCCCTAACATGTTATACTACCATACGAGTGGCCTATTTTCAATAAAATGACACTTTAGGGTCCCATTTAGCCCCTCCAAAATCCCTAACAAGTTTGAATTCGAAAATCAACATGATGGTGATCCGTCCTAACACTCTCTCCCAAGTGGGTGTACTTAGACATTAATTGGAAGGAAGGGAAAGGACTTAGATTAAGTGACCTTGTGACCAACACTCTAGGTGACATGTCATCAATACATAGACAATTACAAGTGTCAAGTGACACATTAAAATACATTACACTTCACCATGACATGTCCTTAATGCATCAAAATTATGATTAAACATTTCCTCATACAAGAAAACTTACATTACAAAACAAAATACTTTCACAATGAGGCTTTTCAATCTTCCAAAGATTCACCTTGGTTAACTATGCTCACATAGGCTTGGAACTTGTTTCCCCCAAGAAATTCCATGGTTCAACTTCTTGTACATTAAACTCGAGCATCAGTAGTCCAAGGAGGACATATTAAATGTATATCATAAATGCATAATTTAAATTTTACGAAATCCATATTGACATAATTTAACTTAAGTTCCCTTTTCTAATCATTTCAAATAAATCATCCAAGATGCTACAATATCAAATTTGCATATCATAAACCATCATAACTAGATTAACATTTATCAGCATATCAAAAATCATAATAATCCAATTAACATTTTGCATCACATCATAATCTAATTTTATCATGTCATAAAGTTTCATATATATGTGTTCGATCATCCCATTCAGAATACTAGGTTCTATTGCACAACAAAAATCTATCTTTTAACACTAACATTATAATTTGTCATTTCAAGCATTTCTACAAATTCAATTTTTTAATTGAAATAATTTAGAACATGAAATGGAAATCACTAATTTTATCAATTAGGTCCTAATGTGTAGATCATCAAATGCAGATATTAAAATGACAAAACCTTATAGTCTCCAAAGTGTATCAAAGTGTTGAGAGTATCGTAATGTAAATGTGTCATCTATACCATGATGGTTGAGGTGAGGCCTCACACCCTTACATTTTCATTTCCTACATAGATGGATTTTAGGTTGATCCACATTTCATAAGCAGTTCCACAATCTTTGACCTCATCAAATTCGGCATAGTTGAGAGATGAACCAATATCAATCATCATGATATTATGACTCTTTTTCTCTGGAATTTCTTCAACAATCATAGTTCTAGTAGGAGCCTTGTATTTGACATCTAGATACTTTAGCCCTAAATCTCCAATGGTTGCCAAGTGTAGCCTCATGAATTCTTGACATGCCTTGAAGTTATCTTTATTCAACTTTGTGATCTGCCTTCTGTAAGACATCTTGGTCTTTAGCTTAGGTCCTTGAAACCTTTTCTACAAGCACCAAGTTCTTTGATACCTATTGTTGGAAATATAATAGGAGTAACTAAGAGGGGAAGGGTGAATCAGTTACTACAAGAATTAATCCCAGATCCCTTATATGTCAATACAAATCAAAACTCTGATAAAAATATTTCTGCTATAACTCAACAAACACACAAGCACTCGGTTAACTCTAGCAAATATTGTAACTCAACAATAATTGAATATACTAATCTTAATGTGATTAACCTTAAGATTAACTTAGTTACATACACATAAAATAAATAGCATGAACACAATAGACACAAGGATTTAATGTGGAGAACCAATTTGGGAAAACCCACTAATTGCAACTAGTTATTGATTTTCACTCTTCTAAAGTGAGCCCTATTAGGAGCCAACCCTGTCAAAGGTTACAAAACACACTGTCAAGTGTGACCCTATTAGAATATTTAATCACCCTTTTGGGAGTGGCCTTGTTAGAGGTCTTTTGACACATCAATCTAGAAATGCCACCTTATTAGAGGATTTACAAATAGTTGTTAAGACAACTCTATTAAGAGATTTAGATTACTACTATAATGGTTAGAGAGTAACAATGAGATGACCTAATTTTTGATGCAACTGAACTGTTGATTACAGATCCCAATTCTTGCTTGATTACTTGATCCTTCCTGATCGAATGTATCTTTGCAGCTCGAAAATGATATTATGCTTATCCTTCTAATTCACTTCCTCTAAGTATCATCAAATCTTCTATTATGTTCCACACATTCAATCCTCAACTTCACCTTATATTTATATCTTACACATTGTCAAGTTGCCTTGAATACAACTTAGAATACTTAATATTCATCTCCCCAGTCTGATATAACCAACAACTAAATGAATTGAACTCAATATGCCAAAAAAAGAAAATCCTTTGTTAGTCAATGATGCTTGGTAGACACTAACTCAGATATGATTTTCCTATATTAACCAAGTGAACTTTGTTAACAATGCATATTCACAAAAGTCCTTTGACAATTGAGTGAGATCGGTTAACACTGGTTCCATCCAACATTTTTTTCGTTAATTGAGTGAGCTCAGTTAACAATCAACTTCTACAAACTTTCCTTTGACAACTGAGTGAACTCGGTAGACATTGTCTTTTGAACTTGGCAAACTCTGGAATGCTCGGTAGACACAACAAACTATCTTCATTTCTTGAGTGAGCTTGACATACACTGACTACGAATGATATGACATTTTGTGTAACATCAAAGACAATACACAATTAATCAATGTTTCAACAATATCTTATGATCACTGATGTCATTTTGTATTAATAGGATCCCATTGCTAAGCCTTTTGTTGAGGATCAATTTTTTTTTATGTCTTCTATAAAGTAGTTTTATTTAATATATTAATCACATTGTTACATTGTTTGCATATTTTCTTCAATACCATTTAAGTTATTTATTCCTAGTTATGTACCTTCTTGGATTATTTGTGACCTTATCATGTGATATTTGGTTGTTTAAAACTCTTGAAAAGATTTTTTGCTCTCTAAAAATTATCCAAAGGAAGAAATTCATCAAAAAAACCCAACAAGGACAAGATGACGTAATTATAATATTCAAGGAAAAAAATTCAAAATTGACAAAAAGATGTAAGAATTGAAATTCTTTTAGTATGTTAGGGAAATTGGGCTATGCCCCTTTTAATTTTGTACTTTGTATAGGACCCTTTGTCCTAGGCAAGACTAGAGGTTTTCTTTCTATGTTATTTCCTACTAGTGCATGTTTGAACATAGACGTTGTAAATTTTTTTAATAATATAATCTATAGGGCTTCAACCTTTTACCGAATTTTTTTTCCAACTATATTGTAAAAAATATTATACTACACATAATTTTCATTAAAAAACATGTAAACCTATATAAAATAAAATATTTTTAAAAAAGTTAAAAATTGTATCAATTTAATATATAAATTCAAATTTTGACTTGTTGGATTATTTAAAGTGCGTTTAAGATAAGGATGGATGAATTAGAGAATTTGATTCAAGGGAAACCATGCTTTCATGTTTCTATGCAATAATTCAAGGCAAAGTTTGGAAAAGTTTCTAGAAGAGAAAAGAGGAGACAAAACGATCAAAGGATTCGATAAATCTAACCAAACCCTAAGATCTATGATGATGTTTAAGCGATAAAATATCAGAATTACCTATTTCAGGAGGTACAAAGGGATAACCTAATAAAGGTTGGAGCTATTGTTGATGTTATTGACTTGTGAACTTGAGAAGGAGGTTGAGAAGATTTATGATGAGGTGAAATTGATTTGTTTTACGGTTTCTAAATAGACCAGAGACATAAATGAAAATGGAGGTCAATCAGTGGATCAACATATGAACCAAGTTGTGATCTAAATTTGTAGAGTGAGTTGTATTTGTTAGATCTGCCTATTGTTACTTTCTAACCATTATATTAGTAGTGAAACCCTTTAATCACGGCTAACCTAATATTTATATGTAAATCATTTAATCAAGGTAGCATTTTAATAGAATATTCTTAAACCCTCTAACAAGGTCACTCCTAAGAGGTTGATTAAATTCTTTAACAATGTGTTTTTTAACTTTTGAAAAGGTTGGATCCTAATAGAGCTCACTTTAGAAGAGTTAAAAAATTGGTGACAAGTTACTAGTGATTTTTCCCAAATTGGATTTCCATTTTAAATCCTAGTGTCATACTTTTGTGGTTTCCATGTGAGATGTTTTACTTTTAATGTTTTAAATTCTACAAGTTTGTTACTATTAGGATAGTTGAACGCAAGTTTTTGTTATGGATTGTTTTCTAAAGAGACTAAGTTATTGAATGTTTAGATTTGAAGTATTTGAAGTGTTTTGTAGTGCTTGCCCCTAGTTCGCATTTTGCTAACATTGTTGAACTCTTTTAGAGCTAGTTTCATGTTGTTGGTTAGCAGCATTGTTTTGAGATTATCAGATATTGTGCTATGGATTCAGTTTATTATGTGATGAGATTACTTAGACTCTACATTTCATGTATATATGATGATTATTTTTAGTGTTCACAATTATTGATGATGATCATTACATTGCTTCCAGTTATTAATGATGATTAGTTAGTGAATATTTATCCTTAAGTTATTTTTAGAATGTAATTCTTAATAATGGAAGGATAATGCTTTCGGGGAACAAATGGGTTGACTTGTAGGTCAAATGATGAAACTTAAGACACTTGAAGTATACTTGCAAATAGAAAACTGAAACCCCTACACTTGAGAATGGAAACTGAAACTCTGCACATTATTCAACTATGTGATATGAGTAAATCAAAACATGTGTTTGCATCGTGTATTCTCTATGCTTCTTGTTTTGGGTTTTTGGGTTGACTAGTGTTGACCAGTCCTAGGTTGTTACCAGAGGCTCGAGGGTTATGAGATGTGTTGGCATGTTGATCTTATTTGGTCTCGATCTTTATAAGCCCAACCATGGTTATGTGATTGTATTCTCTATGAAATGTTTGTTATTGTTCATCAGTCTTCATGTGTGAAGCTGAGATGTATGTGTATGAGATACTTGAGCTAATCATTTTTGAGTCATCGATCAGTTATCCTTGGATTATTTTCTAGTCGCCATGATGGGACTATGATGTGGATTTATTTCTTGATGATGTCATGATGTGACATGTTTGACTCAACCATTTTGGAGTCTTCGATCAGTATGATTTTGTGATATTCTTGGTTGCTTGTTGAAGAACCAATGGATATGGTGATTATTTTGAGATATATTTTGGTTATTGAGAACCAATGGATATTTATGATTATCAGTGATCCCTTCAGTTGTCAATAGAGAACTATTGTGGTCATGATTTTCTACGGATGCTTTTCCAGATGCTCATGGAGATTTGATGATTCTTATCTTGGTGATTTGATGATTCTTATTATGGATATTTGATGCTTATTTTGCGGATATTTGACGATTCTTTTTATGGATTATCTTTTGGATTTATTTACAGTCGCTTGTATAGGACTGTGGTGATTTATGATTCCATGAGCATTAGGGTAGGTAATATACTTGTAGTGTCGGGAAGTGGCTTGCAATGGGGGCCGGGGCCCTAAGTGGCTACTAGGATAACTCATTGTAAGTTTGGTTAATAAGTGATAACATTTACACACTAAATGGGGATTAAATGACCCTAAAAAGATAATTTTTTTGGTTCTCGCCCATGCCTTGAGTGCTTGTACATGCTAGGATGGGAGTAGTGAGACGCATGGTTGTGACCTTGCATTTCATAGTATGCCTCGTTAGTATGAGAGGATACTAGTGGCCGCATGAGATCTGTATGGACCCGTGGAGTTTAGCTAACTGCCAGGGTAAATTGTATGAGATAAATGCGATGACACTTTCCCGCTTGTAGAGTAGGTTTCCTACATGTCATTGTGTGCCTCTGGGAATTAGATGTCAGTTTTGTGTGATGGAACCTTTGAGTTAGTATACTTTTTAGGATTCCTAGACTTAAAGAGATTTATGCTTTGTGGTTTGGGACTTGAGATTATCTCCTCAGCACGGTGGGAGTGGACCATTTAGGTACCACGCGGTCGGGTGGTAGTATATTTTCCACTCTTATCATTTGAGATCCATTGAGACACCGTGGCTGGAGCATTCTTGGTTGGTATTTATCTTCATTATGCTCTAGGATCATTATGATAGATGATATACCTTATGATGGATGTATTTGTCTGGTATCCTTTCATTGTTGTTTAGCATATGTTAAAAGATGTTATCTTATGCTTTACTTTGCATGTTAGTAGGATGTTTTAGGAGTCACATTCCTACTATGTTTATAGTCGATGATCTCTTCGGTGCTTTGGAATGTTACGCACGGAGGGATGGCTAGGATCCATGATGGTCTAATGATGCTATTTACAGTTGGGAGGAACTGTGCACTTAGTTATTTATGTTTGTGATGTATGGTTATCTTACATGATGGATGTTTATATCTTTATGATGATGATGTATCATGTATGGTTATGGTTTCATTATATTATTACATCATGGATTAATTTTGGACGATGATGTACTTTATTTACATGGATGTTTATTCTTTTAAGCTTTTCATACCTTGTAACATGTACAGTGGGTGATTGAGCAATCTAAAATGTACACTTGTATATAGTTTAAGAACATTGGATGTATCCTTGTTATTTCATTGTTAAAGATGTAATGTTAGATGAATAAGTTATGGTTAGAAGTAATTCAACGTTAAGGGATCTTTAAAGAATATAATCTGTTATGTTATGTTATTTTCAGTTGGATGTTACTATTGCTTCCGCAAATGTTGTGAATGGTTTATAATTTATCTCTTAAAAAAAAAAATTGTTTGGCAAACTTAGTATAATTCTTTGGATTCCTTGGCGGGGCATTACATGTTTAAAAGTTCAATTGGTACATTAGGAACTAAGGACAATTGTCTCCCAACCACCGCCCCCGTGCCCCCCTTGCCCTCAATTATTCTAAATCATTCTAAACATTGGTACTAGAGCATTGGTTCTTTTAGAGAAAATTTTGAAGGTACTCAGAGATAAAGATCAAGATGTACAAAAGGAGGTACCAAAGTTGAACAAAGAGTACTTCCTTGCATGGTAGAGTTTGATGAAGTTGCATCCAGAGGAAATTGGAAATGGTGCAATACACTTTGTGGAACATGCATATGTGACAATACCAAGTCCTCTAACAACTCAACAAATGAAAAAGAAGCAAGAACACAATCGGACTATGTTGGAGATTGTATAAGCCCTAAGCTATGCTGAGTTTGATGAAATAAACAATTGCACTATTGCTAAGAAAATGTGACTTACATTGCAAACTATCGATGGTGAAGAAAAAAATGTTTTGAGAGCAAAACAATAAAGATTGATAGGTAAATTTGATGAAATGAGAATGGTAGAAGGTGAAAATATTGTGCAATGTTGTGGAAGAATCAAAGAGGTGGTAAATGCTATAAGAGGATTAGATGGAAAGATTGATGGTGAGACTCTAATCAACAAGGTGCTAAGAACCCTACTTTCTATTTATGTGATTAAAGTTTTTACAATACAAGAACTGAGATGTACCTTTGATAACAATCTAACATTGGAAGGTGTATTTGGTAGGCTTATTGCTTTTAAATTGTAAAATTTTGATAATTTCACTCCTACTTCTATAGAATCTTCTTTCAAATCTCAATTGGCTATTAGTAAGAAATGAAAATGAAAGTATGTGAACAATGATAGTGATGCTTCTGATGATGAACTTAATGATTTTAAAGCACTGATGGCAATGAGACTTCCAAGAGGTAGAGGAAAATACAAAGATGAACTTCTTATTATTTGTTTTTAATGTAACAAAGTTGGTCATATTTTTGCAAGATGTCCTAATAGTGAAGACATGGATGAGAAAAGAAAACACAAGTAAAAAGGTAGAAGAGATGACCAAGATGATACAAGTAACAAGGGATACAAAGAAAAAGGTAAGAAATCTTATTACATTGTTGAAGAATAAACTAATAATGAGACTAAAAGTAATGATGAAGAAGTTGTCTATGTTTCTATGAAATAAGATTCTGATGAAGAAGATAAAATTGCATTAATTTCATATGTGAGTAAAGGTGATAAGTGGATAATTGATAGTGGTTGTTCACATTACATGATTGGTGATAAAAGTAAATTTGAAACCATGGAGCCATAGAAAGGTAGTTGTGTTAAATTCGGTAATGATACATTGTGTCTTGTGAAAGGTAAAGGATCAATACAATTGACTGATAAGATCGAGTGTGACAAATGTATATTGGGTTGAAGGACTTAACTATAACTTTCTGAGTGTTTCATAGTTGAACAAATCAAGATACATAGTTGAATTTCATCATAGGAAGGCCAAAATATTTTATTCTATTGGTGAACTGAGTGGAAGTGGACATTAGACAAGAGGTCAATTTTTCTATCTAGAATTATCTCATGAGATATATTTGTTTGCACAAAATGAAGATATACGGTTATGGAATAAGAAGTTATCTCATGTGAATTTTGATAATGTGTAAGTATTAGTAAAATTAAAAGAGTAAGGGAATTACCAAGATTGAAGAAACCTTATAATTCTATGTGTAAACAATGTCAATTGGGAAAAATGAAAAAATCTAGTTTTTATAGCAAGACATACTCATCTAACAATAGTTTGGATTTAGTTCATGCTGACCTTTGTGGACCTATTGGATTGAAAAGTATATGTGGAAACATATATTTCATTCTATTTGTTGATGACTATTCTAGACTCATGAATATAATATTACTTAAAGAAAAATCTCATGCTTTTGAGTTGTTTAAGTGGTATTTGGCCATAGTTGAAAAGGAAATGGGTAAGAGTCTAAAGTGCTTGAGATATGATAGAGGAGGAGAGTTTAGCTCTAATGAAGTCAACATATTCTACAGTGATAGAGGAATCAAATGAGAGATATCAGTACCAAGGACCCCTCCCCAAAATGGAATAGTTGAAAAAAGGAAGAGATCAATCATGGATTGTGCTAGAACATTGATGGTGGAGAAGAATGTATCACTGAAATACTAGAGATAAGTTGTAAGTACAAAATTTTATACTTTGGACCAAGTCCAAGTCAAGGAAGGTACAAATGGTACACCCTTTGAGTTCTGGTATGGTTATGCACCTAATGTGAAATACTTTAAAGATTTTGGAAGAAAATGTTATATACTAAAGGATAATAAAAATGGAAAACTTGATTCTAAAAGTTATGAAGGCATGTTCCTAGGATATTCCACTAAGAGAAAAGCTTATAAATATTTGAACTCTGACACTAACAAAGTTGTAGAAAGTACAAATGTGAGAGTTGATGAATATGGAGGAAAAAATGAGGTTAAATGCAAGATAGAACCTGAAGATTACAACAAATTCATACATGTCAATTAAGGTGTTTCCTGCACCTTAACTGAAACATAGAATTAGGCTACTAAGAAAAAAACAAAATGTAAATGTTGAGTTGTCACAGAAGGCTATTAAGAAATAGACAGTGTTGATATAAGATTGTTTTGAAGTGAAGAACCTATAATGGAATAATTGTTATTTTGTCAATGATGTCAGTCTTGCTACTTGAAAGCTATCATTTGGTTGATCAATGAAGAGGATTTGAAAAGAGGAGATAACAATAGCACCTAGAGAAAGGTTGAGTTATTTGGCATGTAAAAGAAGCACTAAGACCAAGTATGACATTGATAATATAGTGTATTGTTTATCTACTTATAGTCTAAAATGAAATATATTCAAGTTAAGATTGGAAGAAAATCAAGTAAAAAAAGTGTTTTCCAAGCCTTACCGAGTAGTCAATGCAAGCGAAGTAGAAATCAGTGGAAGCTAAGTGAATAATAGTGCAAGCTGAGTGATTGTTACTATATCATGACTAAAGTTTAGTTGGTGTTGAGCATCGGTAAACTTTAGTGTTTTCCTAGTGAACTAGTGTATGCCAAGTAAACTAGTATAGTTGTCGAGTGACAACAAATAGTGTTAAATCAAAGATTTGATGAATCTGAGCCAACTATTTTGGTTTCTTCAATTGTGTGAAGCATGTGGAAGATAACTATGATGAGCTAGTGGCACAAAATTTAGTGGGTAGATTCATTGTATCCTACCTAACCCTAGAATGGACGATTGTGATTAAGCAAAAAAAGATCTTAATTCTATATTTATAGAGATAGTTGGTTAGAAGAAAATGTTGTCATGTGCAAGAACCTAAGGTAGACAAGGAGTCTAGGGTATTGCTTCATTCAATGGCCGAAAAAAAGTGACTATAGTTGGCATGTAAAGAAAGAAGGCTTAAGAGTATGAATGCTTGAAGGGTGAACATGCTATTGGAGCTAAAGTGTGTGAAAACCAAGAAGGATGGAGGACCAAAACAAAGATCTATAATCTACAAGTGAGATGAAACTTATTATTAGATCAAGCCTTACTATTACTTTATAATCATTGTATCAGTCTAGGGTAAATCATTTGGATTAAGGTTGACTTAATAGTCATTTGTAATTCCTTTAACCGGGTGACATTCTAATGGAATTGTCTAAAGTCCTCTAACAAGGCTCAGTCCTAATAGGGTGATTGAAAGCCTTCAACCAGGTCACATTTAACAATGTGTATTATAACCTTTAATATGGTTGGCCTTTCACAAGGCATCACTTCAAAAGAGTGAGAATTGGTAGCATGTTATAGGTGGTTTTTCCCAAAATGGGTTTCCACATAAAATCATTGTGTAAAATGTGTTATTGATTTTGTTATGTTTCATGTTTATATTTCTGGAAAGTTTTTTTTATTTTAGTGGTAGACTAGACAATTTTTGCTACAGGAACTAACATGATTAAAGATGCTACAGGAAGTTATGTAGAAAGTTAATGTAGACCAAATAGTTTCAGCTACAAGAAGTTATGTAGAAATTTAATATTATGTTTTAAATGTTTTTAATAAAGTCCTATGATGTGGTGGCATAAATGGAATAGTGATCATATAAGCTCTCCAATTATAGCCACTTAGGACAAAGTTAATTTCAATTTTATGTTGAGTTAGTTTTATTTAAGTGTTTGTGTGTGTTTAATAATTAAGTTAGCTAAGATCTTACATGAGATAAAGTTGTTACTACAAATAAATGATTAGCAACAAATAGTTTTTATGTTACAAAACATAGACAAACAAAAGATTAAGATGAAGAAGGAAAGACAAATCCAAGGGATTCAAGGCCAAGAAAATACAAGATTGCAACTGGAAGATGAATATAAGCCTAAAGCAAAGATGAAGAAATATTTTTCTTTTCTAATATTTATTTTTACAGGTATTTCTAAGAAGATTCAAAGGAGACAATATACTCAGTATCTAGTAAAATGGAAGAACAAACCTGCAATAGAAGATATTTGGATGGATGAGGAACAAAGAAATAATCATGGTTCATTACTACAACACCTCATCTCAAGAGGACTTGAGATTAATTCTACAAGGGAGTATGCTGCAGTGGTAGACTAGACAATTTCTGCTATAGGAACTAATAGGATTAAAGATGCTACAGGAAGTTATGCAGAAATTTAATGTAGACCAAACAGTTTCAGCTATAGGAAGTTATGCAAAAATTTAATATTATGTTTTAAATATTTTTAGTTTTAATGTTTGTAATAAAGTGCTATGATGTGGTGGCATAAATGGAATAGTGATCATATAAGCTCTCCAATTATAGCTACTTAGGACAAAGTTAATTTCAGTTTTATGTTGAGTCAATTTTATTTAAGTGTTTGTGTGTGTTTAATAATTAAGTCAGCTAAAGAATTGATGACCACATGAAGTTTCAAACAGCTAGAAGGTTGGTGGCAATTTCTAAATTCTAACAGATCATGTCATGATTTGATAAATGTTTTTTTTTTTTTTTTTTTTTTTATATGACGTTCCATGTTCCCAATAGAAAAGAGGGGGAAAACATTTTTTCTAAAAGTAGTTTTTGGATGTAAAGGAGAGAGATCAGATTGAGAAGAATGGAATAGAAAGTTTCTTTTAAGTTTTTTTTGATTTTTGAGTTTTGCAGTTTGGATGTGTCGTTCTCTTTTTTTCCCTAGTTAAATCGATATTCAGAAGTTCCAAGATTTTAGTGATGCTTTTGTTTTAGAACAACAACGTATCAGTTAAGTTTTGGGATTAGATTTTAATTTGTTGTTTTGAAATTATTATAGGAAACACATTTTTTAGAATATTTGAATGTAAATATTTGTTCTTTTGAGAGTTGCATCAGTGGATGGTAGTGTATTAGACTCTCTGTGATCTATTTCCCAGGATCGCAGTAGAGCCATGTATTATACATTTTTATTTTGCATTTGTTTTGTTTTTTTTGGTCGATTCAGTCCATGTCTACATGGAAAGGAATTTCACATTCATGGTGAATATATTCATGTATTCACCAAATTGTTGAAATCACATAGTTGTTATGTGATAAGGGAAAAAGTTGTTTTATATATGGAATATGCAAATATGTAAGTGTCTAAATATTTTTTGGTCAATGGTCAATTTTTTTTCTCAAGTTTTAAATCCACACAAGGAGAAAAGATGGTGTAGATTGGAATATGAAAAATTCTATTTGATAGTTAGTTTATAGTCAGATTGAAGTTAAGTTTTCCTTTTCCCAAAAAGGTATTTCAAATATAGTGCAGAAGAGTTGGGTCGGCCTCCATTAAGTTGGTACAAAAAATTGAAATGTGGCGACAGAAGGTTAAGAAAGTTCCTGTTGCATGATGGTTCTCAGTAAGTATTGAGAAAATCAATTGGTTAATAGTCTAAGGGAGTTCATAATTGTTCCTAGAAGGTGCATGTGCCTCTTGAAGCAACTTAGTTGAGTGATTGATTTCCTCCAGAGTTTTCCAAGGTGAGACTCTGCATCATTTTAAGTAACTTACAAAGTTTAAGTATTGTATGATCTAATAGATGCATGCATGATAAGGTTCTATGGATATGGGTCTACTAAGCATTGAAAAGTTTTATTTGTACATCTGGACCTTGGATAACTAATTCACTCCCCTCTAAGTTATTCTAAAGAATTTTAATAGTCTATTGGTGTTGAGTGTCAGGAGAATGATGCCTAGATACATGAAAAAGATGTGAAACATCATGAAGACAATGTTGAGCAAGAAAGACCTAAACTAGATTGAATAGCACAGATACAAAATGAACTTGAAATTAATTTTCAATATGAACCTGTGCAAGAAGAAAGAAGGAAAGAAGCTACACTAGAAAAGTATGTGAGAAGACACCATGCACTTGAAAAAATCATTGAAAGTAAAGACTTTGGAGTCATGACAAGGTAAAGGCTCAGAAGTGATACATGTTTACTTTATGAGATTGAACCTAAATTAATAAAAGATGATTTGGAGGATGAAGATTGGATTCAAGAAATAAATGAATAAATTTAATAAATAGAGAAGAAAAAAACCTAGACACTGGTATCTAGACCTAATGACAAGAATGTTATTGGAACTAAGTGGGTATTCAGGGAAAAACTAAATAAAAAGGAGAAGTCATAAAGAATAAAGCTAGATTGATATGCAATGGATATGCACAAGAAGAAGGTATTGACTATGGGGAAACATTTTTCCCAGTTGTAATATTGGAATAAGTTAGAATACTATTTGCATATTCTACTTGTAAAGGGTTTAAAGTGTACTAAATAGATGTTAAATCAACATTTTTGAATGGAATACTGGAAGAAGAGGTTTACATTGAAAAAGCTAGAAGGATTTGTGGATCCTAGAAAGAAGAGCATGGTATGTAAACTACAAAAAGCTCTATATGGATTGAAACATGCCCCTAGAGCATGGTATGAAAGGATGCATAATTACTTGATAAAGATTGGATTTGTTAGAACTAATGATAACAACAATTTGTACTTGAAGAATGATGGTGATAATGGGATATAGTTAGGTGAAATATTTGTTGATGATATCATATTTGGAGGACAAGATACATTATGCAAATCATTTGCAGAAGAGATAAAGGAGAAATTTAAAATATCTATGTTTAGTGAAATCAAATTCTTTCTTGGTTTACAAGTATATTAGATGAAGTAAGGTATCTACATTACTCAATCAAAATACATCAAGGAGATACTCAAAACTTTTGGGATGGAAGATTCAATACCAGTCAACATACCTATGGCTACATGACATCAACTATCTAAGAATGATTATTTAGATGATGTAAACTAGACATTATATAGATCAATGATTGGGAAACTACAATATGTTATTCATAACAGACTCTATATTGCCCTAGCAATTGGGATTGTTGCAAGATTTTTTGCAAACACTAAAGAAAATCATATGATGATAGTGAAAAGGATAGTGAGATATCTAATAGGTCCTAAAGACTATGGGCTATATTAAGAGAAGAATGACAAGTTTGAACTAAGAGTGTATGTGTATGCTAATTGGGCAAACAATGTTGATGACAGAAATAGTACAAGTGGCAGAGCTTTCTTTTTAGGAAAAATACTAGTATCATCAACAACAAATAAATAGAATTGTACTTCACTATCAACATATGAAGTTGAATATGTGGTAGAAATAGTAAATAATTCAAACATTGTGTAGATCCAACAATTGTTGAAAGGTATGAAGAAAGAGATCAACGATCCTACCATTATCTATTCTGACAACACAAGTTTTATAAATATATCAAAGAACCTTGTACTGCATACAAAGACCAATCATGTTTCTATTAAGTATCATTACTTGAGAGATCTAGTTGAAGACAAAAAAAAGTGTGATTGGAGTATGTGAACACTAAGGAGAAAATAACTAATATTTTCAACAAGGCTATACCTAAGTATGCTCATAAGTATCTAAGAGGTAAATTAGAGGTGATTCCCCTAGACAAGGATACTTAAGCTAAGAGAGAGCTCTACATCAAATAAGTTGATTAGGATATCTTACAAGTTGATGAAAAAGGTCACACTTTAGGAGATTCGTAAAGTAGTGAAGTGAGAAGAATAGAATGTTGTATTAGTCATAAAACCAAATGAGAGATATGAATAAGATTTAGATGCGATGACAAAAAGATATCTATATGATAAAGATGTATGTGAAAGATGAAGTGTCTTTGGCATTGTTGTCAAAGAGGGAGAGAATGTCAGTTACCATGAAAGGGAGAGATTATGAAGTAGTTACCTATGTACTAATGAGAAAGAGAGATTGTAAGTCATAAATGAAAGAGGGAGAGAATGTAAGACAAGTTATCTATAGTTACCATATGAAGATAGAGTTATTTA
Organism: Cupressus sempervirens; assembly: GCA_028749045.1. NCBI lineage: Eukaryota > Viridiplantae > Streptophyta > Pinopsida > Cupressales > Cupressaceae > Cupressus > Cupressus sempervirens. The sequence goes on from CM053792.1 coordinate 741,099,491, forward strand.
GAAAGAGAACATTTTATTACAAATAATACAAGAGGAAGCTGATTGATTTCATAATTTGATATGATAGAGGGATTCTATGTGTTGCATACTAGAGTTGCATGGATGAGAATTAGAATAAAACTAAAAGAGAGATATTGTTGGACATTGAGTTTAGAATGAAGTTAAGGATATTAATGAATATATGATACTATACATAGAGGGAGATGCTCAAAGTTTTACATTTTTTGATTGCATGGTAACTAGAGGTATTGCGATAAATGCCAAAAAGGGATATTGCTGGAAACTTCAAATGATACAATTTTTATGTTGTCATTGATGTCAGACCTTATTGGTAAGACATTTTTTATCTGATTTGAGTGCCATATCTAGATGATTAATGAAGAGGATTTGAGAAAAAAAAGACATAACAAAAGGACCCAAAGGAAAGATTGAGTTATGATAAACTATAGTGGATGCTTGATTAGTTAGACTTTAAAAAGATAAAGTGATTTTTAAATCATAACCTAAGTGAAGAAGAAAATTTTAATGAAGTCTAAAAGAAGTGATCAAAGAATGAGAAAATGCATAGGCTTGAACAAGAAAACAAGAAGAATATTAAGTTACTTGAAGTTTATGCCGAGTGATGCTAGTATTGATTGAGTGCCAGTATAAGCTAAGAAAAACATAGTGTTGATCAAGCATCAGTATTGACTGAGTGACAGTATATGTATTGAATATAAAATTTAGTAGTGGCAAAGAAATCCAATGATGACCAAATGTCAAAACACAATGATGTTTTAGGGACATTATTTGATAGATTATGAGGGAATTGCAATTTCTAGCCAACACAGTTGATTTCTTAGAATATGTAAAGTCTGTTGAAGATAAGGATGGATGAGCCAGAGTATTTAATTCAAGGGAAATATTGTTTGAGAATTTCTATGCAATAATTCAAGGTGAAGTTTGGAAAATTTTCTAGAAGAGAAAAGAGGAGATGAAATGATGAAAGGGTTAGATGAATCTAACCAAACCCTAAGTATGGTGATGCTTAAGTGGAAAAAGATCTAAATTACCTATTTAAGAAGGCATAAGGGATAACCTAATAAAGGTTGGTCTTGTTGTTGATGCTATTGATAGGAGAACTTGAGTAGGAGGCTGAGAAGAGTCATGAAGAGGTGAAGTTGATTGCATGTTGCCAAGAAGATCTGAGACATAAATGATAATGAAGACTAGTCAATGGATCAATATATGAACCAGGTTGTAATCTGAAATTTGTAAAGTGAGTTGTATTTATCATATCAACCTAATTCTACTATAGGACTAGAAAATGGGTTAGAAAGTAGCATATTATGAGCAACCACAAAACTCAATCAACATACACTAAACCCTTCTAATCTACCATGAAAACCAATAGAAATAAAGGGAGTAAAACAAGGAAAACCCCCTCTTTAATTGTAGTCCCCATGTCCTTCTTTCTTCTCCATTTTGATGTAGCTCCAATTGCCTATGGTACACGCACAATTGAAAGAAAAAGCCTAATAATATGATGATTCTATTGAGAGTAGTAGATGCATAATTTTGGCCTAATCTTAAGAGGTTCTAAGGAAAAAAAATGAGTGCAAGATGGCTCAATTTATAGCTAGAAAGCAAGAGGTAGGACATGAATGAGGAGATGTACACTTATCAATTCCAATGTGCAACGTGGCATGATATTCCTTAGAATATCTATGAAAAATATGACACAATATGCCACATATAGGATTCTATGATGCATAAAAGTCAACATGGCTAAAAGTGGAGGAGAATCTATTACGTTTACATGAACAATCAAAGCCAATTGTAGATAAGAATCTATGATGAATGTGGCTTATTATAGTCATGCACAAGGAATAATGTATGTCAAATATGACACATATTAGTCAAGAGTATGAAGATAATCTATGATGTATGATGTCCATGTGTCAAGACTAGGTGGAATATTTGCATTAAAAAACCATAATTCCACACAAATGAAGATTAGTAGATAGAAATTAGAAGTGGAAAATAAGACTTAGGAAATTGAGAATTTCCATAGTTTGTGAAGGATAAATCAATTAATTAATTGAGAATATTGTTAGTAAGAATAATTAGTAATTCAGGAAGAACATGATTGAAATGATGTTGGAATAGATTATGGGTTAACTAATCCTATAGGATGAATGAGTAAATGATTGGCCAATCTGATTAGATAAAAATGAGATTGTCCTTTGATGAAATGTGATGATTATGAAGATAATTAGGATGATGGTGAGTAGATCAAAGATATGATCAAATTGATTGAGGGATTTGGATTTATAACATGCCAAGGACACATGACATGGATTAAGAACATGTGACATTTAATAAACATTCTAAATGCCATAGGATTGAAGTTGATTGGTAAGATTGATATTAATAACATCAATGGATATTGTCAATGTTATTAAATTGATTTGATAAAGTCATGATCCGACACTGAGAGACACTAAGGAACTCGACAATGTCAATAATCAAATGATAAAAATGACATATTTGACTTGGCGCTGAGGGACATGGTGTTAAAGTTGATGAAAGATCAACCCCACAGCTCCCAATAATCACCTGCATGCAAATACCTGTCACAAAAATAAAAAGATGAGAGGAAACAAGGGTTTTATCTAAAAACATGCAAATTGTATTCTTAGATAAAGAAAAGATAATGATTCACAAAGAGATCAATCCTTATAAAAGGAGATCAAAATCCAAAAAGGGTAACCTAAAGGTAAAAGCTATTTAATACTTACTAATTAATTATTAAATAAAGAATGCAAAAAGTGCATAAATAAAAATTGTAAGAAGGGAGAAAAGGTAATTTAATTAATGAAATTAAATTAATCTTTTTATCTAACACCCCCCTTAAGATGAGCAACAATGCAATTACAAAAAATGCAAAGCTGAAAGCAAACTTAGGTCCTAACAAAAACACCTAATGAGGTACCCAATCACAACAAAATCTCTATGAAATGGAGAAATAGAGAAAACCTAGTGGAAAGAACTCTACTCCAAAAAGAGATAGTTGAAAACCTAGTGAAGGACTACAAAAGCATCCAACTAGAGGAATGTTCCAGAAAAAAGAACAAAGAATGATCGTGAAGAAAACCACTAAAGCATGTAGAAGCTGCAAACTCTATAAAAAAGAAACTACTAATCTATAGAACCTCCTCTAAAATAGAACCTGACCAGGCAGAGAAGACTATAATTTGCATCGAATCAACAGGCAAACACTTGAACTCAAAAAAATATAGATGGCATGAAACACCAAAGCTTGAAGGGTTGATCAATCAAACCAAGGAAGAATGAGAAACAAAAAAACCCCCATAATGCAAACAAGGGTGAGGTGATAGGCAATTGAAAAAGTGGGCCAAAAGAACTGCATGTCAAGGAACCACGATCAAGATGCACAACAGAGTACATATTTGTGTCCTGAGGTGCTCAATCATAGACACAACATTATTAGTTTGTGGCAAGGTAAACTTTAAGAAAGCCACCTCCGAAAAAAGATATAAAATATTGGCGAATATTTCATTATTTTGAAAAAAAAATTTATTTATATTGGCAAAACTCTCAATTTTTTATTCTAAATATGATTAATTTTGGCGATTATTTTTGAATCATAATTTTTTTTGTATAAAATATTGACGAATCTCAATAATAATAGGAAGTTCATTAATCACCATGGAATATTACAAATCAAAATTGAACATTTTTTTACCTTGTGGAATGTTATGAGACTCGTTACATATACTTTAAATCAATAGTGAATAATAAATATTGGTGATATATCCCTAAATTAACTAATAATTATGATATTTATTGGTCAATTCAATTTAATTTCTCCAATAATATATTTTATTTAGGTTACTCAAATCTATTCATGTAACGAATATTGTGGCGAATATTTGAGTTTAAATTTTTCAATAAAATAAATTATTGAGCGATTTTAAATATTCTAGAATTGAATTTTATAAAACTATGGCGATTTAGGTTGTATCAAATCTTAAATTATTAGCCAAAGTACTAGCCAAAAAATTCTAAAATTAGCCAATTTATGAATATTAGCCACTAAATTATACCCTAGTTTGTGGTGATTGATTAGGGAAATACTATACATACTTCATAAAATTTTTGGGTCATGGCTAACATTGTGGCTGATGTATGGCTGACATATGGCCAACATGTTGTAACCCTAAAGTGGTATAAAAATGCTTGTATAAAAAGGCTTAGGGTTAGGGATTGTTTTAAAGTGGTGATGCAAAAATTGGTTCTTGCCGCAGTATTGAGTTGTAAGAGATTACAGATTGTAATTAGGTTGTAATCACTGGATCATAATAATATCAGATTTTCTATTTGGTGGACGTAGCCCAGGGATTGGATGAACCACGTTAAATCTTGGTGCCTTGTGTTCTTTTCTGTGTGATCTATTATTTTTTGTTATTGGTTATATTTGCATGTAATTGTTATTTCTATCCGTGGTTTTATCCTAACAAGTGGTATTAGAGCGAGGTTATTTTTTCAGTTATCCTCTGCAGGAAAGTCTCATGGTTGAGTGGGAGCAATGGCAGACGAGGGTAAGCTAAGGGTTGACAAGTTTAATGGGCAGAACTTCTAGTTATGGAAGATGCAAATCGAAGACTATCTTTATTAGAAGGATTTATGGAAGCCATTGGAAGGTAAAGCCAAGAATCAAGGATCTATGTCAAATGATGAATAGAATCTTTTGGATAGCAAGGCACTTGGAAGCATTTGATTATGCCTTGCACCATCAATGGCATTTAATATTAAAAAAGTGAAGACAACAGAAGAGTTGATGAAAACCCTAGCGACATTGTATGAAAAGCCGTCTGCTTCAAACAAGGTATTTCCCATGAAGCATTTACTTAACATGAAAATGGTAGAAGGTGAATCTATTGCAGATCATTTAAATGAGTTTAACACTATTACTAGTTAGTTATCTTCTATGGGTATCAATTTTGATGAAGAAATTAGGGCTCTCATGATTTTGTGTTCTTTTCCTGAAAGCTAGAATGGCTTAGTAGTGGTTGTGAGTACTTCTATTCTTGGGTCTAGTACCCTAAAATATGATGATGTGATCGGTGTTGTTTTGAGTGAGAAAACTCGTAGGAAATCCTTAGGTGGATCTACATCAGAAGGTGCTTTGAATGCACAAAGTAGAGGTTGAATGACTAGAAGAGGAAGTAATTCCAAAAATTGTAGGAAATCAAGAGTAAAGTCAAAGGGGAGGAGGTCTCAATTGAGAGGACCGAATGACTGCTAGTAGTATGGGAAACTAGGGCACAAAAAGAAAGATTGTTGGAATTGAAATAAAATTGAAGGAGATAAACCAAATAAAGACAAGGAGGCAAATGTTGTAAGTAACAAATTTGAAGAGGTTGATTTGCTTCTGTCTTTAGAAAGTGTTGATGATTCATGCGTTTTAGGTTATGGTGCTTCATTTCACGTTAAATTTCATAGATGTTATTTCATAGATTAAATCTAAAAGAATTTTGGACTTGTTTATTTGGGGGATAATGAACCTTGTCAAATTGTTGGAAAGGGAAAAATTAAGATTAAGTTGCAAAATGGGAATCATTGGCTACTACATGAGGTAAGACATGTTCCAAGGTTGAGTAGGAATTTAATTCAGCAAGGAAACTTGGTGATGAGGGTTGTGTAGTTGCTTTTAATGATAAAAATTGGAAGGTTTTAAAACGTTCCCCTATAGTAGAAAAAGGTGTGAAAGTAGGCACCTTATATCTTTGTACAGGTCATATTGTTCCTTCTACTTTAATTGTTTCAAAGAAAAATAGATTTTTAAGAACAATTGTTGTAGTTGAGTAGGGAGAACAAATAGCTTATGTAGATTTTGATATAGCATTGTTGCACAAAAAAATTGGGCACATAAGTGAGATAGGTATGAAAGTACTTCATTCAAAGAAAGTTTTACTAGGTCTAAAATGTGTAAATATGGATTTATGTGAAAGTTGTCTATGAAAAACAAAAGAGAGTGAGTTTTTCAAAGACTAGGAAGGAAAAGAAAAAGGAAAAATTAGAGCTTGTGCATACCAATGTATGGGGACCAACTCAGGTATCTTCCCTTGGTGGCTCTCATTATTATGTTACATTCATTGATGATGTAACTAAAAAATTATGGGTTTATTTCCTTAGACAAAAATCTGACGTATTTCAAACTTTTAAAAAATGGAAATGCTTGGTTAAAAATGAGATTGTTAAGAAATTAAAATGTCTTAGATTTTATAATTGTGGTGAGTATTGCAGCCATGAATTTGAAGATTATTGCTCCACTAATGTTATTCATAAACATAAAACTTTTCTAAGGACTCCACAGGAAAATGGAGTGGCTGAATGCATGACCATGACTATAATGGAGCATGTAAGGAGCATGAGGTTGTAAGCTGGGTTGCCCTTATACATGTCAGTGGAGGCTATCAATAATACTATATATTTGATTAATAGAGGTCTATCTACTCCTTTGAGCTATGGTATTCCATAGGAAGCATGGACTGGTAAGAAGGTGAGTTATTCTTTTCTCAAAACCTTTTGCTATGAAGCATTTACTCACATAGATTCTGAAAATAGAACTAAGTTGGAAGCTAAGTCAAAGGAATGTGTATTTTTTGGATATGACATTAATGAATTTGGTTATAGGCTTTCAGATTTTGAAAATCATAAAATTGTAAGAAGCAGGGATGTCATATTCAATGAGAAAGTGTTATGCAAGGATCTTTTGCAACAACATGAGAAGAAAGAAGATGATTATGTAGTGTTAGATGATACTCCAAAAGATAATGTTCCAGCCATTCCTCATGATGTGCAACAACTACAACAAAAAATACCACACACACGAGTGAATGTTAGATGGTCAACAAGGCAAATTAGACCTCCAAAAATATTTTCTCTATCTTTTTATTCAATTTTACTTACTGATGCTAGTGAACCTAAATATTATGATGAAGCAATGTAGGTGGATAATAAGATTTAGTGGGAGTCTGCAATGAAAGACAAAATGGACTCTTTGCTAAAGAATAAGACATGGGATTTATGCAAGTTGTCTACAAGTAAAAGAGCTTTATAGAATAAGTGGGTTTACAGGTCAAAAAAAGAGGATGGGGGTGAGAAAATATTTAAAGCTAGGTTAGTTGTAAAAGGATTTTCATAGAAAAAGGGAATTGATTTTGATGAGAAATTTTCTCCTGTTATTAAAATGACTTCTATCCATACTATTTTAAGTATTATGGCTACTGGAGATTTGCATTTAAAGCAGCCTGATGTTAAGACATCCTTTCTTCATGGAGATTTGGTGAAGAGATATATATGGCTCAGTCACAGGGATTTGCGGTCAAAGGTAAGGAGAATTTAGTGTGCAAATTGAAGAAAAGTTTATATGGCTTGAAGCAAGCACCTCATCAATGGCATCTAAAATTTGACAGTTTTATGCATGAGCATAGTTATAGTAGGTGTCATTCAGATCATTGTCTCTACTTTAAGAGGTTGGATGATGATAGCTACATTATTTTATGTTTATATGTTGATGATATGCTTGTAGCTAGGACTAACATGGATCACATTAAGGGGCTGAAATTCCAATTAGCACATGCATTTGCTATGAAGGATTTGGGGGCAGCAAAAAAAATCCTTGGTATGAAGATTTGTAGAGATAGGAAGAATAGGAAATTGATGCTATCTCAAGCTGATTATTTTGAGAAGGTGTTGCAATGTTTCTCTATGGAGAATGCTAAAGCTATTAGCACACCTTTACTTGGTCATTTGAAGTTGACTAAGGAGATGTTTTCTAAGCCATGAGAAGAGGAGGATAAGATGTCTAAGGTACCCTATGCATTAGCTATAGGAAGCTTGATGTATGCTATGATATGTACTAGGCTAGATATTGCACATGTAGTGGGAGTCATTAGCAGGTATATGAGTCATCCAAGACTTGAGCATTGGAATGCAGTCAAATGGATTCTTAGATATTTGAGAGGAACATCAAATAAGTGTTGACCCTTTGGGGGCCCTACTACTGATTTATAGCACTATGGCAGGGGATGTTGATACTAGGCAGAGTACTATAGGTTATGTCTTTACTATTTGTGGGGCAGTCATGAGTTGGGTTTCTAGGTTATAGAATGTTAATGCTTTATCCACTATAGAGGTAAAGTATGTTGCTGCTACAGAGGCAGCCAAGGAGATGATATGGCTTGAGCTCTTCTTGGAAGAATTGGGACACTGTTAGAGGGATAATTATTTGTTTATAGATAGTCAGAGTGCCATTCATCTTGTGAAGAATTCAACTCTGCATTCAAAGACCAAACACATATAGTTGCAATACCATTTCATTTGGTTAGTTTTGGAAGATGGACAATTAAATTTGGACAAGATACATATAGATGACAATCCAACAGATATGTTGACAAAGGTAGTAACAAGGGAGAAGTTGAATTCCTCTTTAGCTTCAGTCAATCTTCTAGACTGAACATGAATAAAAGAACAACAGTGTCAAGGGTGGTTTGATCCAGTGGGAGCCCCATGTGGTAGTAGTATTGCTACAGGATTAGTCTCCAAGTTGGAGATTGTTGTCTAGTGTGGCCCCAAGCGGGAGATTGTTAGTTTGTGGTGATTGATCAGGGAAGTACTGTACATTCTTCATAAATTCTTTGGGTTGTGGCTGACATTGTGGCCAACATATGGTTGATATATGGCTGACATGTTATAACTCTAAAGTGGCATAAAAATACTTGTATAAAAGGGCTTAGGGTTAGGGATTTTTTCATAGTGGCGATGCAAAAATTGGTTCTTGCAGTGTTATTGAGCTATAAGGGATTATAGATTGTAATGAGGTTGTAATCACTGGAACATAATAATATTAGACTTGTTATTTGGTGGATGTAGCCCAAGGATTGGGTGAACCACGTTAAATCTTGGTGCCTTGTGTTCTTTTCTTTATGATCTATTATTTTATGTTATTGGTTATATTTACATGTAATTGTTATTTATGTCTGTGGTTTTGTCCTAACAAACATGAGGTTAATTTCATGAAAGGGACACTCACTAGACAAATGAAGATAGAAAAAAAAGGAAAACATCAACCCCCCATGGCACTTTATTAGAGTAGTGCATGTACAATAAGACACAAGATATGGTGAATCCCAAGAATACAATAATCTTCATGAGTGTCCTCAGATGACATTGCTTGAATTAGAAGGTAAAATAAGGTGAAACAATTGAAACAAAAATATAGATCTAAGATGGCACTTTATCTCAGTGTGTTTGCATAAATATGCTTAAAAATGATATCAACAATTATTAGAAAGGAAAAAGAGTTGTTACAATATATAGTACAACCAAAAAGAAGAGATCCCATGACATGAAAATGATCCCTGGACCTGAAACACCCAAGATATCTACCATAGTGCAATAAATAAAAAAGCATAATAAAAAGAGCTTGGAGCAAAATCTGGAACACAAACTAGCATTTTTGGAAAGATAACTAAACCAGCTTTTTGAAAATATAATATTTTCAAAAAATGGAGATGGGATGCTCAAGATATGCCCCCTGGAGTAAAAAAACTAAACAACTAGATTTGACTATCCAAACAGGAAACCAAACTACATCAAAAGTCTAAACTATAGCATCATGATGGGCTTGGAAAGAGCTTTTTGACAATATAAGATTCATCAAAAAATATATCTGTATGACAAAGATACGGCTGAAAAACCACAGACAGCTTTTTAAGACAAAACAAATCATAGAAAAGATGGTTTGAAGACTGTCAAATTTTGGCCCAAAAAATGATGATGTCTACACCTGCGGCAAGCTTGTAACATTAGTACTTTTCTGACATCCCTGATGTCTACACCAATTTTGATTGTAAGAGCTGGATGGCACTCTCTAGTGAAACTTGGGCTGCCCTAATCAAATTGGGAGACAAAGGCAATTGAGAATGACAAACTGTATTGCTTAAGTACATCAAGGGATACAGTGTTCTAAGGACATAATAGATAGTATTTTTGTACCTTTTATGGTTATAAGGAGTACACATACTATTTATGCACAAATTTTCTTTCAACTCTGGATAAGTATGGGGTCATTGTATGAAAGGAAGATTTTTGGACAAAAGACTTTTAGACAATCACTCAAAGATTGTAGAAGGTTGTACAAGATGTGGTATTCATATATTTTGATATTTATTGGACAATTTTTTTTTCAAATTGGTAAAAGGTTGAAACCCTATAGATTATATTAAACTAAAAAAGTAAAAAGGTTTGCAAAGTCTCCATTCAAATGGGTACTAGTAGGAAAGAACAAAGAGGAAAACCTTCAGTCTTTCGTGGGACAAAGTCCTATACAAGACTACATATATAAAAAGGTCATACCCCAGTTCTTAAAATATTATTGGGTAGCAAAGCAACCATCTTGAAAATATTAATATTAGATATAGAAGCATCTATCATAACTAGGGTTTTAGGGAGGTGTTTCTTCCTTTAGATTTTGTTTGAGTGATAATATGATTCCTTTTACACAAATTGAGTTATGAGCTTGATTTTGCATCTCTCTTTTCTTTATGTAATGAATGTTTACTGATAATTAGGTGAGAGACCTATTATAAATATCTACAAGAATGATGAAAATTTATAGCACACAAGAAATGTTAGTCCAAAAAGAAATCAATCATATAAAATTCTTGTTGTGTTTTAGATAATCCAATTTCTTTTTGACCAATTGCTATTTATTTGATCAAGAACTCTTATTAAATTTTAGCTATAATTTAAGCTTGATTGAGTTTGGAAGATCTCACTGTGTGTATTTTCTAATGTGTTCATTTAGACCATTCCAAGAGATTTTAGACTTCAAAATTACTAAATTGTCCACTTATTAGTGAATATAGCTCAAGCTTTCTTCCTTACTACTACTACTACTACTACTACTACAAAACTTTAATTTTATTTCAATCTTTTTCTATTGTCTTATAAGATTCTCAAAGTATATTTTCCAATAAATAGATATATTTTTAAATTTAATTATCTCTACTAAATTGTTAAAACAATATAAGGAAAAACTTACCAATAGACAATAATCACATCCCCTTCAATGTGACCATGGTCATTTCAATGTGTTCTAGTTGTTTTGATGTTAACTCTTCTAATCTTTAGGCCCTTGCAATTTTTGCAAGGATAATACATTTTTCCATCACCTCTTCGTTTGATGTTAGACCAAAATCTAGCAACTGTCTTCCTTTTTTTTTCTTTTCTTATATTATGAGGCATGATTCAGTGTGCCATAAAAAAATAAAATTGAGCTATCAAAACTTTGGTCTATAACTGTCACAAACTAAGCAACATAATGTTGCAAGTACACTAATCATATTAAATCCAGTTACATATGGAACTTAAATTATTAGTTATGAAATGATGTTTCAGTATAATATCCCAAATCTAAATACTTGAACATAGAAAATTTGCAAAACAAACCAAAACCACTTTATGCATGAAAAAATAGATGACTACTTTATATAAAATAGTTTGTCTCAAATAAAATTATATGTCAAGAACTATATCAAATTGTAGAAGACCATGATACATAAGAATAACATTATAATTAGACACTGCAATAAGAAGTATAACATGCAATAGAACATGTTATTATGAAATAGGTCTGTAAAATATTCAAGAGCTTAGATGTACAAAAACCATTGCTATATTCATGTTCAACCACTAAGCTAACTAACTCACTAATTTATCTACTAACCTCACTATTATCCATTGAAAAGAATAGTCCCACAATAGTATACATGTAAGAGAGTAATGAGGGGCTTAATTGTCATCTTCATCAAGGCTCAATTATTCTAGTGTAGGAGCTATTGACTCATCTTGACCATCTACCCGATAGATTTTTGATGTGTTTAGCTTATTCTAAGTCATGTTAAGTAGGATGTGTTTAATGTGTTACTCATGTCTAAGATGGTATATAAGAAAAATGAATTCCTAGCTACAATTATTTAAAATTTGTCTCAGTAATTTAAAAAAAGTACAAGTAGCATACTCTTTATGTTGAAATGTGAATGGATTTTTTTTGTAAAAAGAAAATTTGTAACTGCATGATATTTTTTAGTTTGACAATCATGATGCAAATTATATTTTTCTTACATAAAGAGCTACTCCATCAATTATGCATTTGTAAGATATATGCTTCTAATGTTCTTTTAAATTTTTGCTTTCTCTATATTCATAGAAACAAATTCTCTTTAAAGAAAAACATAACATCTAAATCGAAAGAGTGGCTTGCATGCTCGCTCACGATAGAGAATTTTGTGAAAATGAAAAAGCTAAATTCTCATCATTCCACTCTTTTTTATACAAGTGTAAGATGAGGAAAATTACAAATCATAAACATGAGCACGAAAAAGTGTAACTATAAAACCTCTTTATACTATATGCAAATTCAAATCCCTAATCTACCACTAAAGCAAAGTGCATAAACATAAGCATTTAAACCAAAACACCTCATCAAAGTAACTCCAATATTTTTTCTTTCTTCTCTATCTAATATGTATCTCTTCCAATAAGAAATTGCACTCACTATCATGACAACAAATGGAAAGTGGTTAGTAAATGATGATATATTGATCTTTATTTATGTAGATTTGCATCCAAATCTCCAATAAAGTAATTTTATGTACAAATATGAGTTAGTCATAGTTGAAGAGTACAAATTGGAAATTTTTAATATTATGAATACAATTACCAAAAATATGATGAGAGATCCTCATTTCCTATTTCGATGACTGGAACAGGTTTCCCCGTCATGCAACATTTTAGTTTATTTATTGTTTGAATCAAATTGAAGCAATTAATAAAATGTTTTTTGAATGTCTAAATATTGTACAAACATAAATAAAAAAAATTCTTAAATCACTACACACAAATTTATTATTTTTATTAGTAAATATCAGAGAAGTAACATATATTTTACATTTTCTTCAAATATCATAGTTTATGATTAGTTAATTATACTTTGATTTAAAGAATTTGATGAATATTTGAAGTGGTACTTAACATTTCAAGAAGTAATTAATTTGATAATAATTTATAGATTTTTAAGTTTAATTAGATATTAAATTATTTTAATTTCAATATTTAGTTAATTTATTGTAATTATAATATGTCACACTTGATATAAAATAATTATATATATTCTAAAAAATGTTTTTTTTGTCATGTTACGTTGTTGTTGTCATCTCATTTCTAATAACTATGGTTATGACACATTATGACAATGGAAAAAGTTCAATGTTGGAATCTATAAATTAAGGGCATTCAAAAGGGAAAGACAATAGCTAAATTAATGGGAAAATGGAAAGTGAAGGGTTTAAGAGATGGAGAATAATTAATAGGGATTGATTTGCACATGAAGAAATAGAGAAATTTTTTATTTAAAAAATGATTTGTTCCCATAAATTAGATATAGGGAATTATGAAATGAATAATATCCCATAAATAAAAATCTTAGTCAATTACTTAATACAAGATTAATTAATTATGAAAGCTAGGAAAAGTGGGTAAATAAAACATATCTATTTATCAAGAGTTAGTTGTAGGGATAAATTAAGGGTATTTTCCCTAAAAGAGGGGAAATTACTACATTTTCATCAAATTTGATGAATTGGTTTTGAAGGATTTCATAAGGATTTGAATCTATTCTAATCTTTTTGAAATGTCATTGGTATCTTTGACGGTGACTTGAATTGATTTTGAAAATTATTGATTAGTTCAAATTTTGATGTAACTATTTGATGCTGGCAACAAAAGCTCACCTATCAATCTACAACAAAAAATATAATGTGTTCATATAGATAATATTAACAACATATAGATCACTGTTTATTAATTGGAATGACATATATGATATACCTTAACATGTGAGACATTTAACAACAATACAATAGAGAGAAGAGTTATTTGGGACCCTGCATAAAGGGTCGTGGCTACCTTCTCAAGTAGGGGTATATCTTGAACATCAAGGTAATCATCATCATCACTTATGTCAATACCAAATATGTCATTTATCAATGCATTTGTACCATCATCTTTAAATGTGTTTTCTGATGCATGATCGCCATCTTCCATGTGAACATTATCTTCAACTTTGATATTCACACTTCAGTGAACTCCTCCATAAAAGAAGAAGAAAAGAAGATTAAATCCACGAGATGATGAAGAAGATAGGAAGATCAAAGTGATAATATGATCTAGGAGTCACTAAGAGCTCTGAAAATCTAATCTTAGCCTTCTCTAGGTATCTCTAGGAGTTGAACTAACATCAAAATGTGTTTTCAATAGATGGAATGTTGTAAAATAGCAAGAAATAGTTAAATGTAGATGCACTACTTCTTCTTCAAAATTGTTGGTGCATCTTTGAAAAGTGCACCTTCCAAAAGTGCACCTCGGAAAAGCACATCTTGGTGAAGCACACTTTGGTGACAAGACCTAAAATCCAAAAATTCTTCTAAGTGTCAAAAATTGATCATCTAGATGATTGCTTTTGAATTTCTCAATTATCTCTGCTACTTCCTTAGCCTCTCATAAATCTAATGTTTCATACTTATTTCAAACTATTTGTTGATAGTTGCTTACTTCATCCTTGTATCGAGAAAATCCTCCAACTTAAAATCTAGTTCCAACAATGCTTCTTCTATTTTGAATGCTTTTCTAACATCATCTTCTAATGAAGCCATTTTGAATGAAGACTTGAATTGTTGAACTATTATATGCACCAAGGAGAGTTTAGTTCTTGATTCATCTTCAAAAATCTCATGGCTAGTGGCATTGTAGTATTTGTCTGCTTCCAAAAATTGCTGAGCTTTATTCTTTATTTATTGAATATCTTCATGTATTCCTTCCATGACTTTATTCCTAGAAGATATCTTCTCTATCCAACCATCTAGTTTATCTAACTTTTCTGCCAAATAAACATCCATTAGCATCCGGTACCTTTTCCCTTTTATAGATTTTAGCACATGCAAATTATTTTCCCAAGTACGCACTTCATCCATTAGCCAAAAATCTTGGTTTATAATGGTAACCAAATTTTCAGCATTAGTTTGGATGTTGTGCTGAAGGTTCAAATTACCTTGTATTATTTGCAGTCCTCTTTCCTCAAAACTATGATGCCATCTCTGGCAAGCATCCAAAAAAAAATCCATAGGTTTCCCCATCTCCTTTCTTTCTAATGCATCTCCAAGAGAAATCTCGAGATTATTTGGGTCTATAGGCCTTACTACCTCATGAAAATACCCTCTCAATAGCTCATTCTATTTCTTCAACATTAAAAGATCTTATTCATCTTTGTCAAGATGTGTGAACACTTGTTTAAGACCTGTAGTAATCAAAAGCTTTTTTGTATCTACCATGGGCTTCCTTAATACCACCTCCTTTGTTTGGTAGTCCTCTGGAATCAATTCCTCTATATTTGGATGAGGGGGTAGAATGACAATATGTGCCAGAAGATCTTGATCTTGATTCTTCATTATGAAGGGCAATATTTTTGCATCACCCTTAGGTGGATCAGGCTTCTTGATTTCCTTTACTAATTCCATCATTGCCTCCTCTTTTCTCAACTCTAATCAAGTCTCTTGTGTTTGAACAAGACTTCCTTCTTGAGCCATGATGGTGGTGTCATCTTTCCTTCTTTAGTTCTCGTTGT
The DNA here is from genome assembly GCA_028749045.1 of Cupressus sempervirens. Taxonomy (NCBI): domain Eukaryota; kingdom Viridiplantae; phylum Streptophyta; class Pinopsida; order Cupressales; family Cupressaceae; genus Cupressus; species Cupressus sempervirens. The sequence continues at coordinate 741,115,245 of CM053792.1, forward strand.
GGCCTAAAGAGTTGGAGCTTGTGGAATTGGATCCATACGAAAAGGATTCTTGATCCATTCTCTTGTTCAATCCACCACATGTCTAGCCCAATTATTGATATCATCATTTTCCTCATGCCCAATTTTTGCATTCATTATGTGTCTCTCATAGATATTATCCTCATTGTACAAGGGATCTAGTATCTCGAGAATACCCTTATCCTATCCTCAAGTGCTTCTTTTGGCACAAACCTATTCCCCACCAAATGTTGTGCCATCTTGATGCTATCAAAATATAGGTGAGGTGTTTGATAATCCTCAAGAGGATATTGATCCCATTATAAATCAAATGTATCAATATCCTACTTCTACTTTACCTTGAAGGCCCTAATGGTGATTGGCCACACCTAAGCCTTCTTATGTTTCTTCCTCTTCCTGTCATATGCATAGACTAGTTGCCTTTATATCTCCAATAATATTAGCCTATTAGAGGGGTACTGTGTAAGGTTCTTTGGGCATAAGAGGGTCCCAGCTACCCGAATATAGGTGAATATCTTGAACTAGATGTAATATAAACCAACCTATGTTATACTTGTTATAGCTTCCATCAACATCCTCTTTACATAATCTCATTCAATGAACCTAATGATGGAGAAGATGAAACCATAGTTGACCACCCTCTTTTCCACACACTGTAGAGGGATTTCCTTCTTTACCAGTTGCAGGTGAACTACATAAGGCAGAGAATTCACATCTTACATGTTTTCCTTTCTGTATACCTCTTGGTAATCTATGGTTCTTTTTGCCAAAAGATATACCACATAGGTCATGTAGAAGTGGGGGTCATCCTTCATTATCACTTAGTATTTTAGCCTGATCAATATGAATCTTTCCTATTTTGATAGTTTCAATGAAATATACAATCCATGCCTCTAGATGACTTACTGTAGGAAGACCCATGGCTCTTCTTAGAAAAACTATTGAGTATCTAATGTCATCAATCATGTAACCTCTGGTCATGTGAACCTTTCCAACTCTTCTTCCCAAGGGTATTCTGTTAATTGGGTACTTTCCTTGTACCAACTCTTTGGCATCTATTTCAATCTCCATGTAGCATCTTTTTGTGCCCTCATAAGTAATCTAAAGGTACTAATATACCCATGGAAGATGGAAGACCTTTTCAATTTTTTGAGGCCTTAGATCCAAAACTATCTCTCCTGTCATACTTTTTATCACCTTCTCCTCTGGTATGTAGTGATGAGCCAAAGTCATGATCAATTTGAATGATTAAAATATTTTTGGGTGAGAGGAAATATTCACCTCACCACTTTGGATTAGTGATGACATCATGCCTAACCTCTCTTTAGGTTTGTTGCATAGGGTCAGAAAGATGTTCTAGTCAATATGTCCTAATTCAGTATCTCTAAACTTAGAATGTTTGTCTTTGAATTGGTATTTCTTTGGTGCTCCTTGATACTTGAAACCAACTGCCTTTGGTGCCATCTTTGTGGCCATTGAGGATGAGGACGATGCCATTATATCTATATAGAAGGGAGAAATATTAGTACCATTGATGTCAAAAACCTACATTGACCCTAAAGTGAGACCCAGATTGATGAGAAACTAACCAAAAATAGGAGAGAAAAGATTAAATCCCCCCATGTTCCTAAAATTCACACATGCACACCTTGCACATCTAGAAAAAGTATACATGTGCACCCTAACTTTAAGCATCAATACATTGATATAAAAGTGTGCAATTACACATTTAGTGTAGCTGTGAAAGGTTAGTGTGTGTGCAACTGTTTACTTGATCCTTTGTATGGGAAAGTTTATTTGGGGGGAACTTGGTTTGCTTTTTTTAGACCATGTGCACATATTGGAGGTGTTCATGTACACATATCTAGTAGTTGGTTTTATCTTTAAGGTAGGTGGTGCAAGGTGTGAACCTTAGGAGATTCAGAGTTGGAAGATGTCTAAAGGTGCAGCTAAGAGAAGATGAAGAGATCACAAGTGAGAAATAGGAGAGGGGAGAGGGTAATTATAGGCTAGGGTGGCCTAGTGTGCACCTTTGAGGGTGCGTACTTCTGAGGGTTTGCACATGTACAAGTGTGCATGTGTGAAACCTCAGCAGGAGGTGAGTGCATACCTTTCACACTTAGCACACATGTACACACTTTCTACACTTAGAAACTCAAAAATTGAATTTTGACCCCTCAGTACTACTTGATACTACCTGATCATTGACGGACGACTAACTTAGACCTAGAGAAGGGTCCTAATTGACCAAGACACTTGACTAGGTGCTCTAAGAGGATTTCAAATTTAGGGGGTCCCCATTTTGTGACTCAAAATATGGCATGCATTGTGAGACCGAAATGGGTACTTAAATACATGTCACTAGTATGGTTCCTCTTCTTAGGACTAAAGATCTCATACTCATGAGAAAAAGGTTTGATGGGTTTTGTTACTATTGTAACAAATACAGACACAATGTCATAATATGTAGTTTAAGACAATGGACAAATCAATAGTCTCAAAGAACTTCCAATTCCATTTAGAAGAAAAAATTGAACACACTTGTATGTTCAAATTGTGAGAGAAAAGGACATATGGTTCATCTCTTCCTACTAGGAAGCAGTCAAATGAACAACTCAAGACTGTGGAGAGGAATATACATGATGTGTTACTACTATAGAAAGATAGGGCATCTTGCTAAAGATTATAAATCAAGAAAATTTTCTCAAATGCACAACTTAGACAAGACATGAAAGACCAAGATAGTGGACAAGGAGGAAGTCATAAAATACTTCAAAAAGATATGGGCAAGGAAAGAAGGCAAAGCCAAAGAGGTCAAGATTGAATAGAAGGGAAGCTCACCTGTTGTTATTGATATTCAGTGGAAAACTAAGCTAATCCAAGCTTAGAAGGGGTTATATGCTAGAGAACATACAACAAACCTATCCCCTAATCAAAATCATAAAAGGAAGCACAAAGGAAGCATAAGGAGCCCATATTGAGGCAAAAGAATGTTAAGATTTCTATCATTTCTACATAGTTCATTCACATTAATTGCAAAAGGATAGGTAGGTAAACATTGTGTTCACCATTTCTCATTAACATTAACCTAACGATAACTCTTCAAAGGATATGAATAGGTTAAAAAGGTTTCGTTAATCACTTTGCAAACTCTAAGTCTCGAGCTAAGAAAAAATTATTTAAAAACCTGGTTGAGTAATTATGTGTCTTTGACAAAGTTTGTAAAGATGAGAGTGCACAAGATCATATTAAACGGAGCTAAAAGGTTCAAAAAGGTAGAAAGAACATTATGAATTAAAAATTTCATAAGACTAATCTAGTCAACAATGAAGAACTTGAAAAATTAGAGTATGTGGTTACCTCACTGACAGAAGATGCAAGAAGTCAAGTAGTGACACTATACCCACTTCTTGCAAATGTTCTACTTATCAAAAAAATTGTTACATACTTGAAGGAAACATTGTGGAATTAGGAGAAGATAATGCATACAATATATTCACTACATTATGGAAGATGCTATATTGAAGAAAGAATGGTAACACCTAATGAATACAACATTGCATCACATCATTCATGAGGACTAATTGAGACTAGTACTAAGAAGAGTACATGGAAATGCATATGGCTGGACAGGCCCTATGCAATTACAAAGTAAATTTTCCTTAGGGTAACAAGACCAATGGCATGAGAGCATGGATAAATATAGGAAAGGTCATGCTCAATGTACTATCAAGGTTAATTAGAGATAATAAGGAAGGATGAGCACTAGCCATTCATGAAATTGCTTACCCAAAAATGAAAATTTATACAATGGAAAGTGAATGTAGACTTTACTTATCAAGAAAGACAAATAGTGTACCCTATGGAGTGGTACACACATCATTTCAAATAATTTATGAGCGTGCCCCACTTTTCTTAGGTGGGTGCTTGTATAGGAAGTTGATGTTGAACCTGAAAAAGATTAAAGAAAGCCCCAAGGTACACCCATTAAAATTTGGAGCTCTACTTGTATGTATATTTTTATACTCTACACATCAATTTCTTGGACATAATATAATTAGTTGGTTCAAGGATAACCCAATTTGTAATTTTTTTGGTAAATCATAAATGATGTTGAGAGATAATAGGATAAAAAACTTTAATAGAAATTTTGATACATTTTGGGATACAGTGAGGAAAGGGGAAACGATATGTTTTGTCCTCATAGAAGAATATAGAAATAATGTATGTTTCCTAGCATGGATTGATGCTTGCGTAATACAAATTCTAAAGGAAAGAACTTAGTGGCTCACAACATTCCAATATGAATTGACACAGAAAGAGGCAAGGAACACCATAGAAATAATATTGTCAATAAATATTGACAACAAGCTAGTAGTACATGGTACTGCCACAATGAGAAGGAGCATAGTAGAAAGAATGGAAAAGGACAAGGAAGAAAATAGGAAAGAAGCTAAGAAGGTAGGCAAGAGGAAGAAGACAATCAAAAGCAAGGCTATAAGCTCCAACAAGTAGGAAAATAATTAAGTGAAAATCAACTTAGGAGGAGAGTCAAGCTCACTAGAAATAGGGGCAAGTGAGGATCACAAGAGTAAGAAGAAGAAATTGGAAGGAGTAGTCAAGGAAAAACTAGCACCTACACAAACAAGACAAAATCCATCTAGAAGTGAATCATCATCAAGGAAAATGAAACCTGCAAGAAGAGGAAGCGACCATACTCCTCAACTCTCAATCAATGACATACTAAGTGACATAATTCATAATGGAAATTATAAAACAATAAGGTATTAGAATGATTAGAATAAGTGAGGGGGTAGGGGGGAATCAGTTATCCTTAGGTCCAGATGTACCAATTCAATTTTTACTAACTTCAAACAACTCAAACAATTTTCTTAAAAAACTCATTCTATATTGAAACTCATCAACATTTTAACTTTTTAAACTCTTTGTCCAATATATGTGTTGACTAGCAGTAAAATAAATAACTATAAAATAGCATGGCTAAAATAACATTTACACAAGTAAATGACACCAAGATTTAACATGGGAACCCAATTTGGGAAAAAAACCACTAGTAACATGCTACTAAGATTTCACTCTTTTGAAGTGAGCTCGGGTAAGAGTTAACTTTGTTAAAGGTTACAAACACATTGTTAGGTGTGACCTTGTTAAAGTATTTAATCACCATGTTAGCTTTGGCCTAATTAGAGGATTTTGGATCATTCCACTAGAATGTCATCTTGATTAAAGTATTTACAAATGATAGCTAGGCCAACATTGATTAAAGGATTTTGACTACCACAGTGGTTAGAATGTAACGAAAGGTTTAATTTGTAAAGTAAAACTCACTTTAAAAAAATTCATATCTCCATTTAGCTCATGTTGGTTTATTGATTTGACTTCATCATGCTCTCCTTCTGTAGTCATCTTGGTAACCCTTCAAGTAGTCACAATTCACCAATCTTCTCACTTTTTCTCTTCTTTTATGTTCCACATAGGTTATCCATAAAATCACTAATCAACTAGAAAATAACCAACCTAAACCATCTCTTATCCTTCCTTACATAGGTTTCTTTGATATTTTTCCACTTAAACATCACCAGGATTTGATTAGAATAAATGAATTTGATTAGCATTTTTTTATTTCTATCCTTTCTTGATACTTCTAGAAACCTCTCATCAAATCATTGCCTTTTATCACATAATAAAATCAATTCTTGCATTAAATACACCATCTCATCAATTCCTATCTTTCACACATTTTGACCATCTCAAAAATTTAACTATATCGGCCTCAAAAATTGATTCTTTCACAAACTATTATTTTTTTGTCACTCGCTCATCATTGTGTTCTTCTGCTCAATTATCACTAGATTACCTAGTCTTTACTTTTTTCTCCAACCCTCAGCTTTTACTGGCTCTCTCTTTCATAACTGTCACTTGGAATTCACTTACACTCTATTGCTTCTGACACTCAACTAATACTCTTTACTTGGCCACCTCTTAAGTTCCTTAATTTTTTGCTTCATTGGTCGACCACAATTCACAAGATCATGCTTCATATTTTACTCAATTTCTTGGCTTATCTTCTTAAACATCAACTCAACTATCTTCTCCATTTCATGTAATGACTAAAAAACACATTATCTTGTCAATGACTAATTGATCATGTTCCCATTGTAATTCCATCATACTTACTCTTCTTTTCTCATCAATTTCACTAGTTCATCTAGTTATCTCTCTTTTCAAATCCTTTTCATCAATCATCTAATATGGCACTCAAAACTATTAGCAAATGTCTTACCAATAAGGTTTGACATCAATGACAACATAAAAATTATTCCAATTATAGTTTCCAACATATGGAGCATATATGCACTTATGAGTGAGAAAGATCACATGAATATTATAAGTGTAGTATTAGTCAACACGAGGACTTGCAATAGAACACCTTCAATGGACCAAAGGAGTTGGTAGAGGTCATCACAAAGAAGTGAAAAATTGGTGTACTTAAGGAATTATCAGGCTAGAATATACCCCAACAAAGAGAAAAACATATGTGGGATCATATATCTTTGAATTCCTACCAAAAGAAAATTTTGAATTTATATAAATAGGAGAAGAAAGAGAAGTATTCGAAAAAAAAAAAAAACATTGGATTTAAATTATAGATCAAATAGAGCTCATGCATGTTCTAAATGTTGTCAGACAAACAAAGACTCTAACTAGGGTAGATCCAAAGGACAAAAGTAAAGTAAAAAGGATCACACTTGTTGGACCTAGAAGATTCGTAGAGTTTGAGGGATATGTTGAAGAACTAGATGCGGAGCTTTTTAAATTCAACCCTCTAACCTCCTCAAGAAAATAAAAATATGCAACAACATGTAGTGCAGTAATTGCAAAAAATGAAATATCACTAGGATTGGTAATCCTCAAGTCAATCCAACAACACAAGTACAAGCTAATACCTACAAGATAACTAAGATACAACTGATAGAGATATAGAGAAATCATGCACAACTCAACATGAAGAGAGAATCAAAGAAAGTGACACTAAACTCAAGCAAGAAATATCATTTGTAGTGGTCATAGAGGAAGGAGACAAAGGAAAAATAAGTTCTGAAGGGGACACCACTGAGAAACTTATATAAGAGAGGAAAGATGTACATAGGAAATAATGACCAACTAGTCAACCAATCAAAACTAGTGGAATCCAAAAGCTCTATAAGGCCCACATCTACAAAGAAGAAGCTATAGCTAGAGAGAGTAGAGTCTGAATAATCCATGGAGAAAAGGATGAGGAGGAGACAAACACTATCCTCATCATCCTCTTCAAGCTCTAAAGATGAAGGAAAACCATATGATAGGCATGCTCAAGAAGTACAGGATGTGAATTCAGTAAGTATGATAAAAGAGTGAAAGATTTGAGTACTGAAGAGCTTATTCATCCTAACCACATGTTGTAGAAACTTAAAGAAGAAAAGAATGAGCACATACCTTGATCAACACAAGGACATTGGTTCTAAGAATACTTGGTGATGTGCAATATGATGCTGATACAAATATTTTTTATCAACTAGACAACATACTCAAGCATATAGATGTCATTGAAACAATTGATATGCTTAGTAGAAGTAAAAGGAAAATATGAAGCAACTCCTTGAGCATCACTTGTAGAAGCAAGAAAATTTGCAGTTGCATTATTGAAGGATATCTCTCCAATCCTTCCAAAATAACAAATTAACAAAAGTTTCTAATCGATCTAAATGGTACTTTGAGAATAGCTCATGAGGGACTAAAAGTCACTCAAACACCATTTGATGTATCAAATAGTTTAGTTAGTGTGTAAATTGGTTAGATTCAAGACAAGCTTCATTCGATCAATTGGGTCACTATAGAACAACATATAAGGAACTCCACAATATTTGAGTTATAGTGTTTTATAATACCCATTATAAGAATTATCTAAGGACACATCAAAGAGGAAAATGTATTATTGTCCTCAAGCCTTGGGGACACCATTGAAGGAATGAAATAGTGTCTATTGAAAAACATTAGCCTAACTTTGGCACTCTGCAAAATTTTAGACACATGGAAGACATAGTTGGACTCTGTAGAGGCAAGATGCCATTTGTCATTGATGAAAAAAAGGAGGATATGAAGATTGAAGAGACAAACAAAGAGATCAAAAGGAAAAATGAAGCATTTAGTTAGGGGAGATGAAGAATCTAGCAAGGAGAGATGAAGAGATCAGTAGGGGGAGATAAAAATGAAGAGTGCAACAAAGATATCAAAAAAGGGGAAATGAAGCATTCAGTAGAAAATGACAAAGTTAAAGAAAAAGGGGAAGAAATCAAGTCAAAGATAGACCACATAAGGGGAGTAAAACAAAAGAAGATGCAGGAAGGAGCAAAAAATTGTTAAGTCCATTCACTGATAAAGATTCTACTAGTACCTAACCCAAGAAAAGTATATGTTTTTCCATCAATGCCAAAGGGGGAGATTATTGACCCGACCAATCAGATTGGCATTATGAAGTATAGTTGGTGTAAGTGTGTTCCTATTTATTGGAAACCAGTCAAAGAACTATATAATCTCATAAGTACTGATAGACATCTTCACTAGTCCACACACAAGAATAATACAAGGAAAAAGCTATTACAATTAGCAAGAGGAGTCATCACCATGATAGGGAAGAGTAGGTATGGAGAGAATATAAAGTTGGTTTGTATTTTGATAAGAATGACATAACACATAAAGGATAGAATAATTGAGGTGAGACCCAAAGTAGACAAACAAAACTACTTGTCTAGACCCCAAATTGTAGGTGTCATAGATTAACCATAAGATCGAGACACAAGGTTATAGCTAACCAGGAGTAGAAGAGTGCATCAAACACAAGGGTAAGAAGACAAGAGAAAAGAATACGAATATAGAAGGATATCATAGAGTTCGCCCAAGTGGCAAGAGGATATCATGACATCTCATAAGGTATTCACTAGAGATCTATCAAGTAATAAGTTATTTATAATATAGATCACATTTTATTTCTCTCTAAAATTTGTAATCATCTTGTAAGCTCTTAACCATGAACACTTTAGAAAAAACCATATCTTCAATCCTTTAAGAAGGTGCATTACAAAAAGAGTACTAAATCATGTAACAAGGTAGCCTTAGTGGGCTAATTGTAATTCTAATAGGTTACTAGAATTCCTAATAGTACATTTTCTCAGAAAGTATAAGTTGTATCTCTTAATAGAGAAACCTTTTATCTTTAGTAAAAGGCTAGTGGGTATATTATCCCCACCATGGTTTTCATCATCTCATCGAGGGTTTCCACATACAAAATTTGTGTGTCCATTTATGAATTATTATTTTTTTGAGTTTATTTATTTCTATCTCATGACATTCATAATCATGTTAGCACTTAAGTTTTTGTTAGTTAATGTACTTGAAAATTTTAGAAGAATAATCGGTTTTATATTCAGTACTAATTCACCCTCCCTCTTAGGACTATTTGGGACTAACATTTTATTGTTTTGAAAAAATAAAGCATAAGAGTTGCTATCAACCATCGAACTAGGAGGACCAAAGTTGCAAGTTTTCTTCACTTTCCCCTATTTTATTTGTAAGCCATAATTTCAATTGGTTTGAGGAACATTGACACACCTAATGATCCAAAGGAAACTACAAAGAAACACCATGAGAGGATAGAGAAGGTGCACAATGTGTCAATGAGTGGCAATCACAGTGTACATAAATTATCCATTTTCAAAAAGAGTGTATATATCAATGATTAGATAGTTATCTAAATTTGAATCTTATCCCTATTAAGAGAAACTAAAATAAGAAATTTTTATTTACTTAAATATAACAATCACTACACTTAAATACATACACTGGACTTAAGGTTTAATTGAAACAAGTCAAGGGCTTGATTTTTGGTGCCACTTTCTTCATTTTTTCTCTGTATTGATCTTCCTCTTTAGAAGAGATTACTTTTCTCAGATCTTGATATTTGGAACTACTCTACAATAATCATAATTTATCAGTTATAAGATGATCAAATGAGGGGAAACAATTGAGAGATTAGATTTACACTATTTTCATAAGATCATATGAAATGAAATGGTTGTGTAAGTAGAAAGAAACTATAAAGAGATTTTGTAGAGATATGAAATGGATGATTTTGGTGTACTTATTACGAGACCCTTCCAATTCTATTTCTCTCTCTTCCTTATCATTGCAAAGACATAGATCACAAGGGTACAACAAGAGACATTATATATATTCAATCCTGAATCCTAAATGAATGTTGTATTGGAAAAACTAGGTGGAGGTATAATTTATAACCCAATTAATAAAAATTTAATGACTTTTAGTTTTCTTCCATTCCCTCAACTCAAAAAAACATCTATTATGAATCCATTTTTTTCTCGATATCATTGATCTATGTGTATGTAAGAGGAGAGAGTGAAGAGCTTGTTGACAGAATAACACATCAAATCCATGTACAATAAGGAACTGCCTTTTTTAGAGCCTAGTTATTCATGACTTTATATTCTCACCCACCCTAGAAAAATCTTAGCTATTTCTTATCAAATCCCACCTAGCTTTATAAATTAAAAAACCCAAAGACTAGAACTTAAAAAAACCATAATCAAGGTCAACAAATATACTAAATGAATATATGAATTCCATGAGAATGAATGCATTGTACAATCGAGAAAAGGGGTTGCATTTGTGTTAAAACTTAGTGCTAACAAAAAGTAAATATCTTAAAAATATTGGTGCCACAAATTATTCTGTGTTATTAGGGAATCATTGATGGTGTTTTTGAAGAGATACTTCATAGTTTTGAGTAATTTCATTATCAAGAAAATTTAGATTTTAGGCTAGGAAATTTTATTTTTGAATCACATAAATCAAGTTTCAAATAATTTAATTTTCAAATCACATAAATCAAGTTTCAAGAAATTTCATTTCCAAATCATAATATCTCGAAGCGATACACATCCTTACCTAGGTAGATAGTGTCGATGACATGCAAGCTTACAACATTGTGTGACTAGCATAGAGGAATTTCATGCTTAAACCTCACCTTGCAATCATGTATTTCGTACGTGGTCGATAGTGAAAAAGTTTTAATGTTTTTATTTTTTAATGATATTTCTCTTTACCATCAAAATCTAGATGAACTCTAAATAGCTAGTCTTATTTTTGATGATGTTGGGGGAAATTTAAAAAAAAACACTAGCTTTACAAAATGAGACCCCTCCATTGGACAATAGGATCAAATGTACCAATGGATGATTCTTAATTTTTCATAGTGATCCTAATGTGACCTAATAGAAATTAATTGGTCTTAATGAGTATTGAGGGGTCATAGGACCCTTATGAAACTTATTGCATGTTAGGACCCATTATGTATCATCAAAGTTCTAATGGGTTTTAATAAGTCCCAATGGGACCTAAGGTGTTTGAATGGGTTTTAATTCATTGTAATGGATCTTAATGGATTATAATGATATATTAGGACCATTCATCTATCATAAGTGTGTTGTGTGATAGGTAATGTGCTCTACAAGGTCCTAAGGTATTCTAATGGGATCTAATGTATTTGAAAGGGTGTTAGTTTGTTATAATGGATCCTAATGTATCCTAATATGTATTAATTAGTCCTAATGGATCATAGGATGAGTTAGGACCCACTATGAACCCTTACAATACATTATGACCACTTGTGTATCATAAAAATGTTGTATAATACATAATGTGTTCTACATGTTCCAAAGGGGTCTTAGGGTGTTTAAATGTGTCCTAGTGTGTCCTAATAGGTCTTCATTTGATATGATATGTATAATATGTCCCAATGTGTATTAATTAGCCATAATGGGTCTTAAATGGGTTAGAATACCCCTCACTAAAAATTAGTACATGAATAGAACCCTTAGGACACTTATTGTATGTTGGGACCCATTATGAATAAACATGGTGCTAGTGAGTTTTAATGGGTCCTAACGGGACCTAATGTGTTTGAATGGGTCTTAGTGGGTCCTAATGGGTCCTAGGACCTTTTAAGACCCTTATTACACATTACTTCCTAATGTGCCCTAGTAGGTACTGAGTGTCCTGGGACTACTTATGACCAATTGGTTCTCAATTGGGACCCTTAAGGAGAGCTATTTCATATTAGGACCCATTATGCATCATAAGGATGAAAATGGGTTATAAGAGGCTTTAATGGGTCTTTATAGGTCCTACTGGGCCGTAATAGGTCCTCAGTTCCCTAGGACTACTTAAGACACATTATAACCCCTTGTTATATGTTAGGACCACTTAGGATCCATTAATGATTTGAAGGATGATTAAGGACCTCTTGCGATATATAATTGGTCTTTAAGGGTTCCTAATTTGCATACTAAGGGATCTTATGAATACATAATGAATTGTTGGTGTGATGGTTAATTATCCTTAAGATACATTAGGATTCATTACTATGTGTGCAATGGTTAATGCATTTGGCTCCTAATATTCTCATTATGGTACATTTGGATTGTATTTTATAACCCCTTAGGACCTATTAGTGAGATTATGATAGTTAATGTGTTCCAAGAGGCTGTATTGGGTTCTAAGGGTTCCCAATGGATATTATTGGATACTAAGGGGTTCTGATGGGCCATAACACTCACTAATGAGTCTTAAGAGATTGTAAATGATCTTATGACACATTAATGAGCTATAATAAGTGCTAAATGGTCTAATGACTGATTAACAACTCATATGACACCTTAGGACCACTTATAATAGAAAATTTGGTCGTAAGGAGTTGTAATGCATACTAAGAGCTTATAAGGACTCATTAATGAGCTCTAAGAGATTGTAAATTGTCTTAGGACACATTAATAGGTCATATGGAGTAATGCATTGTTCTATGACTCATTAATAGGTCTTATGTTCACTTAGGACCCCTTATCACACGTAATGGGTCCTATGGGGTCGTAATGCATAATAAGAGGTTGTAGAACCCATTAATGAGTCCTTAATGGTCCTATAACTCATTAATGGGCCATGTGACCACTAAGGATCCCTACTAATACATAAGAGTCTTAAGAGGTTCTAATTTGTACACTAAAGGGTCTTAGGATACAATAATGGATCTTAATGGTTTTTAATGAATTATAAGGGGTTATAAGGGTCTTAAATGGTCATAGGACCCATTAGAACCCCTTCTAATACATACTGGTACTAGAAAGTGCATGACATGTGACCATACAAGTGTTATCAGTAGCGAAAATGTATCCCTCGCATATGGACACTATGTTAGGATAAACCATAGACAAAAATAAACAACTACATGCAAATATAACCAATAATAAAAAATAATAGATCACACAAAAATGAACACAAGGCACAAGGATTTAACGTGGTTCACCCAATCACCATGAAGGAAGGCTATTTTAACATCCAGCTGCTCTAAATAAAAATCTTCAATAACCACAAGACTTAAAATAGTACGGATAGAAGTAATTTTAACAACAGGAGAAAATATCTCATCAAAATCAATTCCCTTTTTCTGTGCAAATCCCTTTACAACGAACCTAGCCTTAAATCTTTTCTTACCTCCTTCCTCTTCTTTCAACCTGTAAACCCACTTATTCTATAAAGCCTTTTTACCTATAGGCAACTTGCACAAATCCCATGTCTTATTCTTCATAAAAGAGTCCATTTCATCTTTCATTGCAAACTCCCACTGAATCTTAGTATCCACCTGCACAACTTCATCATAACTTTCAGGTTCACCAGCATCAGTAAGTAAAATAGAATACATAGAGGGAGAAAATCTTTGTGGAGGTCTAATTTGCCTCGCTGACCATCTAACATTCACCGGTGTGTGTGGTATTTGTTTTTGCAGTTGTTGCACATCGTGAGGAATGGATGGAACATCAACTTTTGGAGTATCATCTAGCACTACATAATCATCTTCTTTCTTCTCATGTTACTACAACAGATCTTTGTACAACACTTTCTTATTGAATATGATATCCCGACATCTAACAATTTTATGATTTTCAAAATCCCAAAGACTATAACCAAATTCATTAATGCCATATCCAACAAAGACACATTTCTTTGATTTAGCTTCTAGCTTGGTTCTATTTTCAGAGTCTATATGAGCAAAAGCTTCACAACTGAAGGTCTTGAGAAAAGAATAACTCACCTTCTTACCAGTCCATGCTTCCTCTAGAATACCACAGCCCAAAGGAGTAGAGGGACTTCTATTAATCAAATATACTACAGTATTAATAACCTTGCCCAAATGTGTAAGGGCAACCCAGCATGCAACCTCATGCTCCTTGCGCGCTCCATTATAGTCTTGTTTATGCATTCAGCCACTCCATTTTCCTGTGGAGTCCTTGGAATAGTTTTCTATCTACAAATACCATTAGTGGAGCAATAATCTTCAAATTCATGACTGCAATACTCACCACCATTATCAGATCTGAGACATTTTAATTTCTTACCAGTCTCATTTTCAACCAAGCGTTTCCATTTCTTAAAAGTTTGAAATACATCAGATTTCTATCTAAGGAAATAAACCCATACTTTTCTAGTTGTGTCATCTATAAATGTAACATAATAATGAGAGCCACCAAGTGAAGATACCTGAGCTGGTCCCCATAAATCTATATGCACAAGCTCTAATTTCTCCTTTTTGTTTTCCTTCCCAGTCTTTACAAAAATCACTCTCTTTTGTTTTCCATACACAGAACTTTCACAAAAATCCATATTACCACATTTCAGACTTGGTAAAACTTTCTTTGAATGAATTACTTTCATACCTTTCTCACTCATGTGCCCAAGTCTATTGTGCCATAGTGCTGTATCAAAATCTACAACAACTATTTGTTCTTTCTGCTCAACTGCAGCAATTGTTCCTAAACATTCATTTGTCTATGAAATAATCAAAGTAGAAGGAACAATATGACCTATACAAATATATAAGGTGCCTAATTTCACACCTTTTTCTACTACAAGGGAACCTTTTGAAACCTTCCAATTTTTATCATTAAAAGTAACTACACAACCCTCATCACTGAGTTGCCCTGCTGAAATTAAATTCCTACTCAGCCTTGGAACATGTCTTACCTCATGTAGTACCCAATGATTCCCATTCTACAACTTAATCTTAATTTTTCCCTTTTCAACAATTTGATAGGGTTCATTA
The DNA here is from genome assembly GCA_028749045.1 of Cupressus sempervirens. Classification (NCBI taxonomy): domain Eukaryota; kingdom Viridiplantae; phylum Streptophyta; class Pinopsida; order Cupressales; family Cupressaceae; genus Cupressus; species Cupressus sempervirens. The sequence continues at coordinate 741,130,492 of CM053792.1, forward strand.
TCCCCCAAATAAACAAGCCCAAAATCCCCTTGGACATAATCAATGAAATAACCTCTATGAGGTGTAGCATGAAATGAAGCACCATAATCTAAAACCCATGAATCATCTATACTTTCTAAAGATAGAAGCAAAGCATCCTCTTTGGATTTTTTACTTACCACATTTGCTTCCTTGTCTCCATCTAATTTATCTCCTTCATTTTTCTTGCGATTCCAGCAATCTTTCTTTTTGTGCCCTAGTTTCCCATAGTAACAACAATCGTTTGGTCCTCTCGATTGAGACCTTCTCCCCTTTGACTTTCTTCTTGATTTCCCATGATTTCCAGAGTTACTTCCTCTCTTGTAGATCCACCTGAGGATTTCCTACGAGTTTCCTCACTCAAAACAACACCAATCACATCATCATATTTTAGGGTACTAGATCCAGGAACATAATTACTCACTGCCATTACCAAGCCATTCCAGCTTTCAGGCAAAGAACACAAAATCAAGAGAGCCCTAATTTCTTCATCAAAATTGATACCCACAGAAGATAATTGACTAGTAATAGTATTAAACTCATTTAAATGATCTGCAATAGATCCACCTTCTGCCATTTTCATATTAAATAAATGCTTCATGAGAAATACCTTGTTTGAAGCAGAGGGCTTTTGATATAGTGTCGCTAGGGTTTTCATCAAATCTTCTATCATCTTTGCTTTTGTAATATTAAATGCCACTGATGGTTCCAAGCATAACCGAATGCATCCAAGTGCCTTTCTATCCAAAAGATCCCATTCAACCTCTGCCATAGTTCCCTGATTCTTGGCTTTGCCTTCCAACGGCTTCCATAAATCGTTTTGATATAGATAGTCTTCCATTTGCATCTTCCATAACTAGAAGTTCTGCCCATTAAACCTGTCAACCCTCAGCTTACCCTCATCTACCATCGCTCCCACTCAACCGTGAGACTCCCACTCAACTGTGAAACTTTCCTACAGAGGATAACTAAAAGACAACCTCGCTCTGATACCACTTGTTAGGATAAACCACAGACAGAAATAAAAAACTACATGCAAATATAACCAATAACAGAAAATAATAGATCACACAAAAATGAACATAAGGCATCAAGATTTAACGTGGTTCGCCCATTCCTTGGGCTATGTCCACCAAACAGCAAGTCTGATCTTATTGCAATCCAATGATTATACCCTAATTACAATCTGTAATCCCTTACAGCTCAATACAGCCGCAAGAACCAATTTTGCATCACAACATAAAATCAAAAAAAAAAATACCCAACCCTAAAACCTTTTATACAAGTATTAAACTGCTTTAGGGTTATAACATGTCGGCCATAATTAGCCATAAATTTAGTGGTGAATCTACAAATGGTGAATAGTACCCAAAAAAATTCTACGAATGGCGAATAGTATGTATAGTACTTTCTTGATCTGTCACCACAATCTAACACACTAGTCATGATGAAAAGTTTTGACGAATGAGATAAGAGAAAAATGTCTATGTCTAGGAGGACTTCATCATGTACAGTTGGACAATTTTGGTTAGCCATGAGAAAGGAATGATCAAAAGTCTTTACAGTTATAGGGATATGATATTTATGATGCATATGTTCTACTATTATGGTAAATTGTTTTAATATGTGATGCAACAAAAATTTTGATGTTGTGAAGTGGTATAGGTCCAATAAGGCAATGATATAATGTATTTTCCATATTTGAGATTATTAGGGAAGAGAAGATGTAATCTTGCATTAGAACTAATCATACTTCTGGTGTAAATACGTATTTACTATTTGCACTTACTTAAGTTTACTTAGGTTAATGCATTATTTTATAATTTATTTTGTGAGACACTTAGAAGTTTGTGTACCTTTTTGAGTTGTCATGTTGACAACACAGAAGTACACAACTCTAATTCAACACATGGTTTCTGCAACACTAGAATTTGCATCATTTATTGAGTTTTCATATAGATAGTTGTTCACACTCCCTTTTTAGCACATGTTGTCTACAACATAGATTTACGTGTTACACCATTGTAGGCTTATCCTCTAATCATAGCACTTACTTCTGTGCTTAATGGAGGTTAACCCATATTTGGTGGACATGTGCCTGGTTGTATGACTTATCATGATGCTTATTTCTAGGAATTCTAGATGCATCTTAGAGGCCTTTATATACAGGCACTCCTATTGTACTTTCATGCATATTGAATCAAATTCATATCAATATTCTAACCATACTCCTTTTTGGTCTATAGTTGTGCTTGTGTTTGAGTTCTTAGTTCTTAATTCTTGGCTGAATTTTTCCCTAAGGAAAATTCTTACATGGTATCAGAGCTTAGGTATTTTCTCTTCACATAGCCATTCGAGACCATTGTTCCTTCAGCACCTCAGTCTAGATCCAAAGTACCATAGAAACTAGGAGTGTCTAGAGCCAGAATGGACCTTGCCATTGCATCCAAAATGTCAATTCGGTGCAAATTGGCTATAAAGTTACCTATCCTAAGAAAAATTTGATCATGAGGAAAATTTGTTTTTGCAAATCAGCACCCAGAGGCCCCAATTTGCATGTTTGGGTATGATCTTTTAAATCTGGAATTTTAATTTTCAGATCTAGTATTTTGTTTTTCTCTATGATTTTTGGATAGCTTTTTAAAAATATTTTCATAACTAGTCAGCTCTATAGAGAATTTTTTTTGTAGGAACTAGGTAGTGAAACCTTGACCCCTACAAGTATTTAGCTAGCATTTATTATAGTATAGACACATAATCTGATCGATAGGTATGATACCAATTTTTATCATTTAAATCTATTTTTTGGCACTATTCATTACTGGCTAGGTAGCACAAATTTCTGACTAAGCAAGCCCACACCAAGCCAACGACCCACCTCCACCCGGTGTCCACTTGTTTACATTGGCACTGTTGCATTTTTTTTATAAACTACTTTGCATTTAGTCCCCTCACAAATGTGGGATATTTTCTATTAACTCCAGCGAGCAGCACAAAAAAATTTCCAAGCTCCTGGTAATCTTACTTCATCCACTACTAGCATCAAAACTTTTTGGATCTTAGCACTTACATTTCCATGACAACCTTTTTTAATTCTAGCCTGTTGTAGAGTTCTTCGGCAATCTCCACATGACCCATGCTGCTCGATGCCATGCAGCCCCAATAAATTGCTACCACCTATCCCTACAGTGAGGACCCACTACAGATTCATGTGTTTTGTTCACACAAACCCTCAAGCATTGTTAGCTCCTCTACCACCATGGACAAGCACCACCTCAGCAAAATTTACCACCACCATGGTGCCACCTATCAATAGAATCAGTTGCCTACGTCAGCAACCTATTGGACGGACACATTAACACATACCTGTCATATCCATATGCCAACGGGGATCCGTATGCTATGTTGTCAAGACACATCATCCTAGTTCATACGTTGTTATCATTACGTTAGTGCCATGTCATCAGGGTGAATTTTTTGCTGACATCATCTGGATAGGAGGTTAAATTTGACAATTGTCTGACCGTCAAAACTAGGAATTTTATAACTACTATGGTGGTTGTTTGATTGTCAAATTTAAGCATGCAATTTCCTTCTAGAACCCTCTTCAGATGCAATTTTAATTTGGCAGCCTGAATTTGCAAGCCTATAACTCAGTCATTCATATTCCAATTCAGTGCAATTTTTCTTTATTTTGGGTAAAATTTCCTAAACTTTTCTGTGGTGGTGTTCTTTTTTGGTTTTGGTTCAAGGATTTTTCAAAAATTATGTCTTTTGATGACTGTACTTTTCAATCTTGCATTTTTCAACTTCAAATGCTCTGTATGAGCTTATGTGGACATGAAAACAGGTTCCATTTTTTTTGAAAGTATGTTATTTTTCATCTACTTTCCAAATCTATAGTTAGATTCTAGGATTATGTGGACAAAAATCTCACTTTTAGAATTAGGGCTTTTTCTACATTATAATGCTTTGATTACTTTTCAGAATTCTTGTACATCTGAGCTACAGTGCTTAGTTCCAGATTTTGGCCTCAAAAAGTAGTTGTAAAAAGAAAAATTAGAAGTCCACTTTATACATTTTGACAAGTGGCCTATTGTACACACTATTTATAAGGTGCCAAAAGCATCCTTTTTGGGAGGGTCTTTTGATTGAGTGAAAAGGAGGGGGTGTGTAATGTGTTCTTGTGTCTCTTTGTGTGCTCTTTTTATTTTCTACATCATGAGTTCACCTAAATGTCCACTTCTAACTACACGTAATTATTATACTTTGAAAGATATTGCATGGAGCAAGTTAATAGAAAAAGGTTACAATATTTATGTTGATGGTACAATACTTAAACCCACTAATGCTTAAGAACTCATTAATTAGCAACAACAAGACCAATAGGCTTTAGGAATTGTCAAGAATTCTGTACACAGAGATCTCTTCTTCCACAGTTACAGTTTCAAGGAATCCAAACTTGAATCATTGCATGGTAAGGTGGATGAGGAAAAGGGATTTTAGATTGAGGATGATCTACTTCTCTTGGATCCAAAGAACTTTGACACAATTCAAGATTACATCAACAAAGTCAATGAGTATAGGGCACTACTTAAAGATTGTGGAAAAGTTCTAGCAACAACAAGAAGCAGTGGAAGAAAAAATCACAATATGAGACACAACAATCCTCCTCATAGGAAGGAAATTCTTCTTCCAATAAGCAGGGAAGTAATGAAAAGAAGGAAAAAAACTTTTTTGTGCATATTGCAAAAATTCAAATCATGATGAGCATCATTGCAAGACTAAACGAATTGATGAGTTGGAAAACCTGCTCAAGAAGAACAAAATTCAAGTGCCAAGTACTTCCAAGGATTCAACTCCAACCTCTTCAAAGGGAAAAGGGAAAGAACTTATGGCAAACTCAAGTTCTTCTTCAAAATGGATACTTGACTCAGGTGCCTCCTATCATATGGGTTCTTCAAAGGGAGACTTTTCTTCATTAAAGCAATCATAGGTACTGCACATATTTGTGGGAGATGATACTAAAATGGAAGTTGAAGAGAAAGGACATGTGGAAATGGAAAAAGGGGAATTCAAAGATGTTCTCTATGTTCGAAACCTTAGCTCCAATCTCCTCTTAGTTTACCAAATCACTCATGTTGGAGATGATCACAAAGTTGAGTTCCTTCTAAGATTCAGTGATGGTGCACAATCTTAGAGATGATTCATTGGTTGTAGTGGGGAAAGTCAATCATCACAAGAGGCTTTATTTCTTCTCCCACTTTGTGCCCAAGTCTCCTTCTCAAGCCTTGTCAACTCACTCACATTCTCAAACTACATTATGGCATGAGCATTTTGGTCATCTTGCCTTCTACCATCTTTAGCAACATTGCATCAAACACATGGTCAAAGGTCTACCTAACATCAATTTTTCTAAGGTTGAGTATTCATCATGTTAAGTGGATATGCATCTTGAGGAGAATTATGATAAAGGAAAGTCTTCTAGAGGACTAGTTGTTCTCTAGTTGGTTCACATGGTATTAACAAGACCTTTTGCATTGACTTCAGTCAACCAAGGCCACTACATCCTTACATTTGTTGATGAATTTTCACGATTCACATGGGTCTATTTTCTTCATCACAAGAGTGAAGTGGTTCATAAGCTTCAAGCCTTTAAGATTCATGTTGAACAAAAATCCAAGAAAGCCATCAAGGTTCTATGAATTAAAAACTAAAGGAGATATATGGACAGAAGACTTAAGGACTTTTGCAAACTTGAGTGAATTGATCTTTAGAATCCACTAGCATTTAGTTTGCACAAGACAGATGTTGCAGCTATGAGGATTAGAACTCTTAGGACCATGCCAAGTTGCATGATTAAAGCCAAGTCTCTTGATCCTACACTTGAAGTCAAAGCCATTAGTAGTGCTACTCACATAATTAACAAGTCTCGTCATAATGCCCTAGATAGTAAGACTCCTTTTGAGGCATGGTGTGGAAAAAAACTAGTTGTGAGTCACTTTAGAGTCTTTAGTTGTCCAACATGGACAAACCTATCTTCCAAGGGATGCAAGGTACCAACACCTAGGCCTTGTACTTTCATCAGTTATGAAGACAACGTAAAGGCATATAGACTTATGGATCCAAAGACTCATGAGATTTTTGTGGAGAATAATGTTCACTTTGAGGAAAAGTTCATCCAGCTTATCCTCTAATCCTCTCTCCACTTCATACACTGTGGAAACTGGTAGTGACACCAATGATAGTGCTTCAACAGATTTAGATACATGTGGTTCTATTAACATTTGCAACAAGAGGTCATAGCATTAGTATAGTCCACATGCATATATTGTCATAGTGAAAGGTCCAACATAGTAGGGTACAACTTGTCTTCTAGCTCCAACTTTAGTTGATGACTACATGGCAGACATTGCAGGTTTTTTCGTGGGGTCACACACTACAGACTTGGGAGACATTCTTGATGATTTACATCTTCTCTTTGATGAAGATGATCCTTCTAAAGTTGTTGTGAGGGCTCACTTTAACCCTCATGTCCATTTTCTACATGATCAATCTTCACAGGTTGGTGTGATTGTGGATCCTTATGAACAATAGTTGTTAGAGGTCTCTTTATCAGTTGGGGAGATAGATGGTTCACAGGAAAAAGTTCAACATACATCCTTTCTATTGGAAATATTAAAGATATGACAGGTTACTGAGAGGGGAGGGGTAAATCAGTAACCTCAAAACTTTAAAACAATTTAGTACTTTAATCATATATATTTTTCACCATTCATTCATCTAATCTACTACATATATGAGAGATCAAACATCCATAACACATGTACATAGTGATTTGGTAACCCAAAAACCTTCCAAATAGAAAGTAAAACTAAGGTAGGGATGATACCCACAAAACTTCAATACTGTAGTATAAAGTTGGCCTATTAAGGCTTACATTGACCACTTCTGGTGATCTACCCTGTTAGGAGCACAAAGGACTGTTAGGTCCACCTTGTTAGAGGATTTATAAACATACACTGAAGTATGCACTCTGTTAGGAGATTTATACAAAGATTGTTAAGTCTACCTTGTTAAAGGATTTACAAAACTAATTCACCTATTAGGATGAAACAATGGATCTACTTACAAACTTGATTGCTGATTAGATCCTTGAACTATAGATCAGCTCTTGTGACAAATGAATCTTTACTATTCCTTGTTGACCTTGCTGAGTATTCTACTCTAGTACTGATTCACATTTACACTTCTCAAAACATTACGTGTCTATCTTGATACTCTCATGCATACATTGTAAATGATATAATACACTACATATATATCATTCCAATCATTATAATTGCAAGGTCGGCCAAAACACAAGTGAACAAAATATTACTGAGTCGGCCAAACAGTACAAAACTTGATTTCTTCAAGCTGACTTTGTGACCTTCTGATACTTGACATCCACTGCATTACTTAGCATCGTCATGCACTCGGTAGAAGTTAGAAGCTCAGTCCATACTAACCACACAACGTAGCTTGGAACTTGGTAACCATTGGAGACTCAGTAGATATAGTGTCACTCGGTAGAAATTGAGTCCTTCATTTACCTTGATTTCACTCAGTAAACACTACACTTTCATCACTCAGTAAACATTGGCTTCCATCATAAAAATTGATGACTCGATAGACACTGTGAAGCTCAGTAAACACTGTAGACTCGGTAGTTACTACTGGAATACACATTCACTCGGTAGCTTCAAAAATGCTCGATGTGAACTACTTAAGTGATGAACCTACAAGGTAACCACCGAATGCTCAATATACACTATAGACTGAGTGATGAGCTCGATAATCATTCATAGTTGAATAAGTGTTGTTACTAATGACAAATAAAATAAAATTCCAACACCTTTCTAGATTTACATTAGTTATTTTTAGCATTGTTGGAAGGGGTGAACAACAAAATCAACACAGGGACACTTGAGAAAGTTTTAGGGGAGTGGGTGTCTTGATTACTCCATCCATCCATGCATCCCTATTCATCTCTCTTTTTGGGGGAGGGTTTTTCCCAAGAGGTTTTCCCTCTTTCTTCACTTTATGAGAGATTGCATTTTATTATGTACATGGGTACCTAACATGGCCTCATAGCTAGGATGCATCCTGCATTTCATCCTAGTTTTCGTAAGTTTAAGGGCATTCCCTTAAGTTTCACTTAAGAGGGGGTGTTGGTGTAAATATGTATTTACTATTTACACTTACTTAAGTTTACTTAGGTTAATGCATTATTTTATTATTTATTTTGTGAGACACTTAGAAGTTTGTGTACCTTTTTGAGTTGTGATGTTGACAACATAGAAGTATGCAACTCTAACTCAACAAATGATGTCTACAACACTGGAGTTTGCATCATTCACTGAGATGTCATGTAGGCAACATAGCTATTCACACTCCCTTTTTAGCACATGTTGTCTACACCATAGATTTACTTCTTACACTATTGTAGGCTTATCCTCATCATATCACTTACTTCCATACTTAATGGAGGTTCAACCATATCTGGTGGATATGTGCTTGGTTGTATGACTTATCATGATGCTGATTTCTAGGCATTCTAGATGCATCTCAGAGGCCTTTATATATAGGCACTCCTAGTGTACTTTCATGCATATTGAATCAAATTCATATTGATATTTTGATCATACTCTTTTCTAGTCTATAGTTGTGCTTGTGTTTGAGTTCTTAGTTCTCGAGTAAATTTTTCCCTAAGGAAAATTCTTACACATACATTGTGATGCTATGTATAGTTAATTAGGTATAAGACAAACATTTATGTAATATTTCATGTAATGGATGGTGAGCTCTTGAAGGTGGCTTTGACATTTATCCTTTGTGTAATGAGCTCCCTTTTTTTCTCATCAACACCTAATACAGTTACAGACCTTTAATAGGGTCTAGTCCCTTAACAAAGATATATGTATTAAATATATTTCATCGACACCTAATATAGACACTTTTATTCTAGTGAATTATCTTGTGGGTATCATCCCCATTGGGTTTTCCCCTTGGCTGGGTTCTCTACCAAAATAAATGATGGTCTTATGAGTTCCTTTTTTGTGTATGGTTGATTTATGATTTTAGTTATTATTTGGTATTGTGGTAGAAAAAATTTAAGAGTGTTTCAACGTTAATCCCCCCTAGTGTTTCTTGATCCTAATAGGCGGGTCCTCAAGGGGTCTTAATGTGTTTACAAAGGGTCCTAAGGGTGCATATGACCCATCAATGAGTCTTGGGACCTTCTACAACCCCTTATGATACATTATGGGTAATAAGTTGTCCTAATGCATTTTAAAGGATGCTAAGGGGTATTAATGGGTCCTTATGCATATTAAAGGGTACTAATAAGTGCTCAAAACTCATTTATTGTCCTAGGATATATTTTATGGGTAATTGGATAGGACCATAGAATATATTATGATCACAAAAGAGATAGTAAGGTGTAGGATACATTAATGGGTTCTAAGTGATCATAGTTGTTGAATAAGAAGTACTAAAATGGCTCATATAATACATACTAGGTCATAAGTAGGCTCAAATTCATAATAGGTCCTATTGAATGGTATTTACAAATTTTTAAAGTTGTAAATGGTCTTAAGATACATACCTAATAAAATTTCAACTATATAGATGCTCTAGGATATAAATTCATTCATTTTTATCTTAAGATCTAATGGATGGTTTAATTTGGCTTTTGTTCCTAACATTATTTATTTGTTTAGTGTATAATTGATGTCTAAAGGAATATAATTCCAAGTTTTGAGTTTGTATCCTATTAAATTATTATCAATTATTGGTTTATAATTTTCATACTAAAAAATGTCTTTTTTCTAGGGTTTCTACTAAAGATTTCATTAGGTGGGGAACTAATGTTCCTAGTGGTGCTGGCAATTAATTTTTACAATCAAAATTTGTAAGTTTTTAAAGGTTAAAAACTTTTATTCTTAAATTTATTTTCTAGCAAAAATTCCTAATTCTTGATTGGTGAAAAGCAATTTTATGAGGGGTAAAATTAATTAATTTAAACCAAAATTAGAAGAAAAATAAATTTTGGAATGTTCTTCTAAAAATTTCCAATAAATATAAGAAAGAAGAATATGACTCATCACTGAAAAAAGGCAATGGATTTAGCAAATTTTCATTTTCTCACCAACAAAAGTAGGAATGTGAAATACTTTGAATAGAAAAAAGATGCCCTAAAAAAGGTAAACTTGTTTTAATCTTTCAATCCTCCATAGAAAATTAGGGTAAACCCCATTCAAAATAATGTTGTAAAAATTGGTCCATTTGTCCTTCACAGCTGCTTTGCTATTAAGGATAGGCATTAGGAAGAGGTATGCAAGTGCATGAGGCATGCACCTTAGCCAAAATCATGGAGGCATTCCTTCAATTAGAAAAAATCACCACTCACAACCAGAGATAATAGTATTCCCATAGAAAAAGTGATGGTGAACTCTGGACTGAATGTGAATTCAACACGACAGGCAAGGTCTGCAATTGTTCTAGAATATTTCAAAATCATAATTTCTCAATACAAAATATGTGAAACACAATATTTTGCAAATTGAAAACAATTTTAATATTCTCCAAATGATTAAAGAGGATGATTGGATGAATGTTAAGGAAACCCTAGAGTTTCAACACTAGAGAAATCAAGATCGAATCCTCTTTCTTCTGATAAACTATAACAAAAAAAGGTGGATTTATCTAAAACCAAATATTCAAAGCCATCATATCATGTAAATCAAGCCTAGACTGAATGGATACCAATATTTTGTAAAAACATATGCTCTTCATACTCTGTAATGGTTTCTAATCCTATCTATCCTTGACCAAGAAAAATCTTTGAAACTAATAGGATTATGATAGGTAAATTATAGTGGAATCATAATTTTAAACCAAATCCTAATCTCCCAAAGAATTATAGGAATGCCTATATTCTCCCTCATCATAGATTTGTGGCCCTATGTTCTAAGCCATCTTCATCTCTAGGGCTTGAGCCTTCCTTCCATAACCAATTTTCTAGACTAGACAATACAAAATTGAGAAAAATGATAGAAAGAAGGAAAGAAACCCTAAAACCATTCTTCTTATTAATAATAAAATTAGTGAAGAGAGATGGTTGGAATATAAATAATGAAGATTATACACATTTTGGAATGGTCTTATTTCAAAAATCTCAAGAATGATCTTTTGGTTTTGAAGAATTTTGTCATGAACAGGTAAGTATATACTCCTGGTGCTAATAGATTATTTTACTTTCACTATAAAAATAAATATATTAGAGAATATATTATTTTTGTTTATTTTTGTTTACTTAAGAGCTATTGTTTTAAATTTATTAAATATGAACTTAACTTTAGCGAATCCATAGCTCACAAATATCTAGCTCCAACCTTGGTTTTGAAACTATTAAATTAAATTAATATCAGTAGATCTATTTATGAATTAAATGTTATAACATTTCAATGTCATATTAAGAAAATCATTAAAGCTGATTCTCAACAAATCAATAATTTCAAAATTTTAGATTTTAATTTTCCATTAAAAGAGATATTCCCAATTATATATATTAGAAACAATAACACACATTTAAAAATAGACAAGAACATTCAGATATATCAAATCTTGAGAGATTGATAGGGGAAGATACAAATCCCTATATTTCCCAAATAAGTATATTGACAATAGAAAGGAAATTGAAGGATAATTTCTAGAGAGCAATAAACTTTTTCAAGAGTTTCAAACAACCAACAATCACATGATAAGGTCACAAATAATCTAAGGTACAAAATTGGGTATAAATAACTTCAGTGGTAGTGAAGAAAATGTGCAAACAATGCAATAATGTGAGCAATGTATTAAAAAAAACTTGTTTGTAGAAGATTAAAAAAGAAATTTGATCCTCTACAAAAGGCTTATAAATGAGATCTTATTAATACAAAATCACATCACTAATCATATTATACTCTAGGAAGAAGTTCGTAAGGAGCAGAAGCCAAACAATTTATCACTCTCTCATAATATAGCATAGTTAGATTACAAGAATATTGAATCAACAGAATTCAAAGAGATAATCCACAAGGAAGGTGTAGAATTATCTTTCTCTGTTCCAAATTCAAATCTCTTAAGCAATGATACTAATGAGCTACTAGACATTCTAAACATAGTCACACATATAGAGATTGGAACTTCAAAGAAGGGTGAAGAAATTTTGGAATTTTCAGATTTACTAATAAAGACAAGTTACATTCAAATCAAAATTCCATAGATTCTTCTTCCTCTAAATCCAAGAACCATGATTAAGAGAATGCCATCATTTAAACCCCTTTTGGAATAGGGCCTTAATTCTTCCATTTAGGGATGCATTCCTTTTCTCATAAGATAAAATATACAAACATAACATATCACAGTCAAAAAAAGAACAAGGTTCAAATCTTTAGTCCAGGGTTCAAATCTTTTCTAGGGTTTTGCCTAGTGTCTTTGGTCAAGTCTAGGTCCCAACTAGAAAACCCAAATTTTGAAATCAAAATTTTGGGGGGAGAAGTCATTTTTTACAAAAAGGGGTGCACCAGTGCACCTCCCAAGTGCACTAGTGTGCCAAATCACATAGAGAAGGAACCACCCCATGGTGATGTGCAAAAATGTAGTAGCATAGTTGTTCAACACCAAGTGGTGCACTAGGTTCTTTGGTCTATATAACCTAGGGACCCCCCCCACCCCCCTACCTCCTCACTTATCATTTTTCCTCCTCTAGCTCCCATATCACAAAATTGCATCACCTAAGGTGTGCATTCTTCATTTTTCCACCTGCACTCATACAAAATAATCAACATTAAAACACTAAGAATAGGTGTGCAATTGCACATGCCAAATCACATAGAGAAGGCAACACCCCATGGTGATGTCCACCAGCATAGTAGCATAGTTGCACAACCCCAAGTGGTGTGCAAGGTTCTTAGGTCTATATAACCCAAGGACCCCCCCTTACCTCCTCACTTATTGTAATGCCCCACCAAGGGATCCAAAAGAATTAACCTAAAGTTTTACTAAGTTTGCTAAACATTTTTTTTTTAAAGTAAGAAAGTATAATGTACACATCAACACAATAGTAATGGAAGCAATAACATGTAATCATCAGCAAACATACATGACAGGTTACATTCCTTAAGGATCCCAAGATGTTGAGTCACATTTAAATTTAATTAATTGTAAGTCTAACATCTACCACATCCACATGAAAGAATAATAAGAAAGTCCAATATCCATTTAATATACATTTGTTCTGAATGCCTCTTGGCAAATTAATTCAAAATGCTCAATCATCCACTGTACATGTCATAAGGTATGAAAGGCTTAAAAGAATATACATAAATAGAAATAAAGATACATCATCCTCCAAGAATCCATTATACAAAGTATAGTAAAATAAATGAAACCATATACCATACATGATACATCCATCCATCATAAAAGATATAAACATCCAACATGAAATACAACTATCCATCTATCATAAAACACAACTAATCTAAGTGTGTGGTTCCTCCCAACCATCAGTAGCATCATTAGACCATCATGGGCCCTAGCCATCCCCCACACGTAACATCCCAAGTCACCGATAAGATCGTCGGTACTATAGTAATAGGGATATCACACCTAAAACATGCTACAACATATGCATAAAGAAATCTAACATACTAGGAATAAGCAAAGTAAACAACATCATCTATACATGATAAAAAAGCATACCAAGAAGCTCCAACCATGGTAGCAATAGATGGATCTCAAATGGTAAGAGTGAAAAAGCACTACCACCCGACCGCGTAGAACCTAAATGGCCCACTCGCACTACGCTGAGGAGATAGTCTCAAATCCCAAGCAGGATAACAAATCACATGACATAATACTCTCTAAGTCCAGGAATCCTAAAAGTATTCTAACTCAAGGATTCCAACACATAGATCAACATCTAGACCCAGAGGCACAACAAAGACACATAGGGGTGTTGGAAATGAGAATAGAGTAACTGAGAGGGGGAGGGGGTGAATCAGTTACTACAAAAATTTCCAAAGTCCCTAAGACGTCTGAATATACCTTTGATATGATTAATATAAAATGTTGAAACTTGATAATGCAGTAAATAATAAATATTAAGAACTAATATGTTATCATGCACAAAGCAATTCAACAATTAAGAACACAAGAGACACCAGTTTTAATGTGGAAACCCAATATGGGAAAAACCATCAATGTAACTAGATACTATTTTTCACTCTTCTGAAGTGAGCTCTGTTAGGAGCCAACCCTATTAAAGGTTACAAAAACACACTGTTAGGTGTGACCCTGTTAAAGGATTTAATCACCCTGTTAGGAGTGGCCTTGTTAGAGGTCTTTAGAACAATTCAACTGAACTGTCACCTTATTAGAGGATTTATTGAATGGCTGTTAAACCAACTCTGTTAAGAGATTTTGAATTCACTGTTATAATGGTTAGAAAGCAACAATGAAGTGACCTGATATAATGTACAACTTATCTTTGTTGATTATAGATCTCTGTTATGCTTGACTGGATCCTTACTGATCAAAAGCAACTTTACAGCTCCTTCAACACATCTGATCCTTCATCAGACTTTGCTCAACATTCGTCTTTTCATTTCATACTATAATTTGCATTCATAACTTATTTTTCACAATCTCACACACACTTTAATTCATAACTTGAATGACCATATATACCTTTCAGATTATCTTAGTCGGCTCGAATTACTGACTAAACAAACAATTACAACAGTCGGCTAGAAGTAATTAATTTGCAAATCCCTATACTGGCTGTTCTTGCATGGTAAACTTTGTTTAGAAAATAATTCCTGGGTTAACTGACTGAGCTTGGTTAATACAGCGAACTTCGTGACAATCCTTCAATCACCGAGAGAACTTGGTAAGTACTGATTTTCCTGAGATAACTGAGTGAGCTCGGTGGAAACTATGCTTTAGAAACTGAGTGAAGCTCAGTTAACACTAACTTCTCCATGATTCCTTTGATGACTGAGTGAGCTCGGTGGAAACTACCCTTTGGAGACCGAGTGAAGCTCGATTAACACTGACTTCCACATTTCCTTCATTGACCAAGTGAGCTCAGTGAACACTGTCTTTCAACTTTCCTTTGTTGATCGAGTTAGCTTGGTTAACACTATCTTCCACATTTCCTTTGATGACCAAGTGAGCTCGGTTGGCACTGTAGATTGCATTGCAGACTGTCTGAGCTCGGTGAACTGGACACTAATGACTGATATGACATTTGTGTGACATCAAGGACAACATTATCCAACAATCTCCCTCTTTGGCATTGATGGCAACACAACATGTCATAACAGAATAAAATTTTGAAAACAAGTCCAATAGACTTCTCCCTCCTTCAATAATCTCCCTCTATTAAGGGACTTCATGGAAAACTTTTCAAATCTCACAAATTTCAGAAGGATATGACAGTAAATCTCTCCCTCTTTGACAACACATGCCAAAGACAACATAAGTTAAGTGAATTGTAATGTACCTTTAATACTAATTCATATGCAATGATTTTTGATAAAACTGCATCAACAGATAGATCTTCAATCTTGTATGCGTTGATGCATCACTAAAACTTAATTTTAGTGGACTTCAGATAGGAGAATGACCCCTAACTTACCTCTGAGATACAAAAATGCATCCTTAGGTAAAGGATTTGTGAATATGTTAGTAATTTGTTTCTTTGTATGGACATATTCCAATCTGATCTCCTTGTCTTGCACCAATTCTCTGACAAAATGATATTTTATTGCAATATGCTTGGTCTTGGAATGCATCACTGGATTCTTAGATATGTTGATTGCACTAGTATTGTCACAGAACATGACAACTGGTTCTTTGATTTCCATCTTCATTCCTTGCAATAACTGCTTAAACCAAACAATATTTGAACAGTTTACTGCTACAGCAACATACTGTGCCTCTGTTGTAGATTGGGATGTACAATTCTTCTTTTTGGCTTGTCCAAGAAACCAATCTTTTTCGAAGAAAGAATGCTCCTCCACTTGTGCTTTTTCTGTCATCAAGGTTTCCTGCCCAATCAGCATCAGTAAACACTTTCAAATCCAAATTACCTCCAAATTTGTATCATAAGCCATAATCTTCAGTTCCTTTCAAATATCTCATTATTCTTTTGATTGCCATCAGGTGAGTTTCTCTTGGCTTTGCTGAAAATCTTGCAACAATACCAACTGCAAGGGCAATATCTGGCCTGGTATGAACTACGTATTGCAACTTTCCAATCATAGATCTATACAATGTTTGATCTACCTCTTTAGATTCATCATCTTTGGTAAGTTTCAATCTAGTACACATAGGAGTTCCAATAGGTTTACAGTCCTCCATACCAAACTTTTTCAATATCTCCTTGATGTATTTTGATTGAGTGATGTAGATGCCATTCTTATTTTGTTGAATTTGAAGACCAACAAAGAATTTTATTTCACCAAACATAGACATTTCAAATTCCTTGTTCATTTGTTCTAAAAATTCTTTGCAAAGATCATCATGCCCTGTGAAAACAATATCATCTACAAATATTTCTGCCAAGACAATCTTATTATCTGGTCCTTCCTTTATATACAAGCTATTATTATCATTAGTTCTTTGAAAACCAATCTGAATAAGATAGTTATGCAATCTTTCATACCATGCTCTAGGGGCTTGTTTCAGACCATACAATGCCTTGTTTAATTTGGAGACCATGTTCTTTTTATCTGGATCAACAAAACTTTCAGGTTGTTCAATGTAAACCTCTTCATCCAGTATTCCATTGAGGAATGCTGACTTGACATCCATCTGATAAACTTTGAATCCTTTGTGAGTAGCATATGCAAGTAAGGTTCTGACTCCTTCCAATCTTGCAATAGAAGCAAAGGTTTCTCCATAATCTATGCCTTCTTCTTGAGAGTATCCTTTGCATACCAATCTAGCTTTGTTTCTGGATACCTTACCATCTTCAGTCAACTTGTTTCTGAATACCCACTTGGTTCCAATTGCATTCTTATTTTTAGGCCTGGGTACAGGAGTCCATCTCTTGTTCTTCTCTATCTATTCTATTTCCTCGTTCATTGCCTCAATCCAACTATCATTTGTCAATGCATCTTTAATGCTTCTAGGTTCAAAATCAGCAAGTAAACAAGTATTTTTCAGCTTTCTTCTCATCAAGGTTCCTTCAGACTTGTCTCCAATGATCTGATCTGGTGCATGATGTCTTCTAACATATTTAGCTAATACAAGTTCTTTGCCTCTTGAATGAGTTTCATTGCTATCTCCTTGTGCTTCAATTTCATGTTCAGGCTGTTCTGGCTTGTTAAGAATTGGCTTGGGTGCTTCAGACTCGGTAGACACTTTCTCGGTAATTTCAGAATATTTTTGTGGCACAGTTTGAACTTTTTGCAACTCGGTTACTGATGACTCGGGAGTTGAGGATTCTTGAGTGAACGGTATGCTTGGTATAGTATTTGGTTCAATGTAAACAAATCTTCTGTAATCTTTAGGTACCTTTTTGCTTTCTTCTTCAAATTTTTCTACAAACTCATCAACTTTCACATGTGCACTTTCTATGACTTTGTGAGTGGATAGATTTAAACATCTATATGCTTTGCTTTTGCAACAATATCTTAGAAATATTCCTTCATCACCTTTTACATCAAATTTTCCTTTTCTAGATTCTTTCAAAATATAACATTTGCTTCCAAATACTTTTAGATAACTTACATTGAGTTTGTAGCCATACCATAATTCATAGGGAGTTTTGAATGAGTCCTTCTTCAACTGTACTCGGTTTAAGGTATGAACTGCAGTGCTGATGGCTTCCTTCCAATATTTGATAGCAATGTTCTTTTCTATCATCAGGGTTCTTGCACAATCCATGATGGATCTATTTCTTCTTTCAGCTATTCCATTTTGTTCAGGAGTTCCTGGTGCTGAGACCTGTCTTTTAATACCTTTTTCAATGCAGAAGTTGTTGAATTCATGTGAGATGAATTCACCACCTCTATCTGACCTTAAGAATTTTAGTCTTTTTCCTGTTTCTTTTTCTACTCTTGCCAAATACCATTTGAATTTCTCGAATGCTTCTGATTTATTCCTTAGATACATGACAGTCATCATTCTTGAGTAGTCATCAACAAAAAGAATGAAAAACTTTTCTCCAGTATAGCTTTCTATTCTAATGGGTCCACATAAATCAGTATGCACAATTTCTAATATATCTTCAGACTGATAGTTCTTACTTTTAAAACTAGTCTTTCCCATTTTACCAATCTGACAATTCTTGCATAGACCAACCTCAGGTTTCTTAATGTTAGGAATGCCTCTCACTTTCTTGAATTTGCTTATTTTTACCAGATTATCAAAATTGACATGACACGACCTTTTATGCCATAACCAACTTTCTTCAATTTGAGCAATCAAACATGAGCATTCACCAAGTTCTAGATAGAACAAGTTACCTTTACTTTGGGTGCCAGATCCTATCAGCTTTCCTTGCTCATTCAACATTATTGTCTTTCCATGCATGAATTCCACCTCAAAACCAGTATTGAGTAACTGTGCCACACTTAGCAAATTATGTTTAAGACCTTCAACCCAATAGGCATTATTACATACAAGTTCTTTGGTTAGACAGATTCTTCCTCTTCCTTTTATGAAATGAGGTTCATTATTACCAAACCTTACATTGCCACCATCATAGTCTTCAAACTGATCAAACTTAGTTTTATCACTAGTCATATGATGTGAGCAACCACTGTCTATAATCCATGTATCATTCTTACTTATATGAGAAACAAGTGCCATTTTATCTTCTTCATCACTGTCAGAATCATCTTTAACGGAAATATAAAAAAATTTATCCTCACTATTATCAAAATCTTTAGAATTTTCAGCCATGAAGCATGATTTCTTACCTTTTTTTTTGGATGATTTGAAGTCTTTCTTGCCATTCCATTTGTAATCTTTCTTTTCATCATTGTTTTGCTTGTTTGGAAACCTTGCTGGAATATGACCAATTTCTTCACAAGAAAAACAAATTAGAGGAACTTTACCTTTGTATTTTCCTCTGCCTCTAGAATATTTTTTTGCTAGTAGAGATTCAATTACTTCGAGGTCACTGTCTGAACTTTGGCTTGATTCATTTTCACTTTCTGACTGAGATTCCTTCTCCTTTTTATTTTTCTCCTTGAGTGAGAGCTTGGCTTGAAATGTTGATTCAATGTTCTTGGAGGCTAGAACATAGTTGTCAAAGTTATCTAGTTCAAATGCAGTTAGTCTTCCAACTATGGCCTCAAGATTTATCTGATGATTTGCTTCACACCTTCTTTCCTAAATTGCAGAAACTCTGATTGCATAAATGGGAAGCAAGGTTTTGAGAACTTTTTTTATAACTATTTCTCCTTTGATATCACCTCCAGATGCTCTGATTGCACTCACACATGCTTTAACTCTTTCAACATACTTTGCAATGTTTTCACCCTCTCTCATCC
Source organism: Cupressus sempervirens (assembly GCA_028749045.1). Lineage (NCBI taxonomy): Eukaryota > Viridiplantae > Streptophyta > Pinopsida > Cupressales > Cupressaceae > Cupressus > Cupressus sempervirens. The sequence continues at coordinate 741,150,111 of CM053792.1, forward strand.
TCATTTGATCAAATTGTCCTCTTAGACTTTCTGCTTTTTCTCTTCTTACATTATCATCTCCTCCATAAATCTCTTTTAGCTTGTTCCACATCTCAAAGGCAGTTTTGCAGTCCTTAATGTCATCAAATTCTTCATAACTGAGAGTGGATGCTATGTCTATCATCATATTTTTGTGAGTCTTCTTTTCAGCAATGTCATTGACAGACAATGTGCCAGAAGGTTCTTCATATTTTTCTTCAAGGTATTTCAGTCCAGTATCACCAACAATAGCCAGATGAAGTCTCATCAATCCTTGTCATGCGAAGAAGTTATCTCTGTTGAGTTTTGGAATTTCTCTTTTGTAAGACATCTTGATCTTTGGCTTAGATCCTTGAAATATTTTCTTGCAAGCACCAAAGGCTCTGATACCAATTGTTTGAAATGAGAATAGAGTAACTGAGAGGGGGAGGGGGTGAATCAGCTACTACAAAACTTTCCATAGTCCCTAAGATGTCTGAATATACCTTTGATCTGATTAATATAAAATGTTGAAACTTGATAATGCAGTAAATGAAAAATATTAAGAACTGATATATTATCATGCACAAAGCAATTCAGCAATTAAGAACACAAGAGACACCAGTTTTAACGTGGAAACCCAATATGGAAAAAACCACCAATGTAACTAGATACTATTTTTCACTCTTCTGAAGTGAGCCCTATTAGGAGCCAGCCCTGTTAAAGGTTAAAAAAACACACTGTTAGGTGTGACCCTGTTAAAGGATTTAATCACCCTATTAGGAGTGGCCTTGATAGAGGTCTTTAGAATAATTCAACTGAACTGTCACCTTGTTAGAGGATTTATTGAATGGTTGTTAAACCAACTCTATTAAGAGATTTTGAATTCACTGTTACAATGGTTAGAAAACAACAATGAAGTGACCTGATATAATGTACACTTATCTTTGCTGATTACAGATCTCTGTTATGCTTGACTGGATCCTTACTGATCAAATGTAATTTTATAGCTCCTTCAACACATCTGATCCTTCATCAGACTTTGCTCAACATTCATCTTTTCGTTTCATACTATAATTCGCATTCATAACTTCTTTTTCACAATCTCACACACACTTTAATTCATAGCTTGAATGACCATATATACCTTTCAGATTATCTTAGTCGGCTCAAATTACTGACTAAACAAACAATTACAACAGTCGGCTAGAAGTAATTAATTTGCAAATCCCTATACTGGCCGACCCTGTACGATAAACTTTGTTCAAAAAATAATTTCTGTGTTAACTGACTGAGCTCGGTTAATACAGTGAACTTCATAAAAATCCTTCAATCACCGAGAGAATTTGGTAAGTACTGAGTTTCTTGAGATAACTGAGTGAGCTCGGTGGGAACTACACTTTAGAGATCGAGTGAAGCTCGGTTAACACTGACTTCTCCATGATTCCTTTGATGACCGAGTGAGCTCGGTGGAAACTACCCTTTGGAGACCGAGTGAAGCTCGGTTAACACTGACTTCCACATTTCCTCGTTGATCGAGTGAGCTCAGTGAACACTGTCTTTCACCTTTCCTTTGTTAACCAGGTTAGCTCGGTTAACACTGTCTTCCACATTTCCTTCGATGATCGAGTGAGCTCGGTTGGCACTGTAGATTGCATTGCAGACTGTCTGAGCTTGGTGAACTTGAGACTAATGACTGATATGACATTTGTGTGACATCAAGGAAAACATTATCCAACAAGGGGATCTACGCTACAAGTGGGAAAGTGTCATTGCAAAAGTCATGTAGAAGTTACCCGAGCAATCCCTTAGGAATCTCGGGTCCCTACTGATCCCTACGGCCATTAGTATCCTCTCATATTGATGAGGCATACTACGGAATGCAAGGTCATAACCAAGCATTCTCTCTACCCCATCCTAGTTTGTACTAGCACTCAAGGCATGGGAGAGAACATACAATTAATCTTGTTAGGTTCATTTTACTCTCATTTAGTGTAAATGTTATCACTTATTAAAACAACTTACAATGAGTTACCTCGGCAACCACTTAGGGCCTCGGCCCCCATTGCAAGCCACTTCCTAACACTACATAGAGATAACCTACCCTAGGCTCATGAAATCATGAATCACAACATCACCTCAGCCCTATACAAGTGATTGGAAAGCATCAAAAGATAAGCCACAATAATCACATCAGTTCTCCACGAGAAACTGGAAAGCATCAAATCATAATCATAATGATCACAACAGTTCTCTATCAGCAACTAAAGACATCAATGATAAATCACAATATCCAATGGTTCTCCAATGAGCAACCAAAAATTATCCCAATAATAAATCACAATATTGATCGAAGACTCCAAAATGGTCAAGTCAAACATGTCACAACATGAAATGATCAAGAACATAGCAAAACACTTCAGTCCTCTCAAAGCGACTAGAAAACAAATCAATTATAACTGATTGATGATTCAAAAATAGTTAAGTCAGGAAACTCAATACATACACCTCAGCTTCACACAAAGAAATTGGAAAGCAATAACAACCAGTAAATACATCCATCATAGAGCATTATCAACACATCACCATGGTTGGGTTTTAAAAAGATCGAGACCAAAACATCATAATATCACATTCACATGACTCCCAAGCCTCTAGTAAACGTCCTAAACTGGTCAATGCTAGGACAACCCCAAAACACCCCAAAACATAGACAGTACCAAGAACACATAATAGGATAATCCACAGTTTGGTTGAATTAAGAAAACACATAGTTTGAGTTAAAAGTAAAGTTTCAGTTTTCTTTCCAATATCAATATATATATATGAAATTTCTAGTTTTTCCCACCAATTAACCTGTACAATCAACCCGGTCTCATTCTTATAATAAAAGAAATTGCATTATGACTTAAAAGTATTAATAATCATTTATTAAATTATTAAAATAATAACAATTGATTTATTAAATAAAGATAATCTCAATTTCATTAATAATCAATTTTCAAATAATCAATATAATTTTCATGATTTTATCATTGATTGCAATTAGTTCTAATATCCATTTTCCTTTCTAATTTAATAATTATCAATTATTTAATAATTAATAATTAATTAATATTCAACAAAATTCTTTAATAAATAGTATCGCTTAATCATTAATTAATCATATTTATTAATTATTAAATTTATTAAATAAACATTAATAAATATTAATAAATTATTAATAAAACTTAATAAAATAATATTATAAATTAAAATAATAATTAAAACAAAAATATAAAACTATTAACAAATTACTTTTAATTAAAATATTAAAATTTATTAAAACTTTAAAGACATCTTACTTTAATAGAAATGTTAATAAAAGTTTCTTTTTTAAAAACTTTAAACATATCTTATTTAATGAAAGTTTCTATAAAACTTTGAACGTATATTAAAAGTTTACATAATAACCGCCGGCCTCTTAATATAGCCGTGAGGCTTATACCTGTACCATTCGCAGACTACGATAAGTAAATTACAGCAGCCGACAATTCTGTTTTTTTTTTAATTAAAACTTTATATAACGTTTTCTAGTTATATATATATATATATATATATATATATATATATATACATATATATAGTTTAATAAGATTAAATTTAGTTTTCAAAACTTTATTAATTATTGTTAGGAATTTTTAAAACAATCCTCTCAAATAAATATATATTATTTAAAATTTTATTTTTAATAAAATTTTAACCAAAACAATCTCTCTTTCCTATACTTTATTTTATTTTAAATTAAATTAAATTCAAAAAACCCCTTGTAAAACGTATTATTATTATAATTATTTAATATCATTTGCAAATATAGTCTGATAGGAGAAATTCTATCAACCATTCGAATTTCCTATTTTAGCATTTTCTTTCTTTCAAACCCCACCCAGATTTAATTACAATTTTAATTCTACTGAGGGAGAATTGCAACGATATATATAAAACTCATAACCAGAGGAAAACAACATACATGCCCGAATTCCAGTTTCAAGATTGAAAGATTCGTTGCAATGAAATACAAACAATCAAATGCACAGTCACGAAGAAGACCGAAAGGGATAATTGCGAAATTAATCAACGATCAAAGCACAAGACCCTACCTGCTCCTAATGCTAATACGAAATCTCTGAAAAGCTATTAGAGAATTCACTCCCCTTCAATAAATTTCTTCTGAAAATCTTTCCTAGAATTCTCCTCCTAAAATTTGCTTCCAAATGTTGTCTTCCCCAAAATTCATGTCTCCAAAATTCGCGGTACCTCAAAAATGAACCCCAAAGTTGTGATAAGGAGTTTTCTCCTCAAATCGGGGCACTAATTGTGCGTTCACCCGAAAGGACTCCTTGCTCACAAGACTCAAACTCCAAATTAACTTTCTTTATCTTTGCTTTATCTTTTAATGCATGTTAAATGAATTATTAAATAACTTTATTTAATTTCCACTTAACTTCTATTTTTAACTAATTTATTACTTTAATCCCATGTGCACTTTATGAAATTAAAATAACATTATTATATTCATTTATTTTATCTTTTAATTAATTTCTTTTATTTTTAAACTCGCGCACGCATCATGCGATCTAGAATCCTTTTATTAAATAATTATATTTTCACTTTTTAAATTTTATTTTAGAATTTTAATTGATAAAATATTTATTAACTTAAATAAAAATAATATTTAGCATTTATTTAAAAATAAACTCTAAATATATTATTATTAAATTAACTAAATATTATCACGTTCTAAATTTAAACTTCAACTTTTATCTTCAAATTTAATTATTTTTATTTAATTAATTTCTCAACTAATTAAATATTAAAATATCATAATAAATTCTATTTAATTAAATCTTTTAATTAGACTTAATTAATAGAAATTACACCAAAGACTCATAAAGCAACATATGAAAACCCATCATAGGAAAAGCACATACCAAATCAAACAAAAAGGGTTATAATCATGAATTAATGTCATTCAACACATTCAAAGGGTACTGACTCAAATACTTGTCCTAATTTTCGATTAGGACAAATGGCTTAAAGGTATAGGATTTGGACTTAAGAATTTATCTCCCCTCTCTTACCATTGAGATAATGCGATAGGGTACGCTCATCCTAGTAATTCAGGGAAGTCGATACTCGGTACCTGCAACCTACATAAAATCCACGCATGTATAGACACAATATTTTAAGCTAAACAGGCAATGGCAAGAAGTGGTGCTTCGTGTAGATCTCGACTAGCAAGTGACTACGACTCCCTTCCTTAACCACATTAGAAACACCATACATAAAGAAAAAAAACATGCACACCATACACATGTAGTATGGGGTAAGTATCCATAAGAAACACATATTATAATCCATCTAACTTATCATCATCAATAACTAAAAATATTGAATAATCACCATACATACATGAAATATAGAGTACCAAATAATCTCATCATAAAAATCAATTGAATCTGAAACATTAACTGATAAACTCAAAGTGATGCTACTAATCATAAGCGTAAAACTAGCCTAAAAGAGTTTTACAATGATAACAGAAATGCAAACTAGGGGTAGGCACTACACTTATCATTTTTCCTCCTCCAGCTCCCATATCATAACACTACACCTACTGAGGTGTGCATTCTTCATTCCTCCACTTGCACTCATACAAAATAATCAACATTAAAGCACTAAGAATAGGTGTGCAGCTGCACACCTACCTAGGTGCACAACTACACACCTTTTTTGCTTTGCTAAACTTTAAAAACTTTTTAAAAATTAAGAAAACCTTTAAAAGACTCATGCCTAAGTAAAGATGCATAGTTGCACACCTTTATAACTTATGCTTTTAAAAGACCATAGGGTACACACCAAGCTCGCCCCATGAGGTGTACTAGTGCGCATTCTCATATATGAATTTTTTTATAAGAATAAAAGCGCATCTAGCGCTCATTTTTTTTGCATTCTAGGGTTAAATTCAGTTCAGTTGTTTCTATCGTTTAGGTTTTTTGGGTTTTGTTTGTGTTAGTTTTAGGGTTGGAATTAATTGATTTTTCTTTGACTCCAGAGTAATAAACATTTTTTTAAATTTAGATTCAATGGCTTCTTCTTCATCTTCACTTGCTAAAGAGATGGTCCCAAAACCCATGGTGTTCAGGTTTCAAGGTCGTCTGGCCAAGTCACACTTTCAAGACGATTATTCAGAGATCTGGGACACCGAATTGGGTCATAAATATTTGAGTACATTCTTGGTATTGTGCAACAAGCCTATAGAGAGATCCCTAATGATATCCTCTCTAATTCGATTAGGAGCTGTCAATGCAACATCACACCCAACATTGATATAGTCCTTAAATTTGATCATGAAACTAGCTGAGAACTATGTTTCTAAAGAAAGGGTCATAAAGAGCATAACTAGAGAGATCATCCTGGATCTCTAACCCAAGAACATAGAGAAGGTGTTACATCTTCCAAGAGCAGATTAGTTCATTAGATTGACCTATCACCAAGCATAAAGATGGTATAGGGAACATGTAGAGGAAGCTTCAAAAATCATCGAGTCCTCATACCTTATTGAGAAGACTCCTCTAGGGTGTAAAGAAGGAAAAGTGGACATGATGAGGTGTTACATGAAGGAAGATATTGGATATTCTATCATATTCTTGAATAGATTCATGGGGTTGCTAGCATCGAGACATCTAAATGTGTGGACAGTGCATTTTATTGAAACTATCAAGACATCATATTTGGTATACTTGTTAGCTACAAGAGTGATAAATTATCCAGGATTGTTTAAAAAGAGCAACCAATACTTTGAAGATTAAGGTTCCTTTAAAGGTTGTGCAATAGTATACTAAAGGTGCCCTTAATCCATTGTTCAATACGGACAACATTGATGATATACCCATTATGAATGCTAATGTTGATAAGGAAGAAAACTCATATATTAATCACAAGGCTAGGCATGTCATCAAATTGAAAGAGTATTGGATCAAAAGACCTTTCAAATTGGATCTAATTCCCTAAGAAGTAGTCTTCCATGCTCAAGCCTACCCAACAAGAGGTCAAGGAGCTAAGGTTACCATGCCTATATTTATATATCAATCCCCTGTAAGGCTGGAAATAGTGCACCAAATTGACAAAGAAGATGGGTATTATAGGGCTCAAAAAGGTAAGGGAAAGAGAGAGAACTTCTCCCAAACAATTTGAGCTAGAAGAGGAAGCAACTCAAGCACTACATAGCCAGGGGTAGAAAATACACAAGGGTCAGAGAATATTCAAGCTACACAAGCCCAAGACAATCCTCAAATGCCACCAACTAAATAAGGGCAAGGAGGAGTTGAAACTAAAGTGCAAGAGGTGACTTCACCACAACAAGAGGTACAAGCCTCCCCATTTGCTCCTAAGAAAAGAAAGATCAAGACTCTAGTAAAGAGGAGACAAAAGGTAATTAGGAGAGTGATTCCTTTCCCATTAGTCTCAAAAGTTATTCTAGAAGAAAGAGAGGAAGACGAGGATGATGAGGATAACCTCTCTTTGAATTAAAGGACCAGTTTTGCTAGAGCCATAGAATCAAAATGGAGAAGAAGCTCCATGGTTACATCACCATCCATTCTTGAGCAACCTATTCAGTCTAAAACCTCCAAGGATGAACTGTAGCAATGGATAGATGATTAGGATGTTTAAGGACTTATGCCTTTAGGATGTTAGATTTTGATTTTATGTCCATCAACACTGATTTTATGTCCATCAACACTGCTAATTCTAAATTTAGAGCTTTCCATTCATCAGAAATGCATTCTAACATTAGTTTAACTCCTACATACACCTAGTGAAGATGAAGCTTCTATTTTTGGCACCTCCAAAGACTCCTACATAATCTAAAAGCTTTCTTCTTCTTCTTTTCTCATGCTTTCTTTGTTTTAAGACATTTAAAGGCTCATGCATCCAATTGATGATATAAATATGGATGAAGTCCTATTGAGCACTAGTTGGAGAGTTAGTTTGTACATAGATAGATTTGTTTTGTTAGTTTAGAAGCATATGATTGAATAAAGATATCTCTCACTCTCAAAAAAAATTGAGGAGAAGATTTATTATAAATTTGGGAATGTAATATGTATTCAAGACTGCCATTATTTTGATGCAATAATATATGTTTTTGGTGCTTGCATTTGGAGTGTAGTGATTCTTATCTAAGTGTGTTATATTTTGTGAATGCATTTTCACACTGTAATTGAGTCAATAGTTTTATTGTGTTATTTTTGGTTGTGCAATCTTTTAATTTTGATGTTTTCTATGGGTCTACAAATTTTGTTGATGTACTTAGTTCGAGAAGAGATGTACTTAGTTCGAGAAGAGATGTACTTAGTTTGTACATAGATAGATTTGTTTTGTTAGTTTAGAAGCATATGATTGAATAAAGATATCTCTCACTCTCAAAAAAATTGAGGAGAAGATTTATTATAAATTTGGGAATGTAATATGTATTCAAGACTGCCATTATTTTGATGCAATAATATATGCTTTTGGTGCTTGCATTTGGAGTGTAGTGATTCTTATCTAAGTGTATTATATTTTGTGAATGCATTTTCACACTGTAATTGAGTCAATAGTTTTATTGTGTTATTTTTGGTTGTGCAATCTTTTAATTTTGATGTTTTCTATGGGTCTACAAATTTTGTTGATGTACTTAGTTCCTACATAGCTTTTCATCTTGCATGAGCATACTTTTTATGGCCTTGCAATTTGATGAAAAGTGAAACATCTTACCACTATTTAATTCCCATTGAAGATTGCATAAGTGGAATTAAGGAAGCGTTGCTCCTATTTTCATTGGTTATTGACCGATTGTTTCAAAGGCTTAACTCGCAGATGTGTTGTTTTCATAGTTTATGTCCATTAGGATTTTACTTTTCAAGTTATTTGCTTAAATTTCTTGTTATCCTGTCTTCGTTATTTTCTTTACTAACCCCTTGGTTAAATTAGGAGTTCATATAGTTGCATTGTTAGATTGCATTCATCATAAAACATAAAAATAAAAAAAAATAAAAAATTCTTTTGTGTGTTTCATTCTTTTGAAACAACAAGCAGATTCAAAATCTTATCCAAATTGATTAGAACCAGCAAAGGCCTCCATGTGAAAAAATACATTTATTTTCAATTGAGCAGATTCTAGTAGGTCGCAAGATCAGCTGAAACCTTGGAGTTGATCCCAAATTAAATTTTCAAGAGAGGATTTTGAAAGGATTCCTATCATTAAGCATCGTGCAAAATGACAACTCAAAAAAACCCTGTAGCCACTTCTAAAGAACTGTGGGAAGAATTTGGTGTGGAATAAAATCTTGATCATAACCAAAGTGAAAACATAGAAAATAGAATAATTTTTTAAAAAAAGATTGCATAAATAGATACCACAGAAGAGAACAAACTTAAGTGATCATATATTCAAGGAGACGAGAAGAAGAAAAAGATCCAGATGATGAATCAATTGAACCCAACCTCAACAATGCCAAGAATAATATAGATTCATTAGGATTACCTTGCAATATGGAAGGTATAGGAGCTCCTTTATGTGGAGCTCCTTTAGCTTTGATATAAAGGGGAACACAACCTAGAAGGTAGAATTTTAGTTTTGACACTTGGTAAAATTTTGCATTTTTGGAACCTGCTTCTTAGCTGCGCAAGTGCATAAGGTGCGCTAGGTGCATAGGTGCACTTTTTCAGTGGTGTTTTGGAATATTTCAAAGAATCTAGAGGTGTGTCAATAATTAACTACCAATTCTAAATTTAGAGATTTCCATGCATTAGAAATGCATTCTAATATTAGTTTAACTCGTATATACACCTAGTGAAGATGAAGCTTCTATTTTTAGCACCTCTAGAGACTCCTACATCATCTAAAAGCTTCCTTCTTCTTATTTTCTCATGATTTCTTTGTTTTAAGACATGTAAAGGCTCATGCATCCAATTAATGATATAAATATGGATGAAGTCCTATTAAGCACTAGTTAGAGAGTTAGTTTGTACATAGATAGATTTGTATTAATAGTTTAGAAGTGTATGATTGAATAAAGATATCTTTCACTCTCAACACAAATTGAGGAGAAGATTAGTTATAAATTTGGGAAAGTAATATGTATTCAAGACTACCATTATTTTGATGCAATAATGTACGCTTTTGGTACTCACATTTGGAGTGTAGTGATTCTTGCCTAAGTATGTTATATTTTGGGAATGTATGTTCATAAAGTGTAATTGAGTCAATAGTTTTATTGTGTTATTTTTTGTTGTGAAATATTTTAATTTTGATGTTTTCAATGGGTCTACAAATTTTGTTGACGTACTTAGTTCGAGAAGGGATCACCATATTGTTCCTACATGGCTTTTCATCTTGCATTAGCACACTTTCTGTGGCCTTGCAATTTGATGAAAAGTGAAACATCTTACCCTTATTTAATTCCCATTGAATATTGCATAAGTGGAATTAAGGAAGCGTTGCTCCTATTTTCATTGGTTACTGACCAATCGTTTCAAAGGCTTAACTCGCAAACATGTTGTTTTCATAGTTTATGTCCATTAGGATTTTACTGTTCAACTTATTTTCTTAAATTTCTTATTATCCTATCTTCATTATTTTATTTACTAAACCCTTGGTTAAATTAGGAGTTCATATAGTTGCATTGTTAGATTGCATTCACCATAAAACATAAAAATACAAAAAAAAGAAAATCTTTTGTGTGTTTCATTCTTTTGAAACAACAAGCAGATTCAAAATCTTATCCAAATTGATTAGAACCAGCAAAGACCTCCATGTGAAAAAATACATTTATTTTCAATTGAGCGGATTCTAGTAGGTCGCAAGATCAAATGAAACCTTGGAGTTGATCCCAGATTAACTTTTCAATAGAGGATTTTGAAAGTATTCCTATCATTAAGAATCATGTAAAACGACAACTCAAAAAAAACCTATAGCCAATTCTAAAGCAGTGTGGGAAGAATTTGGTGTGAAATAAAATCTTGAATATAATCAGAGTGCAAACATAGAAAATAGAAGATTTTTTTTTAGAAAGATTGCATAAATACATACCATAAAAGAGAACAAACTTAAGTGATCATATATTCAAGGAGATGAGAAGAAGAAAAAGATCTAAATGATGAATCAATTGAACCCAACCTCAACAATCCCAAGAATAATATAGATTCATTAGGATTACCTTGCAATATGGAAGGTATAGGAGCTCCTTTATGTGGTAAAAAAAAACAAAAAAAGAGGAAGAAAAATTCTAGTTGAATTGAGAGTAGTAACTAGTGAAGCAAGCAACCAAAAAATATTCATGAAGTGTTAAAAGATGGGAAGGGGAAGAGCCTTCCCTCAAAGAAATGAGGTTCACTACATGGAATGTTAGGGGACTCAATCCCCCTAACAAAAGCAATTCTCTAAAGTACAACCTAACCTTATTGGAATCTAAATTAATTTTAATATGACAAACAAAGCTAAACAAGACAAAGGGAGAAAAGTTAAGTAGGAAACTTGGGGTATGAAAAATGATCTAATAGAATTTGAGGGAGCTTCAAGTGGCATAGGTATCATTCGAAATCCTAGGAAACTAGAATATAGTAGATTGGCAGTAAACAATAATTGGATGGTGGGGGAACTAAAAGCTACAAGGATGATCTACAATTCATTCTGATTAATTTTTATGGTCCTACACCAACAACTAGACAAAAGGCCTTGTGGAATGAAACAAGTACTTTTATAATTAAAAAAATCATAACATAGATCTTATTTTGAAGTGGTGGGAATTTTATTGCTATCTTAAATCTAGATGAAAAAATTGGAGGATCACAAGTTATATCTCAAGTTATGATGGATTTCAGAGAGTGGATCATAAAATACATTCTAATTAATTTTCCCCCAACATATGGATGTTACACATGGTTTAATAGGAGAAAGAACTTTTGCTAGATTATAGAAAAAGTAGATAGATTCATCTTCAGAGGGGCCCTTAGAGAATTTTTGTTTTGACACTTGGTAAAATTTTGCATTTTTGGAACCTGCTTCTTAGTTGCGCAAGTGCACAAGGTGCGCTAGGTGCATAGGTGCACTTTTTTAGTTGTGTTTTGGAAGATTTCAAAGAATCTAGAGGTGTGTCAATAGTTAACTACCAATTCTAAATTTAGAGATTTCCATACATTAGAAATGCATTCTAATATTAGTTTAACTCCTATATACACCTAGTGAAGATGAAGCTTCTATTTTTAGCACCTCCAGAGACTCCTACATCATCTAAAAGCTTTCTTCTTCTTATTCTCTCATGTTTTCTTTGTTTTAAGACATGTAAAGGCTCATGCATCCAATTAATGATATAAATATGGATGAAGTCCTATTAAGCACTATTTAGAGAGTTAGTTTGTACATAGATAGATTTGTATTAATAGTTTAGAAGTGTATGATTGAATAAAGATATCTTTCACTCTCAACACAAATTGAGGAGAAGATTAGTTATAAATTTGGGAAAGTAATATGTATTCAAGACTACCATTATTTTGATGCAATAATGTACGCTTTTGGTGCTCACATTTGGAGTGTAGTGATTCTTGCCTAAGTATGTTATATTTTGGGAATGTATGTTCATAAAGTGTAATTGAGTCAATAGTTTTATTGTGTTATTTTTTGTTGTGCAATATTTTAATTTTGGTGTTTTCTATGGGTCTACAAATTTTGTTGACGTACTTAGTTCGAGAAGGGATCACCATATTGTTCCTACATGGCTTTTCATCTTGCATTAGCACACTTTTTGTGGCCTTGCAATTTGATGAAAAGTGAAACATCTTACCCTTATTTAATTCCCATTGAAGATTGCATAAGTGGAATTAAGGAAGCGTTGCTCCTATTTTCATTGGTTACTGACCAATCGTTTCAAAGGCTTAACTCGCAGACATGTTGTTTTCATAGTTTATGTCCATTAGGATTTTACTTTTCAACTTATTTTCTTAAATTTCTTATTACCCTATCTTCATTATTTTATTTACTAAACCCTTGGTTAAATTAGGAGTTAATATAGTTGCATTGTTAGATTGCATTCACCATAAAACATAAAAATACAAAAAAAAAAAATTCTTTTGTGTGTTTCATTCTTTTGAAACAACAAGCAGATTCAAAATCTTATCCAAATTGATTAGAACCAGCAAAGACCTCCATGTGAAAAAATACATTTATTTTCAATTGAGCGGATTCTAGTAGGTCGCAAGATCAAATGAAACCTTGGAGTTGATCCCAGATTAACTTTTCAAGAGAGGATTTTGAAAGTATTCCTATCATTAAGCATCATGTAAAACGACAACTCAAAAAAAACCTATAGCCAATTCTAAAGCAGTGTGGGAAGAATTTGGTGTGAAATAAAATCTTGATCATAATCAGAGTGCAAACATAGAAATTAGAAGAATTTTTGTTAGAAAGATTGCATAAATACATACCACAAAAGAGAACAAAGTTAAGTTGGCTACAATATACTCATTTCCAAAAATAATTACCAAGTCGGCTCAATGTTGTAACTCAGGTCCAATGACTTACTCGAGCGATGCTGAAGACACTCGGGCAACACTATCACCTTGGCTAACTCTAGCACTCGGTTGATACTAGATGCTCAGTTTATATTGATCACTCAGTAGACACTTCTAACTTGGTTCACATTGCTCTTCCATATTTATTACTATCTTGGAAAACTCTTCTAACTTGGTTCTCATTAGAGCTTGGTAGACACTGTCAACTTGGTTGAATCTGCAACTGGTTGAGACTGCTTACTTCATGCAAGGTTAACACTAATTTCTTGGTTCCTTTATGAGCTCAGTTAACACTACAGACTGGTGACTTGGTTACTATAGTATTTCCATTATGACTAAGTGTTTTGACACTATTAATATCTTGCAATGAGATTAACAATCTTGCCCTTTGGCATTAATGAAAAAAATAGTTATCATATACACGATCTGAAATCAAAATTTCTTTAGTCAAACTCCTCCTTTGAGTATCCTCTATTTTGTAGCTCTGTTTGCATTGAAGACCTGCAACTCGATTTGAACTAAAACTCTATTTTTTCATTTTTCAAAATTATTTTTTTATGCCTTTTACATATCTTCCTTGTTCTACATGTTTACTCCTTCCTATACATATCTCCCTTTACATGTGTATAGAAATGTGCATTACCTATAATTTTTTTTTATATGCTTTCCCCTTGGTATATGTTCTCCCTTGTTTTTGTTACAAATGCAAAAAAATTACAAGGTTATGCCAAAATGAGAAAGAAAATCATGGCAGAGCTTCAAAATCATAGGAAAAGTCTTATCCTAGTTATCCATTCTCTTCTACATAATGTCCATGTGGGAAAGTATCATACATTGTATATCAACTAATGTTTCCCTTATTCTAACTTCTTCCCTTAGCAATTCTACATGAAGATCTATCAAAAATCTAGTTTTTACAAAATGATTGGAACTGAAACTTGGATTGAGTGCCTGCTGATTTGCACTATCCTTCAAGTCCATTGCAAAATCTTGACCAGTTTCTCCTTTATTTCCTTGGTAAAGTTAGTGGAATCACTCAAATTTACAAATAAAGATACAACATTATTTACAATATTTTCTAATGTAGAAATCAAAGTAGATAATTTTACTTAATCAATGGCTTTTTTTTGTGCTACATTGTCTAATACTTTATTCTCAAACTTCCTTTTAGCTTTTATAAGGATTTTGTCCTCCCCATCATTGTCCTCATTGAACTTATAAATAATATCAATCAATTGATCAATGATAGGGGATTTTCATTTACCTCTATAGATAGGTCATTCACAAATATTTCTTTGATTTCTTCTAGAACTTTACTTCTATCTCTTTCAGCCCTTAGCCCTTTTCTTCTAGAAGTCTCTCAAAATATTCTTTCACTTAGTAGATAGATTGAATTGGTCCCAAATTGGGATTATAATCTCTTCATCTAGATCTATGCTATCAAATATCTTCTCTTTACCTTTTCTCTTGGCAATTGAATAAGGAATGATCTCTTTTACTTTGTCAACTAAGTCCTTATGTTGTTGCTTGGTTGAGACTATGGGATCCTATTGCATGGTTGCCTCTGACAAAGATCTTGGTGAAGGTGTAATAGTCTTCACTTCACTTCTCAATTGAACTGAGTTCAACTCAATGAATTTTTCTTATGCTCCTCTTTGCTTTTGAAGTCATACTTGAAGTATTTAAATCCTACCATACCCCTTCCTTCCTTTATGTTTTTCATTTTTTTCTCAAAGGTAGGGGTTCCCTCTTCAAAGAGATAATTGGCGTGTTTTTTTCATCTGCATCATCCTCATCCTCATCTTCTAGCCTTATTTCTTCCTTCGCTTCCTTGGCTTTAAGGTAGTAATCACAAGAGTAGACCTTGTTAATTTATTTGATGGAGGTTTGGATGGGGTCTTTACCTTCTTCTTGGGAGGTTCCTTTGCTTCTTCTTCTTCATCACTTTCCTCTTCATCTTCTTCTTTATCTTCCTTTTCTACATTATCACCCTTTCCTTTGGTGAGCATAAGAGGTGAATCTCATTTCCAAAGTTTCTTCCCAATGTTCTCCACCCTCTTCTTTCCTCTCTTCAGAATTTGAGGAATCTAAATGTCAAGTGAAATTTGTGTCTTTGCTTCCTCATATGTCCCACAATATGTATCCAAGGGGTCCATATACTCATTGATGAGAGCCTCAATAATGTTTTTTGTTTCATCAATATCTATCTCATATGCTAGAGGTTTTACCCATCCAATCCTAGGTCTAACTGCATCTATATGAACTCTGTCACAGTCAACTAGGAAGCATATATCTTGCTCATAATCATATACAATTTTCTTAGTGATCTTAAGCCTACTTTGCATCCTTTCCTTGAAGTTATCAAAGTAGACATCCATGATGCTTTCAAAGTTCTCACAAATCTCATTTATGAATTCATTAATCTGGTATAATATTGGAGTGTCTTTCTTCCAAATAAAATTTTGTTTCAAAGGAAATAATTTCTATACATAAAAGATCAAATATA
The DNA here is from genome assembly GCA_028749045.1 of Cupressus sempervirens. NCBI lineage: Eukaryota > Viridiplantae > Streptophyta > Pinopsida > Cupressales > Cupressaceae > Cupressus > Cupressus sempervirens. The sequence continues at coordinate 741,166,207 of CM053792.1, forward strand.
TTAAGAGTGAACCAAAATTACATGATTTATTCTTGGAGGCCTGAATGCTCTCCATTTTCTTTCTCAGCTAGACATGTCGAAGCTCTGCTAAGTCAAAATATAAGTTCTTCTTCACTACCTTGTATGCTAGGTCCACAATCTCACATGACATATAATTTGCAAGATTGAATTATAGATTTTGTGTGCAATAACATGGATGCCAAACTTTATTTCCATATCATTAACATTGTTCATCTTCATGCCTCTATCATCCCATTCATTTAGGGTTAGTTGTGCTAGTTCTGCCTGATCTAGGGTTTTAGTAATCTTTGACTTCTCTATCATTGGATACCCTATTATCCTATGAATCATCTTATTTGTGATGGAATAAGTCTGCTCTAGCCAGAATGACATGTTGTGGACTCAGCTTAGTATAAGCCTTATCCATTTAATTTTGAAATTCCTTGGCATGTCGATGATGTGGGTCAAACCCTTGACCTCCAGATGTTTTTGTTCTAGATTCAACACATCATTATCACACAATGCACCATATGCTTGATCTAGCTCAAGATTGCCTAGTTCTTGAATAGAGAAATGATAAAATGAGTTTATTTCATGAATGAGAAGTACCTTTGGGGGATTGACGAGTGAGATCCTTGTGGATCCTTTTCCTCGGTAATTCCTAGATATAGCTAGAATTTGGAGGAATACAATCAAAACTCTTCACCAATATTCTGAGCCCTTCTTGACCTTTGCACTGGAAGATGTTGCCATGATACTCAGTTGATGAAGGACTTGAAGATGTTGGCTTCCCCTAAGAATTTCCTTCAAAAGCCTTGGGCTTAATCACTTTGGGGGCTCAAGGAATGTTGCACTCTTTAGAAAACTCTAAATTTGTAGTGAAAATGAAACTGTGGTTTCTATTCTTTTACCAAATTTTAAATTTTATGGCTCAATTGATGCTTGGTACCTAGCTAGGTAAAAGAAGCTCAGTTTGGTTTTCAACCCTTGAATGCTTAGATAATACTAACTAACCATGCTTGGTTGATTCATTGACTATGTCAAGTTTACTCATGCTCAGTTAGGTCTAAGGAGTGACTTGGTTAGGACTAAGAGAGTGGTTAGGCCTAAGGAGTGACTCGGTTAGAACTAACAACTCAGTTAAGTCTAAAGACTTTCCTTTGTCCAAGTGCATCTGATATGTTGATTTGAACTTTTTTTCTTAGATGACTAGAACTGATGTGGAATATGAATTTGATCATAGTTCCAGTGGTCTCCTTGCCTATTCAAGTAGAGATAATTGAGTCACCCAATTCATTACTTTGGGTGTCAATAACCTCATCAATTTCGCTCAAATTCTATGGAGATTTCCTCACCCATTGTTACTTCATTTGAGTCTTGATCTTATCAGCCTTTGATTTCTTTTCATCTTCAAATTTACCTCTATTCATGTAGTTCTTTGCTATATGAGCAAGTTCTTTGCATACATAACATCTTTTGGTAGGATTTCTTTTTCTGAGGTGATTCCTCATGCAATTAGCTCCAATGTGTCCAAACTCTCCACATAGATAACATCTACACCATGTATTGTAATCCCAACCAAAGATTTCTTTAACTAGTTGTTCAGTAGGATTCTTGTTCTTGGTTTTGCACTCTGAAGATTCATGACCTTGTTTGTTGCATGTGAAACATTTTCCTTCAAACTTAGCTTTCTTTGTGCATTGACTTGCTCTATTTCCATATTTGTTACAACTATAACATATTCCATTGAACTTTGACTTTCCATTTCTCCAACATTTGTTTGAAGTATGTCCTATCTTTCCACAATGATTGCATGTAGGTCTTTTATTGTTTTGAACTCCTTGTTGTGATGACTCTCCTTGTTCAATGTAGCCCAATCCTACTTTCCCTTTGTGTCTATTCTCAGATATTTCAACCAACTAATCCATGGTGATCTAATCAATCTTCCATTGGTTTCTCTTTCTACTCTAAGATCATTCATGAGTCTTTCATTTTTTGTAGTTAGATTGGTGACTTCTTGATTTGGATTATTCAAATAATTTTCCATATCTACATGATATAGTGAAAGTTGGTGGATTTCTTTTTCTTTTTCTTCTAACTTGGTGTTTAGTAGTCTTTTGTCTTCTTTTTCCATGTTTTTGTCATTTTCAGCTTGGTTCCTTTGTTACATTACTTCACATAACCTGACTGAATGAATCTCCAATTTGCTTTTCAATTTTCTAACTTCTTCTTGAAGAATAAGGTTCCCTCAAGTAGATCTTCTATTGGTGCATATGCTTCATCTAAGCTTCTTTAGATTACTTGAATTTCATTATCCTTCTTCTCGACTAATTACTTGAAGGGTGTCCAAGCAAATCAAGATTAGAGATGTCAATAGAAGGCTTATCAATAAACCAACATAAGAACCAAATAGGGATCTGAACCTACAAAAGTGACTTATAATCATATATCAAAACCTGTTGTTTTCTCTCTTATCATTGTAATCAGTTTGTATTGAAATCCTTTTAATAGAGGTTGACCTAACAGTCATTTAAAGACTTAATAGTCTATGTAAATCCTTTATTTAGGTGACATTCTAAATGGAATGATCAAAGTCCTCTTACAAGGCCACTCCTAATAGGGTGATTAAATCCTCTAACCAGGTCACATTTAAAAGTGTGTTTTGTAACCTTGAACAAGGTTGGCTCCTAACAAGGCTCACTTCAAAAGAGTGACATTTTGCTGGTGTTTTTTTCCCAAATTGGGTTTCCACATAAAATCCTAGTGTCAAAATGGTGATGAATGTTTTATGTGTGTTTACATTCGATAATGTTTTCATTATGCAATGCAAATTATGTTTATGACAATTTTACAGTAGAGATTGAGCAACAATAGGATTCAAGTGGTGCATATTGAGCTTAAGTAATTGATCCACCCCCACTCTTAATTATTCTAAACATTTGTAACCAAAAATTGTAGACATTTTATTTGGCTATATTTGTTAGTTTGATCTTTGAATTTATGCATTAAAATATAAATGTTTTTAGATCATGTGATACTTACATTAATGTAGTGTTTTGATTATTTATTTTTAAACTAATATCTTACTTAGTTTGCATTATCTGATTATGCTTTATGTAATGCCTTACCCTAGTTTACTTTTCATGTCATATTGCCAGATTCTTGTAGGCTAGTTTTATGATTATGTTTTATGATTAGTGGTACTTGGTTACTTAATTTGTTTGTAAGTTATTTCATACTTAGTTGATATACTTGATGAGCTACTTGACATATGGTAATTTCAGATGTTTATGTTTATCCTTCCGATGATGATATATCTATGTTCATTTAGTGATTTTCAATTATTTCATGATGATAGATAGAGAGATGATTTATATGTAGCTTCTATGGTTACTTATCCCATCCTTGCATGTGTATGGTGTACTTGTATGCTTTACTTTATGATTGACATTTTTGATGTGGTTGAGGGAGGGAGTCATAGTCACCTGCTAGTTGGGATCTACATGATACACCACTTCACACCATTTCCTATTTAGTTTAGGTTATATGTGTATGTACATGCTCAAATTTTATGCAAATAGTAGGTACTGGGCATTGACTTCCCTGAATTGCCAAGATGAGCATGCCCTACTGTAGTATCTCAATGGTAAAATAGGGGAGATAATTCTTGAGTCAAAATCCTAACCCTAATCAATTTTTCTAGAAAGTAGGAAAAGCATCTGAGTTATTTACCCTTTCGAATTCATCAAGTGACATGAATTCGTGATTTTGACCCTTGAGTTTGATCTAGTTTTCTATACTTTATATTGGGTTTTCCTACTTACTTTTATGGGTCTGTTGTGATTTTCAGTTATAATTAAATCAAATTAAAAGATAATTTTATGATTTAATTTAATGAAAAATTTATAAAGAAAATTCAATATTTAATTAAATTTAATTAATTAAGTTTAAAGATTTAATTAAAGTTCTGATTTTGGCGTAATCATATTTATTTAATTTAATAATAATATATTTAGGAGTTTCATTTTTATAATAAACTCTAAATATTATTATTAGTTAAATTAATGAATATTTTATTTAAAACATCTTGGGATTTAATAAAAGAGAGAAAGAAATTGATTTAATAAAGTTATTTTAATTAAATTGCAAAAAGGTTGCACATGAAAATTAAAAATATAATAAAATAATTAAGAAAAAGTTTTCCTGTGATTGCAAAACCAAAGCCCTAACAAGAGAAAACTCTTTATTAAAGAATCAGAGCTCATTTCTCCATACACAGGTTTGGAGAAGCCAATTTCTAAAAAGAGGGTTTCGAAAGAAAAGGAAATTATTTGTGAGTTTTGTACATTTAGTCGCTTAGCATCAAATCCAGGTAAGTTCTTGTGGATTTTGTGCAATAGTTTCATTCTTTGAAATATCTGTCTTCTTTGTATTTGTGGATCTGTATTCAGAATTTAATTTGGGTTCAAACCCTTGTTTGTGTAATTATTATTTTTCATTTCGAAAACGTATGTGAAAAAAATTGAGATTGGAAATCTTGTTTGATGAATTTGGGGATTTGTATTTGGATTGTTAAAATCAAGATGGGGGTTTGGAGAAGAAATCAAAATTTGATATGAAAAATTCAATTGGTTGTTTATGTTTTCCTATTAGATCTATTTCATAAAATTATTAAAAATAAATAAATAAATTTGTTTGGCAAACTCAATGAAACTTTAGTTTAATTTCTTTTGGGTTCCCTGGTGAGGCGTTACATCTAATATCAAAGCCCAAGTTTCTACATTGGGAGCTTGGGGTATATTGGAACATTGCTAGTTGACAACTAGTTAAATTAAAATGAAACTTAAACAATTTATTTATCTATTGCAACTTGAACACTTTGAACTTCAAACTATTGAAGTTGATGATAATAAGCCCCACATCTCCCAAGAATCACTTGCATGCAAACACTTATCATAGAAAGAGAGAAGAAAAAACTATGGAGGTTGGAATTTCCAGATCCATAGATGAGACATTCTTGATAAGCAAAAAGAGAGACTGCTATTATCAAAAGTGAATTAATAAATTGCAAAGCGAGATCATCCTTATAAAGGAGATCAAAACCCTAATAGGTAAATATCCTAGGTTGCATAATAATGATTAATAAAAGAATTAATTATTATATACCTAAAGTTTAGCTAAAGTAAACTAGAGATGATAAGTGACGTAATAACTAAATCAAAATGATTTAATTAATAAGGCAATATCTTATTACTCTAACACCCCCCCTTAAGGTAAACTTAGGGAGTAGCTAAAAACTTAGAAACGACTACTAAAAGTAAATTTGGGTCCCAGCAACAAGGCTTGATGAGGTACCTAAGCACAACCAAATCTCTAAAAAGAGGAGAAAAAGAGAAAACCACATGAGAAAAACCCTACTCCAAAAAGAGATGGGAATAGTGTTGAAAAGAACTAGTGAAGGACTAAAGAAGCCTCCAAACTAGGGAATGTTCTAGAAGATAGGAACAAAAGATGGTCATGAAGAACACCACTAAATTGTGAAGCTACAAACATTGTCAAATTGTTGATATGAAGAACCTTCGCTGCATAGAACATGATCAGGTAGAGAAGACTAAGTCTAAAGAGTTGATCAATCAAAGATGGAAGGTATCTTCACAATCTCCAAAAATAGGAATGAAAGAAGGTCTATATGGTAAATGATTCATCTCAATGAAACTTATAGGTTACCAGCTACTACAATTGCCTAGTACATATGATCAAATACTAAATACATAGCTCACTCCATCAAACCAAGAAATAAATAGAACCAACATAACCCCCTATAATGGTAAGAGGTAAGACATGAACACTAAAAATGAATGCAATATCTCCTACAAAAAGAAGAACTAGGAACATCGAGAGTGCAAAAGAAGTACAAGCACCTATAATGGCACGTGTTATCAACACATCATGAGGCTAATGTCATGGAAGGAACACTCACTTGATAAACGAAGATGGCAAATATGGCCAACATGAAACACCCAAGGCACTTTATAATGTAGTGTGAGTACAACAAAACACAAAGATGTGCAAGATTCAAAAATACAATAGAGTGGCACTTTATCTCGATGCATTTCAAAATTACTACAAAAGGATGTCAACAAATATCAAAATAAACATAAGGCTAATAAAATAGATAGTATAACACATGAAAAATTATCTGAAACAACAGAGTCGATCCCTAGACCTGAAACAACCAAGATATCCATCAAAATGCGGAAAAGCAAAAAATTGAATGGGATGTGCCTACAATAGATTATAGAAAATAGAATGTCCCAAAATATGTTTCCTAGAGTGAAAAATAGAACCTTTGAATTTGATTGCATAAATTTGCAACTAAACAACATCAAAAATCCAAATAAACTGCACCATCATGACAGGCTAGAAACTAGCTTTCCAGTGATATTTTTTTTGTGAAAAACTAAATCCAGATGAGCAAGTTATGACCAAAAAACCATAGGTAGGTCCAAAAAGCACCAGGAAAGCAAAAAAAAATTGTTGCCTTGGGATCTGTGCTAGATCCAGAAGATATATTATTTTGCCTCAAATTCAAACTATGTCCAAATTGGACAAATTTTGATCTTTTGATCTTTTGGACAAATTACAACCTATATGTTGATATTTTGATCAAGTATTCATATGTATTTATGCTTAACTTTCAATTTTCCTTAGGCTAAATTTATCTTGATTTCCTAATTTGTGGTTTCACGATTTGAATAAGGATATGTGGTATTGATTATTATCTAGGATTGTCACTATTTCCTTTTTTCCTACATTTAGTTATATTATGTGTTTATGAATTGTGTTCAAATTTTTTGGCATGGATATCTTCTCCATCTTCTCCACAAATAAAGGGGAATGAATAGCTAAACAAGCTAAATATATAGTGGAAGTCTCAAATAATAATGTAGAATCAGAAGCTCTAATGTAAAGGTTGATTATGAGTTTAGATCTAGAAATTAAGAATTTAATCAATGAAGGTGATTCACAAATCACTCTAAATGCCATAAGAAAATGAGAGATTCCTAATTGGAAGCTTGGTTCGAAACTTGAATATGCTTTATTGTTAATAGACAAACTAAGAGAAGTAAAAATCCTTTATATTTATAGAGAAGGAAACGAAGAAGCATACACTTTAGCGAACCTAGGTGCAAATGGAGAAGAATTGTTTATTAAAAGAGAACTAATAACTCTTACATAAATTTAAAAATAATTAAATTAGGAAGTATACTTTGAGAATCTTATGAGACAATAGAAAAAAATCAAAATAAAATTAAAATTTTGTAGTTTTAGTAAGGAAGAAAGCAAGCTATATTCACTAATAAGTGGATGATTTAATTTAGTAATTCCAAAGTCTAAAATCTCTTGGAATGGTCAAAATGAACACATTAGCAAATAACACACAATGAGAACTTTCAAATTCAATCAAGCTTAAATTATAGAAAAAAATTAACAAGACTTCTTGATTAAACAAGTAGCTACTAGTAAAAAGAAACTAGATTATCTAAAATCCAACAAGAATTGTATATGATTGATTGGTTTTTCGACTAGTGTTTCTTGTGCGCTAGAGGTTTTGATCATTCTTGCAGAGATTTATGGAGATCTCTTGCTTGATTATCAATAAACATTAGTTGTTCGAAGTAAAGAGAGGCACATAACTAGGCTCGTGACTCAACCTATGTAAAAGGAATCATATTATCATTCAAAAAAAATATAATGGAAGGAATACCTCCCTAAGACTCCAGTTATGATAGGGGCCAATGTATCTAATCTTAAGCTTTTCAAGATGGATAGTTTGCTACCCATCAAGAATTTAATAACTGGTGTATGCCCCTTTTATATTTGTATTCTTGTATAGGACTTTGTCTAATACATATCAAAAATTCTAAACACCCTATCTTGTACAAGCTTTGATAATCTTCAAGTGATTGTCTAAAAAAATTTTGTCCAAAAATCTTCCTTTCACACAATCACCCCATGCTTATTCAGACTTGAAAGAATTTTTGTGCAGAAATAGTATGTGTACTCCTTCTAACCATGAAAAAAAGTGCAAAAATACTATCAATTATGTCCTCTCAACATTGTAACCCTTGTTGTATTTGAGAAACACAATTTGTCATTCTCAACTACCTCTATCTTCCACTTTAATTAGGGAAGCCTAGGTTTCCACCTTAGAGTACCAACCGACTCTTGCAATCAAAATTGGTAGTCAAATTGAGGGATTATATACAAAGTGTTGGGCCTACATTGCAGGAGATAAAGATCGCTAGTATAATTGAGAGTAAAAACTGGTAAAGAAGGTAACCAAAAAAAGATACATGAAGTGTTAAAAGATGGAAAGGGGAAGATCCTTCACTTGAAGAAATTAGGTTAACTACATGGAATGTTAGGGGACTTATGCTTAAGAAAGGTGTCTTCTAAAACACATCCTAACCTTATGCAAATCCAAATTAATTTTAATACAAGAGATAAAACTAAATAAGACAAAGGGAGAAAGGTTAAGAAGGAAACTTGGTGTATGGAAAAATGATTTGACAGAATCTGAGGGTGCTTCAGGTGGCATAGGTATCATCTGGGATCCTAGGAAAATAGGATACAATAGAATGTCAGTAAACAATAATTGAATGGGGGGAAATAAAAAGTTACAAAGATGATCTACAACTCATTATGATTAATGTTTATGGCCCTACATCAATAGCTAGGAAGAAGGCCTTATGGAATAAAATAAGTACCTTTATAAACAATCATAACACATATCGATAAGGAAGGCAATAGAGAAGGGGATAAGCTAGCTAACATAGGAGTAGATGGCCATGAGCTACTAGCCAAGAACATGAATAACCCATAGTATGACATTCCCTTTAGTAATTTATTAGAGATATATTCAACAGGCCTCATATGGTTAGAGGATTCATAGTTTGCATATGTTCCTAGGAAGTTTTTAATTGATGATCTAATTTTCATTAGGGTGTGTAGATTTATGATTTTGAGGAGAATTTTTTTATTTCTATCCATGTTGGTTTTGTTAAATTTTTTAAATGATCTTCATTTACCTTCGGATTCCATTTGACAAAAAATTATGCTATACCCCTTATAAAAATAGAAAGGTCTAGACAAAAGACAATATCTAATATCTAAAGATTTGCAGGGTACATAAATTAATTTTTTAGATACGATAGTTATACTTACCTATTCCCCATAGAATTCATATAGCCATTTGTGGAGATTGGTGTATTTTTCTTTTGGTTCAGTCTAGAAAGCGATGACACCCAATTTTTCACACTTATCCCATCTACTTTTTGAATGAGGATTGTTGATTATTACAGTGTCAAAGGCCATATGATCCTTCCTAAAGGAAATGGGAATAGATCTCTAGTTAGAATCTAGAGTTTTGAAAGGGAGGAGTGACCTAGGGTTAAGCTAAGGGGGAAAGACTTTGGTTTTGAGGAAATCTTCTAATTTAGAGTTAGGGGCTAATGGGGTGTTATTTGTTTCTGAAATTTTCTTTGGGGGGAGAACCTGTGGGACTATGCAAGATCAATTTTGGTTGAGATGAATGGATTTTAGGGCAGGGTGGCTATTGTGAGCACTCTTTTGCTCCAATTTTTAGCAGATCTAATTGGGGAGATCTTCTTGGTTTTTGTATTCCTGCGTCGCTCCTTACTATTTTGGGCTAAGACCCAATTGCCTTGTCTTTCTTGGTCTTCCTTAATACATTCAGAGGGATTTGGGGTGTTTGATTGCACAATCCGCTCTATTTTTTTTTCTTGCTTCATTCTGGTTTACTTTTCTATTTTCTCTTTCTGCATACTTTGTTAATGCAACAAATTTTTGCTGGTGGATTTGAGCTTGACGGATCTGTGTTCGTGCATGGTTATGGCAATTTAGGCTCTTTTCTTCCGTGCGTTATTCCAGTAGTTCTGTTGCTAGTATCTCGAAGGAGTTGTTTGTTGGGAGGGAAGCAACAGCAACATAATTAGTTTTTGCAAAGTAATTTCCATTCTAGATTTTCATTTTCAAATTAATTCTTCCCTACCTTTTTTGTAGGTAAGTTCGATTGCAACACCATTTTTAAATTTCTATCTAATTTTTGACATACAACTCCCATTATTTCAATTCAACAACTACTAATAAAATATTATACATATTTATTTATTACATTTTATTTATACTTTATATAAATAAAAAAATATTTTATTATTATTCAATTTAAATAATATATATTTATCTTATCTTCATTAAAATGACTTCTTTTATTAAAATGGACTAGCTTTATTTACTGGTCACAGCTAATATTTATTTAACATTTTAAAATATATTTATTCATCTTATTTGTTTATTATTTAAAATGACTTTTTAACCCTATATTCTACTATTTTGTGAGCATAACACTTTATAATTATTATTTTATTATCAAAAGCCATCAAATATTTGAACCAATTCTTCGCCTCTGCCACTCCAACAATAGAAGCCATAAAAAATGACATGAAGAAACTGAATTTCATTTGGTTGGATGTATGTACATTTATGTAAGGTTTGTGTTATTTTGATTCTACTTAGGCATTGCATATTACATGGTAGGAAGGGACTTGAGTTTGATAGATAGCTCTTGTTTATTAAGGGTTTCAGTTACAAGTTATTGATTTAGGGTTAGGGGCTAATGGGGTGTTATTTTCTTTTGAAATTTTCTTTAGAGCGAGAACCCGTGGGACTATGCAAACTCGATTTTGGTTGAAATGGATGGATTGCAGGGGAGGATGGCTATTGTGAGCTCTCTTTTTGCTCCAATTTTTAGCAGATCTAATTTGGGCCAATGGGGTGTTATTTGCTTCTGAAATCTTCTTCAGGGGGAGAACATGTGGGACTGTGCAAGTTTGGTTCTGGTTGAAATGGATGGGTTGTAGGGGGGGGATAGCTATTGTGACCTCTATTTTTGCTCCGACTTTTAGCAGATCTAATTGGGAGCTCTTTTTGGTTGTCATATTCCTACGCCGCTTCTTTTTGTTCCGAGGTAAGACCCAACTGCCTTGTTTTTCTTGGTCAGCCTTAATGCATTCGGAGGGCTTTGGGGGGTTTGATTGCATAATCTACTCTATTGTTTTTGCTTGCTTCAATCTGGTTTTCTTTTGTGTTTTCTCTTTCCAGCATACTTTATTAATGCGAAGAATTTCTGCTGGTAGATTCAAGTTTCATAGATTTGTGTTTGTGTGTGGTTATGGCGATTTAGGCTCCTTTCTTCTGTGTGTTCCCTAAAGGAGTTATTTGCCGGGATGGAAACTCCATACTTAGTTTTTGCAAAGTAATTCCCATTCCGCTTTTTTTGTTGTCAGATTAATTTTGCCCTAGTTTTTTGTAGGTAAGTTCGATCAGAGCACCATTTTCTAATTTCTATCTAAATTTTGACATGCAACTCCCATTATTTCAATTTAACAATTGCTAATAAAATGTTATAGATATTTGTTTATTATATTTTATTTAGACTTTATATAAATATAAAAATATTCTTCTATTATTCAATTAAAATAATACATATTTATCTTTTCTTCATTAAAGTGGCTTCTTTTATTAAGATGGGACTAGCTTTATTTAATGGTCACACTTAATACTTCTTTAACATTTTAAAATATATTTATTCATCTTATTTCTTTATTATTTAAAATGACTTTTGAACCCTATATTCTACTGTTTTATGAGCATATCACTTTATCATTATTATTTTATTATCCAAAGCCATCAAATATTTAAACCGACTCTTCACCTCTCCCACTCAGAAGCCGTACACACGGACATGAAGAAAATGAATTTCATACAAGGGAGGTAGTGAACATTTACTTACCATTGATGTATCACCTCAAGTGAATAAATATATAGATATACAAAGAAAATTGGTCATGATATGCCAGCGATCCAGAGCAAACTCTTATTCTTCAATATCTCTGTTATAAAGAAGAACAGATCGGACATCGTGTCGAACTAAATATGGGCACATCCACTTTTATTTTGTTTATGAAAGATTTTATATATTCCACGGGTGGATCGGTACCTATCGATTAGAATCAATATTCTAATTTAGTCTGCTTGAAAAGCAAAGGTTTCCATCAAATTCCTAGCCATAAATGTGTTAGATGTGATATTTTCAAATTTAGAATAAAAACAATGGAAAAATGCCAACAATAGATCATATCATACTTCCCTCCAGAATGCACAAGTTCTAGTTAAAATCATATCATGAGAAGGAAACTAAATGAGAGTGGGTAGTTGGCGCGCAGTGGAGGAGCGAGAAATTGATATGACGAAATGAGAATCTGAAAATGAGCTCTAGGTAATAGAGGAAAGGAAAGCAGGAAGAAGGAGAGGAGCAAGGGCGCTGTTTGTTGAGCACAAAATCGGAAGTGCACCAGCCGGGAATCGAACCCGGGTCTGTACCGTGGCAGGGTACTATTCTACCACTAGACCACTGGTGCGGAGATGGAGGTAAGATCCTTGTCAAGGCACAGATGACTGGAAATGAGTAAAATGATATGCAAATGGAGATGCGGGGTATCGAACCCCGTACCTCTCGCATGCAAAGCGAGCGCTCTACCATGTGAGCAAATAATTTTGTAAGTTTGAAAACCCTCACACACATCATATGCATGGTTTAAATATTTATCTTTTCAAAATTAGGTAGCATAGTATATTATTTGCGTTCTTAGATCCACCTCTTGTTTGTATTTACTTTGCTAGCTAGTTTCTAGTTTACAATATCCATAAGTTTTGAGATAGTTAAAATTCTTGATTTGAGGACAATTTTTATACTATTTTACCATTATTCACACAATGCAAATGTCTCTAAGTGTTTACCATGAGATTAACCCTTTAAAAATCTAATAAGACAACTAAATAGTTTATGAAAGAGTTTGGCCAGTGTTTCTCAATATCTACAAAATTTATAACCCTCCTTAGATTTTTAAAGGGTTAATCTCATGGTAAACACTTAGATAATTTATTCTTGGGTATTATGATACCTTGATGAAGAGTGCTACCTTTAATACCACAACAAACAACATAAATAGAGAACAACATAAATTTAGAGAACAAAATATATGCTTTTTATTATGCCTGCAAATGTGAAATTACATAATTACAATATGAAAACTCACATGGGCATCATCCTTACAATATTTTACACGGCAGAGTTGTGACTATCACTTAGAACTACCCTAGACAACCTATGCACCTCTGTATATAGGCATTTTTTTTTCCACCCGAGAAGGTTGTAGACACTAAATCGTAACTATTGAGGCTGACCATCCTCATATTATATCATTTGATTATAGTTTATTACATAGGATGGACTCAAGATAATTTCCATTTCCATTCTTATGAAGTATCCTTTCTATAAACTCATAAACCCTAATGATTCATTGAAGCATTTCTATAATTCTTTGAATTAAAAGCAACAGTGATATCAACATAAAACCCATCCAGATTGCATTCAACTAAGTTAGCCTTATTTAAAATGACTTCAAAGTAGACAAACCCATAAAAAGGAGACATAAATTGATGACACAAATATAGTCTAAATACCGCTTTGTATTATCCTTTTAGATGACTAATACAATGACCAATAGAAAATAATTGAAAGCCAGAACAGATGGCTATCTCTATCATTCCAATGTATCATCAGAGAGTACAATTGGAAGCAAATTCAAAACAACTACATACTATTGGACTGACTAAATGTACTTTTCTTGAAAGAAAATAAAAATTTTCAATTTTTTTTGAACCATCACAATGCCTTGAAAACTCATTTATATAGACATGAGTTGTGAAAAGCAAAGGGCAAGTGTGATTGACAAGTGTCCTTCCAAACAATAAAACAAAATAACATAACAAGAGAAAAAAGCGAGCATAAAAGAATCCCAAATGCATCAAAATTCTTTGGGTAGGCCCATTTCTATTATTGTTGCAAATCATCAACTTTTGATTTGTCCCCCATTATTCTGGATCTTCAGAATACATGGCTACTAAACTGGCCAACAAAGGGTTATTTTGTGGTGCCTCCAAATCAACTTTTTACTTCTTTCACCTTCAGTAGGCAATATTACCTTTTTACCTTCTTATTTTGTTAGATCTGGTGCCGATGTGTCAATGACCTGCACCTCACCCTTTTGTTCGTCATCATCATCTGTACCACCTTCTTCTAACTACTCATTAGAAGGAATATATGTTATCTAGGTGTTAAACTGTGCATCATCAAGCCAGCTCAATTGCAGGATATCATCTTGCTTTTTTAATATGTAGTTAGCCTCATTTTCAAGACCAAAAAAATCTTGTCTCAAAGAATTAAAAAAAACTAGACTTTAACCAAAATTCTTCTGTCGTGATGGCCCACCAGGCATGCCCATTTTCATTTATAACTTTATTTATCCTTATGCAGAAAAGGTCATCCAATTCTTTACTCCATTCATCCTTACTTTTCAATTTATTTTTTCTATCCGAGGCACAAGGAAACAAATCAATTTTTTTATTCTTGCATCTGCTTAAGTAAGAAACAATTTTTAGTTGCAGAGCAATTCTCCTATTATCAAAATCTAACAGGTTATTAGCAACATCATACATATTTTCAATATGGTCATGGGAAGACCTTATAACTGAATAACATAAAAGGGTGATTTCTTTCTCCCTTTTTCCCCACTTATTAACAATAGGCTTGAGGGTTTCATCATGGGTTTTCAGTTCCTCCCATATACTTGTTACTCTTGCCAACTGATCATAGAACAAGGGTCATTCAATTTTATCTACTAAATACATTAGAGCCTTTCTAATCTTATCCTCATATTTCATATTTAACTCTACATGGAAGGCCCATAGCTTTCTTTTCTCTTCTTCAAAATCCTTAGCTGTGTAATTTTCTGGCCTTTGAGGTGTGTCTGGTATCTTTACAACGGGGGTGAATTTAAAAGGTTCCATTGGAGGACAGCAGTATGTTATTCTTGGCTTAGTGGTCTTCCACATTAGCTTGTCTTCAAGCTCAATTCTCCTTTTTACCTCCTTATTATAGGCCTTCAGAATTGTTTCATATTTACTCTATAGTTCAAACATAGTCTGCTCCTCTTTCTTAGCAGTGGCCAAAAGAAATTGGGATGAATCCACATTCCAATGTGCTACCTGCACATGTGAGGTATTAGCAACTCTTCTCACAATTATGTTTCCCATCAATCCAGACTCATCTGGTTGTGACGATGTGGCTCTAGATCCTCTTCTCAATGACCAACTGGCCAATGCGGCTTGATTCTCAATGAATGCAGTGCCTTGGAAGTCCCTTTTAGTTTGATCTTGCAAAGTCAAGTTATTTGAAATAGATCTGAAAACTAAGGCATCAATAATATCCGAATTTGGTACCAATAAAATGTTAGATGCCTTCAACATTTGCCTTCCATCCTCGGGGCTTATATTCTAAAATTCTTTTATCATTTCTTCTTTTGTTTGGTTCTGGATGGAAGCTTCATCCATTTCTGGATGCTCTATTTTCAACCTTTTACATTTTTCCTCAAAAATATTCATGTTTTCCCTCCATGCAAAGTGCTAAAAAGCCCTAGATTTCACAAAACTGTCATCAACCAAAAATTGATGACTTGCCTATTCTAACATAGGGTCCAATTCCCTGCCTCTATAGTCAGCTATTGTTAAGTCCAAACTTGTTAGAGGAGGCTCTAGAGGGTTACCTTCACCCAATTTTGCTTAAGTAATAAAGATACCTCCCTGTGATCCCATCTACTCAATTTGCTTACCTATGAGCTATACTTATCCAATCCTCAAAAGGGATTGAGTGGGTGAATATTCCTCAACTTGAGGCCTCTCCTCTCTCATTACCTTCTACCTCTTGGGACTAGGCTCATCAGGTCTCTCCTCTTGGGCTATACTGGTGGATCCCATTATTTGCTTGCCCTTATTTATAGGAGCCCTTTTATTTTGAATTATAGTGTAACCAGGCTTCTTTTGTACAATTATTTGACCAACTCCTATATTAGGAGTGAAAGCCAACCTCCTCATGACTTCTTTGGCCTTATCAGGATAAGAATCAATAAAAAATTATTTCTTCTCATTCATAGCTTCCATTATTTCAGGGAAATTATTCATGAGCTTATTTATTTTGTCAGCCTATGTATTAGCATTGTCTAAAGGACTATATTTCTGATCAAATCAATTAATGAATTCTAGGACCCAGTAGTAAACTCTCCATTTTTCTTTTTTAGTTTCCTGCTCTTGCAATGAGAAATCATTCATTATAATGTCCTCTAGATAATATGAATCATGTTTGACTTGTCCCAACATAATTCTATGCCTCAAGGTTTGGTTAAAAAATCCCTTAGAATCACAAAAATGGTGATGGGAGACAACCATCATATACTGATCCAAAAATTTATGCATAAAGAGCCAACCCCCTTTGATAATCACAAACTCATGGGCCACTATGTAGGTAGGGAAAATTGACCCTAGTTGCCTTTTCAACAGAAATCTTTCTTCTACTCCTCCTAATTGCCACAAAACTTCAGCCATTCCTACCTTCAAAGGTACTTGGTAAGGCAAGACATGAGGACTCCCTTTAAAACTATAGATTTTGAAAACCATAGAAATAGGGTAAGGAATGATATCTCCCCAATTGTGTGAAACTTTCAAGTTATGGGGTTTGTCGATAGGTCTAAGGAGGTCCATTAATACCTTAGGGATTTAGGGATTGTCTCTTAATATGACACATCTCAATCTAGAAGCAAAATACCTATCAAATCTGACAAAACTAGCATTATTTACATCACAAGTCATATTTGTGCTCCACGACTAGACTAGTAATGCTTCCCCATTTTCTTCTCTATTCAAATCCATCTCTTTACCAAAATAAGTCACCCCTTTGAACAAGAACATGTGCATCAATAGAGAATAGTGTCCAAAAGTTTTCTCTACCTTCCCTTTTGCAATTCCAACTAAACTAGTATGAATTTCTTTAGCCAAATAGGAAGCAAAATCAAAGATAACATCTACACTGAAAGAAATAATTTGAAGCATCATATACATAAGGCCAATGAGCATGAAATTCTATTCATCTTCACCAAAAACACGACACAGGGTCCTGTATATCTCTACAGCCCAGGAAGTGAAAAAACTCTTCTTAAAAGGTTCTCTAGAGGCTACAATAATTACTGGTAGAGTTCTTATTGTACCAATGTGTGCCCTTAGTGCACCTCCCCTAATTACATCCTTCTTTGCTTTCTATTCATTCTCTAATTTTGGCAGATTGATTGGCACATGGTAATTTGACAATAGTTCTAGGTGAAAAACCTCTCTAATTTCTTTAGAACTAATTGAGATCAGAGGCATGCCATCATTTCTTCTCACCACCCTAATAGCTTGGTCATAATTCTTGGCAATGGCTTCAAGAAAATCATAATCCATGAAAACAATTGGAACTACTAGCTTTCCCAAATCAAAATTCCAAACATTAGCATCTGGGGCAAACAAATTCCTTTCTAAAACCCACTTTTTAAACAAGACAAGACTAGTTTGAGCAGTTGTTGCATCCCTAACCCAATTCCCCTTGTCATATAAGCCATCAGTAATTTTAAGCCTAAGGTTTAAGGAAATCAATTTTTTAACTCGTGTAGGTTTAGTGGTGGATTCTAGGAGTAATTCTAACAAATCGTTATGAACATTCCTATCCATATAATTAACTTGCCCAAAAAATGCTTTCTTAGGAGGCATCTTGATCGTAATAATAGGAACTGGAGTGTTACAAAGATTATATATGAGTACTTACTTGAATTTCCAAACTTATTCTTCTTTGAACCTCTGTAGTTGCTCTCGAATAGATGAAGAATTAGTTCATGTTCGTACCAGGCTAAACACAATATGATCAACAGGCTCTTATGCTCAGAAAATGTGAAGTCTTTGTTCGCGTGGGATTGGAATTAGTGAAAATCTCTTGTATTATACTCTATTTTTCCCACACGCGAAGCTTTCATTCATCATAAATGTGAAAAATAGAAAAATAGGGTGGCATCGCACTTCTTTTTAAATTTGCACCGTTGATCCTTGAAAAATCCTACAATCTAGGAATGAAAACTAGGCTGACTCACTTTTCTTCTTAGCATGGTGGCAGTCAAACCAATAAACTGCTTGCATCTATATATTTCCTTCAATGCTAGAATTTCAATCTAGGCCCATTGATGATTAGGTACACCTGTCATCTAGTCACTACTTCGCTATGCGTAACTTTTGGGCATCTCGCTATAGCGAGTATGTGACAACCACTGATTTTGCTTTGATCATGTGGCAGATATTTGAAACAACTTTTAAGATAACAATGATGGGTCCCTCATTTGCTAACTCGCTATACATAATCTTCGCACATCTTTTCATAGTGAGTTAACGAGTATCATTGATCCATGCTTGATTTGACGATCAAAATTCTTTACATGTTTTATACATGGGGAGTGGGTTCAGGTTACCATTGGCGCTAAGCTGGTTTAATATGTAATCACATGTATATATTGTTTTAAACCTTTAGAGACACCTCATGTCCTTGGCCTTGCTGTGTTTTTTACTTTCAGGTGGGTCACTACATCGTTGTTGGCAAAATTACTAATTATCTAGCTAGTGATATAGCGAGTTTCGATGAATTCATAATTTTTGGCTTATAGATGCTCAGTAGGATGCCACTGTGTCATTTGCTCTCCATAGCTCAAATTTTTCAAGTCGCTCAGTCAGGGCCCACCTTTGAGGATTTTTTGTTACATCACAACCTTCTGATCAGTCGCTACATCGCTACCGGCAAAATTACTAACTATCCGGCTAGCAATATAGCAACTTTTTGGTAACCATCAAAACCTACGTCGGGAAATAGAACTATGAGTGACACAACTTGCACAGAAATAAAAACAAAGCTTACAAAATATTTTCCTCAGGATCCTCAAAATCATTTCTTATTTTAAAAGAATGTCATCTTTTGCAGTGACTGGGCCCTCGCTATGTCTCTACCAAAAAATTAGTGTTTATCTAGCTAGTGATATAGCAACCTCTAACGGATTCATAATTCTGGTGACAGAAAACAAAGATGCATTGATTGAGACTTCACTAATTAAAACTGGTGTCAGAGAAGGTAGTCATGCATAGTAATCCCCAATTGGGATATTTACAAGCTTACTCCAAACCAAATGCAAACATTTGGTGAACTCCTCCAAAAAAAGGCTAAACACCAAAGACTAAGAGAGGAGAGAGATAAAGAGTATAAGATAATTGAGGATACAAAGATAATTTTGTTCGAGGGAATAGGAATTGAGGTTGATTCTTCTCGACCTATTTTGTATCAGCTAGCAGAAGTAGTCCAAAAATTTAATGAGGACATTGATGGACAAGATAAGCTAGTAGAAAAGGCTGAAAATAAGTTTAATAATAAAGTGTTGGAGCACGTTGCTCAGCAAATAGCCATTCATCAAGTTGAGCTTTCTACAATTTTGGTTAATCTTGAATTTTCTTTTTTAAATGTGTCATCACTTTTTGGAAAACTATGTGATTTCTTTGAGTTTACAAAGGAAATAAAGGACAAATTGTCCAAAATAGATATAGATCTAAAAGCTAGTGCTCAACAACTGCAACATGACCCTAGTTCAAGCTCTGCACATTTCAAGAAAATTAGATTTTTGTCAGACACACAAGTTGAATTGCTAAGAGAAGCAAGGATCAGATCAGCATTGATTGACATACAAAATATGATCCTTCCAAGCATGGATGCAATGCAAAAACATATTGTATATTCAAAAACTCTGATCCATGATAATAACTTCTCTATTGCAGATCATATGATTGAACTATCAGCATAGGTACAAATTGCACTTCATACATGCAAGGTCCTGTAAGAAAATTGGGATAAAACCTTGGCAATCATTCTTAGGGTACATTCTAAATTCTTATCCCATTTTGGTATTTCTTTGTAAATAACTTAGAAGAGATTTTTGGTATTACTGTCAAAAAGAGGGAGAGACACATGGTATGAGGAGAAAGATGGAAGACATTATGTGGGAGAAATATGCTATGGGGTAGAACTTGAAATCAGTGTGAAATGATCAGTAAGACATGTTGTATGTAGAAAAAGATGTATAGTATACTGTATATACCTTACAAAATTAGTTTTGAAAAACATCAAAAATATAGTATACTCTACCGAGCTAGTATGACATGGTGATGAATACAAGGTATTCAATTTTGGCTAATAAGTGTTTTTTTCACTAATTGCAAAGGGGGGAGATTGTTGACATATTAGTCAAGTTTGTTATTAGTGACACACACTTATTTAGATTGTGTATAGCTACCGAGCTTATTGAACAGTTTGTTGGCATTTGAAACTACTGAGCAACAAAATGCTCAATATCATAGTGACATTTCTCACACAATCTAAGGACTAGCCAAATCTTAGTAGCAATTACATGAATAAACCACTTTGACCCAACTTCAACAAAACCAAGAATGGTTTTCTACTCTTTAAGCTTTGCTAAACCAAGGTGGGTATACCCAGGGATAATTCTAATGCAAACTTTGGTATGAAATTATCTTAGTTTCATTCTGATTCTCATCTTTTACCCTCAGGCACATACACAGTTTATCAACTTTCTTTAAAGGCTTCTCAAATCTATATGCATCCCCTATAAGCAGATCTAGTTATAATTCTCTTAGAATTTACAAATATTCCTAGAAATAGCAGCTATCTAAGACTCAGGAATTAGATATAAATGAGTATTGGAATGAAATAACAGCTTTTTATAACTTGTAAATAAATTGGAAATAGCAGCTTTTTATAACTTGTAAATAAATTGGAATGAAATAATTTTGATTTTTTAAAAATGATTTGATATATAGTAGCAGAATTCACCCTTGCTTATTTTTTGACTCATGTGACCAGTGCCTTATCCATTTGGGAAAAAAATTAACTATTGGCAGGAGATCTAATCCAAATAACTTGTAAATGAATTAATCAATTATAATCACCCATTTCCATTCTTATGAAGTATCCTTTCTATAAACTCATAAACCCTAATGATTCATTGAAGCATTTCTATAATTCCTTGAATTAAAAGCAACAGTGATATCAACATACAACCCATCCAGATTGCATTCAGCCAAGTTAGCCTTATTTAAAATGACTTCAAAGTAGACAAACCCGTTAAAAGGAGATAGAAATTGATGACACAAATATAGTGTAAATACCCATTTATATTATCCTTTTAGATGACTAATACAATGGCCAATAGAAAATAATTGAAAGCCCAGAACAGATGGCTATCTTTGTCATTCCAATGTGTCATTAGAGAGTACAATTGGAAGCAAATTCAAAACAACTACATACTATTGGACTGACTGAATGTAATTTTCTTGAAAGAAAACAAAAATTTTCAAGTTTTCTTGAACCATCACAATGCCTTGAAAACTCATTTATATAGACATGAGTTGTGACAAGCAAAGGGCAAGTGTGATTGACAAGTGTCCTTCTAAAAAAGAAAACAAAGCAACATAACAAGAGACAAAAGCTAGCATAAAAGAATCCCAAGTGCATACAAATTCTTTGGTTAGGCCCATTTCTATTACTATTGCAAATCATCAACTTTTGATTTTTTCCCCATTATTTTGAATCTTTAGAATATGTGGCTACCAAACTGGCCAACGAAGGGTTATTTTGTGGCACCTCCAAATCATTTTTTTCCCGCGGGTTTTCACTGCTTTCACCTTGAGTAGGCAATATTCCATTTTTACCTTCTTATTTTGTCAAATCTAGTGCTGACGTGTCAATGACCTACACCTCACCCTTTTGTTCCTCATCAACATTTGTACCGCCTTCTTCTAACTACTCATCAGAAGGAATATATGTTATCCAAGTGTTAAACCATGCATCATCAGGCCAATTGAATTGTAGGATATCATCTTGCTTTTTTAATATGTAGTTAGCATCATTTTAAAGACCAACAAACTCTTGTCTCAAAGAATAAAAAAATAACTGGACTTTAACCAAAATTATTCTGTCATGATGGCCCACCAGGCATGCCCATTTTTGTTTATAACTTTATTTATCCTTATGCAAAAAAAGGTCATCCAATTCTTTACTCCATTCATCCTTACTTTTCAATTTATTCTTTCTATCCAAGGCACAAGGAAACAAGTCAAATTTTTGATTCTTGTATATGCTTAAGTAAGAAACAATTTTTAGTTGCAGAGCAATTATCCTATTATCAAAATCTGACAGGTTATTAGCAACATCATACATTTTTTCAATATGGTCATGGGAAGACCTTATAACTGAATAACATAAAAGGGTGATTTCTTTCTCCCTTTATCTCCACTTATTAACAATAGGCTTGAGGGTTTCATCATGGGTTTTCAATTCCTCCCATATACTTGTTACTCTTGCCAACTGATCATAGAAAAATGGCCATTCAATTTTATCTACTAAATACATTAGAGCCTTTCTAAGCTTATCCTCATATTTCATATTTAACTTACATCCTCAGTTGTGTAATATTCTGGCCTTTGAGATGTCTCAAGTATTTCTACAAGGGTGGTGAATTTAAAAGGTTCCACTAGAGGATGGGGGTATGTTATTCTTGGCTTAGTGGACTTCCCCATTAGCTTGTCTTCAAGCTCAATTCTCCTTTTTACCTCCTTATTATAGGCCTATAGAATTGTTTCGTATTTACTCTGTAGTTCAAACATAGGTTGTTCCTCTTTCTTAGTAGTGGCCAAAAGAAATTGGGATGAATCCACATTCCAATGTGTTGCCTGCACATGTGAGGTATTAGCAACTCTTTTCACAATTATGTTTCCCATCAATACAGACTCATCTGGTTGTGATGATGTGGCTCTAGATCCTCTTCTCAATGACCAACTGACCAATGCGGCCCTATCCTCAATGAATGCAGTGCCTTGGAAGTCCCTTTTATTTTGATCTTGCAAAGTCAATTTATTTGAAATAGAACTAAAAACTAAGGCATCAACAATATCCCAATTTGGTAACAATAAAATGTTAGATGCCTTCACCATTTTCCTTCCATCCTTAGGGCTTATATTCTAAATTTCTTTCATCATTTCTTCTTTTGTTTGGTTCTAGATGGAAGCTTCATCCATTTCTGGATGCTCTATTTTCAACCTTTTACATTTTTCCTCAAAAATATTCATGTTTTCCCTCCATGCAAACTGTTGAAAAACCCTAGATTTCACAAAACTGTCATCAGCCAAAAATTGATGACTTGCCTATTCTAACACAGGGTCCAATTCCCTGCCTCTATAGTCAGCTATTGTTAAGTCCAAACTTGGTAGAAGAGGCTCAAGATGGTTACCTTCATCCAATTCTGCTTAAGTAATAAAGATACCTCCCTGTGATCCCATCTACTCAATTTGCTCACATGTGAGCTATTCTTCTCCAATCCTCAAAGGGGATTGAGTGGATGAATATTCCTCAACTTGAGGCCTCTCATCTTTCATTACCTTCTGCCTCTTAGGACTAGGCTCATCAGGTCTCTCCTCTTGGGCTGTACTGGTGGATCCCATTATTTGCTTCCCCTTATCTATAGGAGCCCTTTTATTTTGAATTATAGTGTAACCAGGCTTCTTTTGTACAATTATTTGACCAGCTCCTATATTAGGAGTGAAAACCAACCTCCTCATGACTTCTTTGGCCTTATCAAGATAAGAATCAATAAAAAATTATTTCTTCTCATCCATAGCTTCCATTATTTCAAGGAAGTTATTCATGCACTTATTTATTTTGTCAGCCTCTGTATTAGCATTATCTAAAGGACTATATTTCTGATCAAAACAATGAATGAATTCTAGGACCCGGTAGTAAACTCTCCATTTTTCTTTTTTAGTTTCCTACTCTTGAAATGAGAATTTTTTCGTTATAATTTCCTCTGGATACTATATTAATCATGTTTGACCTGTCCCAACTTAATGCTATGCCTCAAGGTCTAGTAAAAAAATCCCTCAGAATCACAAAAATGGTGATGGGAGACAACCATATGAATATACTAATCAAAAAAATTATGCATAAAGAGCCAACCCCCTTTGATAATCACAAACTCATGGGTCATTGTGTAGGTAGGGATAATTGACCCTAGTTGCCTTTTCAACATAAACATTTCTTCTACTCCTCCTAATTGCAGCAAAACTTCAGCCATTCCTACCTTCAAAGGTACTTGGTAAGGAAAGACATGAGGACTCCCTTTAAAACCATAGATTTTGAAAACCATAGAAACAAGGTAAGGAATGATATCTCCCCAATTGTGTGAAAATTTCAAGTTATGGGGTTTGTCCATAGGTCTAAGGAGGTCCATTAATACATTAGGGATTTAGGTACTGTCTCTTAATATGAGAAATCTCAATGTAGAAGCAAAATAGCTATCAAATCTAACAAAACTAGCATTATTTGCATCCCAAGTCATATCTGCGCTCCACAACTGGACTAGCAATGCTTCCCCATTTTCTTTTCTATTCAAATCCATCTCTTTACCAAAATAAGTCACCCCTTTGAACAAGAACATGTGCATCAATAGAGAATAGTGTCCAAAAGTTTTCTCTACCTTCCCTTTTGCAATTCCAACTAAACTAGTATGAATTTCTTCAACCAAATAGGAATCAAAATCAAAGATAACATCTACACCGAAAGAAGCAATTTGAATCATCATATACATAAGGTCAATGAGCATGAAATCCTATTCATCTTCACCAAAAATATGGCACAGGGTCTTGTATATCTCTACAGCCTGGGAAGAGAAAAGACTCTTCTTAAAAGGTTCTCTAGAGGCTGCAATAATTACTGGCAGAGTTCCTATTGTACCAATGTGTGCCCTCAATTCACCTCCCCTAATTACATCCTTCTTTGCTTTGTATGTATTCTCTAATTTTGGCAGATTGATTGGCACATGGTAATCTGACAATGGTTCTAGGTGAAAAACCTCTCTAATTTCTTTAGAACTAATTGAGATCAGAGGCATGCCATCATTTCTTCTCACCACCCTAATAGCTTGGTCATAATTCTTGGCAATGGCTTCAAGAAAATCATAATCCATGAAAACACTTGGAACTACTAGCTTTCCCAAATCAAAATTCTAGACATTACCATGCAGGGCAAACAAATTCCTTTCTGAAAACCACTTTTAAAAAAAGGCAAGACTAGTTTGAGTAGTTGTTGCATCCCTAACCCAATTCCCCTTGTCATATAAGCCATCAACAACTTTAAGACTAGGGTTTAAGGAAATCAAATTTTTAACTCGTGCAGGTTCGGTGGTGGATTTTGGGAGTAATTCTAACAAATCGTCATGAACATTCCTATCCATATAATTAACTTGCCCAGAAAATGCTTTCTTAGGAGGCATTTTGATCATAATAATAGGAACTGGAATATTACAGAGATTATATATGAGTACTTACATGACTTTCCAAACTTATTCTTCTTTGAACCTCTAGAGTTGCTCTCAAACAGATGAAGAATTAGTTCACGTTCGTACCAGGCTAAACACAATATGATCAACAAACTCTTATGCTCAAAAAATGTGAAGTCGTTGTTTGCATGGGACTGGAATTAATGAAATCTCATGTATTATATTTTGTTTCGCCCACACGCGAAGCTTTCATTCATCATAAATGCATAGAATAGAAAAACAGAGTGGCATCGCATTTCTTTTTAAATTTGCACCGTTGATCCTTGAAAAATCCTACGATCCAGGAATGAAAACTAGGTTGAATCACTTTTCTTCTTAGCACGTTGGTAGTCAAACCAATAAATTGCCTGCATCTGTATCTTTCCTTTAATGTTGACAATTCAATTTGGGCCCATTGATAATTGGGGACACGTGTCATCTAGTCACTACCTCGCTATGCGTAACTTTTGGGCATCTTGCTATAGTGAGTATGCGACAACCACTAATTTTTCTTTGATCATGTTGAAGATATTTGAAACAACTTTTAAGGGAACAATGATGGCTCCCTCATTCACTAACTCGCGATACATAATCTTCGCACATCTTTTCATAGCAAGTTAACGAGTATCGTTGATCCATGCTTGATCTAACGATCATAATTCTTTACTTTTTTTTATACATGGGGAGTGGGTCCAGGTTACCATTGGCATTGAGCTAGTTTAATATGTAATCACATGTATATATTTTTTTAAACCTTTAGTGACACCTCATGTCCTTGGCCTTGCTGTGTTTTTTACTTTCAGGCAGGTCGGTACATCGCTACCAAAAAAATTACTAATTATTCAGCTAGCGATATAGCGACTTTCAACGAATTCATAATTTTTGGCTTATAGATGCTCAATAGGATGCCATTGTGTCATTTTCTCTGCATAGCTCAGCTTTGTCAAGTCACTCAGTCGGGGTCCACCTTTGAGGATTTTCTGTTACATCACAACCTTCCAATCAGTTGCTACATCGCTACTGTCAAAATTACTAACTATCCAGCTAGCGATATAGCAAATTTTTGGTAACAATCAAAACCTACGCTGAGAAATAAAACTATGAGTGACACAACTTGCACATAAATAAAAGCAAAGCCTTCACAATTTTTTCCTCAGGATTCTCAAAATCATTTCTTACTTTAAAAGAATGTCATCTTTTGCAATGACCGGGCCCTCGCTATGTTGCTCCCAAAAAATTGGTGTTTATCTAGCTAGCGATATAGTGACCTTTGACAGATTCACAATTTTGGTGACGGAAAAAAAAGATGCATTGATTGAGACTTTGCCAATTAAAATTGGTGTTAGAGAAGGTAGTCGTGCATATTTATAAGACTAGATGGGAATTTTTGTGGTCACATCAACCTTAAATAGGTTACTGCCTTTTGCAAAATTCGGGCACTCACTATGTCACCAATAGAAATTCGCACGGATTTTTCGATAGCAACTTAGCGAACTACTGGAGAAACTTGAACTTCGTGACACCATTTGCAAGTTTTTCCACATGCGTTCTTCTTAATACTGGAAAGCTTGATACATAGCATGTCAGAATGCCTGCATATTAACACACATTTTTCGGCGCCGAACTTCATTTTTCATTATCACGATATTATTCTACGATGGTCACTACCTCGCTATGTGTAATCTTCGAGCATCTTGCTATAGCGAGTATGGGACAACTGTAGATTCAAATAAAATCTAACGGCAGGATAAAACCCTATCAAAGGGATTCAACAATGGCCTCAAAGTAGGCGGGAAAAGAATATTTGCTTCACCCTTTTTTAAAACTTTCGCGCCAAAATAAAATGGAAAGGGCAAGACTGAGGGCTTTATAATTTTTTTGAAAGATATCAAAATACAATATCGAAACCTAAAACCCTAGGTCCTAACAAAAGAACTCACATCTAATTTTTTCACCATGATTCTAAGAAAATTTAATATGTAAAAAAATAGAGCAACAGTGGCTTTGTCTGGGGATGATAGTCTACTTGAGTCTATGCAAGAATTTAGAATCTTTGGGAGAGCAAACCACATACTTAGTATAGGGATGACAACTTTTTCAGAGAGCATAGAGCAACACACAGGAACAAGAAATAGGAAACCAAACTGTACAGGGATTTATAAAATATATAGGAAAACCAAGAACCCTAAAACTACTGTTCGTGGAAAATAGATAATTTTAAGAAAAGTACCTCTTCAAGAATTGTCCATGAACTGGCAATTCAAGAATACCTCAAGTTAAATCTTTTAGAAAATATGAATCTTCTCCATTTTTATCACAAATGTTATATGGGCCAAGCCAAATTGGGTCAAATTTACCATGCTTTCCTTTATCTTCTAATCTAGCATTCCACATCAATACCATGTCACCCATTTCAAATTTCCTCTCAATGTCCCTTTTGTCATATAAATGCTTCATTTGTGATTGTAATTCAACATTCTGAATAGAAGACTCTCTCCTTGTTTCTTCTAATTACAAGATATCATTCATACTAGGTTGCATCTCATCAATGACATCATCTCCTTTAGGTTATTTTGTGGGAGTCTAGCCTGTATACCATAGACCAAATCAAATAGGGCACATCCAATAGCCTTTTTCATAGTAACCCTGTCAGCCCACAGGGCTAGTGGCAACTTTGAATCCCAGGCCTTCTTGTTTTACCCCAAAATCCTCTTGATGATTTTCAATATACTCTTATTACTAGATTCAGCCTAACCATTACCTTGAGGGTGGTAGGGTGATGATTTGTATTATGTAATGCTGTATTTTTTACAAAAATCTTTATATTCCTCTGATATGAAACACATGGTATTATAAGTTACAATCCTCTAAGGACATCCAAACCTAGTTAGAATATTATTCAGGATGAAATTAATCGCCACCTTGCTTGTTGCATTCCTAGTAGGGATTGCCTTAACCCAATTGGTGAAATAATCAATAGCCACCTAGATCCAAGAATGACCTCCACTTGACTTATTTTTAATTTCGCCTATAAAATCAATTCCCCACTATTGGAAGGGTGCTTGCACCTAAATAGGTCTTAAGGGTAGATTTCCAGAAAACTTTAACTTCCCACTAAATCTTTGACAAGTATCGCATAATTTCACAAAGTTATGAGCATCTTTAAAAAGTGTTGGCCACAAAAACCCAGCCCTCAGAATCTTATGAGCAGTAGTCTTAGCCATATAGTGACCACCACATAAACCTTCATGCATATCTTTCAAAATTCTTTTAGACTCAATTTCATCCACACATTTTAAGAGTACTCCTTCAATACTTCTTGACCACAACTATCCTTGGACTATAACATATCTTACAGCATGCAACTTAAGGGATATCTTTTGATTATTAATTAATTTTGATGGAGATTTCATAGTTTGCAAATAATAGATTACATCCTTGTACCAATCAGAGATGTCTATATCCCAGAGGTCTTCTCTGCAATTATCATCCAATTGATTAATTTGGTTTGTCTCTAGATTTTCTTCTATCATCAACTTGTCCAAACCTTGACCTCTAACCAATTTAGTAATATGGATGTCAATATTGACTTCTTTTATTCTATTGATCCACCTACACCTCCTTCCAGATACCTCTTGTTGTGAGAAAATGTCTTTCATAGCAGCAGTAGGGACAAAAGCAATAACTGTAGCTCCCATCAAGTAACACCTAAAAGCTTTCATCCCTTTTACCAGTGCATATGCCTATTTTTCATTAATGTCATACTTAAGCTCTATTGCTTGCAAAGACTTTCTGAAGAATGCAATAGGTTGCTCATAACCTTCTTCATTTTTCTATAATAGTACTGCATCAATAGTGTGAAATGAGGCAAAAGAAAATCTATGCATTGGTTTTTCATAATTTGGAGCTTTGAGAATAGGGGCATCTTTAATAGCTTGTTTAATTTTCTGAAATGCAATACTAGGTTCACCATCCCATTTTATCTCAGATCCTTTCTTCAGCATTCTTGATATAGGCCTACTAATCTCTGCAAATTTAGTTACAAACCTTCTAAGAAAATTAATTTGCCCAAAAAATGATTGAATTCCTTTAACTCTTTTAGGCTTCTAAATCTTGTCTATTACTTCTACCCTTTCAGGATCAATCCTTACTCCATGCTTGCCAACTAAATGTCCTAACAACTCTCCTTCAATGACACTAGACCGACACTTTCTGGGATTTAAAGAGACACTATACTTGAGGGCTCTGACAAACACCTTTTCTAAATTCATGCAATGATCCTTTTCATCCTTAGAATAAGCAGTTAAATCATCTTGATATACAACCAAGAATTTATTAATGATATCAGCAAAAGCCACATCCATTGCTCGTTTAAAAGTTGCCCCAGCATTGGTAAGCCCAAATGGCATCTTGACATAAATATAAGTACCCCATGGAGTAGTGAAAGTAGTTTTAAACCGTTCTGATTCTTTGACAACTACTTGATTATATCTTGGAAACCCATCCATCATGGACATCAATTCTGAACCAATGACTCTTTGCAACATGGCTTCCAAATTGGGCAAACCATAATTATCTTTTAATGAAGATATGTTGAGATTCCTAAAATCAACACATAACCTTATATCTCCATTTTTCTTTCTTACTGGTACTAGATCAGATACCCAAGAAGAATGTCTAATAGGCTTTATAATCCCAACATCTCTTAACTTGATCAATTCTTCTTGCATATTGGGAGCTAAGGTTGGATTTATTGGCCTTTGTTTTTGTCTGAAAGGCTTAGCATTTGGTTTCAAAGGGATTTCATGTTGAAAGAGATCTTCCCTATAGGCCTTTAGATCATCATATGACCATGCAAACACATGTCTATACTTCCTTAACAGGTCTATTAGATCTTTCCTAATCTTAGGAGGCACTTTTTGACCAATATATACCTTTTTAGGTGTTTCTTGAGTTCCCAACTTCACCTCCTCTAAATCCTTGGCATTACACCCATTAGTGTCCATTTGTGACCTATCCTGGTTGTCAAAAATAGTTTCTAAAACAAACTAGACCCTTTGGAATTTTGTTTGTCTTCAATTGTACAACTTCCTGCCCAAAAATTGTATCTTTTCCATCTACATTTTCTACATAATCTGCATAGTCAATTTCTTGTCTTGACAACATATGCTCACAATTCAAAAATCTTAGAATATCCTTATCATCTTGAAACACTTGCTATTTTTGAATATTATCAGGGACAAAAGGTTTAGTTTGAATTTCCACTTTAGATATACCAACAAATCTAATATCATTAGGCTTTATTGCCACAATTGCTAACAAATCTACCATCTTGTTGTTAGTCCTATCCTTCCAAGCTATTTCAAATGCATCAAAATATTCAATCATATCCCATACTGCATTTCTGTATTGTTTTAATCTTTTTTTTTTTTATATATAAACTTTTCTCACTTGGGATACAACCAATTCAAAATCTCCTATAACATGTAAACACTTTATCCCATGCTTGTGAGCTAATCTGAGTCCTAATAATATAGCCTTATATTCTGCTATATTATGAGTACAAGGGAAACTCAATGTAAAAGAGAACTTATATGTTATTCTTGTTAGAGAAATCAATAAAATACTTGTACCAGATCCTTCTTTGCAGTAGGAACCATCGAAGGACATAGTCCATAAATCACCCTCATTTGTTTTTGCTTCAACTTCTACTTCCATTTGTGATTTATGTTTATCTTTCCTCAAGTTTAGGACCTCAGCTCTAAATGCATTAATATCTATATCCACAAAATTTGTCATATTTTCTTCTACATCTTCCTCTATAATTTACATACTTTTAGGCTTCCTATTGACTTTTATCAAATTCCCCTCAATATTAAAAGTAGCAAATGACAAATCACACTGTAGACTCCCACCCATAGCAGCACTCCATTTTCTTGATAATAATATGCCATACTGAGGTGGAATGTCAACAACCAATACACTCAGTAAGTTCTTTGTCAGGGCAGGCTGTTAATCTATATGGCAAAGAGTTTATAGTGCCTATGACTGTCACTTCTCTTTTATCCATAACACAACATCTTCCTTGAGTTGTATCCACTTTTAAGCCTAATTCCTTCATTATTTCAAAAGGCATCATAGTGTTGGAAGCACTAGAATCAATCATGCAATTTTTTAATGTTTTACCATTTACTAAAATGCTGAAAAAAAATGGTTCAACATATCCCAAACACTGATTTACAAAATTATGCAAAAACATTTGAGGAATTTGAGAGACAACTCCTTCAATCTCCTGTTCCTTCACCTTTTCCTTTTTCACTTCTTTAGGAACATGATTTTCATTACATTCTTCGCTTACCTTTACGTCATTATTTCCCAACCATGCTATAGCTTTATTTCGGTGCTCTGGGATTCTCAATAACTCAGACAGAGGAACCTTGATATTAATCTGAGACAAAAGAGAAAACATATCTATAGAAGAATCAGAAAGGTTATCATTATTCGCATTCCCCTTCTCATCATGCTTACTCAAAGTGTTCAAGGCATTATGATGACTCTTATCTTGCTCAGTGACATTCTGTGTTATTTTCCCATTTCTTCTCTTGGAGACATTATTTGAGAGCTCTATATCCTCAAGGTTGCCCCCTTTCTTTGGTTCCCATTTTTTATTTGCAAATTTAACCTTCACAGCAAGGGAGTCTTTAGGTCTTATAATTGCCCCTTTCTTATGGTCGGTTCCTTTTATGAAAATACTAGCTACCTTATTACTCTCATTTCCTTGCACCATGCTTCTAGTCTAAACCTGAGCTACCATATTAGTAGTAATTTGTTCAATTTATTCTCTAGAGGGTTTTCTTAGGGTCACTTCTTCCTTTGAACCTACCATGTTACGCACATTGTCCTCAACATCACTTTCATTAGAAAATACTTGTTGTTGATTGACATTTTGGAACCGTCTCCGATCATTTACATCTCTGTCATAACCTTCATTGTTAGAATAATGTGAATCAACCATGTTACATCCTACATCATCATTAGTTTCCTCCTATTCCTAACAATTTTCCAATACATTCTAATTCCCTAGACATGACAGTGCTACTACACAGGATTCAGAAGAATGAGGTAACTAACATGTGAAACACCAAATAGGCTTAGTAATAAACTTAGGGTCATCTACCAAATTTATAGAATTTTTTGATTAAGGATCAGGGGTCACTTTATTGATGTTGTTCTTAGGAGGGGGAACACTAGGCTGACCATCCTTCCAAGTAGTATTGTAGGGGAAATTTTGCAATCTATTCTGTCTATTGAAGTTAGATTGATAAGGGATCCTATTGTCAGTGGGATTTCTATCATTTTTTACTTGAGTAAGACTTAAACTTTTTATAGCATTGAGAACTTGAGTTATCTCACTAGGATCCTATTTCTTCCCACCCACAACTTTATGGTCCTCCCTCCTATTTCCTTTATTACCAAAAAATATAGGGTCATCTCTTTTACTTTCCAATTTGCCTAAAATTCTTAGATTATTTTCAATATTAACAACAATCCTAAAGGCCTCCCTTAAAGTTCTAGGCTCCTTGTCCCTAAGCTGATATGCTACTTTACCATCGAAAGCATTCAAATAAGTGATCAAGCATACCTCATCATTACAATTCGCATGGCTTGCATTAGCTTATACATCCTTTTTTGGAACCTATTGTTGAACTCAATGACAGATTCATTTGGCAATCTCTTGATGTTATTAAATTCAGTCAAAATGTAACTCTGATTTAACTTGTCACCATATTGTTCCCTAAAACAATATTCAATATCCTTCCAATCCATAATAGACAATTCAGGAAGTCTTTTGAACCATTCCCTAGCATCTTCAGTAAGTGACTGCACAAACAACTTCATTATAACATCTTCAGCTTCAACCTCATAGTCACTCATCATATCTAGAAAACTTCTTAAGTGATATTCACAGGTAATAGCATTATTTCCAACAAATTTAGGCAATATTTTTCTCATCTCTTGTGGAATAGGATTAGGGAAACTAGGAATTCCATCAAAACATATTTTCCTATAGCCTTCTAAATGGACAAGTCTTCTTTGAAAATCAATCCTAGGATGGTAGGGATCATTTCTTTTGACATTATCATTAGCATTACTAGTACTAGCATCACCAAGAGGCTTATTGAGATCTACCTTCTGTGAAAAAGAAGATAAAAAAGGAAAAGGTAACTGGGTGGTATCTTGATCTATCTTATCATATCTACCATCTACACTACCCCTAGGCATAATTGCAGATTGCTTCTTAGCATTTTCTAGGAACTTGATCTTATTATTCATCTCAGCTATAGCAGCCTCATTTTCTACAATCTCCAATTTCTTAGCCAAAGCATCTCTCTCTTTTCTTTTCCTTTCTAAATCAATATCAGAAGGTGACATAGAATCAGGGATTTGGACAACTTGTACTGGTTCATTGATCCTAATACCAACTTCCTTCTATTTTCCTTTATCTTGAAAATCAAAAGCATGTCCTATATCTCTCCTAGCTTCTAAAGCCTTATAACTCTTGATCTGTTGTATTACAGGACCCTCTTGATTCATGTCCAAATTCTGTAATAATTTTTGCTCTTGTAACCTAAGTCGCTCAACTTGACCCACAATCTCAGGTTGCCTAGCACTAGTCACTATCTCATTTTTCCTTTTTAAAGTGGCAATTCGCCTTAGTAATTCTTGTTTTTCTTCATAGTTCTTCATAATCACTTCTTCCCTTACCTTCTGAATCCCCATATCAATAGCTTCTTGCTCAGCACACCTCTCTCTCAAGATTTGCATCTCATTATGATCAGGAACAATAAATTCAGAACTAGTTGTTCTATCTTCATTAAAACTTTCAGGCTCCAAGTATTTGGGTCTCACCTTTTTAGGTGAATAATCTGAAATGAAAGGGTTCGTACTACATTGGCACATATTTTTACTATTTCTATCACCTAAACCAAATGCACGGGGTTGTCCAATCTTTTCCTGATGCATCATTTCAGAAGTATTATAGAATTTATCATCAGACAACCCCAGGTGAGATCTAGGACCTTTTGAGAAATGTTCATTATCAACAACAAGATGATAAGGGTTGTCTTTCCTTATTATTTTATCTTAAGAATAACTTCCTTTCTATATTTGATCTCCTTTCATAGCCTAATTCTGCCTTCTCCTAGGAGGGAGATCAGTTTGTAACTTGATTCCAATATTTTGCTTCATATTTGCTCATGTATTTTTCTTATTATTTTTCATCATTGAGAGAAAAAACTTGCAAGTATTGACACTGGTTAAACCTTTTGAGTCGCCACCCACTCTTATTTGAATGGGAAAATCACTAGATATAATGACAAATGCTTAGCTAACAGGTTCTGACAAAATATGCACAATTTCTAAATCCATGGGTAAATTCAACATGAAGCACTTACTTCAAACTCTGCCCAAGGTAAACACAGATCTTAAATGATATACTAGTTTATGACAACATAAAGTGTATTCCCCAGCAGAGTCACCATTTTGTTGGTGTTTGAAACTACTGAGCAACAAAATGCTCAATAAAATAGTGACATTTCTCACACAATCTAAGGACTAGCCAAATCCTAGTAGCAATTACATGAATAAACCACTTTGATCCAACTTCAATAAAACCAAGAATGGTGTTCTACTCTTTAGGCTCTGCTAAATCAAGGCATGTATACGTTGGGATAATTCTAATGCAAACTGTGGTATGAAATTATCTTAGTTTCATTCTGATTCTCATCTTTTACCCTCAGGCACATATGCAATTTATCAACTTTCTCTAAAGGCTTCTCAAATCTATATGCATCCCCTATAAGTAGATCTGGTTATAATTCTCCTAGAATTTACAAATATTCCTAGAAATAGTAGCTATCTAAGACTTAGGAATTAGATATAAATGAGTATTGGAATGAAATAACAGCTTTTTATAACTTGTAAATAAATTGGAATGAAATAATTTTGATTTTTTTAAAATGATTTGATATGTAGCAGAAAAATTCACCCTTGCTTATTTTTGACTCATGTAACCAGTGCCTTATCCATTTGGGTAGAAAATTGACTATTGGTGGGAGATCTAATTCAAATAACTTGTAAAGGAATTAATTAATTATAATCACCCATTTCCATTCTTATGAAGTATCCTTTCTATAAACTCATAAACCCTACTGATTCATTGAAGCATTTCTATAATTCCTTGAATTAAAAGCATTTGTGATATCAGCATACAACCCATCCAAATTGCATTCAGCCAAGTTAACCTTATTTAAAATGACTTCAACATAGACAAACCCATAAAAAGGAGATAGAAATTGATGACACAAATATAGTGTAAATACCCCTTTGTATTATCTTTTTAGATGACTAATACAATGACCAATAGAAAATAATTGAAAGCCAAGAACATATGGCTATCTCTGTCATTCCAATGTGTCATTAGAGATTACAATTGGAAGTAAATTCAAAACTGTTGGAATATTCAAATAGGAAGAATGCTTCTGAGAGGTAGGGGGTGAATCAGAAGTATTGTATTTTTACGATTAAAACTTTTAACTGAAAGTAGATTGTATGCATATAAACATATCAAACAATTATGAGAAACACATAAGCATCACCACATAACACTTGAGATCTTGGTAACCCAGAAACCCTCTAGGAATAAGAAGGTAAAACTAGGGTGGGGATGATACCCACAAAATTTACTGCAGCAATAAGGTTTTAACCACTTCTGATGGTCTTCCCTGTTAAAGGCCTGCCCTTTTAAAGACTTTACACTGTATCAATAGTGACCTGGTTAAAGGATTTACAAACACTTTACATGAAGTGTCACCCTGTTAAAGGATTTAATCACCTAGTTAAAGGATCTACAAAATAGTTGTTAAGCTAACCTATCACCATAGGATTTTCATTCTAATTGCTAGAGAATATTAGATATAATAAACCTGATAGATTACAATTCTTCGATTGCTGAATACAGGCACTTGATTTTGCTCTCTCTGATCTTGATCCTTTGTGATCTGATACTCTTTTCTCTAAAATAGTTTTCCTTTTAACACCCTTGTATATCCACTCACTCCTTTTTTATCAATGAAATTTTGTCTACCTTACAAGGATTTAGGGTTAGGTATGGATCTACGATCCATATTCAATCTCTATTTCCCACTCATTGTTTGCACTGATTCCATTGGTTGCATGCCTTCTCCATTTTTCTTATTGGCTGCATCTAGATTGCATAGGAAATACAAAATATTCGATCTTATCATTTAATCCTTCGAGATTCGTCACATGTCGGCCATGAAAACTTTTTCCATATGAATCAATGAAGTTACAAACTTATATGTACATTTTGTGTTACTCGGCACTTGCTGATTTCAGATGCTTGGCACTAATAACAAACTGGATTACTCGACACTTGTTGCATTATTGTATTGCTCGGCATCATTTGTGACTCGGCACTTGAATATCACTCGGCACCTGTATCTGCTCGGCACCTAAAGTCATTTGGCACTTGAACTTCACTCGGCACCTAATCTTCACTCGGCACCTGAAGACTATTCGACACATGAAGATCACTCGGCACCTCAAGTCTTTCTTGTCTTGGCTCATGTTGTGGCTTAGCATACATGGTGTACTCGGCTCCAATATAGAAAGTGGTTAAGTGTATTGGCACTCAAGTGTCAAAAACCATTATGAGGTTAACAATCTCCCCCTTTGACATGAGTGACAAAAAAACTTAACTGACCTTATGAGTACACTCACTAATATGTTTGGTATATATAGAGTTTAAAGAAAACTTGATCAAAATTTGTAACTTACAATATATACCTCAAAATTATTGTAACTCCCCCTGAGTTGGTTGTGCCTTATGCATCTTATAGTATCTCCCCCTTAGTTAATAAGATATTCAAAATGATTGTAACTCCCCCTTTTATTCTTATCTCCCCCTTTTTTGACACTTATGTCAAAGGGTTTTAAGGGTTGAGACCATATTTCACCAAAAATGTGTTGTTTACCTCAATAATCATCCTAAGAGCTGTATCCCAATTGTTCAAAGCAATTTCCAGGGACTTGTGTTGGATGGCAGTCTCTGTAGCAAGATGAATAAGTCCATCTGATGTAGAAAGATTAGGATCTTTCTTGAGAACAATTTCTGCATAGACTTGTTCCTTATGGAGTAATTCCAAATGTGGGGTAATGGAGGACTGTAGTTGTATCAATTTTGCCTTGATATTGGCCTCATCTTCTGTTAATATAGCTATTTCTTTCTGAGTGTGAAGCGATCGAGAAAAATGCTTCTCACTTTGAGCTAGGTCATTTGGTAGCTGTATGCTTGAAATGTTTAAATTTCTCTCCAAGCTCAGTATCTTTTGGCTTGTCTCTTGTGTGAAGTATGAAAAGTCACACAACTTTTTCTATGATGAGAATATATTCTCAAGTACCTTTTTCACTTTGTCTATTAATTTTGCCAATTCAACCGAGGAAAGTGCAATTTGACTTGATAATTTCTCATTTACTTTTCCTTGAAATTTTCTTTCAAACCATTCCATAAGTTTTCATTTGTTTCTTGGTCTTCATTTGTCACTTGGTCAACAATATCTAATAATTGCTCTGTGATATGCTTTCACTCATCTGGTGATTGCAAACTGAAGGCATCCATAAAGATGTCCTTAATCTCATGTAGTGTTTGCTTTTGTTTATACTCCTATTCAGCGCTTCCTGCACCTCATTGATTTGATCAATGGTTTTTTTTTTTGAGTCATAGCCTAGTATGACTATCTCCTCATCTAATTCAGGGTCTCCATAGTGAAGTACTCGTGCAACTTTTGTAGTACTAGATCCTGGTACAGATATTTGCAATGGCTATTGTGAAGGAGTTCCCGAAGTAGGCAAATTTATCAGTGTTTCTATTGCCTCCTACTCTTTAGGGGTTTCCTCTATTTTCTCCTCTTGTTGTCTACTTCCTTGATCAATTATAGTAACCTTAGGAAGTGCACCTTGTGTTTGTACTGTAGGATCAGATGTAATAGTCTGTCCTATTTGTTCTGTTCCTTTTTCTACAGCTACACTTGGCTTCTATATTGAGGTGTCAATTATGCCTATTGAAATAACTATGGGCATTTGAGGTTGACCATTAGTAGTTGTAGAGATGATGTAAGGTGGTTCTTGTGGATTCACCTTATCTCTAACTATGCTTTCTACTAGTTTTTGCAGTTAATCCATACTGACCAATATTGGATCTGCACATAATATTGCTTGATGTTTAGATTGGTCAAGGATTCTTTTGAGATCTTCTGTAGTTAATGGATTGATGTTCTGACCAGAAGTGTCAGGAACATCAATAATAGTTATAGTTTTTGCAGGTGTGATGGGTACATGAGGAGGGCTAGAGGGTGGCAATTGTGTGTCTTGCACACTCTGGTCTGGTTGCTGCTCTTGCTCAGTTGTTGCCGTTACATCTTGTTTTTGTGTCTCTACCTCCTCTCCATCTTTCTTTTCTTCTTCCTTCCTCTTTTCTTCTTCTTTCTTTTCTTGTTCTCTCTTTTCTTCTTCTTTCTTTTCTTCTTCTCCCTTCTCTACCGCTGTCTTCTCTTCTCTCTTTTGGTGGAGCAGCTGCTTCTTCCTTGTATTCTTCTTCAAGAAAATCTTCAATCTTTTTATACAAGTTTTTCCATGATTTCATTGTTCTCTGAACAATTTCTTCCATCTTGTTTTGGAGAATAAAGAATACCCTGTACTTAGGTGTAAACCTAGTATTATGCCTTTTGACTGCTTTCTTTATTTGTTCCTTAGTCAAATCAAGCAATACGCTTGCTAGGGTTGATTCTCTCATCTCCTTCTCCATTTTCAAACAAAAATGTCATCTGTCTTCTACAATTTTAGACAATTCTTTTGGCAATTGTCCATTTAGTTCAAGTGGAGTGTACTTTAACTATGCCATCATTCCATAAATTGTTTCCTCTATCCTATTATGTTCTTCTTTAGTAAACTTATTGAAATCAACTTTATTTATATTACTTAAATCACCATTTCCAATATTTTTACATATTACATCAACTGAAGAATGGCTTACCTTTTCAGATTGATCTTCTTCATTAGTATCAGGTTGAGCCACATATCTTCTTCTTTTCCTTGGCTCTTCCTATGTTTCCTTGATTGGTTTCTTCTTTGTGGCTTCCTCTTTAGCCTTTTGAGTGGAGGCCCTTGTTGTAGCTCGGGTTGTTGGCTTTTGAGGTGATGGCATGGCAGATTTCTTTGGTTTTTGTTGAGCTAGAGGCTATTCTGTAGCCTTTCTTTTCTTTGACTCAGCTTCAGTTAGTGCTTCCTTGGCTTCTTTGTCTTCTGCACCTACCTCCTTGTCTTCACCCAAGCCTTGAGTTAATTCCATTGGGCCTTGTTCTTGTTCATCTTCATCATCATCATTGTCATCTTCTTCTTCTTCTACTTCAGCCTCAATTTCTTCACCAAATTTCTTCTTAATCTTCTTTAACAATTTGTCTTTCTTCTTTAATGTGGAAGCAGTCTTTAATTCCATATTTATTTTCAATCTTACCACATCATAAGTGCCAAAATGTGGAGTACTTTTATCTATCTCTTTTGCCAATAATGCAGTTATTGTTGGAGATGCCTCATCAACATTGATTTCATATCCAAATGGCCTTAGCCATCTCACTCTTGGAATTGCAGCTTGAATATATGTGAATTCAATATCAACCAAGAAGCATATATCATTAACATGTTTTTCTACTAAAGAAACTGGTATTCTCACCCTTTGCTTCATGGATTTCTTGAAATTTTCAAAATAACTTGTCATCAGGGTATCAAAATTTTCTCCCATCTGTTCTATATATTCATTGATTTGGGCAATGATAGTTCTATCATTCCTCCCTATAACTTTTCCGAAAGAGGGAAACTCATTTTGAACATAAAAGAATATACAAATTAGAATTGCTCCAAATTTGCATTGAGCACCCTTTGTCCTTCTTATGGCAGCTAGGTTTTTAGTAATCTGTTGTAGTTGCAGTTCTGCAAGATCATAAGTATGATCCTTTTTCACCAATTTGTAACCTACATCTACTGCAATACATGGCACACTGCTGAGTCTACTGGATTGATAGAACTTATGGGAATGACTCTAATAGCAAACTCAATTAGAGGATCCTGAATGGTGTGAATTGTCATTCCTCTCTTATTCCAGTGAGCACCAGTGTTCTTTTCAATAACCTCCTTCGATTCACTTCTCAAGGTTTTGAACCGATCTAGGGTAGGGTACCCAGTTACCCTATGTATGATTTCTTTGGTTAATTTGATGGGAATATCTTCCAACCACAAACTTCCACCATGAATTATGCTTAACACAAGTTTAACCCATTCTATTTTGAATACGGTGGGAAAGCTCAAAACTCGAGTCAAACCCTTTCTTTCAACAATTTTGAACTCATCTTTTAAGACTCCATCTACGCACAATTTCCCATAGGCTTGCCTTATCTCCGTATCTCCTAGGGCTCCTATCTTACAATTGTAGCATCTTCTCACATCTTGAACCATTACAACTTTTGGGGGTATTTGGGAGAGAGCTCCAGTTGGGTCGTTTTTGTATGCAACTTCAAGAATGGGATGAAAATTAGGTTGCTTGACCTCATTTGACACTAACTGAACTTCAAATGACTCTTTGTCCTCGGTTTTCTTGGAACTTGATGCCATTTATGCAAACTAGGGTTTCCTTTTTACGAAATATGAAACTACGTAACTTGGCACAAATGAGAAATACTTGAAGATTGATGGAAATGCATTGAGAAATGTTGCAATCTGCTTGAAATGCTAGATTCTCTGCTATGAAGTTGCTCTGCTCTCTTTCTCTTCTTTGCTTCTTGATCACGATGAGGAAAACTAATTGGAATCATGATAATATACCCTATTTCCATCACATTAAATGCTCAACTGCCAACTCGGCTTGCACTATATTTTCATTTTACTCGACTTCCATTGGAGTTAACCAACTCAAAATCAGTTATCAACTCGGTCGCTTGATAGGAACTCGGCATGTGTTGGAGTTTAACTCGGCATCTAAAGATGGCTCAGCAACACCATTTAGATTTTGTCTTGACATCTTGTCTTATGCAGATTTTATACTTTGCATTGCTTCTTTGTCTTGGGACTGATGTGTGATATAGCTTTGTATATCAGTCCCATATACTTCTCATGCTTAGTTTGATGAAGTGTGATCACTTGACCCATTAGGTGAAGTGATCCTCCACTTGATGTGTTGCATTCATCTTTCTTTTTTGAAGTCTTATTCACTTGCCCCCTTATCTTTTTGACATCAATCTTTTCTTTGCCCTTTTTTTCTTCAGTCTTGGGTGCCTTTGACCTTGTAGGACAGTTTCTACTAATATGACCAATTTTTAGACAACTGAAACATGTGGTTTGATTCAACCATCTTTTATAGTTTCCTTTGAAATGTGTTCTTATGCAGTTCTATGGTATATGTCCATATTCCTAACAGCAGTGATAGCTATCCTGGTGTTGTAATCCCAATGATAGTGACTTACACTTCCTTTTGATTTTTCTGGTTGATTTGATGTCCACATAGGCTTTGATCTACATTCAAATGCTCTATGTCCATACTTCTTGCAATTATGACAATGTCCATCAAATTTTTGTCTCCTTGTAATTCTGGATTTGCAATCTTGTGTAATATGTCCTTGCATGTTGCATTTGTGACAGTAGCTCTGGCTCTTGGGTGTATTTGGCTGATTGAATCTCCTACTCCTGCAAACATTAGTTGTATGCCCCTTCTTATTACAGTAATGACAAGTGGGTTTTTAATTCTTACCTGTGTCATCTTTTTGCTCAACACTCTTTGATGATTCCCCAACTTTAGTGATGTTGTATCCAAGTCCTGATGTATCATGGGCTGATTTTGGGGATTTCAGCAACTGTTCAAAATACTTGATGGCTTCACTTGACTTGTTGACATTCTCTACTACCTCTCTTTCTCTGTTCAATTCATTCTGCAGT
Source organism: Cupressus sempervirens (assembly GCA_028749045.1). Lineage (NCBI taxonomy): Eukaryota > Viridiplantae > Streptophyta > Pinopsida > Cupressales > Cupressaceae > Cupressus > Cupressus sempervirens. The sequence goes on from CM053792.1 coordinate 741,208,749, forward strand.
TGTTCATTCTGCATCTTCAAAGTAGAGATCTCAATAGCTTTCATATTGAACTCATGATGAAGATTCATTATTTGGGCAAGTGTATCCATCTGCATGTTTGAGATCCTTGTTAATTCAGTACATTTTTCTTCAAGTCTATTTGTAAGATTTCTTTTTTCATTTTCCATCATGACTCTATCCTCAACTGCTCTTTTCTTTTGTTCAGTGATTTCACATAACATTATGGCCTGTGTTTCATATTCTATCTTGAGAGATCTTATCTCCTCTGCTTGAACTTTGTTTTTCTCCATCAGTTCTGCTATTGTTGCATCAAACTCTTTAGTGTCTCCATTGGCACACAGTTTTGTGGTATCAATCTCATTGTAGTTTATATCATTTTCAGCTATGGCTATATCCTTCCTTCTCTTCAAGTCTCAATTCTTCCCTTGCTTCTTCTACTTTGTGTAGAGCCAGTTGCACATCAATCACTTGATTGTCAATAATCTTCCCAAGTTTGAAGACTTCCATCTATAGATCTTTTTCTTCAAGTTGTTAGACTTCTTTTTGTGAGAACCAATTGCTCTGATACCAATTGTTGGAATATTCAAATAGGAAGAATGCTTCTGAGAGGGCGGGGGGGGGTGTGTGGGGTGAATCAAAAGTATTGTATTTTTACCATTAAATCTTTTAATTAAAAGTAGATTGTATGCATATAAACATATCAAACAATTATGAGAAACACATAAGCATCACCACATAACACTTGAGATCTTGGTAACCCAGAAACCCTCCAGGAATAAGAAGGTAAAACTGGGGTGGGGATGATACCCACAAAATTTACTGCAGCAATAAGGTTTTAACCACTTCTGATGGTCTGCCCTGTTAAAGGCCTGCCCTTTTAAAGTCTTTAATCTGTATCAATAGTGACCTGGTTAAAGGATTTACAAACACTTTACATGAAGTGTCACCCTGTTAAAGGATTTAATCACCTAGTTAAAGGATCTACAAAATAGTTGTTAAGCTAACCTATCACCATAGGATTTTCATTCTAATTGCTAGAGAATATTAGATATAATAAACTTGATAGAATATAATTCTTCAATTGCTAAATACATGCACTCGATTCTGCTCTCTCTGATCTTGATCCTCTGTGATCTGATACTCTTTTCTCTGAAATAGTTTTCCTTTTAACACCCTTGTATATCCACTCACTCCTTTTTTATCAATGAAATTTTGTCTTCCTTATAAAGACATTCAAGGATTTAGGGTTAGGTATGGATCTATGATCCATATTCAATCTCTATTTCTCGCTCATTGTTTGCATTGATTCCATTGGTTGCATGCCTTCTGCATTTTTCTTATTGGTTGCATGTAGATTGCATAAGAAATACAAAATATTCGATCTTATCATTTAATCCTTCGATATTTGTCACATGTCGGCCATGAAAATTGTTTACATATGAATCAATGAAGTTACAAACTCATATGTACATTCTGTGTTACTCGGCACTTGCTGATTTCATATGCTCGGCACTAATAAAAAATTGGCTTACTCAACACCTATTGCATTTTTGTATTGCTTGGCATCATTTGTGACTTGGCACTTGAATATCACTCGGCACTTGTATCTGCTCGACACTTGATTCTGCTCGGAACCTAAAGTCATTCGGCACTTGAACTTCACTAGGCACCTGATCTTCACTCGACACTTGGAGACTATTCGGCACATGAAGATCACTCGGCACCTGAAGTCTTTCTTGACTCAGCTCATGTTGTGACTTGGCATACATGGTGTACTCGGCTCCAATATAGAAAGTGGTTAAGTGTATTGGCACTCAAGTGTCAAAAACCATTATGAGGTTAACAAAAACAACTACATACTATTGGACTGACTGAATGTACTTTTCTTGAAAGAAAACAAAAATTTTCAAAATTTTTTAGACCATCACAATGCCTTGAAAACTCATTTATATAGACATGAGTTGCAACAAGCAAAGGGAAAGTGTGATTGACAAGTGTTCTTCCAAATAAGAAAACAAAACAACATAACAAGAGACAAAAGCGAGCATAATAGAATGCCAAGAGCATCAAAATTCTTAGGGTAGGCCTGTTTCTGTTACTGTTGCAAATCATCAACTTTTTATTTGTCCCCCATTATTCCAAATATTCAGAATACATGGCTACCAAATTGGCCAACGAAGGGTTATTCTGTGGCGCCTCCAAATCAATTTTTTCCTATGGGTTTGCACTGCTTTCACCTTGAGTAGGCAATATTACCTTTTTACCTTCTTCTTTTGTCAAATCTGGTGTTGACATGTCAATGACCTGCACCTCACCTTTTGTTCCTCATCATCATTTGTACCGCCTTCTTCTAACTACTCATCAGAAGGAATACCTGTTAGCCAAGTGTTAAACCATGCATCATCAAACCAGCTGAATTGTAGGATATCATCTTGCTTTTTTAATATGTAGTTAGCCTCATTTTCAAGACCAACAAACTCTTGTCTCAAAGAATAAAAAGATAACTGGACTTTAATGAATTCTTTTGTCGTGATGGCCCACTAGGCATGCCCCTTTTTATTTATAACTTTATTTATCCTTATGTAGAAAAGGTCATCCAATTCTTTACTCCATTCATCCTTACTTTTCAATTTATTCTTTCTATCTAAGGCACAAGGAAACAAATCAAAATTTTGATTCTTGTGTCTGCTTAAATAAGAAACAATTTTTAGTTGTAGAGCAATTCTCCTATTATCAAAATCTGACAGGTTATTAGCAACATCATACATTTTTTCAATATGTTCATGGGAAGACCTTATAACTAAATAACATAAAAGGGTGATTTCTTTCTCCCTTTTTTCCCACTTATTAACAATAGGCTTGAGGGTTTCATCATGGGTTTTTCAGTTCCTCCCATATACTTGTTACTCTTGCCAACTTATCATAGAACAAGGGCCATTCAATTTTGTCTACATTATAGCCTTTCTAAGCTTATCCTCATATTGCATATTTAACTCTACATGTAAGGCCCATAGCTTTCTTTTCTCTTCCTCAAAATCCTCAACTATGTAATATTCTGGCCTTTGAGGTGTGTCTAGTATTTCTACAAGAGGGGTGGATTTAAAAGGTTCCACTGGAGGATGGGGGTATGTTATTCTTGGCTATTGGACTTCCCCATTAGCTTGTCTTCAATCTTAGTTCTCCTTTTTACCTCCTTATTATAGGCCTCTAGAATTTTTTCATATTTACTCTGTAGTTCAAACATAGCCTGTTCCTCTTTCTTAGCAGTGGCCAAAAGAAATTGGGATGAATCCACATTCCAATGTGCTGCCTGCACATGAGAGGTATTAACAACTCTTCTCAAAATTATGTTTCCCATCAATCCACACTCATCTGGTTGTGATTATGTGGCTCTAGATCCTCTTCTATATGACCAACTAACCAATGCGGCTTGATCATCAATGAATGTACTGCCTTGGAAGTCCCTTTTATTTTGATATTGCAAAGTTCGTTTATTTGAAATAAACCTGAAAACTAAGGCATCAACAATATCCCAATTTGGTAACAATAAAATGTTAGATGCCTTCACCATTTGCCTTCCATCCTCAGGGCTTATATTTTGAAATTCTTTTATCATTTTTTTTTTTTTTTGGTTCAGGATGGAAGCTTCATCCATTTCTAGATTCTCTATTTTCAACCTTTTACATTTTTCCTCAAAAATATTCATGTTTACCCTCCATGCAAACTGCTAAAAAGCCCTAGATTTCACAAAACTGTCATTAGCCAAAAATTGATGACTTTCCTGTTCTAACATAGGGTCCAATTCCCTGCCTTTATAGTCAGCTATTGTTAGGTCCAAACTTGGTAGAGGAGTCTCTGGAGGGTTACCTTCATCCAATTCTATTGGAGTAATAAAGATACCTCCCTTTGATCCCATCTACTAAATTTTCTCACCAGTGAGCTATTCTTCTCCAATCCTCGAAGGGAGTTAAGTGGGTGAATATTCCTCAACTTGAGGCCTCTCCTCTTTCATTACCTTCTGCCTCTTGGTTACTAGGCTCATCAGGTCTGTCCTCTTGGGCTGTATTGGTCATATCTGCATTATTTGCATCCCAGGTCATATCTGTGCTCCACAACTGGATTGGCAATGCTTTCCCATTTTCTTCTCTGTTCAAATTCATCTCTTTACCAAAATAAGTCACCCCTTTGAACAAGAACATGTGCATCAATAGAGAATAGTGTCTAAAAGTTTTCTCTACCTTCCCTTTTGCAATTCCAACTAAACCAGTATGAATTTCTTTAGCCAAATAGGAAGCAAAATCAAAGATAACACCACACCAAAATAAGCAATTTGAACCATCATAGACATAAGGCCAATGGGCATGAAATCCTATTCATCTTCACAAAAAACATGGCACAGGGTCCTGTTTATCTCTACAGCCTAGGAAGTGAAAATAGTCATCTTAAAAGGTTCTCTAGAGGCTACAGTAATTACTGGCAGAGTTCCTATTATACTAATGTGTGCCCTCAGTGCACCTCCCCTAATTAAATCCTTCTTTGCTTTGTATTCATTCTCTAATTCTAGTAGATTGATTGGCACATGGTAATCTGACAATGGTTCTAGGTGAAAAACCTCTCTAATTTATTCAGGACTAATTGAGATCAGAGGCATACCATCATTTCTTCTGACCACCCTAATAGCTTGGTCATAATTCCTAGAAATGGCTTCAAGAAAACCATAATCCATGAAAACACTTGGAACTACTAGCTTTACAAAATCAAAATTCCAAACATTAGCACGTGGGGCAAACAAATTCCTTTCTGAAAACCACTTTTTAAACAAGACAAGACTAGTTTGAGTAGTTGTTGCATCCCTAACCCAATTCCCCTTATCATATAAGCCATTAACAATTTTAAGCCTAGGGTTTAAGGAAATCAATTTTTTAACTCGTGCAAGTTCAGTGGTGGATTCTGGGAGTAATTCTAACAAAAAGATAATGAACATTCCTATCCATATAATTAACTTGACCAGAAAATGCTTTCTTAGGAGCCATCTTGATCGTGATAATAGGAACTGGAATGTTACAGAGATTATATATGAGTACTTACTTGACTTGCCAAACTTATTCTTCTTTGAACCTCTATAGTTGCTCTCGAATAGATGAAGAATTAGTTCACATTTGTACCAAGCTAAACACTATATGATCAACGGGCTCTTGTGCTTAGAAAATGTGAAGTCTTTGTTTTCGTGGGACTGGAATTAATGAAAATATCCTATATTATACTCTATTTCTCCCACATGCAAAGCTTTCATTCATCATTAATGTGCAAAATAGAAAATAGAGTGGCATCACACTTCTTTTTAAATTTGCGTTGTTGATCCTTGAAAAACCTATGATCTAGAAATGAAAACTAGGTTGACTCACTTTTCTTCTTAGTACATTGGTAGTCAAACCAATAAACTACCTCCATCTGTATCTTTCCTTCAATGCTAGCATTTCAATTTGTGCCCATTGATGACTGGGGACACGTGTCATCTAGTTACTACCTTGTTATGCCTAACTTTCAGGCATCCTACTATAGCGAGTATATGACAACCACTGATTTTGCTTTGATCGTGTGGCAGATATTTAAAACAACTTTCAAGAGAACAATGGTGGGTCTCTCGTTCACTAACTCACTATACATAATCTTCGCACATCTTTTCATAGTGAGTTAACGAGTATCGTTGATCCATGCTTGATCTGATGATCAGAATTCTTTACATGTTTTATACATGGGGAGTGGGTCCAGGTCACCATGGCGTTGAGCTGGTTTAATATGTAATCACATGTATATATTGTTTTAAACCTTTAGTGACACCTCATGTCCTTGGCCTTGCCATGTTTGTTACTTTCAGGCGGGTCGCTACATCGCTACTGGAAAAATTGCTAATTATCTGGCTATCAATATAGCGAGTTTTGACCAATTCATAATTTCTGGCTTATAGATGCTTAGTAGGATGCCACCGTGTTGTTTGCTCTACATAGGGCAGCTTTGTCAAGTCACTCAATTCCCACCTTTGAGGATTTTCTGTTACATCACAACCTTTCGATCAGTCACTACATCGCTACCGACAAAATTACTAACTATCGGGCTAGCAATATAGTGACTTTTTGGTAACCATCAAAACCTACACTGGGAAATAAAACTATGAGTGACAAAACTTCCACAGAAATAAAAGAAAAGCTTTCACAATATTTTCCTCAGGATCCTCAAAATTATTTCTTACTTTAAAAGAACACCATCTTTTTCAATGACCGAGCCTTTGCTATGTCGCTACCAGAAAATTGGTTTTTATTCGGCTAGCGATATATCAACCTCTGGTAGATTCACAATTCTGGTGACAAAAAACAAAGATGCATTGATTGAGACTTTTCCAATTAAAACTGGTATTAGATGAGGTAGTCGTGCATATTTATATGATTTCACGAGAATTTTTGCGGTCACATCAACCTTAAATAGGTTACTGCCTTTTGCAAAATTTGAGCACTTGCTAAGTCTCCACCGATAATTCACATGGATTTTTTGATAGTTACTTAGTGAATTACAGGAGAAACTTGAACTCTGGCGACACCATTTGTGAGTTTTTCCACATGCATTCTTCTTAATACTGACAAGCCTAGGACATAGCACGTGATCAAAATGCCTTCATATTAACACACATTTTGTGGTGCTGGACTTCATTTTTCAGTATCACGACATAATTTTCTGATGGTCACTACCTCACTATGTGTAATCTTCGAGCATCTTGCTATAGTGAGTATGCGACAAATGCAGATTCAAATAAGTTCCAACGATAGGATAAAACCCTATCAAAGGGACTCAACAATGACCTCAAAGCAGGTAGGAAAAGAATATTCACTTCACCATTTTTTTAAACTTTCACGCCAAAATAAAATAGAAAGGGCAAGACCTAGGGCTTTATACAAATTTTGAAAGATATCAAAATATGAGACCAAAACTTAAAACTCTAGGACCTAACAAAAGAACTCAGATTTGATTTTTCACCATGATTCTAAGAAAATTTAATACGTAAAAAATTAGACCAACACAGGTTATAATGTTTTCCAAGCATTTCTATTGTTACCAAATTTTACAATTGCTACCAAGTCCTTTGAACAAATCCCAGTGGTTACTGAGGAGATTTAGTCAATGTGAAGTCCAACAATTTAAATCATACATTTCAATATATGCCATGTTTATTAGTGGTTACCAAGTAATGCAATGCTTACCAAGTTTGTTGTTCATATTATGTGAAGCCAGTGTTAACTAAGCTACTCTATGCTAACCAAGTGATTCAATGTTTACCGAGTTGCACAATATCTATCAAGTCACCAGTGTAGATAGAGTTCAAGACTACTTGAAAGTGATTAGTATGAACCAAGCTTATACATCTACTGAGTGCAGGATGACACCAAGCTTTGATAGTGGATGCCAAGTATCAGAACCGCACCAAGTCAGTCTTTAGAACCTGAGTGTCTTCATGTGGGCCGACTTTGTAATATTTGTGTTAACTTGTATCATGGTCAACTTTGTAATTAAGTAATTTGGATTGGTATATATATGTAATGTATTGTACCATATCAATGTGTTGAAGAATGTGAATATGAATTGTGTATGCAAAAAGTTCAACTTATCAATGCAACAGAAAAAGAGAAAATTGTAAAGGCCATAACAACATAAGGAGCAACAAAGACATATCTATCATAGAAAGGTGATCAATACACAAAGGAATCTCTTTCAACAAACCCAGTTGCAAATCAAAGATCTACTATTGCTTCATGCTAACAAGTGAGCTAGTCAAAATCCTTTAACAAGATAGACCTAACAGTCTATCATAAATCTCTTTACCTAGTGCATACTTCATTGTATGTTTGTCACAAGGTGGACCTAACAGTCCTAATTACTCCTAACAAGGTAGATCATTAGAAGTGATCAATGTAAGCCTTAACATGCCATCTTTATGCTATAGTAATAAAGTTTGTGGGTATCATTTGCACCCCAGTTTTACTTTCTATTTGAAAGGTTTATGGGTCACCAAATCTTTGTGTCAAAGTATTATGGATGCTTTCATGTTTTTAGTTTCTCATGCATGCAATTCGATTAGATGTAATGAATTAATTACTAATTGAATTATTGGTTTAAGAATTGAAAGTGTTAAAATTTTAGAAGTTACTAATTCACCCCTCCCCTCTCAGTAACTTAGCATAGTCTTGAATATTTCCAACACAACCTCCTCCTATGCTAACCATGATGAATCCTCCATTGTCCTTCATTTCAATTTGACCATATACTCTTCATATGTTATGTTGCTTATGTTTTTTTCTCACACAACTATCCCATATCTCCTCAATCTATTTTGTAGCTAAAGTAGATATCCAAACACTCCACTATACTTCTACAATGTCATCTCCATAACCTCCTGATAATATTTTGTCAAATCTAAAATGTTAAACATTAGTTAAATATTGAGCTCAACAAGCAACTCTACTTCATAGGCATTTCCAGAATCATGTTTTTTGACTATCTTGGACTGTCCAAACTTCTTCATTTTCAAATTATTATATGTACCCATTGGAAATCTCTCCTTCCTCAAATGAACCTTTACTTCATCTCTTGTCTAAAATTCCTTATACCTCATTTTTACATTTTCTTTAGCCTTATACTAGTATTCATCTATGTAATGTGCTTCCTTACCTCTTCATGAATGTTCTTCAAATGTTCAACAAAATATTTTTCTTTAGCACTACTTATATCTCCTTTATCTAACTGCATCAATTCGGAAATTTTTCTAGGACTTTTCCCATATATAGTTTGGAATGGTGATTTACCAGTAGTACTATTGATAGAATTATTATATGCAAATGATGTCTATGGTAAAATAATATCCCAACCTTTTGGTTTATCTCCAAGAAAGCATCTTGACAAATTTCTCAAACTCCATTTTACAACTTCTATTTTTCCATTAGTTTGTGGATGATGGGATGAACTAAAATTCAAATTTGTCTTAAATTTATTTCACAAAGTACACCAAAAATATCAAAAAAATTATTTCACAAAGTACTCTTTGGTAGGTCACGTACTCTGACCACTTCAATTAAAAAAAATTTGCAACACGAACAACATCACTTGTCTTCTTGCAAGGAACAAAATGTGTTATTTTTAGAAATCTGTCAACCACCACAAATATCGAATCATGCACTTGTTGTGTCCTTGGTAATCCAAGAACAAAATCCATGCTAACATATCCCCATAGCTTCTCAGGTATAGGTAATTAATGATATAACGCCATATTTTCCTTCACTACTTTCACCATCTAACATACTTTGTAACACTATAAAATTCTTCACATCTTGCTACAATTATGGTAAATAATAATTCTTATCAACCAAAGCAATTGTTTTATCTCTACCAAGGTGTCCAACCAATCCTCCACTATGCTTCTCCTTGATGAGATTCTCTCTCATAGAAATTTTGGGAATGCAAAATTGATTTCCCTTGAATAGTATACCATCTTTGATTATGAAATCCAATCACTTTATCCTATCAAGTGTAAAAACTTCTGTACAAGCTTTCCAAGCCTCACCAAAACCAGGATCCTTTAGATACAAATTCTTGTGTTCTTTGAACCCAACCACCTCAACCTATATTTCTATAAACAAAACTTATCTTCTACAAAGACCATCTACAACTCTATTAGACTTTCTACTTCTATGTCTCAAAAAAAAATCACTCTGCAAAAACTCAACCCACTTGAAATGCCTTCGATTGAATTTTCCTTCACTATTCAAATATTGCAAAGCTTGATGATCAGTATACAAAACAAACTCCTTAGGAATAATATAACATCTCCACTTCTTCAATTCTTGAACTATAACATAAAATTCTTGATCCTAAACATAATACTTTCTTTTGGCATCATTCAATTTCTCAATGAAATAAGCAATAGGTCTACCTTCTTGGCTTAGAATACCTCCTATTGTGGTACAACTAGCATCATAGTCTAATTAAAACACCTTATTAAAAATTTGGAAGTGCTAAAATAGATTATTAGGTAATTTTTAGTTTCAAAGGATTAAAAGTTTTAGTTGCTCCTAAAGTCCACTTAAATTATTTCCTATCTCCTCTCATGGTTTTAATCAAAGGTTCACAAATACTACTACAACCTCTTATAAACTTCATCTAAAAACTAGCTAGTCTATGAAAAGATGTTACCTCACTCACACTCCTTAGAATAAGTCATTCAAGAATAGCCTTAACTTTCTCAAGCTCTATTTTTAGACCTTCTATTGAAACTACAAATCCTAGGTATACCAACTCCTTCATGAAACTACACTTCTTAAAATTTATTAGCAACTTTTCCTCCGTCAACTTATCAAACACCTTACAGATGTGCATCAAATGATTGTCCAATGTCTTACTAAAGATTTTTTAGGATTAAACCATGAACAAAAATAACAATTACATGCAAATATAAACAATATAAGAAAATAATAAATCACACAAAAAAGAACACAAGACACCAAGATTTAACATGGTTCACCCAATCCTCAGGCTACATCCACCAAACAACAAGTTCGATATTATTATGATTCAGTGATTATAACCTAATTACAATCTGTAATCCCTTACAAACCAATAATTTTGCAAGAACCAATTTTCACATCACAACTATGAAACAATCCCTAACACTAAGCTCTTTTATACAAGTATTTTTATTGCTCTAGGGTTATAATTAATAATTACATGTCAGCCCAAAATCTTGATAAAATAGGGCTAAAAAAATTTAAAAATTTATGAAGTATGTATAGTACTTTTTTTATTAGTCACCAAAATCTAGCAATCTCCCACATGGGGATTGATTACTCTCCACTCTAAAGAACAATCTCCCACTTGGAGATTGATCCTATGGCTATGTCGCTACTGCATGAGGCTCCCACTGGATCAAACCACTCTGGACTCTACTGATCTTTTATTCATGTTTAGTCTAGCAGACCAACAAAAGCTGAAGAGGAGTTCAACTTATCCCTTGTTACTACCTTTGTAAACATATCTGCTAGATTGTCATCTGTATGCATCTTGTCTAGCTTTAGTTATCCATACTCCAAAATTGATTGAATGAAATAGTATGGCAACTGTATGTGTTTTGTCTTTGAATGTATGGTTGAATTCTTCGCAAGATGAATGGAACTTTGACTATCTATAAACAAATAATTATCCTCCTAAGGATGACCCAATTCTTTCAAGAAGAACTAAAGCCATATCATCTCCTTGGCTGCCTCTATAGCAGCAACATACTCTACCTCTATAGTGGATAAAGCATTAACCTTTTGTAACCTAGAAACCCAACTCATGACTGCCCCATCAATAGTAAAGACATAACCTATAGTACTCCACTTGGTATCAATATCCCCTACCAAATCTGAGTCAACATAGCCTTATAAATCAGTAGTAGAGCCCCCAATGTGTAAACACTTATTAGATGTTCCTCTTAAATATCTAAGAATCCATTTGACTACATTCCAATGCTCAATTCCTAGATGACTCATATAGTACCTCTGACATCTTATCCTCCAAATGACCAAGTACAGTTGTGCTAATAGCTTTAACATTCTCCATAAAAAACATTGCAACACCTTCTCAACATAATCATCTTGAGGTAGTGTCAATTTCCTTTTCTTCCTAGCTTTGCAAATCTTCATACCAAGGATTTTTTTTTCTACCCCCAAATCCTTCATAGCAAATGCATGTGCTAATTGGCATTTCAACCCCTTTATATGATCCATGTTAGACCCAACTACAAGCATATCATCAACATATAAACATAAAATAATGTAGCTATCATCATCCAACCTCTTAAAATAAACACAATGATTTGACTGACACCCATTGTATCATGCATAAAACTGTCAAATTTTAGATACCATTGCTGAGGTGCTTGCTTTAAGCCATATAAACTTTTCTTCAATTTGCTCACTATGTTCTCCTTACCTTTGACCTCAAATCCCCATGGCTGAGACATATATATCTCTTCATCCAAATCACCATGAAGGAAGGTTGTTTTAACATCAAGCTGCTCCAAATGAAAATCTCCAGTAGCCACAAGACTTAAAATAGTATGGAGAGAAGTCATTTTAACAATAGGAGAAAATATCTCATCAAAATGAATTCCTTTTTACAAAAACTCTGATATTATTATGATTTAGTGATTACAACCGAATCACAATCTGTAATCCCTTACAACTCAATACTGCCACAAGAACCAATTTTTGCATCACAACTATGAAATAATCCCTGACCCTAAGCTCTTTTATACAAGTATTTTTACTACTATAGGGTTCAATAAAATATGGTCCAAGATCAAAATATCATCTAGGTAAATAATGACAAACTTACCCAAAAACTCCTTCAGTGCCTTATTCATGACTCTTATGAAATTGCTCGGTGCATTGGCTAGCCCAAAAGGCATAACTAACTACTTGTACAATCCTTCCGTAGTCTTAAAGGTAGTATTGTACTCATATTCTTCTTTGATGAAAATCTAATGGTACACACTCTTTAGATCTATCTTTGTGAAATACATAGCTCCACTCAAATAGTTTGTAATATCATCCATCTGCAACAATCTAATCCATAAAAAAATATTGATTTTAAAAAACATTGATGTTAGAAAACACACACAATCTAATCCATAAAAAAAATTATGCTAGAAATGGATTGTGGAGATATGATATTATTAACTCTTAGATGCCTTTTCTTAAAAATAATCTAGTGCCCTTCTAACCAATGCGACAAAAACAATTATTGAAAATACCATAATGAAGCTACTTAGCTTGATGACATATAAATAGAATGGCAATGAAGCTAGTAAGCTCAGCAATTATGTGAATAATATGCCAAATAATGAAATAATACAAATGGATTAGGCTAACAAACAATCAAGCAATGACAATGGATTAATTTTCTTTGAATGACATTAATATAGTTTGTTAATAGTAATAAAAAATTTGTGGATCGTAAGGCCAAAGTTTGATCAAGACTCTTTCAAATCTTCATATCCAATGTGTTAAATATGTTGTGCATCTCAATAATTAAAAGACGGATTTTGAACGAAGGTTATTTGAAGCCTTCTTACGATTACCTTTGCACTATTATTTTCCTTCTTTCCTTGTCAAACTATCTATGAATAAAGTATTTTGTTCCTATACATGCATTTTTCACCTTCAATGGATCTCCATAGAATACTCATCCCTCCAAATGATCCAAAATAATTCATAAGTGCATACATAATACTTCTAGTAGTTAAGTTTACCTAAGCTCTAAAGTAATAGTTTGACAACTTGCTTGAGTTATATCTACTATAACATTTTTTTTAATGGACAAGTGTCACAAGGGGATTAGATGGTCAAACTGGAGGGTCAAAGGGAGTTATGAAAGAGGAGTGTGGAAGAAATGTAAGAGGCATTTAAGGGCCATTAGGGCATGTAAGAGCCATTAATGCTCTTGGATAGGAATGTAAGAGGATGGGGGAGGACTTTGACTTTGTCTTGGGTTAGAAAGTCTTAACCCATGTTTAAAGTTGTGCACATGTTTAGGAGGGGGATTAGGCATTAGCTTAGGAGGGGATTAGGAGGGAAGATGCTTAGGATTAGCGAGGTGGTTTACTAGGTGGCTAAGTAAGGTTGGCATGGGTGAATGAGTTGGCTTTGGGTAAGGATAGGGTTTAGGGATGGTCAGGGTTTAGGAATTAATTTATTAAATGATTTATTTAATAAAAGGGGGATGTGAGATTAAATTAAATAGATTTATGCATTTATTTAATTTAATAGAGGAAAAGAGATTTAACAAATAAATTGATTTTGGGTTGTCATATGATTTTATCAAATGGACTATAGTTAATGAAATTAACTAATTAACTATGAGATGATGATTAATTAATTAAATATTAAATACTTAAACAATAATGTCCTAGAAGATGACTAAATAAGGTTACTTAGTGATGTAATCAAATTTAGGTGTTTACATTTTGCCCCTCTTTGACATAGTGTTGGGACAACACTAGTTTAAAGAAGTTTGAATGTAAACAATGTAAAGAAGATTTTTACGGCAATAGGGTTGCCCCAATCTTGAGTAGAAGAGGAGAGAATGGATTGTGTGATGTCCACTCAAGAAGATGGTGGGGAAAGAAGGTGATGCTCAACAACTTCTTGAAAAGGTACAAAAAACTAGGGTGAGCAGGAGGATGTAGAAGGACAAAGAAAGTGTTAAAATGGAAATGAAATTGGAAAAATAATAGGGTTGGAGGAGAGGGAAGTAATGCACCATAGGGGGCCTATAACAGGGTCTAGGTGGGCCATAAAGGATTATCTACTCTCATAATAATGATGACATATTGTGATTTTTGAGCTTTGAGTTGGAGGATGTGATGGCTATGTAGGGATGCCAAGAGCATCAGGTAGACATGGTATGATGTGTACGGGTACGAAGGACACTACACTGATTGGTAGGCACTAAAAATTTTCACTTATGATTTTTGTTTTTCATTTGATAGTGTGCTTGAAGTTTTGAAACTGCATTCCTGTAGGCACGGGTCTAGCGGGATTGCACTAGTGATCAACGAGACAACGGTCCTACAAAATGGCCAAGGGAAAAGAATAAAATGAGGGATGAAAGCCATTTTTGTTGGAAAGTGAATCTAGTTTACATCTCTTGCAGAAACTTGAAAACTTGAATTCTAAAATGCTGAAATGAAAGCTATCAAGGATCAAACACCTATGCCATAGTTACAGTACATTGTGAAGTTGATTTTAGATATAAAAAAGAAGAAGAAAACATGACATAAATCATTCCCAATTTTATGTTCACAACTCAATTTCTCTACCATGGCCTGAGCTAAAACCCTCAATACTGCATCCAAAATTAAGGAATGAAACACAATTATGCCCGCAATGCAGAATTGAAATGTATTTTTTATTATTCCACTTAGTACTGTGTCAATAAATTCGATAAATTCAAGAAATTCTACTACCATGCAAATTAACTTACATTGATTTCGAAGTTTAGGCCCTAACAACAGTTGAAAGGTAAAGTGTTGTAAGAGAATGTGTTAAAAACAAGCAAAAGTACACATTTAGAATGAATGTAGATATTGGAAACAATGAAGAAACATAAAATCATCTTATACATAATAAGAATTATGTCAGAGATGAACTCAAGAAATTGAGCACTATTGGAGGTGCTCAGCCAGATATTCTAACCATCTTGAGTGATTTGGAGAGAGGCTTCTATAAGGGAATGAGAATTGTGAGTTAACATATAATGTCTTAAAATAGTTGAGTGCTACCTAACTATGTCCAAGTTGTCTTTACACTAGAGGCATACGCTGCCTACTAGGTTGCCTATGTACCCATATCCATGGGATTAAGACCCTTGAACTACTCACTCTAACAAATATGTAGTTCTAGTTTCTAATTGTTTTGATGTAGTTGTATAACTATAACCGTTGGTAAGCTTTACTCACCTGAAAAAAATCTTCTCCATCATACACCCACTCAGGTGAATTAGGCAATTTTCTATAATTACAATATTGTAATACCCTAGTGCAACCTTTGTGTTGTAGTTTACAATTAATGTAAGGTTAACTGATATATGTCTTAACTAACTACTTATATAGTTCAAGTGAAATAAACACATCAAAAATGAGAAAGAAAAAGAAGAATCTACTTACCAATAGGCATTGTCATTGCATCTATGGTCATGCTACTTGTTGAGTGATTTTTTATTTTTTTTGTTGTGCAAAGATCTATCTATCTATATACATACATACATATTATTAGTATGAATGCTCATGATACTACTTTGGGGTAGTATTTTGAGCTTTGGAGAACATTGGCATGTTGCATTCATGATTGTGTTTGTCATTAATGACAACATAGTATGGTTTCTATAGAGTCTGGAAGAATAGCAATTATAGATCTTATGTTGCATTGTAACTGAGTAAGGGTTAAGTGATGCATAGTTAAGGACATGTTCTTGAGAGTGTTTCAATGATGTGGTTAAGAGGACGAAGTATGAGTCAAAGATGTACAATAGTTATGTTTGATTTACTATGAGCAACATAGAAATAAAGCATCTGTTCGGCAATTTATAATGCTTGAATTATTTCTTTAAGCCAAGATATAATGAGGTGATGCATAGTCAACCAATGATAGAGGAAAATTAAGTGATGATTTTAGCAAGTGCACAAGACTTGGAGTCGTACATGTAAAGTTGTGTAATAGACTGTGAGCCGGCAATGCTATTACAAATGTAATTAATTAAATATCTTATTTTAATTAATTGGGAAAGCCTCAAGGCTGACTCAAGGAATTATTATGAAGATATGGTATAAAGGAAATATGTTTTCCTTATTTGAAAAAGTATGTAGAAGTATTGTGATCATTGTTAAAGTGCAAAGTGCGTAAAGGAGCAAATTTTTGATTGAATGCATGTTTATGATAAAGGAAAATGTCCTTCCTTTATATCAAATTCATAAAATAATTATGTGAGTCATTTGTTAGACCTTCTCAATTAATTACAAGTGATCCAAGAGATTATTGGATGTGTAATTCATGATCTGCTTACAAGATCAGAAGGAGAAGTAGTTTGGTTGATAGGAAAGAGATAGAGGAAGGAAGTACAATTTAGTAAATTATTATTCTACAAGGAATAATACAGAGATTATTTGGATAGTGGGTTCATTACTCTTAACCTTGAATTTTTTTGGGAAATGGGTCCAGCTATCTTCCAGAACTCCTAACAAGCTTGGAACAACTCTTAACAAGGTTAGAATCTCCTAACAAGGATTCAAAATCTCCTAACAAAGAGTCATATGTACTAAATGTTGTAACGAACTCCTAACAAGGTCTATCCTCTAAAAAGGAATATTTATATTAGTACATCATCTTGTGGGTACCATCCCCACCAAGGTTTTCCCTTCGATTAAGGGTATCCATAGTTTACATATTTGGTGTTATTATGTAAGAGTATCTTGTTGTGGTTTCGATTTACATTACTCATATGGTTAAGATTGTTTAAAGTTATTATCTGTGATATTAACTGGATAACTGATTCAACCCCCCTCTCAGTTACATCTGCGGACTATATATTCTAACATATACATATAGACATATATACACATACATGTATATACATACATACATACATACATACATACATACATACATACATACATATACAGAGATCACAAGGGCATGAAAACAAGATGTAGAGATCACAAGGGCACAAAAATGAGATGCAAAGATCACAAGGGCATGACTACAAAATTTAGCGATCATAAGGGCACATCAATGAAATCCTAGTTCTCCACAAATCTCCACAATCCACAAGATCTCTCTCTATATCTACATACATACATACATACATTGATACATAGATATGTGTGTGTTCATACATCTACATATACAATCTTATCACCTTGGAAAATTGTATTTGATCCTACTAGCTGGGAACAACTAATTATGGTTATGGCTTGTTTCTTTCTAAAAATATCTACTATGATATATTTTTATAAAATTTCTTGTGAACTCTACCCATTTTTCCTGGTCTACATTATTTTTGTGTAGGATCTTGAGTTAAGTCACTTAGCATGGGTTGAGTGAGTTTTATTTTATTTATTTTTTTGATTTTGGAATATGTATGCAATTGGATCAAATTTTTTGTTGTGCTGATATGTAATAAGCACCTTTAAAAAGATCTCTCTTTATATATAAAGTATAAAATTTCTTACCATATTTCATATTTAAGGCTAACTGATGCACAAATTTTATTGCACTGATTTGTGATGATGAATAGGCATGTCTCTAAATGGAGACATAAACATTCACAATGACATCTATTCAGTGATGCTTTATCAAACCCAATTTGTACAGACTTAATACAAGTCTTAATCATGTATTACTAATTATTATGAACTACAACTTGATTTAATATAGATAGATAGTTATCTAAAATCAAAGGAATCAAAATAAGTTTCGATCCTACCTTAAATGTGATCTCAAAAAATATATATATGATCATTGATTTCAATTGTGCATTATCTCATATACTGCTATTATACATATGCACATATATAACAATATGTGCATCATATTGGTATACATATATACATATGTATATATATGCTGATCATAGTTATTGTTAGATTGCAGCTACATGCTTTAACAAAAAAACTACAAGTTGTGCAATTTGTCATGTATTGCATCTACATTTGCTTTGCCATTCTTATAAGAGTGTTTCAAGGTTTGGAACCACTTCAACATCCTTTGCATGGTTTATAGGTAATATCATTGTGTTAGAGAGAATAATGTCTATGAAGAGTTGAGTGTAAGGAGTTACTATCCTAAACCTATGCAAAAATTCCTAGGAGCCAAG
The DNA here is from genome assembly GCA_028749045.1 of Cupressus sempervirens. Taxonomy (NCBI): domain Eukaryota; kingdom Viridiplantae; phylum Streptophyta; class Pinopsida; order Cupressales; family Cupressaceae; genus Cupressus; species Cupressus sempervirens. The sequence goes on from CM053792.1 coordinate 741,227,202, forward strand.
GGACCCTAAACCTATATTATATTTTTTGGATACATGGGAGAAGTTACTACCAACTTCAGTACTTCATAACATTCTGGATCATATAGTGATGCCCAAATTAACTTCAATACATGCATGGTTACATCCTTGGCTTCCATTGGTGGGCCAATGTATGGATCCTTTATATCTAATCATTTCTTATAAATTGGGGAATGCACTTTATGCATAGCATACAAGTGATGCATTTTCATATGCAATTTTATCAACTTGGAAAACTATATTTGATCCTGCTAGTTGGGAACATCTGATTGTTTATTTTATCGTACCTAATTTGAAGAGACTTATACAAAAATTTGTAATAAATCAAGCTAATTGGCAAGTAGACCAATTTGGTAGGGTTATGGGTTGGGCATACGCTATTAACATTTATCATATGGTTGCAATGTTGTAGGTAGCATTTGTTCAAAGTGGCAATAGGTTTTGTATCATTGGCTTTGTTCAAGTCCTGATTTTAATGAAGTAACAAAGTGGTTTTTAGGGTGGAAAGGACTATACAATGAAGAGGAAATTTGAAAACTTGAACCTTGAAATGCTAAAATGAAAGCTATCAAGGATCAAACACCTATGTGAGAGTTACAACACAATGTGAATTTGATTTTAGATATAAACAAAAAAAAGAAAACATGGCATAAATCATTCCCCCTTTTTTTTTTTTTGTGGAGAGCTATGCGCAAAAGATGGTGGAGAGCTCCAAATGAGGGTGGAGAGCTCTGAATGTTTGTGGAGATTTCATTGTCGTGGCCTTGTGATCACTACTTTTTTTTTGTGCTCATATGATCTTTGCATTTTGTTGGCATTCCCTTTGTGGAGATTAGCGAAGATCTACAATATCGTTGGCATGCCCTTGTGATCATTGCATTTCATTTTCATGCCCTTGTGATCTTTGCATTTCATTTTCATTCCATTGTGATATTTGTGCCCTTGCTCTATGATTTTTTTGTCATGGAATGCACTTATGATCTAGGTGCCCTTTTCATTACAACATTTTAGGTCAAATTACGATGGCAATTTGTGACGATGGTGTAATTTGTGGTGTATTTGGGCCCAAATGTAGTAGTACTCTACAGTTTTCTTCAAGAGGAAAAGAGATACCTATGTAAATGTTATTTTCTTTTCCTTCTAAACATGTATCTCTTTATATTTCCCCACATATGTGTGTGTCTATGTATGTATGCACACACATATATACATATGTATATGTATATGTATGTATATACATACATACATATACAAAGATCACAAGGGCAGAACAACAAGATGCAAAGATACATATATACATACATACATACATCTGCATATGCAATTTTATCACCTTGGAAAACTATATTTGATCTTTACTCAATCACCAAGAGATAATATAATCTGTAAGTATAGGTTTCTGCATACTTAGTTTGGTATGAATAGTTTCAATTGAAGTTTTCTAAGGAGAGTGAGTCTACTCATGATGATAATGGCCCCATGTATTGGGTCTTTAGAGGAGAGAAATTTATAGAAGATTAGATATTGTTTATCGATATGGGATGATTCATTTGTGATGCCAATATATTCTCCTCCATATTGAATTTCTATATAATCAAATTGCTAGATACAAATCATTGGACTTGGTCTTCTGAAATGGTATGGGCTACTTGGAATTGTAAAACTTGAACTGTTGAACTGTACATTTAGATTGATGAACCAACACTTTGAATCACTAGTTTCATGTTCAAATACTTTGGCCTTTGAAATGTGAACTTTGATTTTTATTTGTGGTGCATGGACTATTATGAACCAAAATACACCTAAATATTCTATATTTATGTTTTAGTGATAACAAATATATAGTCTAATTTTAAGAAAAATAATAGTTTTAAATGTATATGACTAAATAAAATAAACAAAAGTACTAGTTGTAGTTGTATAATTCTAATATTACTAATTATGTTAAACAAAATGTTCAATAAAACAAGTATGAAGTAACATAAATGGATCATCTACTCAATCCTATTATGACCTAATGTGAATGCATTTGATAATTACCTGAACAATATTATGCATGAGATCTTTACTTAATCACCAAGAGATAATATAATCTATAAGTACATATTTCTGCATACTTATTTTGGCATGAATAATTTTGATTAAATGCAAGGATAATTTCTCGTGTGAATTCAAGACATGAATGATTAATTTAATATAGCACAAGTACTATGCAAGTGTGTATGTATACATGTAAAGCAATTAACATTGTGAACTAATATACATACATTCATTCACATATGCATACAATCATGTATCTTTGAATCTGACCAAAGCTATTACATATGAACAAGATATACATGTTTAAAAGGAAAAAAAAAAGAACATTTACATAGGTACCTCTTCTCCCCTTGAAGAAAATCATAGAGTAAGGGCACAAAGATCACAAGGGCACAACACAAGAATAAAATGCAAAAATCACAAGGGAATGACAAAAAAATCCTAGATCTCCACTGATCTCCACCAATGTTCAAAGCTTTCCACCCTCATTTGGAGCTCTCCACCCTCTTTCACGCGCAGCTCTCCACAGTCAATCAAAACAAATGGGGAATGATTAATGTAATGTTTTATTTTATTTTTATGTTTATAATCCATAATCCATGATCCACAAGATCTCTCTATATATATACATACATGCATACATATATACATATATACATAGACACATACATACATGAAAATACCAATGCACTTTCTAAGAGTTTACAATTGTTCAAAAAAATTAATATTTTATAAGAAAATGCACCTAAAGAACTGTTAGCTCAGAACCAATAACATGGTTTTGAAATAGTACAAAAAGTGCTTGACATGAGAGGCTTGCAAGGAAGGGTGTTGACCAATATTGAAAACTTGAATGCTGAAATGGAAGCTATCGATGATCAAACACCTATGCCAAAGTTACACCACATTGTGAATTTGATTTTAGATAAGGTAGAGGCAGATATTCATATGTTTGATAATCAAATTTTAAGGCATGAGAGTGAAGGAGGAGGAGTGGCTCTAGAAAGAGACATAGAGAGTATTATGGGAGCCACCAGATAGAATCTAGGAAAGTGTTGTAGTAGGTACTATGACATTGGAAACATTAGTTAAATTGGTCTAGTTTTTTATTAGATGGGTTGATTACGTCATTATTATATGATCCAATGGTAATGTTAGTTATTATTTTGACATACATGAAAATATTATTATTATTCATTATTATATATACATACATACATGAAAATAACAATGCACTTTCTAAGAGTTTACACTTGTTCAAAAAAATTAATGTGTTACAAGAAGATGAACCTAAAGGAATGTTAGCTCAGGGGCAAGAACATGGTGTTGAGATAGTACAAAAATTTCTTGACATGAGAGGTCCGTAAGTGAGGGTGTTGACCAATCTCAAAAACTTGAATGCTTAAATGAAAGCTATCGATGATCAAACACCTATGCCAAAGTTACAACACAATGTGAAGTTGATTTTAGATAAGGTAGAGGTAGTTATTCAAAATTTTGGTAATCAAATATAAGGAACGAGAGTGAAGAAGAAGGAGCAGCCTTAGAAAGAGAAGGAGAAGGAGTGGCTTTAGAAAGAAACTGCACAATAGAAACAACAACTAGACAACATCGATGATATTATGGGAGCCACTGCATAGAATCCAGGAAATTATTATGGTAGGTACTATGAAATTAGAGTCATTTGCAAGTGTCTTTGAGAATTTATAGTCCAAATATCAAATTCTTATAAGAGTGTTTCAAGTTTGGGAACCACTTCAACATCCTATGCATGGTTTAGAGGTAAATTTTTCATTGTGGCAGATGCTTCTACAAGGGAATGAGCCTCATGATTATGGCATTTACACAAAAAAAAAACTTGCTTCTTCAACTCCTTACACTCAAATCTTAACTGAAGTTATTCTTCAAGTCCTTGCATATGCAATTTTATCACTTCGGAAAAATGTATTTGATCCTACTAGTCAAGAACAAGTGATTGTTCATTTTACTGTACCTAATCTAATGACAATTCTATAGGAATTTGTAATCAACCTAGCTAATCAATTAAAAGACCCATTTAACTGGGTTATGACTAGTTTCTTTCTAAAAATATCTGCTATGATATGTTTTTTGTAAAATTTCTTGCAAACTCTGCCCATTTTTTGTGGTTAAAATTATTTTTGTAGTTTAATCCCTACCCCTAGTTGACTTTTCTTGTTATATTGTTAGGTTCTTTTAGGCCTGTTTTATGTTTATCTTTATGATTATTAGTACTTGGTTACCAAATTATATTAGATGTATTTCATAGTTAGTTGATATATGTGTTGAGTTAGTTATTTCATGTATTAATAATAATTTTGATGATGATACATGTATGTTCATTTAATGATTTTTAGTTATCTCATGATTATAGTAGATTTCCTAGGTGTCTTGTTGCCTCTAGTATTAGTTGATACCTGTGTCTTGGTACCCTTTGAGATAGATTTCTTTCAGGTGTTTCCTTGACCTAGATGTTTTTGATTAAGTAAAACAAGTTTTACAGGGATCCTAAAACCCAAAAGTTTTACAGCATAAATATAGAAATTTAAAAAGTCTAGCTAACATGAAACTACTACGAAAAGCCAAAACCAACATAAGGCCCAAGGCCAGGAGGAAAAATCCTACATCCAACAAAACTATGAGTAAAACCAAAAGAGAAACAAACTAATGGTTGTCGTTATCTAGATCCTGTAGATTTTTTGTAGCTTCGTTATCCTTCTGATTGTTCGTTCCTTCTTGGTTCTTGTTCTAGGTTTCCACCTGGTTCACCTAGTTTACCTGGTCCTTGGAGTATTTTTGAGCAGCCTCTTCTTGGAAAAATTATAGCCTGGTCTTCTTCATTGTGTCCCCACCAAGGCCGACTCTCATCAGAGAATCCCCCAGATTGACAATGTTCTCATTCAGGGTGTGCAGAGTGTCTACAAATTGTTTTGTCATGATCTAGTGGATGGAATCAAACCTCTAGACTTTCTATTCAACCAAGGAGAGTCTATCCTCCTATTCATCTTTGGTGTCATGGCTACTATAGATATTCTAACTTCCTTCCTAATCTCTCTTCCTTCCTGTGGTCACCTGGTCCTTATGGATGTTCTAGCTACTATCCTAGTTTTTCTTATCCTTTAGAGCCTCAATTTCTTGAAACAACCATTTGATGGAATGAAAATTATCAATCAAGCTATTCTTCATGTTGTTCAAGAGGTTGAGGCCAGTTTCCCATGCATTGTCAGAAATGACCAATAAAGCAGAGTCAATTAGCTCATCATAGTGGGTTCTACTATCAAGGTCTTCCAACACTTGGATGTTCATTGACTCTCTAAAAATACCCAAACTTCTAGTATCCAAGTTAAAATTCCTCCAAGCCCTCCTCCTGTTCTTTCTAATCACATCCCCACTTTTTTCCACCATTATTTCAATCATCTCCTCAGGCAGTGATGTGGGCAGGATAGGGCCAGGGGTCTCAGCACTCTAGGCTTTCAGGTCTACCTAGGGCAAGACCTAGTCAATTTTTCTTTTCCTGGGGTTTCCCAAGGGGCGTCAAGAGCCCCCTCCTCTTTGTTGCTTTCTCTCCCCTTCTTCTCTTCTATCAAATTATCTTTCCCTAGCTCTTTATTCTCATCCTCAAAGTCCATGTCAATCTCCTTATCTTCCTCATTGTTCACCTCCTAAGGCTAAGGCTTTGGGAGAGGGGGAGGGAGGCATCTAGGGCTCTTTCTACTAGGAATGCAGGGATTATGGGAAAATATGGCATTGGTGGCATTTTCCTCATCCTCAATTTTCACTACCTGAACATCCCTAGAATCAGAACTAGCAGTGTCCTATGAAGCACAACTTGGGTCACCAAGGGATTTTCCTCTAGTTTGAGTTTTCAAAACTTGTAAACTAGGAGAAGAAGACCTTCATGGAGGATAGGGTTGGTAACAGGTTTTTTCTTGAAACCCTTAATACTCTTGGACATGGAAGTGTAAAGATAAAAGGGAAGAAAAATTTTAACACCATGCCTAAAGTGGTTTAACAAAACAAAATGGTGCATTCTTATCTTATCAAACCTGGAGTCGAGAGTGATATACGAAATGAGGATCCTGAGAACATACCTCCAATTTTTTTTGATGGATTCTATGTCATAGTAGGTGTCAATCTTGACAAGATTATCTTTCTCCATTTCATCCTTGATAAAAATGCTAACTGCATTGGCCGACATCTTTTTGTCCCTGTAGAAATTCATGCCTTCCTAGGGAATGTCTGTCACCTCCACGATCAAGCCCTCAGAAATTTGATGGGTGACACCATCAATTTTGACTCTCCCATTGTTCCATGTTTCCACCATGATCTTGGTCACCCTAGCTTCGAAGTCGTGAAGCTTTTCCTTGACCTAGATGTTGGATTTGACTTGTGTTTTTTATATTCATATGGGACTCAAGTTTATCTCCTCAGTATAGTGGGAGTGAGCCATTTAGGTTCCACGAGGTTGGATGGTAGTACATTTTCCTTATACCATTGAGATCTGATAGCTAGATGTCATTGCTAGAGGTGCTTGTGTAGTTGATCCTTTCTTTCTCATCTTATACTTATGTTGGATGATTATATCCTGTTATATTATACTTGACTTATTATAGATCTTATGAGATGATTTATTTTATTTATGATGTATATTCTTTGATCTTTTCATACCCTATAACTTGTATAGTGGATGATTAAGCATTTTGATTATGCCAAGTGACATCCTATGTAATTGTATATTATTGAATTGGAATTGAACTTGTAGTTATTCTTTGATGGTGGATTTTTAATATATCAAATCTAGTATTTAATTAAACCTAGATGTGATTCAATGGCATGGGACCCTTAGGAGATGTAATATGGTTAGGATAGTTGTATGCATGTGAGTTAATGCTTTCGCTATATTTTATATCTTGTTATTATTGCTTCCACTATATTTTATCTATTGTTGTTTATTATCTTTCAAAAAAAAAAAAATTGGCAAACTTTGTGAAACTTTAGGTTAATTTCTTTTGGGTTCCCTAGTGAGGTGTTACATGTGGAGAATCTTGAGCTAAGTCACTTAGCACGAGATGAGTGAGTTTACTATTTTATTATTTGGATTTTGGAAGGTGAATGCAGCAAGATCAATTTTTTTGTTGTGATAAGATGTAATGAGAACCTTTTAAAAGATCTCTAAATATACATGTTTAGAAGGAAATACAAAGAGATACATGTCTAGAAGGAAAGAAATGAACATTTACATATCTCCCTTGAAGAAAACCATAGAGCTAGGGCACAATAAAAAAACCATAGAGAAAGTACATGACACGACAACAAAATTACATCAGAATGGCATGGCATGGAAAAAAATTGTAGAACAAAGGCATGACAACAAAATCATAGAGCAAGGGCATGACAATGAAATATAGAGATCACAAGGGCATGGCAACCAAATTATAGAGAAAGGGAATGACAACGAAATGCAAAGATGCATAGAAATGAAATCATAGAGCAAGGGCACAATAATGAAATGAAAAGATCATAGTAATGAAATGCACCAATGGCAAAGGTATGATAATGTTTATAGCTCTCGACCCTCTTTCATGCTCAACTCTCCACAATGAACACAAATGGAAAAAGATTTATGTCATGTTTTCTTTTTTTCTTGTTCATACTCTTAGTGTGGCCTCAATTACGATGCCAACATCGATATTACAATGATGTTGGGGACAATTACAAAAAAATATGAAAATGACCACAAATTACACTACCATTGAAAATTATTGTCATAATTTGACCCCAAATATTGTAGTGATCACTTATGTCCTTAAGATGACATCCTTTATCGATCATCATTGATAAAACATGAAGTATGATTCCTAATGAAGATATAATTGTCACATCATAGCATCCATCCATTGATTATATATGAATATAAATCATTATCATTAATCATGCAAAGATGAGATAATAAAGTTAGCAAGCAACAATAAGACAAGCAGCATGATCATCCAACAATTATTATCATTGAAGATATAACCAAACAGAGAATCAATTACCAAACCAATTTGCAATAAATGGTAATGATAACCATGCAATATCAGTTAGCAATCATGTCAAGATTATCACTTTATGTATTGCCCAGATGATCATCATAATCGCCCATCAATTATAACCATTACAAGAGGTATTGATTTGGAATATTGAACATCAAAAGGCAAATTTGTTCACACCATTCCAGTGTTCCCATGTTCACATCAAACAACATAAATATAGTCATAGTTGTGTGCGCGTGTGTGTGGGCATATGTATGTAGTTGTGTATTAGCAAATATATAGTCACATTATCAACAATTAACATGATATTTTTTTATTACCACCTATGGAAGATTAATTAAATAATGACAAATGATGATAGATAAATTTAACTTAAATAGGTCCAGTTAACTCACTCTACTTTAAAATGCAGAGATTTTTCCTAATAGTATTGCCATCCATTTAATAACATTGCTTAAAACTAAAGAAAATTCATTTGGAAAGATAATGTATGGGATAGTTAAAGAGAATTAATCTAAAGATAATGTATGGGATAAAGAAAACACACACTTCATATCAGAGAATAAATTATGTGCATACTTTCATAGTTTAAAATGAGTTTATCACCCAAAAAATGTTCTTCAATGGAGGAAAAAATTATGGGGGACATCATTATGGCAGAGTTGTTTCTACCTATTTCTAATATAAATTTAAGATTACTGAACTTGCTACAATAATTGTTTATCATAGATGGGAAGATTGAATAGTCTCAAACTCACTAAGTTCTAGCCTACATTATCTATCTCAAAATTTAATAAATTAATTTATGGTTCTCTTGCAATCATTTGAGTGTAGTATATATATGAAAGGCTTATTTATCCATCTATATAATTGAGAATAGATTAAAAAGTATACAAACTCATTTCATCCTTGCAAACAACTCTGATGAAACATCTGCAAGATTGAGAAAGCAATCACTTACTATTTAGATAAAAGCCACATTTTCTAACAGATCTTCAAACCCAATATTGAAATGCAATCTAATAATATCCAAACTTCAAATAATGATATAAAAGATAATAAAACCAAGATAAAAACAAAACAAAACAAGATTGTTATTATGAATGTGACCTAAAACTTGCTCAACATTGAAATGCCTGTAGGAATTCCTAAAATGAAAGATCATATGAGATCAGACATAAGAATTGTTAACCATTTTTGCCCCATCAAAAAAGTTTGAATTTTTAAGGTGGTAGCCATGGCCAATGTCCAAGTTTGAATTTTCAAATATATTTGACATGTCAAATATAATAGGGATATGTAAAAACCTTAGTAAGACCTTTTATATCCATAAGTTTTAATATTTTCATATTTTCATGTTATATCCTTCTAACAATCCAAGTTGTGATCTTGCGATCATCCCCTTTTTCACTCCATTGCTTCAGTTCACTACTTAACCATCAAGAGGGACACAATGATGCAAAATGGTCATTTAAACAATGTGCATGGATTCACAACAATTAAGGGAAACTGCACAGTTAAGGCTACAATGATGTGGAAGGCAAGAGCAATCAGTTTGAGAGGGATTTACATGTTCACAACTAGCTAAATTAAACTCGAGGTTGTAGTTGTGATGGTGCAAGAGTAGCCAATTTTATGTGTTTGTAGGTTTGCAACAATCAAAGAGTCAAGATGAAGACAAACAATGAAGTAGTGATTAAACATAATACAATGGCTTTGCAATTTCGTAGGATCAAACAACTAAGAGAGTAAATTAGTTGCAAAGCCATGAAATGAGGCAGTCAACAAGTCAAAGGAAGAAATAAAGGTTGGCAAGGTGGAAAGATATTTGAAAGGAATTGGGCCACATGGAAGGGTTAGGAAATTACCTATAGTTGATTGATAATATGGTTGATTTGGCATAGAGGCACAATTTGATGCAATTCTTTAATGGTGAACAGGTCCTTGATTTCTTATAAACACTATTTTGAGTGTGTGTCATGCCTAGTAGATGCAAATTTCATCCGTTTTGCCATATGGTTATCTATCTACCTTGCTAGAGTAGTAATATCCATCATTTTTTGTCTCTTCATTCTCTAATTTACATCTAAGGATTAGATTTCTTGCATTTGAGTCTGTGTCCAATCAAATCTTTCTTGGATTGACAATAATGGTTCTCTGTAGCTGCAAGAAGTAGTTGAGCTTTGGCTTAAGGAAAAAGTTTCTCAGTTATGCTTGAGCTATAAAAGAAAGTTTTGTAAACCCTCCAAGGGTCAATCTTTTCTCTAATTCTATAGTATTAGTATTCTATACTCTGTTACTATAATTCCCCTTTTGCTCTAGAGAAGGTTTTCTTCCCTACTATTAGGGTGCACCTAACTATTTCTTGAGAGGAAAAGGGAGAAGGAATTTATGAAAAGATTCTAGACTAGTTGGAACACCTATGTCTATTGGACATAAGCTTTCCAAAAATGATGATTTCAAAAAGGTAGATCAAACTACATATAGATTGATGATTTGAAAACTTCAGTATGTAGTACACATAAGACCTAATATTGCATCAGCAATTAGTATAGTGGCAAGCTTTTCTACTAATCCAAAGGAAAATCATATGATGGCAATAAAAAGAATTATGATGTATCTAAAAGGTTTTGAAGATTATGGTTTGTGGTATAAGAAGGGAGGTAACTTTGAATTAAAAGCCTTCATTGATGTTGATTGGGTAGGAATTCTTGATGACAGGAAAAGTACTAATGGTGGATCATTCTTTCTTGGAAAGAGGCTAGTGTCTTAGACAAGCAAGAAACATAATTGCATCTCTTGATATATAGTAGAAGTAGAATATGTATTAGCAACAATAAATAGTTCCAACATCATTTGGTTCAAACAACTGTTGTCAGGTATGAAGGAAGAAATCAAGGATCCAATAGTTATCTTCTATGATAACACCAATACAAGTAACATATCCAAGAATCTAGTGATGCATACCAAGACAAAGCACATTGCAATAAAATATCATTTTATGAGAGAATTATTATGAGAAAAATAGGTGATATTGTAATATGTGAACACAAAAGAACAAATTGTAGACATATTCACCAAGTCATTACTGAAGGATGCCTTTTTTATCTAAGAGGTAAGATAAGGGTAATTCTATTAGGATTAAACCATAGATAGAAATAAAAATTACATGAAAATATAAACAATATTAGAAAATAATAGATCACATAAAAAAGAACACAAGATACCAAAATTTAACATGGTCCACCCAATCCCTGGGCTACATCCACCAAATGACAAGTATGATATTATTACAATCCAATGATTACAACTTGATTACAATTCGTAATCCCTTACAACTCAATACTACCACAAGAACCAATTTTTGCATCACCACTATTAAAACAATCCCTAACCTTAAGCCCTTTTATACAAGTATTTTTACTACTTTAGGGTTATAATTAATAATCACATGTTAGCCCAAAATCTTGATAAAATTGGGCCCAAATTATTTTTTGGGGGTGATACCCCAAGCCCTAAAGAATTTATGAGGTATGTACAGTATTTTTTTGATTAGTCACCACAAAATAATAATCTCCCACTTGGGGACTTATCAGACTCCACAATAAACAACAATCTCCCACTTGGAGATTGATCCTGTAGCTATGTCGCTACTCCATGAGGCTCCCATTGGATCAAACCACCCTAGACTATATTGTTCTGTTATTCATGTTCAGTCTAGAAGACTAACTGAAGCTGAAGAGGAGTTCATCTTCTCCCTTGTTACTACCTTTATAAACATATCTACTAGATTGTCAGCTATATCTTGTCCAACTTTAACTCATTCCCCTATAAGAAGCTACCTTAAAAAAGAATAGTGATGCATCAACTTAGCATTTGAAGATCAATCAAGTTGATGCAATAGTAACGAAGAAGATTGCATATAAATCAGTACATCAAGTACATGGAAAATCCATTAAATGTTGTCTTTGGCATGAGATGTCAAAGAGGGAGAGCTTTCTATCATATTAGAGAAATTTTGTATTAGTAAGTCAAAGGGAGAGATTATAGTTAGAGACATCAAAGAAGTCAAAGAAAATCATTCCAGAGGGAAATATTGATGTCAGAGGGAGTTCTCACTGATAAAGGGAGTTCTCATTAATGAGAATTATAATCAAACTAGGAATATTATCCTTACTTCTATTTTTTCTCTAAAATTGCTATGTACTATGACATGTTATGCTGCATCAATGCCAAAGAGGGAGATTGTTGAAAGCCATCTTTCAATTGTATGTTGACTTTGATGTTACACAAAATGTCAAGTCTTTATTGACAAGTTAGTAATAGCCAAGCTCACTCGAGCATCGAAGGAAATTTCATGTACGTGTTGAGCATTCAATTTTAACCAAGTTTAGAGAAAATATTAACTGAGTTTAGTTAGTTTATGTACACAAGTTAGTATTAACTAAGCTTAGTCAGTTAATGAAGGAAAGTCAGTATTGATTGAGATGAATCAATTAACACCAGGTCTCTTGTTCTAACTTATTTGGTTGGTGAACGAAGGGGTCCTCTGTGTTAACTGAGTACGCAACTCTGTATTAGCCAACTATCAGTATTAAGTTTGTTAAACTTATTGGTTAATACAAGCCAACTTAAGGGACGATAATTGTTTGATTAAAAGAGTATTCAAGCCAACTTGACAAGGTGAATCATATAAATATAAGTTCAAGTTGAGGATTGAAATGAGGAATTGAAGAACATGAATTAAGGAAGTGAATTAGAAGGATATTTAAAGATGACAGAGTATTCAAGTTGACCAAGCTACAAAGATCATTTTGATCAAGGATGATCAAGTAAACAAGCTAGAATAGAGATCTCAATCAGGAAAGTCAATTGCATCAACAATAAGGCCAATTCATTATTACTCTTTAATAATTTTCACAGTGAATCAAATCTCTTAATAGAGTTAGCCTAATATTTATTTAGCAAATCCTCTTACAAGGTGGCATTTCTAGATTTAAGTGTTTGAAGACCTCTAACAAGGCTACTCCTAATAGGGTGAATTAAATCCTTTAACAGGGTCACACCTAATAGTGTGTTTTTTAACCTTTAACAAGGTTGGATCCTAATAGGGATCACTTTAGAAGAGTGAAAAACAATAACTAGTTGCAATTGGTGGTTTTTCCAAACTAGGTTTCCACGTTAAATCTTGGTGTCTCATGTGTTCATGTTATTTCCTTTATGTTTTTGCAACTAAGTTAATTAAGGTTAATCACATTTAATATCTTAAGATATGCATATTTAGTGTTAACTAAGTGATAGTAATATATTCAATGTTAACCGAGTGATAATAACATATTTAGTTTTAACTGAGTTTTACCAAGGATTTGTTTTAAATTTGTATTGACATCTTAAGGGATCTAGGATTTTTTTAGTTGTAATTGATTCACCCCTCCCCTCTTAGTTACTCCTTTCCATCTCCAACAACCACTACTATACTTATAGAACATAGAAAGTGGTTAAGACATACCATGTCATGAATCTCAAAGGGGAATGTTGGTGGTTAGTCCAACAAACAACATGTGATGTGAAGTATTATTCATCACCAGTCTCCATGCCACTTGATTTATAGGTCCAACAATTTCCCACTTTGGCATTGATGGAAAATCCTCTAACCGTCCTTAACCTTTGTGACACAACCTCTTATTGTAGACCTTTCATCCTTCACCTCTTGGACTATATTTTTGTGTACTTAGTCCAAAAATGCCTGATGAGACACCCCCCTCAACTTAGTCTCATCTTGTCACTTTTATCTATCTCTTTGTATTCCAAGTATATCAACCCCCTTTTCAATCTCTTTTCATGTTCATTTTTCTTTTATATGTCTCATTGTCTATACATTGTCTCCCCATATGACTTTTATTTTCCATTCTCCCACTTTATTTGTCTTCTCCCCTTTTATGGTTCTTATTTTTATCTCTCTCTCTCCCTTTCTTTATTATTCTTCTCCCCCTTTTTGTCAACAATTAAAAAGGGTAGAAGTGTTATGGTCACTACTTATCAAGCACCCCTTTGTAATGGGAATGAGCATTGTCTACTTGTGCCTTCCATGAGTCCTTGAGGTAGTTGAGAGAAAGTGTCTCACTCTAGATGTCAATCATATGTTCATAATTATTGTCCAAGAAACCATCCACTATATATAATGTAGGTTCGTGTTCCTCCTAAGAGTCATGGAAGATTTTGGTTTTCATGGAAATGGTTCAATTGGATTTATAAATGCATTTCCTCTTTGCTATATTTCTCTCTTGAATAGTTCACTTGAGGGATTCTTTCATGTTTCTCATGGCCTTTGACACACATGCCCTATTTCACCCTTTCTTATTATATATATGGAAAAGGATTTCAATGTAGTATTTGTTAGTCTCAGAATGGTTTTGACATTTGAGTGCCAACACACTTAACCACCTTCTACATTGAAGCCGAGTACACTATGTATGCCGAGTCTGAAAATTCAACAGGTGCCGAGTGATCTTTAGGTACCGAGCAGCCTTCAAGTGCCATGTGAAGATCAAGTGCCGAGTGACTTTAGGTGTCGAGCATGATACAAGTGTCAAGTAATATTTAGGTGCCAAGTCATAGATGATGCTGAGCAGGATAGAATCACTACAGTAGCTGAGTAAGCCAGTTTCTTATATATGTCGAGTATCAAGAATCAATAAGTGCCGAGTAACCATTTATATGGATGACATATGATGAATCTCGAAGGATCAAACAGATAAGATCAAATCTTTTGTATTTCTTATGTAATCTACATGCAACCAATAAGAAAAATGGAGAAGGCATGCAACCAATAATAAAAGTGCAGAGAATGAGCGAGAAACAAAGATTCAATATGGATCATAGATCCATATCTAACCCTAAGTCTTTGAATGTCTTTATAAGGAAGACAAAATCTCATTGTATGAGAAAGGAATGGAGTGAATGGGAAAAATATAGTGGAGTTCAGAGTGAAGAGTAAAAAGACTTAGAGGAAAAGAGCAGCAAATAGATATTCAGTTGATCAGAACTAAGCAAGGAATATGAACAGATATCAAATTTTATAGAATCAAGATCAGAGAAAGCAGATCAAGTGCCTGAATTCAACATTCAAGGATTGTAAACTATCAGGTTTATTATACCTAATAATCTCTAGCAATTGTATTAGAAAGGAAATCCTATGTTGATAGGTTAGCTTAACAGCTATTTTGTAGATCCTTTAAACAAGTGATTAAATCCTTTAACAGGGTAACACTTCATGTAAAGTGTTTTAAATCCTTTAACCAGGTCAATATTGACATAGTGTAAAGCCTTTAACAAGGTAGGCCTTTAACAGGGCAGACCATCAGAAGTGATCAAACATTATTGCTACAGTAATTTTGTGGGTATCATCCCCAGCCCAATTTTACCTTCTTATTCCTGGAGGGTTTCTGGGTTACCAAAATCTCAAGTGTTATATGGTGGTACATGTTTGTTTTTCATGGTTTTTTGATATGTTTACATGCATGCAATTTACTTTCAGTTAAAGTTTTTAATAGTTAAAGTGCAATACTTCTAATTCACTCCCCCCTCCCATAATCATTTTTCCTATTTGAATATTCCAACAATTGGTATTAGAGCAGAGTTCTCTCAAGAAGAAGCCTAATAGCTTGGAGGAAAAGATCTAAAGATGGAATTTTTCAAACATGGAAAGATCATTGAGAACCAAGTGAAATATGTGCATCTCGCTCTACACAAGGTAGAGGAAGCTAGAGAGGAATTAAGAAAATCCCTGAAAAGAAGAAAGGAGATAGCCATAGCTAAAAATGATATAAACTACAGGGAGATTGATACCACACAAGTGTTTGCCAATGGAGACACTACAGATTTTGATGCAGCAATAGCAGAACTGATGGAGAAAAACAAAGTTCAAGCAAAAGAGATAAGATCTCTCAAGATGGAACATGAATCACATGCCATAATGTTATGTGAAATCATTGAACAAAAGAAAAGAGTGGTTGAGGATAGAGTCATGATGGAAGATGACAAAAGGAATCTTGCAAACAGACTGGAAGAAAAATGTACTGAATTAACAAGGATCGCAAACATGCAGATGGATACACTTTCCCAAATGATGAACCTTCATCATGAACTCAATATGAAAGATATTGAGATCTCTACTTTGAGGATGTAGAATGGACAACTGCAGAATGAATTGAATAGAGAAAAAGAGATAGCAGAGAATCTCAACAAGTCAAGTGAAGTAATCAAATACTTTGAATAGTTGCTAAAATTTCCAAGATCAGCCCATAATACAACAGGACTTGGATACAACAGCACTGAAGTTGGGGAATCATCAAAGAGTGTTGAACAAAGAAGTGACAAAGGTAAGGATTCTAAACCCACTTTTCATTACTATAATAAAAAGGGGCATACTGCTAATGTGTGTAGGAGTAGAAGAATCAATTAGCCAAATACACCCAAAAGCAAGGGTTACTATCACAAGTGCAACATGCAAGGACATATGACACAAGATTGTAGGACTAAAGTAACAAGGACACAAAGATTTGATGGACACTTCCATAATTGCAAGAAGCATGGACATAGAGCCTTTGAATGCAGATCAAAGCCTATGTGGACATCAACTCAACCAACAAATACAAAAGGCAATAGAAATCACTACTGTTGGGATTACAACACCAGGTATAGCTATCATTATTGTCAGGAATATGGACATATCCCTGAAAATTGTATAAGGACACACTTCAGAAGGAATTATAACAGGTGGCTAAGTCAAACCACTTGTTTCAGCTGCTTGAAAACTGGTCATATCAACAGAAACTATCCTACAAGGTCCAAAGCACCAAAAACTGAATCTAACAAAGGAAAAGAAAAGATTGATGTCGAGAAAATAAGAGGACAAATGAATAAGACTTGGAAGAAGAAAGATGAGTGTAGCACATCAAGTGAAGGGATCACTTCACCCAATGGGTCAAGTGATCACACTTCACCATACTAAGCATGAGAAAGGTGTATGGGACTGATGTACAAAGTTATATCATACATCAATCCCAAGACAAAGAAGTATTGCAAAGAAAAATCAGCATAAGTAGAGATGCCAAGTCATAATATAAAGATTCTTACAAAATTACCGAGTTGTCCTCATAAGTTGAGTAAAGCTCTAGTGGGTGCTGAGTTCTTAACATCGACTGAGTTGATAACTGATGCCAAGTTAAATAACTCCAATGGAAGTTGAGTGGGTAGTTGAGCATTTAATTTGATGGAAATAGGGTATAATATCACGATTTTAATCATTCTTCTTCATTGCAAACGAGAAGCAAAGAAGAGAAAGAGAGTGGAGCAAATTCATGGCAAAGAATCTAGTGTCCCAATCAGATTCCAACCTCTTACAATGCGATTTCATCAATCTTGAGGTATTTTCATTTGTGTCAAGCTACACAGTTTCATATTTCTTTATAAAGGAAACCCTAGTTTGCACAAATGGCTTCTAGTTCTAAGAACCCCAAGGGAAAAGAAGGTCATGAGGTTCAGTTGGTCAGTAATGAGGTTAAACAACCCGAATTTAGGCCAATTCTAGAAGTTGCCTACAAAAACGACCCTGCTGGCACATTATCCATTGTTCCATCCAAAGTAGTCATGATGTAGGATATACAAAAGTGTTACAAATGCAAAATTGGTGCCATAGGTGATGTTGAAATATTCCAAGCCTATGATAGATTATGCGAGAACAAGATTGTGAAGGATGAATTCTAGATAGTCGAAAGAAAGGGTTTGACCAATGCCCTAGTTTACCCTATAGGATTCAAAACTAAATGGATACAAATTATTTTAAGAAGAATTCATGATGGATGCTTTTGGCTGGAAAAAGTTCTAGTAAAGATTACAAAAAGGATAGTATATAGGGTTACTGGGTTTCCAACCCTAGATCAGACTAAGACCCTGCGCAGTGATTCCAAAGAGGTCATTGAAAAGAATACAGGAGAAAAATGGAATAAGAAAGGTATGAATATTGATACCACCACTGAGACCCTTCTAGATTTTTTTGTGAGGATAATATCCCATAAATTCTATGAGTCCAATAGATTGAACATTGTGCCATGCATAGCAATTGATGTGGCCTACAAACTGGTAAAGACAGATCATACATATGATCTGTCTGAACTTTTGCTACAATAGATAAATGAAAACCTAGGAGCAATAAGGAGAACAAAAGGTGCTCAATGCAAAATTGGTTTAGTTCTTATGTGTATATTCTTATATATAATGGAAGAGTTTCCTTCTATAGGAAAGGTAAACTGGAATCCTAACAAAACTATAATTACAAAAATTAATGAGTTTATTGATCAAATGGGTGACAACTTTGAAGCCCAATGACAAGATATTTTGAGGATTTCAATAAATCCATGAAGCAAAGAGTAAGAATACCAATTTCTTTAGTGGAAAAATATATATTAATGATATATGCTTCTTAGTTGATATTGATTTCACCTACATCTAGGCAGTAGTTCCAAGGGTGAGATGGCTAAAGCCATTTGGTTATGAACTAGATGTGGATGAAGCATCAGCAGCAATCACTGCATTGCTTGCAGAAGAAATAGATAAGACTACCAAGCCTTTTGGCACGTATGATGTTGTTAAATCTAAAGTTGTAATAGAATTAAAGACTACCACATTAATGAAGAAGAAAGGTAAATTGGTGAAGAAAATAAAGAAGAAATTTGGTGAAGGAATTGAGGCTGAAGTAGAAGAAGAAGATGATGATGACGATGATGATGATGATGAGGATGAATAAGAACAAGGCCAAATGGAATTGATTCAAGGCCTAGGTGAAGATAAGGAGAAAGGTGTTCAGTAAGAAGAAGTTGAGGAACCACTAACCCAAGCCGAGTCAAAGAAAAGAAAGGCAACAGTACAGCCTCTAGCCCAGCCCAAAACAAAGAAGGGTGCTAAGCCAACTCAAGCCAAGCCACAGATAAAAGTCACAAGGGCTACCACAAGGGCATCTTCACAAAAAGCCAAGGAACAAATCAAAGAGAAGAAGATGGCTATTGAACAGACTAGTGAAGTGTCAAGAAAAAGAAGAAAATATGTAGCACAACTAGATTCTGATGAGGAGGAGAGAACAAAGTCAGAAGATATCAGCCAATTTAGAGTGGTAAGTCATCCTCCCAAATCAGCCTTAGATAAAATTTGTGAAAATATTAAAAATGTAGATTTTATTGATTTGAAAAGCATTGATTTCAATAAGCTAAGTAAAGAAGAGCAAAACAAAATAGAGGAATCAGTATATGCCATGATGGCTGAATTCAAGTCTACACCTCTAGAGCTAGACAATACCATGCCTAGAGAATTATATGAGAAAATTGAAAAAAAATGGCATTATTTTCTTAAAATTGAAAAGGAGCTAAGAGAATCTACCTTAGCACAGGTGATGCCTGACCTAACAACAGGTCTAATAACAAAGGCTAAAAAGAAATATAGTGGCAATTTCACACCAAAGTATATAGCCTTTGATATCTTACAAAACAAGATCGAAGATTTTGTTAGTAAGTCAACAAAAATATGGAAGTTGATATATGGTTTGACTACTGTCAAAGATGGAGAAGAAGATCCCCTTGAGGGACAAAACACATAACATGAAGAGCCTACTGAGAAAGAGGAGGAAGAAGTAAAGTGACAGAAAAAGGAGAAGAAGAAAAGAAGGAAGAAGAAAAGAAAGATGGAGAGGAGAAAGAAAAAGGTGAGGAGGAGGAGACACAAAAACAAGATGAAACGAAAATAGCTGAGGAGGAGTAGCAACAAGACCAGAGTGTGCAAGACACACAATTGCCACCTTCTAGCCCTCCTCATGTACCCCTCACACCTGCAAACACTGTAATGATACAGGATGTTCCTGACACTTCTGGTCAGAACATCAATCCTTTAACTATAGAGGATCTCAAAAGAATCCTTGAACAATCCACACAACAAGCAAAATTATGTACAAATCCAGTATTGGTCAGTGTGGATAAATTACAAAATTTAGTAGAAGACACAGTTAGAGATAAGGTGAATCCACAAGAACCACCTTCCATCATCTCTACAGCTACTGGTGTTCAACTTCAAATGCAAACAGTTGTTTCATCAGGAATAGTTGACACCGTAGTACAGAAGCCGAGTGCAGCAGGAGACAAAGAAGTAGAACAAATAAGACAGACTGTTACATTTGATCCTATAGCACAAACACAAGGTGCACTTCCTAACATTTCTATAACTGATCAAGGTAGTACACAGAAGGAGGAGAAAGAAGAGGAAACCCCTAAAGAGCAGGAGGCAATGCAAACAATCATAAATTTTCCTACATTGGGAACTCCTTCGAAACAACCATGCAATGATGCAATGCCACTGCAAATGTTAGCACCAGGATCTAGTACTACAAAAGTTACAAGGGTGCTTTACTATGGAGAGCTTAAATTAGATGAGGAGATAGTCATACCAAGTTATGACTCAAAAACAATAAGCATTGGTCAAATCAATGAGGTGTAGGAAGCATTAAATAGAAGAAAGAGGCAAGAGATACTCAGGAAGGAGTATAAAAAAAGCAAAGATTACATGAGATTAAGGACATCTTTATGGATGCCTTCAGTTTGCAGTCACCAGTTGAGTCAAAGCATATAATGGAACAATTATCAGATATTGTTGACCAGGTGACAAATGAAGACCAAGAAACAAATGTAAAACTTATGGAATGGTCTGAAAGGAAATTCCAAGGGAAAGTAAATGAGAAAATATCTAATGAAATTGCACTTTCCCAGGTTGAATTGGCAAAGATGCTTGACAAAGTGAAAAAGGTACTTGAGAATATATTCTCATTGTACAAAAAGTTGTGTGACTTTTCATACTTCACATAGGAGACAAGCCAAAGAATAATGAGCCTGGAGAGGAATCTGAAGATTTCAAGCATGCAACTACCCAAAGATCCAGCTCAAAGTGAGAAGCATTTTTCTCAAATGCTTCACATGCAGAAAGAAGTAGTTGTGTTGACAGCAGAAGAGGCCACCATCAAGGCCAAATTGATACAACTCCAATCCTCCATTACCCCACATTTGGAAGTACTCCATAAAGAATAGGTCTATGCAGAAATTGTTCTCAAGAAAGATACCAATCTTTCTACTTTAGATGGAATTGTTCACCTTGCTATAGAGACTGCCATCTAGCACAATTCATTGGAAATTGCTTTGCATAAATTGGATGCAGCTCTCAAGATGATTATGGAAGTAAATAGTGCATTTTTGGCAAAATATGGTCTTAACCCTTAGCACTCTTTGACATAAGTGTCAAAAAGGGGGAGATATTATAAAGAGAATGGGGGAGATACGATAAAAGAGAAACGGAGAGACAAGATAAACAAGATAAAAGGGAGCATGATATACAGCACAAAATTTTGGTTACCAAGACAGCACAAATAATGGCACAATCAACTCAAGGGGAGTTACAATAATTTTGAGGTATATATTGTAAGTTACAAAATTTTGATCAAGTTTTCTTTTAAAACCTCTGTATATATATATATATACTGAGAATATTAGTGAATGTACTCATAAGGTCAGATAAATAATGCTTAGTTAAGTGTTTTTGACACTCATGTCAAAGGGGGAGATTGTTAGTCTTAGAATGGTTTTGACATTTGAGTGCCAACACACTTAACCACTTTCTACATTGAAGTTGAGTACACTATGTATGCCGAGTCAAAAAATTCAATAGGTGCTGAGTGATCTTCAGGAACTGAGTAGCCTTCAGGTGCCGAGTGAAGATCAAGTGCCAAGTGACTTCACGTGCCGAGCATGATATAAGTGCTGAGTAATATTTAGGTGCCGAGTCATAGATGATGCCGAGCAGGATAGTATCACTACAGTAGCCGAGTATGCCAATTTCTTATATATGTTGACCATTAGGAATTATTAAGTGTCGAGTAACACAGAGTGCGTATATGAGTTTGAAAAGGCATAGACTCATATGTAAACCATTTATATGGCCTACATATGATGAATTTATAAGGATCAAATAGATAAGATCGAATCTTTTCTTTTTCCTATGCAATCTACATGTAGCCAATAAGAAAAATGGAGAAGGCATGCAACCAATAATAAAAGTGCAAAGAATGAGCAGGAAACAAAGATTCAATATGGATCATAGATCCATATCTAACCCTAAGTCTTCAAATGTCTTTATAAGGAAGAGGAAATCTCATTGTATGAGAGAGAGATGAAGGAGTGAATGGGAAAAATATAGTGGAGTTCAGAGTGAAGAGTAAAAAGACTTAGAGGAAAAGAGCAGCAAATAGATATTCAGTTGATCAGAACTAAGCAAGGAATAGGAACAGATATCAAATTTCATAGAATCAAGATCAGAGAAAGCAGATCAAGTGCTTGAATTCAGCAATCAAGTATTGTAAGCTATTAGGTTTATTATACCTAATACTCTCTAGCAATTGTATTAGAAAGGAAATCCTATGTTGATAGGTTAGATTAACAGCTATTTTGTAGATCCTTTAAACAGGTAATTAAATCCTTTAATAGGGTAATGCTTCATGTAAAGTGTTTTAAATCCTTTAACCAGGTCATTATTGACACAGTGTAAAGCCTTTAACAGGGCAAACCATCAGAAGTGGTCAAACATTATTGCTGCAATAATTTTGTGGGTATCACCCCCACCCTAGTTTTACCTTCTTATTCCTGGAGGGTTTTTGGGTTACCAAAATCTCAAGTGTTATATGGTGGTACACATTTTTTTTTCATGGTTGTTTGATATGTTTACATGCATGCAATTTACTTTCAGTTAAAAGTTTTAATGGTTAAAGTGCAATACTTCTGATTCACCCTCCTCTCAGAAGCATTTTTCCTATTTGAATATTCCAATAGTATTGGGAAGATGAATAATAAAAAGGAAATAAAAGAGGGCTAGAGACATCTAATAAAAGTGAAACACTATAGAGAAGATTAGTAAACAAGACATAATTATCAGGACCCATTTTAATAAATGTTCCATGTTGGAGAAGAGCTAATATGTAGTCTACCATAACTATGATATATATTGTTTATACCTACAAAAACTATTCCTTTATAAATAATGATATATTTACTTGGCCTTTAGAGAGTGGGGGTAAATAAGGAGAAGAGATTGTATATTTACATAGAAACCCAAATAGTGAAAACATACATAGACGCTATTTTTCATGAAATGAACACTAGTTAAGGTGACATCGATTAAAGTTATTTTTACAAAGGGATTAGTGTAAATTTGTTCATGATTTTTTTTCTCACTATCAATTGGGATAAATACCCTTATACATAAGATCTATTACAAATTTCTTTTATTGACAAAAAGTAAATTGGTCGAATTGCATCTCCCTACACATTAAACAATTCTAGTTGATAGGACAATAACCACCATCAATTGTAGGATTGATACAGCTATTTCAATATAATATACCAAACCTATGCAACATACCACATAAAACCTTCCTTCACTCAATTTCCTTAAGGTTACACTAAATTATCAGACATGGATTGAAATAGAATTGCAAAATGTCACCTTCAACTCTATATTTTTCTATTTTGCACGGACATTCAAATGGGATTGTGTGTGTGTGTGTGTGTGTGTGTGTGTGTGTGTGTGTGTGTGTGTGTGTGTGTGTGTGTGTGTGTGTGTGTGTGTGTGTGTGTGTGTGTGTGTGTGTGTGTGTGTGTGTGTGTGTGTGTGTGTGTGTGTGCGTGTGTGTGTGTGTGTGTGTGTGCGTGTGTGTGTGCGCGTGTGTTAATTATTCATTCTATATAAGCTAGCTACATATGTTGGCTAAGCCACAAAACTTGTCAGCCAGAAAAAAAAGTTGTTATAGCCATAATTATCAAGCTACCATCGAACCTAAATATAGGTCATACATAAGAAATATCTATGTTACATTATCATAGGACCTAAACATAGGTCACCTTTGAGCTACATACATTTCATATCTCATTTTCAAAAAGATAAGTAAACTATGGAATCATTGAAACCATGTAGATATTTAAACCACATAGATGATAAAACTTGTCTAGAACATGATATGACTGACATATCAAAAATATCTAATGAATTGCTATAATTTCTAGGTATTAGGGATTCCTAGAAGAATTCTCTTACACAAACATCAACTAAAACTAATTTCCTCTACAATCATCAAAACATTAATATTTACCAAAGAGATATATTCCAATAGTAGGAATAAGTGCACTTGAAATCATACCTCAAAATTGCACAAACTGAATCTATTATGCATATAAATGAATATATTTTGTTAATCTCATGGTAAACACTTAGAGACATTTTCATTTTGTGAATAATGGTAGAATAGTATAAAATTGTCCTCAGATCAAGAATTTTAACTATCTCAAAACTTCTAAGTATTGTAAACTAGAAAGTAGCTAGGAAAGTAAATACAAACAAGAGGTGGATCTAAGAACCCAAATCATATAATATGCTACCTAATATTAAAAAGATAAATATTTAAACCATGCATATGATGCATGTGAGGGTTTTCAAACTTACAAAATTATTAATTTAAATCGCATATTTACAAAATATAAAGTAATTAATGATTTAGTAAAGTTGTTTTAATGGTGTATTCAAGGTAGGATTTATATTATATTTTTTGATGTATTTAAATATTTCTAATTACACTTTACTTAAGTATACTCAGGATAATGCATTTGTATATTAGTTCTCATGTACACACATAGGATTTTACATTTCATTTTATCATATGGTGTGGGAGAGATCCGAATAAGTAGGATTTAGTTGTAATATTATACCTTTCTATGTGTGAGACCCACCTATTTATCCTATCACATTATCATCATCTCATTTCTTCACATCTTATACATACTTTTTGTACAATAGATGATTATCCACCTTTAATGAACATGTGATTAAAACTTGTCTAGTTGATAGGTCATCTCATGCACATCTCCACTTATAATGCATTGCACATATATTTATGCTAGAATATATTTAGAAAATTGTGGTTATATATGATTCAAGGGCCTATTATTATATGTAACATCAACTTCTTGTTACCAATTGTAGAAAATTATGTTTATAACCAGCAAGGGATACCATCTAAGGTCCAAAATGCTACAAAATTTGTGAGGCATTTTTCACCTCAACATATTATAGAGTAAATTATTGCTTGTATCCACTAAACATAAAACACAGTTCAAAATATTTTTCCTCAACAAGTACCTAGATCAGTTGCTTCTTAGGCTACTTTTCTAAGTATCTAAGAGATCAGCAAAGCTCTACTAGAGAAGTGTCCTCTATTTATAATGGTCAACCATAGATTTCTAGTTATTTTCTCTAAATTGTTTTAAATATATGAATTAAATCATTAAGGGTTTTTTATAGTTGTACAAAATCCTTGTGTTGGCTTATCACCTTCCCAAAGTAATAGATTGCTTTCACAACACCCTCTCATATGTTTCATAAATAATTAAGTTATTTAATAAGACCTTCTTCATTATCTCTCATCCTCCATATTCTAACCCTTTGCTAGGAAGCCCACAAAGTCCTTGATAGGATTAAAATTTGTATTCCTATTGTCAAATAATAACAACCAACATTTCCGTCTATTACACATGGTTAAAAAAAATCTTGGTTGGGTGTAACATGCTAATTTTTCCCACTTCTAAATAAACAATAATTATAAAAAAAATAATGATATCTTTCATATGCATATGAAAATAGTTATAATATCTACTCTACCCATTCAAATGAAGGGGATCAATGACTATAAAAAAATAATTGAATCCTAGTGCATGGAAAGAAAGTAACTGATTTAATAATATTAACTAACTAACATATATCCAACTAAATAAGTAAATGCATAAAAATGAACTACCAATTAAAAGGAAGATAGCTTGAATGCAGATCATATCTCTATATAATGCAAGTCTTGGCATCATGTGGAGAGGAGAAGCATTATTAGAGGCTAAACTTGAATGTAGATCATATCTCTATCTAGCCCAAACTCCTCATCTTGACCTTCCTAGTCTTTTTTGGTGAATCTTGGTATAGTTGTCTATATCCTTGAAAATCAATCACGTTTAATTACTTCATCCCAAACCTAGGCTTATGACATATATTTATATAATAATTTCATGTTATTTATTATCATTTTCCTCATTTCACTAAGAGTGCTTCCTCTTATCTTATAGGCATAATGAAGATTCCCCTATATAAGTCTTGTATGAGGTTAGAGATCATGCCAATTCTAATTTAAGTTCTCAAAGAATAATCATAATAGTATGAAATAGTTAAGTTTGCTTCTTAATAGATATGGAAACAAGACAATATATTTGGAGCTATTCTTTCTGGCTCCATCTTATATATATATATATATATAAACTTGATATTTTATGAAAATGCGCAAAATACTCATGGGACACTCCCTATCTAGTTCTAATCTAGAGTGTGCTAAGGCATAAGCTTGTTACTCCAATTAAATTTTCATATAAGAGTGTGTTATGTCATGATCTTGTTAAGAAAAATAAAATCCTATCTTTCTTGAAATTATTTTGATGTATATATATTCTTACATAGACATTGACATATACTTACATATGTACACGTGTGCAACAAAGTCGCCTAATGAACCTCAAATCTTAATTCCATAAACATTTATTTAGTGATTTCATTATTTATATTGATAAGATAATTTCTAATTTATTATGTATACTATTTTGTATAAATTTTTAATTTGATTTCATTCACATGCCTAATGTATGAAACATTTATGGACTAAGAAATGTAAACATTTTTACTACCCATATACTTAGGTTTTCAGATAATTCCACCACATACTTCTTTAAGGGGTTGACTACAAAGATTATTCTTATTGTCAATAAGGAGAAACTTGTCGTTGGTTTTAGTTTTCCTATATTTCACCAAATCCTAAAACACCACAGCCCACTAAAAACTATTGTGCACCTCTTCAATGATTAGTATATATTTCAAAAGTAGAAATTTTCTAGTAGAGAACATGTCAAAAAAATTCACACAAGTTAATCCTTGGATTTCATATGTTAATTTTCCATGTAGCTTAGAAAATGTACCATCACTAAAGGTCTCATTCTTCTAAAAAATTTCACCTAAGGAAGGTAAGTATGTTAGAGTAATTATTCTTTTACGCTTATTAATTAGATCATCTTGATTTAATTAATTAAGTTGTTTATTACTCTAGTTTACTTAAGCTATCTCTTAGGTGCATATAATTAATATTTTATACTAATTATAATGCACAACCTAGTTTTATTTCCCTTTAGGGTTTCGTTCACTTTAAGGTTGAACTCTTGTAAAAAAAAAATCCATTATCTTGGAATACGTTTTGCTCTTACACTATTGAAATTTCCAAGTTGTGCCTTTTCCCTTCTCTAGTTTCTCTTTAGCACTGGTTATTTGCATGCAGGTCTTTCTTGGTGAACTGTGAAATTGGTTTTCACAACTTGTACATGGTATCAAAGCAACCATGTTGCTGCCTAGTTTGGAGATCTTGAAGTTGTGATTCAAAGATAGAAACCCTATCTTTTTTGAGGTTTCTTCTTCAATCTGGAGGAGGCACCTTTTTTTGGTGCACTTTGGGAAAAAAATGGGCGTCGCCATCACACTCAAAAAGCTTTGTATAGTTGAAATTCATATAATATTTGCGAATTCCGGCCACCATAGCCTCTAAAAAAAATGTTGGCCTCCTAGGGGTCATACGGACACAAAAAAAAAAAAAAACAAAAAAAAAAAAAAGCTTTAAAGTGCTTTAAATTGGCAGCCACCCATGTGGCACTTGCATGCCATTGGCGAGCTGCCCATGCCTAGCCACCACTAGCATGCCACAACAGCCTTACCTATGCCTAGTTGTCGTTGGCGCACTACCCACCCGTTGCTACTGCAGGTGGAGCACCACCCACCTGCCACCACCACTAGTGGAGCACTGCTCAGAAACCCTACAATGCTAACATCATCCTTTAGAGAGTTGATTTCACTTTCCAACTACGAATGTCATCATTTTGGCCAGTGACATCATATTCTAAATAACAAAAATTTTCAGGTGTTGACATCACTTTCCAGTGAGTTGATGTCATTTTCTAGCAACTAGATTTTTTTGGCAAGCAACCATTTGGTGACCATACGGTCATCACATTTTTTACCAGTGCCTCTAATTTTCCATAGAGCTCATTCTTTGGAGGAGCAATTCATTTTTTTTTTCCATAACTTATGCATATGGAGGTCTTTTTTTGATCCAAAAGAAGCATGAAAAAGCTGGTTCTAAGCCAAAGATGATGATGTAGGTTTCATTTTCTTACATGGCCCTTTGAGTTCCTACTTTTTGTATTGAAGTAGAGGATTTAATTTCCTCCCTCTCTACATCTAGTGTCGAGGTTTTCTTCTCAATTTTATGCATTCCATAATTGTTTCTTTGGTTTATAAGGGATATATTTATACACTGTGGGGGGTGCATTTTCTTTTTTGCAATTAAATTCAGAATCAACCCTTTTACTTTTGTCTTCTTCTCTCAATGTCGGACCCCTCTCTGGCCCAGCTGATGCCACACAACTATCACAATTGGAAAGCACACATGACTCGACTTCTTATATCACATGGCTTATGGTCATGCCTGGATGAGAATCAACCTATCCTGCAATGCCCTTTTGAGGTTCTTTAGCACATAAACAAAATGGATAAAGCCATGGGATTGATTACACTAAACATCTTTGATAGTCTCGTATTTTACTTGGATAGTTTGACCACTCATCAAGCTTTTTGGACCAAGTTTCACAACTTTTTTGGCATAGTGAATGAGTTCCGGGCACTATAGCTTGATGCAAAGTTGACTTCTTTGACAC
The DNA here is from genome assembly GCA_028749045.1 of Cupressus sempervirens. Taxonomy (NCBI): domain Eukaryota; kingdom Viridiplantae; phylum Streptophyta; class Pinopsida; order Cupressales; family Cupressaceae; genus Cupressus; species Cupressus sempervirens. Next base: position 741,256,237 of record CM053792.1, read on the forward strand.
CTACCAACTTTCCCACCATTGAGAACTTCTTGATGAAGTTCAAATCTCTATGTACAATTTGCAAGGATGTGGGAAAAAAAAAATAGATGATGAGTATATTTTTTTGATACTCTCAAAGTTATGAGGACATTATCAAATCTTTTCTTCCACTTTCTATTCCACTATGGATGCCTTGGGTAAAAGACATCAAATGCCTTCTTTTGAGACATTCTATGACTGGTTGACATGAGAACATGCAAATATCCAATAAGTGAATGCTTTTGGCTCTTCTAGCCAAGCATTGGTTGCTCAATCTTCTTAGGGGAAACCAAAACAAAAGCCAAACCAAAGAAAGATACACCAAAAATTGATTCCAAACCTCCAGCTAACCCTTCCAAGGGTAAATCTTCTTTGAAGTCTATTGAGTCTACCTCCAAGACTAAGAAGAAATCAATTGAGACCTACAGTTTTTGTGGAAAGGATGGACATCCCATTTCTAGGTATTGAAAACATTTGGAGGCTTTAGAGGAAGCCATGCAGGAGCATCACATTTCAACTCCTAAGTCTTCATCCCCCTTACAGGGAAAGGTAGAGGTAGAGGTAGTCAATTGTGCCAACTTTGTTCATAATTGGATGCCTTATAAGGTAGTTTGACATATGAATCCTAAGGAGGCTTGGTCTCATGCAAGCCTAATGTATCTTCATTCCAAGTTTTTGGTAGTGAAGCATGGGCATTTGTACCAGATGCTCAGAGGAGAGCAAAGGAGTGGAAGAGTGGACACCTCATTTTTGTTGGCTACTATGAGGATGTTAAAGCTTATAGGTTGTTTGATCCTGATTCAAGAGAGATATTATTTTAACGGGATGTCCAGTTTGATGAGAACCTTCCTATAGTAGATACCCTATCTCTAGAGTCTACTTCACTTACCAGTAATCCCTCATCCTTTATTAGAGCTCAAGTTTCTACATTGTGAGCTCTAGGTATATTGGAACACCACTAGTTGCTAATTAGTTGAATTTAAAAAAACTTGAACTATTATATGTATCTATTACAAACCTGAACACTTGTACTAATTGAACTGAAATGAAACATAAATAGTGTTATGTATCTTTTGCAACTTTAACACTTAGAAAATTCAAACTTGAACACTTGAAACTTGAAACTTTAGACTTGATACTTGAAACATAGAAAAATGCAAAACTTGTGAGTTGGATTTCAGACATGTTTTCTTATTATTGCGCTTTAAAATAGTATGCCTTGGATTGTTTTTACAAATATTATGTTGTTCTTATTTGGGTGTTTTTAGTACAGTTACAAACTTGAACCTAAATAGTTTGAACCCAAAAATTAGAAACAATGGAACTTTTGAAGAAACTCATAACATTTATATTCTCAACTTTTGATTTATGTCTATGCATTATAGTTTTTATGTTTTTCGATGGATTTGGGGATGTTGATCTTTTGTTTGGATTTTTTTAGGGGATCTATTTCAGTATTTGTTAAAAAGATGAAAGTTGGATCAATATGGTTTTTGGTTTATTATTAAACTAGAATCATATTTCTCTAAGTGATTGAAAGTGTATACATAGTTAACTTATTTGTATTAGTTTCTTAAATGAGCTTTTTGTTTGACATTGTAGATAATACTCTCTGACTTTTAGTTACCCTAGTCATTATAGTAGGCTTCTAAGAGTAAGCCTGAGTCTAGGGGGAGTGGATGTGATGCCTACCCCTAGTTTAGTTTTATCTTTCTCGTAGGCTTCTAGGAGTAAGCCTAAGTCTAGGGGGAATGGATGTAATGTCTACACCTACTTGACTTTTCAGATTGTTTTAGGCAAGTTTTATGATTTCATTTTATGTTTAATAGGGTTGGGTTACAAGAATTTATTAATTGTATTTCATATTCAATTAACATATGTGTTGAGTTACTTTAGTACTACTTATTTCAGTTATTTCATGATTCTTTTGATGATGATATATATGTTCATTTAGTGAGTTTCCATTATTTTCATCTTCCTCCTCTAGAGGTACAATAAGTTTAATGAAGGTACCATTGTACTTAGTTTGAGGTGATAGCACAAAAGCTCTCTTTTCTTTAGATTGTCTCCCATAATGACAGGGAGACTCAGGAAGAGATGTAAAAGATATAACAAGTTCTATATGATATTCACCCATCCCAATTCTTTAAGATCCTTGTTTTTAAACTCTCCTCCATTATCAATAATGATGGAGGAAGGTACACCACACTTTCATATGATGTAATTCATAATGAATAGAGCTACAATTTTTTTCATTTTCTATAAAGAGAGGGACTACCTCTACCCATTTAGTGAAATAGCCAATAGCTGTAATGATGAACTTATGTCCATTTGAAGAGGATGGGTGAATCTAACCCATAAGATCAAAGACCCATTATTGGAATGGCCATAGTGTGATGGATAGAATTAGCTCCTTGGTTGGATCCTGAATCAGATTTACTTGGATATGGCACTATTTGCAGGGCTTGGCATATTGGATTGCCTCTTGCTCCATATTAGGCCACTAGTAACTAGCTCTAATAAGTTTACAAGCTAGTTTCAAGTTGTTATAGTGGGATCTGCAAATGCCCTTATGTACATTGATTAATGCATGTTTGGACTCATTGGCTTCTAGAAACCTAAGGAGTGTTCCATTTAGACCCCTCCTAAACAAGTGATCAGCAATGATAACATATCGTAAAGCACTACAAATAAGGTGATGTTTTTATTCTAGGTTAGATTATTCAGAATTGTTTGGTAATACAAGTAAGAGTATATATGATAGTAGTGGGATGAGTCATGTCCTACAACAAAATAGATCATTCAAGATTTAGGGGAATTATAGGTGGGGTAGAGTAACATCTCCACCAGGAACTCATGTTGAAGATCATTCTCTAGCATCTGTAACATGGAAGCAAGAGTAGCCATTGCATCAGCCACTTTGTTATCTACCTAAGGTATTTGTTGAAAAGTGATATGAGCAAAGTATTTATTTAGGTCATCCACCATGTGTTTATAAGGTATCAATTTTTCATCCTTCATCTGATACACATCATTGACCTAGTTGATTATGAGATGCAAATAACCAAATATATTCAATTCATCAACTCTCTATTCAACTAAAATCTTCATGCCATTAATTAGGGCTTCATATTCTATAATATTGTTGGTACAAGGAAACATAATCTTGTATGTCTTAGGCAATGAATACCTCTATGGTCTCATGAATAAGAGCCCAACACAAGATCCCTATTGTGTGAAGGATTTGTCAAAGAACATCACCCAATTTTGTTGTGTTAGCATTAGAATTGATTCATCAAGAAAGTTAATATTCAGTGGGAGAAGACTCTATAGTGGTGCTTCTGCTAATTGATCATCAATTGTCTATCCTTTGATAGCTTTTCTCTCGACATACTAAATATCAAATTCACTTAGTATCATGACCCACTTAGCTAACCTTCATGTTAGAGCTGCCCTACTGAGTAAGTATTTTAGTGGATCAATTTTTGCAATCAGTCACATAGCATGAGCAAGCATATAGTATCTCAACTTTTGGGAAGCAAAGATGACTACCAAGAAAGCTTTTTCAATGATGTTATAATTCATTTCATACGAAATCAATATGCTACTAAGATAGTAGATAGCTTGTTCCTTGTTATCATTTTCTTCTTAAGCTAGCAAGATACCGAGAGATTATTCCATTGCTAAGATGTACAAAATGAGAGGCTTCCCATAGATAGGAGGCTTCAAGATCGGTGGATTAACAAGGTATTGCTTTATCTGTGTTAGACTCTAGTCACAATCTTGGCTTTAGTTATATTTCACACCTTTATATAGAATCTTAGTAAAAGGTTGTGACCTATCCACCAGTTATGAGATGAATCTACAAATGGATTGAAGCCTTCCTTTTAAGCCCCTCATCTAACTGATATTACGAAGTGGAGGCATGTTAATGATTGCTTGAACTTTCTCTAGATCTACCTCAATTCCTTTTGTAGACATTGTAAGGAATGTTGTAAGAAATAATATAATTGTTTCCACATAATCAATAATAGATCTGAAATAAAAAAAGAATTAAAATCCACATGCAAGAGAATAGACAACATACCCACAAAATTGAGACACAATATATACCCTGCGAAACCCTCATTGAGGGAAAAACCTAGTCTTGGAATATAACCATTTCCACATAACCCATAATAGATCTAAAATAAACATGGAATTAAAATACACATGCAAAAGAATAGACAACATACCCACAAAATTGTGACACAAGATATACCCTGGGAAACCCTCATTGAGGGAAAAACCCAACCTCCAAAAGCATCCATCGCTATGTATTATTCAACAAAAAAATCATTGCAATACAACCATGGAAGCCTTCAAAGCTATAGCCACCACATAGCAATCCATGTGAATAAGCATGAATCCACACATCCCATGCCATGCTTCCAACCTTCACCAATGCTCCCTTGGCTAACTTGTCAAGCCTTGTCTGGCTCAACTCTTGCCTTTTGTCTTCTTCTTGTCACATACAACAACTACCTATGTGGCTATTTATATAGTAGCAAGTCCCACAAAACCACCAAGTGGTATTACATAAACCATGTGCTACCTAACCCATTGACCCCACATTTAATATTAGAAATTTAATTCTTTTTTCCCAATATTAAATAATTACATGAAATATTATCATAATATTAGAATACAACTCATCAAGAATATTTCATGGAAATCTTTACATGGTGCACATCCATCAAGGTGCTCCTAGATACAACATTACATAATAAAATAAAATAATACAATATAACAATATTATGCAATGTGTGCAACACCCATTATCTCAACAATCTTGCACTTGTTGTATACATGCATAGGGTCAATCTGTAGCCACATAATGAACAAGGGAAAAATCCCTCCCAACACATCCACCATTATGGATCAAAGTACACCATGTGCTTCATCCTAGTACTTGTAACTAAATCAATGTATACAGCATCTCAAACATGAATGAAACCACCTCCTATTATGCCACTACCACCGAACATACATAGAAGCCATCCAAAGAGAAAACCACCCAACTAGTCGTATTAGAAGATCATAAAATCTTGTACCAACTAAAATTATAAGCACAAAAAAACTTGATCCAAAGGTAATCACATGTATCAGTAGTTGTCAAAATATCCATAGCTGAAATAGCACCCACAACAAGTGTCAAATCCATCCAACTATCCATACCTCCAAAGGTATATACCAAGTGAATCTCACATCGTCATCATATCCAATTTGTAACATACAATCACAAGCCTCAAGAGCAATACCTACCACATATATACCAAGAAGCTCCCACTGCAAAAGATAATGTCAAATCTATAACCAATCCACTCACAACATCTCAAAGAAATAAATCCATGTAGTATCAAAGACATCCACAATACATAAAGCAATAACATGCAAGAACAACTCTCATAACAATCTCCAACAATCTCCCAAGCTCTCCATAACCAACAAAGGAAAGAGATAAAGGAATAACCATGTCATCTCTCACATGACATACATGAGCACAAACCAGTGATCACAATCTCTAACTAATCTCAAATCCAATGTAAGTGAAATAGAACATTTAGGAAGATAGCCAAGCCTAGAGAAACCATGCAAATCTTTACCTATATCATGTCTTCTACACACACCTCTAGATGTAAATTTTGCAATAATGATCTCCTCTATAAAACTTCAACCAAGAAGCCTCAACAACACCCAAACCATACCCTATAACTAATCGTGGATATAAGCCTCTCACTAGAAGATCAAACTCATAAACCATTCCTAATCCAAGGAATATGCCCAATATAAAACTATCTCCCAAACTCAACCTACATAAAAATATATGTACATGGAGATAACCAATGCTAAACCATCTCTCAAATGAACCCTCCAGAACTAACTCATGTACCATAGCTTGAGATCCATATCCATGAAAGATAAGCATAATTATAATGCAACTAAGAGAACTAATGGGCTATACCTCTCAAGTATCAAACCATCGAGTAGACCAAGAGTGGGGAATGAGAATGTTCATCAAGATACCCAAGTCTCCAACCAAGACTCATCTAAGAACAATTTCCTCTCAAGTCCATATCAGGTGACTGCCCCTCAGACTTCTTGCTCAAACCATCAACCGCCCCAAAAAATACTTCTCTAATCCAAGAGAAATTAGCATCACCACCATCTTTAAGTATCCATGAGCACTTGTAACCAATCAATCCATGCCAACTCAAAATGCAACATAGAAATATCATGAAAGTATCCAGCTTATGATCAATATACTCAATACCAAGAAACTAAACCAAGATCAATGTCAAAGTTCTAACCATGGCCTTAGGAATATAACATGACAACATGATCTACACCATCTCAACCAAAGAGATAACATACTGCATATGAACATGCTATAACATGTCACAACTCTAAATGTGTATCAAGTGTATACCATGACATAAGAAATGAAACCATCCTCATACCAAGGATAACATGTCAATAAACCACACCTTTACCAAGAACCCTATGAGTCTTCAAGATGCAGCCATCTCCACACACCATGAAGAAAACCATCTCCACATACCATGAAGAACCATCTCCAAACACCACGAAGATAACAAGTGTATAATGCAAATGTGAAAGATGCTTCTACAACAACAAGATCTAAGATAAGCATCCAACACCTACAAACACTCAATAAATATATCAACGTCAAAAACTCCCACTCAACCATGGTACCAAGTCACCTATGGCATCATAAAATCCATCACCTACATGAAGATCCTCCAGGTCTACACTCACACAACCAAAGTGTTAGTACCAAGTTAAACCAAGATCTCCAAACCAAGAAGATACAAACCAAACTAGGAACTAATCCTACATTTTCACCTCATCACTATCATAAGCTCCCACTAAACCATGTATCCAAGATATCCATGAAATCATGATGAAAAATCCATCCTCTAACCATGAGAATCAACCAAAGCATCAAACCATCAAAGAACTCAAAGTGCACATCATGAGCTCCTCAAAAGAAACCAAATAACCATGATTCTTAACCAAGAAGATATACCACCATAACCAAATTAGGAATCCAAGCCAATGAACATCAAGGATGTACCTATATATCCAATCACGTCATGCCAAAATCCATGGCACCATAATCACATCCATGAACTGAGCATCTAGCTCTCAATATGTCCAACCTCTTAGCACAAAATAGTCAACCATAATCCTCCACCGTGACTGTACCTGGTAACAACATCTCATCCTTTCTACATGAAGAAAAATTGGCAAATCACGTGACTTAGGGCATAGAAAACCCAAATCCAAGCTACCAATATGAATATGCATCAATAATGAAAGATCAATGGGCAAAGACAACCCATAACCAAGCTATAAATGCAACTTATAAGTATAGACCACTTACAACACTACACAACTTGTAGATCCAACAAGTCATCATACATATCCAAACCAAAATGCTAATAACCATATCATCATGAGACCAGTCTAAAATATGAATTGAGTATACAATGACATCAAATCTTAAATCTTCAAACATACAATGTCATAGACTCATAACATTACCATAGTCATTATATACCATAAACTGTTTAGATTAATATACCACCAAATAAACCATGCCAAACCTATAGCAAATTTGAACTAATGTGCAAAGCTCTCCAAGAGCTTTCCATTGACTACTTAAAGTCCAAAATTTGACTCTGTATACCCTAGTTATCCCTTAATTTGTGCTCAAAATAAATAATATCTAAATTTAGGTCTCTTAGAACCTACCAAAATGTTAAAATCATAGAACCAAACCTACACCAAGTTGTAATTCTCTGAATTAGCTTTCCAACACCTATAAGAACTCTAAAATTTGATATCTTGAGAGAAAATTATGGCCATTTTACTAAGATAGTCTTTTTACCATTTGCACTGCGATTTTCCAAAAAAAAATTGTGATGAAAAATTTTGACAAGATTAATTTTGATAGCCATCATGGGCTACAGCTAAAAAAGCTCTTTCATTTCTTTTGAACATGGCCAAACTAGGGCATATTATATATCAAAATTTATGGAAACATTGATCCAAATCCAATGGTGTAAGACCCACATGAGTACATTGTTTTAGATTTCATAAAATGAATGTGATTAGGAGTTAATTAGAGTATGGCGAACATTTTTGTTACTAGAAATTAATTATGAGATCCTATTAGAGTCTAAACGGACTCTAGTAATGATGACATTTGAAACTTGTGTTTAAAGCACGATGACACGCTTTTGAAAACATGCAAATAGATTGAGGAAATTAACCCTAGACACTCACAAACCCCTCGGCATGTGATAAATGGCAATATGTTTAACATGATGGAAAAAGACTAGTTAATAATTCTGCATAATAGTGATTTTCACTAAAGACATGTGTACCGCAATCCATTTCATATGGTTTGATTGTTTAATGATTATAAGAATGGTGATGATACTTAGAATGATAATTCATTATGCTAATACCCATATGTTGATATTTCAATGTTTTGAATATGAATCAAATGAAAATTAATTCTATGTGTATTTAGATGAGATGAAAGTTAAATGGATACGACAGTGCAATGCTTCTTTTTATAGTAGTTAGAACAGAAATGATTAGATGAAGCTAAATGTACATGCTAATGTGTATTATGTGACATTGGATTTATTCTGCATTTATTTGTATGTCCTTTTATATTATAATCTCCTTACCTTTGTCAACTTGTTTATTTAGTTTCATTACCATTTACAGGTCGGCGTTACTTATCCTCCTATGTTGTACCTTAGTCGACATACTGACTTACTCTCCTCTCTCTCGCTTAGTTGTTCTTCTTTTAGGGTTTTCTTTCTATTTTTGACAGCTTATGATCTTATATCCTATGTCTTGTTTGGTGGGAAACCATCCATTTACCATTGTCATCATAGTCTTTCATTAATTCTTACTGATTCGATTCACTCCCTCAACTCAACACTGTCAAGGCTTATGATGATAGTTCCAACATCAACTTATCGGGAAGAGTTGATATATTTCAAAAATTTCCAAAAATTTAACTGGGTTTAACATCCAAGATCCACCTACAAGTTCTCAATTGTTGACACTTGACAGTTACGGTATTCGTTTGGTTACATCCGAATTGAGAAATTTGAGCATTACACTATTGGTTGAATGTACTTATTAAGTATTAGTTCAGAATAGCATTGTGTATCCCATCGCTTCCAATCTTTATAGGTTTATCACATTTTGTCCCGTTACATAAAGTCCTTAGCATAGCGTAAAATTGAGGTATATTCGTTCAAGAGTCAACATATTCGCAAGTTTATAGGGTTAAATAAAATCATATCTCATAATGAATGGAAGGGTGATATTCTAATTTTTCCCATGATGTTTATCCAAGATATTCCCTGATATGACCGACTTAAAGGTATCATACAACACTCTCACAAAAAAATGCCTCAAAAATAAATTAAATGAAGATAAAGTCACCAATTAACCATAAGTGTGGCCACAATGATAAAAAAATAATTCGCTAAAACAAATCACACCCCGAGGCAAAAAGGGGACCATACCAAGAAATCATCATAAATGAATGTTCCACAAAACTACCATAAATATACCAAAAATCAAAAACAACAACAAAAATTTCATAACAATCCAAATCCTCAAAGGTATTGCGGTCATACCAGGGTCTTCCTGAGGGAAAGAAAAGGAAGGGTTGTCCTAAGATTACGTGGTGAATCAAAAATATGCAAAATGATTCCTTTGTGTTTCTGGTCTTTCTAAGAATAGGTCAAGAAAGTGATCCATATGCTTGTTACTTAAAGGATTATCGAGCCTTAGACAGTTAGTTCCTTAATTTCTTATGTTTTCTTAACTACCTACCCATTACTATCAAGAATCGTCAGATGTAGTTTAGGGCCCAGGGTTTTTACCCAAATCATACTAGTGATCCTTTAGATAAGTATGGAATGATGATTTTAGTCACTTACCTTACATATAATAAACCGCTATTAGAAGGATCACTGGGGTATATTTTTGCCCTTTTCAATCTTCCTTCAAGCATCATTCAAGTGTGCCCATAACTTTTAAGAAGAATTCTACCCTCTGATCTCATAATAGGCTAGACTCCCTTAAGGTAGTTGTTGAGATAGTAAGATTTATTCAGTCTTTTTCGAGCTTCCATTACTTTGAGCTATAGTGAAAATGAGCATGAAATTGATGCCCTCGCATCTGTTCATCACTGCGTTGCAAGGCATTGTTGCGTAACAACAAAATGGTTGAGTGAAATTTGGCTTACAAAGTCTATTGAGCGACATTGAAAATCCCTTAATGTGTTCCATGGATTACCCTAGCTAGGAAGTATGTATGGTCATGTTGCCCATTTAATATGATGGTGAAGGTGGTGAGGGGTTCTCTTTTGTTGTGGAGGTATCCAGTATAATGAAATCACTATACCATGTTATGTCTATCATTATATGTCTCAATGTGTGTTTTCCTTTTGTTTCCCCATGGGTACAAAAGTGAACTTATCTTTATCAGACATCACTTCTCATGAGTTCCTTCATGTGTGGTTTCTGTCGCTTAAACTATGGGGTTTGTATCAAGATAGTCAAGACATAAAATTTGGCCTTATTATAATCATATTAATCCATAATCCATTATACCTAATTGCAGGGGTTCCTTGTCACAATTCTGTAATTACCATTCTTATCGTTCCCACAGCCCTCATTAATAGCTCCACATTTTATAAGGGTTTTCAAATTCTTGACCATCCATCCAATCCTACATGTTGATATGATTTACGAACAAATATTTCCACATGTGCCGAGCTCTAGAATCTCTAAGTGTCACAACCATCGAGGGGGTACATAGATTTCGATCAACATAGGACTGTCACAAGGTCAAGGTGATATCCTATCATCTCTTAATCCTTAGTAGTTCTAGATTATTACCATGGTCAATTACTATTATCAGTTTTAGGGTGTTCAACTTAATTGCCAATTAGTAATAATATAGTTATGAACCAATTTCCTAGAAGGCATGTTTCCTATTTGCAATATGGTATTACGATAACTAACAATGGTTCATTCATTTGTGGACTCATTAATGCCCAGTGTTGTATAACTTTACTCTGATACCAGAATGTCATGCCACAATTTTACAAGGTCAAACATACCAACATTATTCAGGGTAAATCATAACACTTTTTTTTTTTTTGAATTGCTTATGCACTCAGATTAGGGTTTAGTTGAGAAGATGTTTGATCTAATACAGCGTTGCATAAACACTAGGTTCAAAACATCTACATTGATTAATAGTTGTAACTTAGTGCTCTTGAGTTGTAATCTAGAATTGCGAGTTACAATGCAAATCGGGATTGATCCACTGCTACCTAAGATTCACTACATCTGCTAAGTCTAAATTGAAGAGAAGGAAATCGGTAAAGTTCTTTTTCAACCATTTCTATAGGTGAGGTTCGTTCACATTGTTAGATGCTTACTATAGAAGCTATTTTATTTGTTTATTTATTTATTTATCATTATTATTTTTATAATAAAAAAGGTGAATATACATTTATATTTAATGTTTTCTTGAGCATTAAATTAAAGATGTCTAGTAAAATATATATAAATGTTTATATATTATCCCTTTCATTTCGTTTACCATGCAAAACCCAAATGCCATTGTTTTAACTATAATCCTAATTATTCATTCATTAACTTCAAATTTAAATGAATAAACTAGACCCAAAAACAATTTTATTAATATAAATTTGCTCTTATATTAAAAATAATAATTATACTAATCATCAACCTAAACTACCTATACAACTTTTGATGGTTACTTAAACACTATGTTTCTTTCTTAAAAATAAAGAAAATATTTAAATACTGTTATCCCCAAAATTAGGAATATCTAGCACATAAAATCAATTACTTATCATGACATGAATATCAAATTACTAATTCTAAACTTACCCAAAAAACTATTTCTATAATAATCCTATTACCTATGCCTATACCTACTACCTACATAACCCCCCTCCCCCATGACATAGCATTTAAGGGCATCTTCAATTTCAAATATTGCTGCTGCACGTCCACGTGAGAGGGAGGAAGTCAAGAATTCACTCCATACCTAAGGCTAGATGCCCTTCTTCCTACCATACGTGCTGGTCTTATCCATGGAAAAGAGTTCATTAAAGATTGTTTTTTTGCAATTTTAAAACAGCACACTTGCTGCCCACGTCTGCAGGCCTAAAAGTGCAAGGGGAAGGAGGAGGGTGATTGAAAAGACCACCCCTCCACCATATTTATTGCTGCACCAAGTTGGGTGGCTTTAAGGCCAAGGAGGATGTAAGAAAAAGTTTGAGATTGTCAATTTTTAAGCCCATTATTGCCTTCTTTTTCTACAAGTCGATGACTAGGGTAGCTGGGGGATGTGACTTACCATCTTGACTAATGAAATTGTGTTGTTTTTTTTTTTCTTACAATTTTGACACAATATTAATGCTCCTGGCCGCCTCCTTAGGAGGGAATATTTAAGTTAATGTTTATGTAAACAAGTTGAGTATTTTTATTAAACTTATGATTGGACCCATACCTATTTTATATATTTAAAAAGAGTTATACTATTCTAATATTAAAATCTTATTGACTGTATTTGCAAAAGGAATTATTTGAAGTTTTTCATACATTTTCCAGAGACTAATTTTGCACCTATAGTTCTCATTTTATCTTAGCTAATTGTCTAGCTCTTATCAAGCAATCTCTTTAGTTGTTAGGATTGAATTAGTAATAGTTTGTGGTTGTACTAAACAATAACATCTATTTTTAACTAATAATTTAACGTGAACATCTAATACACTGTTATCAAAAGAACCATAAAGAAACCAAAACATCTTAAACTGGTTTTCAGAATATCAAGTATACATTAAGGAAACCTCTTTCCCATCTAGTCTCCACAAATATACTGTCCAAAGCATGTCTCACAATAAATCTTAATTCCAATATAAAACATCTATAACTAATCTCATTCTCATGCAATTCTAAGAAGATTAAGGTAGCAAGATGAATTCTCAATCCATTCTCCATGATACACATGATGCAAATTCTTTTCTCAACATATACTAAAATTTAAGCAATGATATACCAAGCTCAAAATCAACACAATAACAATAATCATAAGGTGGTGGAAACATTCTCAAACTACACAATGAAGAAGCACATAACAAGATAGCTCAAAGCCTTTCTACATGAAGCCACCAATAACACATTGTATGCTTATCCTAAATGGAGTCCTCTTCATCTTTTCATCACCAACCCAAAAGGAGTCTTCTTCTACACCCATATTGAACTTCACGTCTATCAAGGTTTCCAAACTCTTCAAGTAAAAACCTGCAAAAAGAAGGCAAACTGGGAACCATGGAGGCTCACCTCCCAACCTAGGCCTCAAGGAGGCCACCCACCGAGCTCGGGGAAACAAGACATAAACAGTTGCATTCTTCACATTTCCATGCCATGCCAATACACCACAATAAAACCAGATTTAACACAAGACATCACAATACATCCCATCCAAGGCTATGCACAAAGATTCAACAAATGAATCAAGAAATGGGTGAAGGTGGGCTCTCATCATGAGGAGGATTGCTTAGCCTTCAGCCTTCATTCACAACTTGCACATCTTTTCAATATCAAAATGCCCTTTCAGGGCAATCAACATCTTCCCTTCTTCATACCACCTTATACCTCCCAAGATGCAAGTGAGCAAGATAATTTGCATGCCATAAAAACATATTCAACCATCTCCACACAAGGGAGAACTCATCAACTCCATGTGTGAGCCCAACTAACCCCTTCACCCCAGGCGTCTCTTCCCTCCCAAGGGTGAGTGATGCCTCACACCCAAATTCACAAGACATATAACATGAAACAATAAATTCAAGAAAGAATCCCACAACACTACCCACATGCAACATACAACAAGAGTTAACCACAATACACCACAAGACACCACAATCCCATCATGAAATGAAATCACCATTTCTAACCTATATGCAAAAATGAAGAGACTTCATGGATCATGTTACCAACCTTCCTCCAAGCAAGGCAATGAATACTTGCAGTAGAGCTCCCTCCTCTTTCTTCAACCCTATTAGTCTCTAAAAGTAGAGAGTTGCCAAGTGAGGTTCAATTTAGCCATGCCTCTATTTATAACCCTCTTATTGTCGGATTCAATGAAGCATGTCATTTTCATGGGGTCTCCTAGGTCCACTAAACACCATAGAGCCCATTAATAACCCCCTAACCTATAGTACTAACATGGGTAAGGTTAATTTTAATCACAATTTACCTTAACATTACTTTATGACCCGTCTAAAGCTAGGGAATTCAAATTTCAAATTTCCTTTCCAAAGGTGATAACCTTGTCCTTTTCTAACTAAGGCAATAAACAAATTTCTCAATCAAAGCATATAACACAGAGCAAGGTGGCTACATGATCCATTGATGAATAACATGTCATTTAACATAACAAGCACAAGTGTCAAGTGACACACACATACATCACACGTTCACGAAATAAGCACACCACAATGAGGTTTATGAATCTTACAAAGGAATTCATTGCAAAAAAATTTGTGCTTGTTTTGTTTGCCTTGTCAGGTTTCGAGCATGAAAAATGGTGAGGTCTATTTTTACCCAAGAGGTTATTACCACAAGCCACCCCCTAAAAACCTCATTTAAATGAAACATCCAAAAAATCCTTTTGTCCAACAATTTCACATGCCCAAACCTTTTAACATTCCATCATAACAACAAACCCAAAACTCTTATATCTATAATAAATCACTCATATATCTTTCCCTTTCTTTTATCCTCTCATGCATTCCCATGGATTCAATCTAGGGTTGCAATAATAAAACCATAGCTCTGATACCACTTGTAAGGAAACTTGCAAGAAATAATATAACCGTTTCCACGTAACCCACAATAGATCTGAAATAAATACGAAATTAAAATCCACATGCAAGAGAATGGACAACATACCCACAAAATTGTGACACAAGATATACCCTAGGAAACCCTTATTGAGGGAAAAACCCAGCCTTCAAAAGCATCCATCACTATGTATTATTCAACAATAAATACCATTGCAATACAACCATGGAAGCCTTCAAGGCCATAGCCACCACCAAGCAATCCATGTGAATAAGCATGAATCTACACATCCCATGCCATGCTTACAACCTTCACAAATGCTCGCTTGGCTAACCTGTCAAGCCTTATCTAGCTCAACTCTTGCCTGTTGTCTTCTTCTTGTCACATACAACAACTACCTGTGTGGTTGCTTATATAGTATCAAGTCCCACAAAACCACCAAGTGGTATTACATAAACCATGTGCTAGAACCATGTGCTACCTAACCCATTGACCCCAACATTTAATATTGAAAATTTAATTCTTTTTCCCCAATATTAAATAATTACATGAAATATTATCATAATGTTAGAATACAACTCATCAAGAATATTGTATGGGAATCTTTACATGTTGCACTTCCATCTAGGTGCTCCTAGATACAAGATTACATAATAAAATAAAATAATACAATATAACAATATCATGCAATGTGTGCAACACCCATTATCTCAATAGACACAATGTAACCAAGTAGTTTCCTAGACATTACACCAAATTCACATTTCTTAGAGTTGAGTCTCAGACTAAATTTCTCCATACAATCTAGGATGGATCCCAAATCTTAAAGGTGAGTGTTGCATTTTGTGATATTAACCAAGGTATCATTGATATATTCCTCCATTGTCATATGAATCATATCATGGAAGATTGTAGTAACTACACTTTGATACATGGCACTAGAATTTTTTAGACCAAATGGCATCACATTCCAATAAAAAGTTTCCCATGCACAAGTGAAAGCAATTGTTTCCTAATCTTTTGGTGCAATTTTAATTTGATTATAACCAGAAAACACATACATGAGTGAGTACATTCCATATCTTGTTGTCATATCCACTATCATATCAATGTTGGGGAGTAGAATATAATCATTTGGACATGCTAAATTTAGATCACCAAAATATGTACAAACTCTAATAGATTTATCATGCTTGGAGACTAGAATAATGTTGGAAATCCATTTAGCATAGTCAATAGCACGTATGAAACTAGCTTTCAAAAGCTTTTCCAGTTTAGCTTTAACAAGTAATACAACATGAGGATGCATTTTTGTAAGTTTTTATTTGATGTCAGTTTCAATTATGTTGATGCTTTGTTCACTGGTAGAAGACATTACAGGTTTTCTAGTATTGAAGTGGTAGGTGAGAGCATAGTTTTTATTGAATATAGGGACTTCATTAGATGCATTAGAATTCTCATCTATGAGCTCAAGATAGGTGAGTGAGAGAGATGTGATGGATTCGATGGTGTCCACAGTATAGTCATCAAATGCTTAGACAAGTAATTCAAGACCTACAACAGCTTCATCCACAAGTGTGTTTGAATGCCTTTGAGTTCTAACATCATTAATCAAAGGCTCAATGACACTAGTTCCTAACCATAGATGATTCACCTACTTCAAGTTGATTTTCATAAACATGAACAAGATCTATATCTTCATCTGTAGTTGTTTCCGAGAGGGAATCAAAATTCATATTCTTGAGAATCTATGCTGCATGGGGATAGATTATAGAATTCCCCAGTAGTAATAGGGACCTATTCTCCTTCATCATCTAGATTCTCACAAAGTCGCTCAATGGCTAAATCATGACTTGACTCTCCTTGTTCTTATTGAATATGGGGAAAATTAGTAGTGTTGTTAGAAAAATCACTATCAACTTCTGCAGTGCTGACAAGTGGTACAAAGTTTTTTGGTTCTATGAAGAATTTAGCAAGATCAAAATGATTGGATAAGGATAAGGATCCCCATCATCAACATCATCCTCATGATCATCTAAATTAGCTTGTGACTCATGTTCAGATGAACTCTTAGATTCTGGTATAAACTTGTTAATCCCTAGATGGAGTGGAATCTTCTTGAAACCTAGGCCGGATGTATCTCAAGACTTTCTAGCTATCACTTTGTTAGGATCAATCAAGCCATTTTTGTTGTCTCCAATCAAATGATTCCCTTTGTAGCCAAAGTGTTTCATAAGTTTAAGACCTGGACCATACTTTTCAAGAGTAATCTCACAAGACTATTCGATGAGGTCAATTGGAGTTTCCTCTCTATATACCCATGCAACAATGGCTCTATTTTCATATTCCTACTCTAGAGGTACAATAGCTTTAATGAAGGTACCATTGTACTTAGTTTGAGGTGATAGCACAAAAGGTCTCTTCTCTTTAGATTGTGTCCCATAGTGACAGGGAGACTCAAGGAGAGATGTCAAAGATAGAATAGGTTCTATATGATATTCACCCATCCCAATTTCTTTCAACCTAAGTGACTACTCGATTTTTTTTAGCTTATCATTGTGATGCTTTGTAGATTCCCTATTAGTAGGTACAAAGCTTTTAGTAGATTTCAGCATGTTACAGGTATAACTAGTATTTACAAGTATAATGACTTCATGAGTCATGAAATGGAAATATGACACATTGATGATAAGTTGAAGGCACAACTTGCATTTCATGTATCCATGGTCTTCCAAGAAGAATGTTGTACACTAATGGAATTTCAAGGACTTGATAAGTGACATCCCTTTCCACAGAACCAACTTAAGAGGCAACACAACAAGACATAAAGATTTACGCTCGACTTCGTCATTTTCCTTGATGGTTATCTTGCTACGAGGATCAATGAAATCTTTAGAATAGCCCAACTATCTAAATAAATTAATAGAGACAAATCTTAAAGCATATCCATTGTCAATGAGCACATGATGGACATGATTCTGGTGTATCATGACTTCAATGTGTAACAGTTGGTTATGTGGATGACTCAGTGAATTATTGTCCTCCTCAGAGAAGGATGTATAGTGAGGTGAGGGTAAATGACCTACCATAGATTGGAACCTATCAAGATCAAGATCTTGAGGTATGTTTGCCTCAGTGAGGGCTTTGTCAAGAATCTGCCTATGAGCAAGCAAGATTTTGAGAAATTCAAAGATTGTTATTTGAGCATTTGTCTATTGCAATTGATCAAGGATATTGTAGCTAGTAGCCATAGAAGATGTTGTAACTTTTGTACCTTTCCTACATTGACTAGCAAGAGGTTTGTATTTGTTTTGTTCTAACTTAGGAGTAGGAGGCACATGGCCTTAAAGCACTACCTTAGCACGAGAAAGTGTAACAATATTAGCACAAAATTGTGATGCTTCTTTGTCAGATGTAGTAGATGTAGCACCCCTTAAGGCAAATGGTGTCTTAGGTTTTGTGTTGTGTTGTTTTCCCTTGATGGTGATAACATCACAATACTCACAATCCATAGGTTCAACCATGTTGATCACATCATCATCATTAGAGTACATTTAATTAACCTTGTTATGAGGTTTCTAATTTGAGTTTTCCCCTTTTTCATAGGAGAGGAATGGTTCCTTGAAAGCCTTATGATCTGAGTTCTTATTATGTTTGTCGACAACAATTTCACTATCGTCAATTGAGTCTTGAACTTTGTAACACAAGTTGATGCAATTTTTGATTTTCTGACCTTTTTTTTATGGTATTTGCAAAATGCAGTTTCATTCCATCATGAAGGTCGTGGTTGTGGATGATAACAAGAGATGTTTATTCTCATTTTTGGCATGTAACCCAAGATAAGTTCTTCATTTTATATCCAAATGTCTTGTTGTTAGGAGGAGGTTTATCAAAAAAATTGGATGCTTTGACATTGTCTATAAGATTGAAAGCTACTTTAGCAAGTTTAGGAGTAATGTTGTCAATGACTCGATCATGTACTACCTCTCGGTTCTTATTCACATACTTAGATTTATCTTTACTAGAGGTTGATTCTTGTTTGGTGTCCTTTTGAAGGGTTATTTTTCCCTTTTTGACCATGAATTCCTCTATTTGGATAGCTTCTATGACCATGTCTTCAAATGTTTGTGGACCTTGAAGTTGAACTTTATACCCAAAGTCAAGTAAAAGATTATCCATGAAGATGTCAAGTTTTATTGTTTTATTAATCTTTCATGAATATTTAGTGTATAGTTGTCTCCACCTTTGAAGAAAGGTGAGGAAAGGTTCGCCATCTTTCTATTCAAGGTCACACAAGTCACATATGTTAACTAGATGTTTTATGTTGTATGAGTGTTGTTGAACAAATAGGTTAGCAATCTCATTGAATGTTTTGATACTAGTAGGCAACTGTGAAAAATGTTCCATGGCCTAACCACCTAGACTTTGTGGGAATAGATGCATAAGATATGTTTGATTGTGCATGAACTCCATAGATAAAACACTGAATTCCCACAAATGATCCTGGGGATCAGAGGTTCCAAAGTGTTTATTGTACTTGGGAAACTCAACTTCCTTTGGAAAATGAGGAAAGTCTAAAATCTTGTCGAAAATAAATAGACAAAGAGTGTCTAGGGTGTATGTTTTGATTGGTTTGTCCTTATCACACATCACTTGGGTCAACTATTCTTGCATGATCTTTAGTTGTTTGCATAACTAGAAAGTTTTAGTTTCTTCTTCTTGTGCAATAATAGTTTTGACATTAAAGTGATCAGGTACTTTCTTTCCTTCTTGAGCAAGTTTGAGAAAGTATTTCTCTTTCTCTTCATTAATCAAGATTTCCATGACTTTCTAGAAGTGTTTATCCTTATGACATTTTTGTATGTCTTCAGGAAGTATTTCTTTAGTTTCTGCATTCTCGTCAGCAAAAGGTTATTTTTGCCTTTCATTCCTTTGGTGACCGTGTCCTCTACTATGTTCTCTATTTTCTTGATCTTGATCAATCATTTAAGGAATGTGATAAGTTTTAGTGTACATTAGTTGAAAAGATATTCTGAATAAGAATTCAACTATTTTGTTTGGAGATGTATGTGTTTTGCTAGTTTCAGGATTCTCTTGATACAAGGGATTCCAAGTTTATTGCAAGTTTATGGAAAACATTCTTTGAACATGAGGTTGTTTAACAGGTTAAGGAGATCATGAAGACTCCTCACTAGATGTATTGGATTCATACTGTGTATAAACTGGGTAGCAACCTTTGCCATTATTCTAACACCTAGCTCTACCTTGTCTAAGTCTATAGGAAGGAAACACATTTCCACTCCTTGTTGCAACAGTCATAGATAGTGATGAAAAGAAAAGCTTAAACAAGGACCACACTAGAACATAGCCTCAAAGTGAGATAAGAGTATTGTATACCTAGGTATGAGTCATCTAATTAATGGCTAGAACAACCAAGAATTATGACTATTGTGACACAAGGTATGACAAACAAAAAAGGACAAAATAAGAAGACTAAGCAAGGAGACTAGCTCAAATGTAGATCACAAGTTGTGAACTAAGTAGGAAATTAGAGTTGGAAACTATTGTGGATAGAGGAATGACCAAGTGCTCTAGACATAGATCAAACTTGGATTAGATTTTGAAGAGGGAGCTGAAAATAGCTTGTTGTTTTTTACAAATTTTGATAGACTCGCATGAGGAAATGACTCCTGGGCAAGGAAGTATAGATAACTAGGTGACCAAACATAATTTACAAAGTAGTTTCAATAGTTTTAGGACAAGATCTTGCATGAAGATTCATAGAGAACTATGCTAAAACATGCAAAGAACAAGGTGAAGTTTAGAACAACAAATTTAGACCAATTTTCTCATGCAAGGACTTGCATAGAGTTGCACAAGGATTTGATAGTTTGACTAAAAGAGACAAGTTTTTGACTTGAAAATAACAGTGTTTAGCAAAATCTCGCACAAATATTTGTAGAAAATTACACGAGGAACCATAGAGGAACATGCAAGGAAGTGTAGACATGGAGTTTTCTCGCATGAATTTGCACACAACTAGATGTGAGAAAAGGACTAGATTGACTATTTTTTACTAAACTTGAAGAGGTTTTCAATGGTTTTGATAGTTCTAAACAAAATATTGACTCTGTTTACAAGTTTTAGGTAGATATCAACATAGTTTTCAAGTTTTAGACATCATTTTGGTTTACTAGTAGATAGTTGTTTTCAGACACGATAAGCAAGCAATAGTCACAAACAATCCAACTGAGGACGAAGCAACTCAAAAGGATGGGGGAGTCTTGACATTTTTTTTATTCCCATATTTTTGGTGTATTCTAGGGACTCAATAACATATATGTTGAGTGAGCACCCTTGTGGAAAGGTTCAAGCATGTATACGGCCTTCTAGCATCTAGGTACATGCCTATTGTGAGTATCTATAGGAGAGATTATTCCCCCTCCTTGCACAAAGATTATGCCCCCTTTCGAAGATGAACCAGGTAGCAACTATCTAAAAAAAATTTACTTGGCTTTTGCTCACATTAATCCCTAGTGGCTTCGCAAATGAAGTTAAGGCCAGTAGCCCACACCAACATCTGAAAGTGCACACACTTGACTAGCAATACTAGGGTCAGCACTAACCAGTGCTATAGATAAAGCCTCCTCTTGATATGTAGTTTTATGAATCAAGAGGAAGAGATTAACATGGCTTTGGAGTCTTTTTCTCTACAAATCTTCTTTAGTATAGTGAGTTGGAATCATGGTGAAAGGTGTGTGCTCACTTGGGTCATTCCTGGAGGTTGGATCACTCCAAAAGGCCCTCTAAAGGTTGACTCGACTAGTGCTTCAAATCTAAGTGTCCAAGTTTCTAATTTCCCTTAAGGGGAAAGAGCATACTCCTCTACCTCATCACCTTGCCCAAACATGCAGAACATGTTCATCACCGAATTAGCTTATCAATCCCAACTTGTCTTTTTCCAAGACTTTATCCCCTAAAAGGAAATGATCATCTCTTCATAAAAATATTTTCTTGGGACAACTACTAACTTTCTTGCCTCCCTCGGGTATCATCTTCCAAAGGCATCTAGGTTTCAAATTTACTCTTGGGCATCACTTCCAAGTAGCAAAGAGCATACTCCCCTATTCCATTGTCTAGAGCCCTATGAAATTCACAAGCACTATTAAACTATATGTAAGAAAACAATAAAAGAAGACATGATGTTTTATTGGGTTTGAATATATTCTTTGACATGCATATCTTCAACAAAAAATTTTGCAATCAAACTGTCAGTACTGTTTAAGAGTTTGTAGTAGGGTGTCTTCGACAAGTATTCTGCAAATCACTATTAAGCTATTGAAAATTAGAAATAGAAATGAAATGCTTCATTAACAACTATCAGTTAAATCATCATGATAAAAATAGAATCTAAAAACTATATTTTACATTTATTGATACAAAATTTTGTGTGAAATTCTTCATAGGCTCACACAAAAAAATGGTGTGTACCGTGTGAGAAACTACACAATTATATACTTTATCATGCAAGGATGTGCAGAATAGAGAGTGAAATCTTAGTTTCTTCATGCAAGAATGAGATTTTTTGCATGAGAAACCGAGGGACTGTATAGACAACACCAATAGAACACTAAAAAATTGAAAAATAAAGAATAGATGAGGCTAGAAACTTAATTTCTTTGCCCCATGATAGGTGGCATAAGTGTGAGAATTAATTATGGCCTAATGTAATCAACTACACTTCAACATGATCATCAACTAAAGAATCATCCTAGAATGGACATGGGATTGTTTGTCCGAAATAGCCAATAGGTCAATCTGTTGTCTCCTAACTAGAATGATTTTTCCATTCACTCTCAAACTGAGAAGTTAGTAACTAGACATCTAGAATGAAGGATTTTAAAGCTATATGATATGCAAGATTAAGCTAGTTGTATGAAAGTAAATCTAAGAACATAAAGAATAGATTAATCTAGATGAATGCATGATTAATCAATATGAGATTGCAAATATGAGAGTACTAAGCTTAAGAATGCAAGAGTAATTGAGTCAACAACTCAACATAAGTTTGATACTATTCAATTGCCAACCCTTGAAATGAGGAATTGAGAACTTCTTAAATAGAATCCAAGAATTGATCAACATTCACGATCTAAAGAAGATTCAGTCAAAATCGAAAGTTTCCTTATGGAAAAGGAAGTTAACTGATTTTATTTTGAGTGGAATAAGGATTTAACTGATTTAATTCCTTTTTTTGATTTTAGTCCACTCAAAGTTTCCATTTCTCAACTGAAGAGAAGATTTGGAGAATATATTTAATTTTATAAAATAGAATATGACCTCATAAGTGCATAATCTTAATTAATTGAATAATTAAATTCAACAAATAAAAATAAGGATATGTTTCATTAAATTAAATACATTTAATTCCTTGATGTGTATTTTAGCAAAAGGTGTAATTTTAATTTAATCAAAATGCTAAGACTCATAACTAAATTAAATTGATTAATAGGTTTATCTTTGCTAATTAAATTAGACTTAGGCATTAAATAAAGTATGTAATTAATGCAAATTAGGGATTTTCTGCATTTGACACTCAAGTCAAGTAGCAATTATTAGTATTCAGAATTGCCTAGTAAAATAGGACTTAAGATTGATTAAATAGACCAAAATTGGTTTAGTATGGCAATGTGCCAATTTTGGGGTATTACATGCACAAGCGAATTCTTGGTGGAATTATTACACCAAGGTGGCACCTCATAAAATAATTTAAGGAAAAATAATGATCCAAGGAAAATGGAATTTGCAGCTATATGTGATTGCAAGAAAGCATAGAGGATTCATAGGCAAACTAAGAATATGCAAACTTAAAGGAAAAGACAAGAAGATACTATGAAGTTGTAATAACTATGTCGATGATATGAATGCTACTCAATATGAACCATTGTACAAATATATATATCCTTACTCAGTTGCATGCTTGATTACAAGAAAGAAATTATAAAGGTAGCAAGGAGCTACAACCAAAAATCCATTGCCAATAATATTAAACTGGCCACCAAACAATATAAGCCCCAAAGAAAGAATACAGAAATATGGCCATTCAAGATATAATAATAAAACTATTGCCAAGGAAAAATAAAGACATCGTTGTTCCTACCAATACTCACATATGAACACACACACACACACACACACACACACACACACACACACATGCGTGATATTTTAAACATGTTTGTTTTGTGTATACATAAAATTTGAAGTAATTGTATATGTTCTTGTATATCTTAATTAAATTATACATGTGTCTGTGTGTGCGCGCGCGCGCGAGTGTACTTGTACAAGTATTTATAGGAATCATGGTGTTGTTATATTGAGAAATGTCTGACACAATAGGAAGCTTTAAGAATATCTCAATTATAAATATAACCATGTTGTTCTTAGTTTGATTAATGCTTAGTGTTTAGCTTTGACTATTTAATGATATACGCATATTGAATTAGTTAGCTCATGGTCATCCAATGTATGCTCTTTCTTTCCTAGCCATTTACCCTTTGCCATGGTGGTTTAGAACTCATACCTATTTTCCCAATGATAGGTCATACCTGTTGTGCCCTATTCCTTCTCTGGAAATCCTTCCCCTCTTTGCAACATTTCTACAAGTGAAAATTTATCATGGTAACAACTTATTGCTCATCATTTTATAAAGTCAAAATAATCATAATATATGATCATACTAGCCATCCATTTCTAATTCATATGTTGTCATAATGATTAACCAATATTCTAATTTCCCATAAAATTATAACGAATATCCAACACTTCATTTTCACATAAAACTATAATGAATAACTAATTCAACCAATCACTCAACTTCACATGAAACCTCAACATATGTAAAATGAACATTTAAAATTAAGCCATGATTGGATATAGAAAAGCTCATAAATCTTCTTGAGCTAAGATAGGTAACACTAGTAGAAGCCAAAGATGCAATTGCTGAAGCATTAAAGGATATCACCGTAGTTATACAAAAGGTATCAGTCACATCTACCTTCATGAATGATTTGGAGAAAAAAATAAACAAAGGTCAAAAAGAGTTTTAGAAAATGAAAAGCACATTTGATGCACACAGAGGTTCAATAATAGAGTGCACAATGAAAGTTCAAGAAACTATTCACCTAATCCAAAAAATAAAGGTCGAATAAGACAAGAGATCACTTAAGATCTTAGAAATTGAAAATTTCTCATCACCCATGGAAGTTATCATTCAAGAGAAGATAAAGGATGTCAAGATATAGATTTCCAAGCCACCAATGAGTACCTTGGATGGCATTGACGAAAAAATGGTTGACATCTAAAGTGAGACACTTTCTCTCAAATATCTCAAGGGCTCATGAAAGAAATAACTAGACAATACTCATGCCCATTACAAAGGGGTGCTTGATAGGTAGTGAGTATAGCACTCCTACCCTTTTTCGTTGTTGAAAAAAAAGGTGAGAAGAATAATAAGGAAAAGGGGAGAGAAAAAGAAATAGAAGAAGCATACAAGTGGAGAAGAAGAATAAAAAGGGAGAATGATAAAAAAAATTCATATGGGGAGATAATGTATAGATAATGAGATAGATAAAAGGAAAATGAACACAGGAAGAGCCTAAAAAGGGAGTTGATACACTTGGAAATACAAAGAGACATATAAAAGTGACAAGTAAGAGGGTACTATGTTGAGGGGGGTGTCTCATTGGTGTTTGAAATGTTGAGTAGGCTAGGTGACTGAGAGGGGGGGTGGGGGCAATGAATGAGGAACCAATAAAACTTTTACTTTAATTCACCATTTAATCCTTTATAAACTAATATGATCAGATTGCATGCATAAAAGATTGAAAGAAATAAAACATTCATAATAGTTGACACAATATTTGGTAACCTAGAAACCTTTCAAATACAAAGTAAAACTGAGGTGGAGATGATACCCACAAACTTTAGTACTGCAATATAAAGTTGGCATGTTAAGGTTTAAAATTGATCACTTATGGTGATATTCTCTATTAGGAGCAATAAGGACTGATAGGCCCACCTTGTAAAAGGATTTATACAATACAATAAAGTGTGTACTTGGTTAGGAGATTCTGCATAAGACTATTAAGTCTACCTTGTTAGAGGATTTGACTGATGCACCTATTAGGATGAACCAATAGCCGATCTCTGCTATGCAACTCAGTTTGTTAAATGAGATTCTTTTAATGTAGAATGACCACCTAAATGTAATGGATGTGACTTTACTTTTCCTATTATACTTCTTGTAGCCTTTAGTCAATCTTCATCTTCTTTTTTTCTCTAACTCTTTTATTCTCTTCTCTCATTTGGCTTTGACAAGATATCTCACATTTATACCAATCAAAATAATTACCTTCTAAAGTTAGATACAATACCATATTGAACAATCTTCACCTAGTCAGCTCAGTGTTGGCACTCATGTTTAAAAGACCACTCAAGTGATATACTAATACTTGGCAATATAGTGAACTCAGTTTACATTGTGTGCAAGGTTTACTCTATAGTTCTTGGCAACAATGTAACCAACCAAATGACTAAGTGTTTTAGAACTAATTGACACCTAGTCTTTGATTCTCGAATGATTTCCATGTTTTTTCTCAACTGGTTTCGCTGCAACTCGACGAGGTTAAAAGAAAGATTATTCTTAACTACCTTGTAAGCCAAGTCCACATCTTCACATGGAACACTGTTTGGTTGGCTTGAAATGTATATATTATGTGCAATCACATGAATACCAAACTTAATTTCTATGTCAGTGACACCATTTAAATTCATTCCTCTGCCATCCAACTTAGAAAGAATCTTCTTTTCCAGCTCAACCTGAATTAGGGTTTTAGTTGTCTTGGATTTATCAAGCATGGGAAATTTGGTAACCTTGTGAATCATTTTATTCATGATTTTGATAGGTTGGTCGAGCCAGAATTTCATATCATGAACAGAACTCAAGATGAACATAATCCATTTGATTTGAATTTTTTTTTGGCATATATAGAATATGGGTTAAGCCATTCACTTCCAAGTGTTTGTGCTTGGGTTTGAGGTTTTTGTCCACACATAACACCTCATATGCTTGATTAAGCTCTAGTGTTCCCAATTCCTAAATTGAATAGTGATAAAAAGATTTGATGTCATGAATTAATAGTATGTTTGATGGAATTTGTAAGTGCACACCAGATGGGTCCAATTCCTCTACAATTGCAAGACAAAGCTTGAACTTTGGTGCTTCACACACTTCGTTCCTTACTAACATGTCAAATCCCTTCTTAATCTTGCTACTAGATGAGGTTTCAATAATGCTCAGTGATGCAAGGATAGTCTTTGACAAATTCGCTCTGAATTTCTTGGGGGCTCAAGGTTGCTATGCTCTTTTCTCTCTTGAATTCATGGTGAAGAATGAAAACATTTGATTCTTCCTTTTATTCAAAGTTTTTCTTTAAGTTGCCATAAATGCATCGTATGACAAAAAGCTCAGTGATAACCTATTTAACTTGACAGATATGAGATGCTTAGATAATACCTTTGGTAGCTTTGACTCAATAAGAACAAGCTCAGTTAGGTCTCCAAACTTAGTATATGCCATCTACATCCAAGCTCAGTTAGGACTATCTTTTGATTGACCTCGGGTTAGGTCATGCAACCTGACTTTTTCTTGGTTAGGTCTAAGTTACATGGTTCAAAGTGACATTCAACTCAGTGATCCCAATGCATCTGAAATGCTGATTGGGATCTTCTTTCTTGCTTGACTAGAATTGGTATAATATATTTCTTTGAATCATGGTTCCAATGATCTCCACAAATAATTAGTTTGAAGTGGTTGAATCACCCAACTCATTGACTTGGGTGTTAATGCTTTCATAACTTTGACTTGTATTCTCTAAAGATTTATTTACCCATTTCTGCCTCATTTGATTCCTAATATTAATAGCCTTTTCTTTCTTTTCATATTCAACTATAGCTCAGTTCATATAGTTCTTGGCTAAATGACAAAGTTCTTTGCATACAAAACATCTCTTTGTAGGGTCTCTCTTCCTCATGTGATATATTATGAAAATTTCTCCAATGTGTCCATGCTCACCACATAAGTGACATATGTACCATGTGTTATAATCCCAACCAAAGATAGCTTTCGCATTTTTTTCTAATGGATTCTATTTCTTGGTTTTGCATTTTGAAGATTTGTGCCCTTGATTGTTGCATTTGAAGCATTTTCCTTCAAACTTGGTTTTCTATACGCATTCACTTGCTCTATGTCCTTGCTTGTTACAAATGTAACATTTTCCACTGAATTTTGATTTACCATTGCTCCAACACTTGTTTGATGTATGCCTTGTCTTTCCACAATGATTATATGTAGCCCTTTTGTTCTTCTGAGCTCCTTGCTATGATGATTCACCTTCATCTGTATAGCCTAATCTAGCTTTGCCTTTGTGTCTAAATTGAGTTTTCTTGTTCAATTGATTCATGATTTCTGGAGATTTCATCATCCTTTCATTGGTTTTCCTTTCTATGTTGAGATCATTTTTCCATCTTACATTATCTATCCTCAAATTGATAAGCTCTTGATTTGCACCAATTCAGTTTATTTATCAAATCTTCTTGCTGAAGAGATATGTGATGAATTTCATTATCCTTTTCTTCTATCTTTTCAATTAGAAATCTTTTCTCTTCTTTTTCCATGCCTTTTTGTTTCATGTTTTCACACATTGTGACTGATTGAATTTCTTATTCTCTTTTTAGTTTTTGAACATCTTCATGTAGAGTGAGATTCTTTTCAAGTATATCTTAAATTGCTACATCAACTTCATCTAAACTTCTATCTTGGATAAAATCTTCAATTCTTTATTCTATCTAAATATTTTCATTCATTTGTGTTGCTAGTTCTTTCCTTCTCTGTAAGGATTTAGAGAGTTTCTCCTTCAATTTCTTGAATTGTTCCATGGCCATATGTATATCCGACTTTTCATTTTTGTTAGCTTTCTCTAGTCTGTACACTCCCATTGCCTCTAGTCTTTTCTCAAGGTATCTGATATGAGAACCGTTCTCTGATATCAATTGTTGGAAATGTAGAGTAGGCTAGGTGACTAAGAGTGGGGGGGGGGGTTGAATTGGGAACCAACAAAACTTTTACTTCAACCATTTAAGCCTTTATAAACTAATGTGATCTAACTGCATGCATGAAAGGTTGAAAGAAATTAAAATTCATAACACTTGACACAGTATTTAGTAACCCCCAAAACCTTCCAAATAGAAAGTAAAACTAGGTTGGGGATGATACCGACAAGCTTTAGTACTATAGTATACAGTTGGCAAGTTAAGGCTTACAATTGATCACCTTTGGTGATCTACCTTATTAGGAGCAATAAGGACTGATAGGTCCACCTTGTAAAATGATTTATACAATACAATGAAGCATGTACTCAGTTAGGAGATTCTACATAAGACTATTAAGTCCTTATTGTTAGAGGATTTGACTAATGCACCTGTTAGAATGAACTAGTTGCTCATCTTTTTTATGCAACTCGATTTGCTAAATGAGATTCCTTTGATGTGATGAATGAGACTCTTCTTTTCCTCTTATACTTATTGTAGCCTTTAGTCAATATTCATCTTCTTTTTCACTCTCTCTCTTTTATTCTATTCTCTTATTTGGATTTGACAAGATATCTCACATTTATATGAATCCAAATAACTACCTTATGAAGTCGGCTACAATACCATATTGAAAAATCTTCACCTAGTTAGCTCAATGATGACACTCAAGTTCAGAAGACCATTTCATTGATATGCTGATATATTGATTGGTCTAGTGTCCACCATGCCTATACTTGTTGCACCATGTGATCTGTTCGATGCTCTTGTCGCCCTTGTGCATCCATCATGTCCTCCAACTTAGAGCTCAAAAATCGCAATATGTCATTGTCAATATGAGAGTAGATAATCCTTTATGGCCCTCTTGGACACTCTTATAGGCCCCCCTGTGATGCGCTACTTCCCTTTTTGACCTCTCTAGTGACCTCCTTTTCCTCCATCCCTATTATTTTTGCAGTTTCATTGCCATTTTAACACTTTCTTTATCCTTCTTCATCATCCTTCTCACCCTTGTTTGTTGTACCTTTTTAAGAAGTGGTCAAGCATCGCCTTCTTTCCTTGCCATCTTCTTGAGTGGGCATTACATAGTCCATTCTCTCCTCTTCTACTTGAGATTGGGGAAACCCTATTGTTGTAAAAATATTGTTTGTGTCATTTACATTTGAACTTCTTTGAAATAGTATTGTCCCAACACTATGTCAAAGTGGGGCAAAATGTAGACACCTAAATTTGATTACATCACTAACTAACCTTATTTTGTCATCTTATAGGATATTATTGATTAAGTATTTAATATTTAATTAATTAATCATCATCCCCTAGTTAATTGGTTAATTTAATTAACAATAGGTCATTTGATAAAATCAAATGATAACCCAAAATCAATTTATCAATTAAATCTCTATTCCTCCATTAAATGAAATAAATGCATAAATCTATTTAATTTAATCTCACATCCCCCTTTTATTAAATAAATCATTCAATAAATCAATTCCTAAACCCTAACCATCCCTAAACCCTATCCTTACCCAAAGCCAACTCATTCACCCATGCTAATCTCACTTAGCCAACTAATTAACCTACCTCACTAATCCTAGGCCACTTCCCTCCTAATCCCCTCCTAAGCTAATATGTAATCCCCCTCCTAAACATGTGCACGACTTTAAACATGGGTTAAGACTTTCTAATCCAAGACAAAGTCAAAGTCCTCCCCCATCCTCTTATATTCCTATCCAAGAGCATTAATGGCTCTTACATGTTTTAATGGCCCTTAAATGTCTCTTACATCCTTCTTGCACACTCCTCCCTCATAACTCACTTTGACCCTCCACTTTGACCATCTAATCCCCTTGTGATAGTTGTTCGTTAAAAAAAATGCTATTGTAGATATAACTCAAAAAAGTTGTCAAACTATTATTTTAGAGCTTAGGTAAACTTAACTCCTAGAAGTACTATATATGCAACTATGAATTTTTTTGGATCATTTGGAGGGATGTGTATTCTATGGAGATCCATTGAAGGTGAAAAATGTGTCAATAGTAACAAAACACTTAATTCATAGATAGTTTGACAAGGAAAAATGGAAAACAATAGTGCAAATTGCCATCATAATTTGACACAAAATGTTGTAATGCAAAGAGATTCCAACCCTATTAAGAGTTGTGCCAACCCTATTAGGAGTTTTGGAAGATAGTTGGACCCACTACCCAAAACACTTCAAGGTTAAGACCAATGAGCCCAATGTCCAAATGATCTTTGTATTATTCCTTGTAGAATAATAAAACTGAATTATACTTCCTTCCTCTATCTCTATCCTATCAACTACACTTTTGCTCTTTTTGATCTTGTAACCAGATCACAAAATGCGCATCCAATAATCCCTTGGATCACCTGTAATTAATTGAGAAGGTATAATAGTCGACTCAAGGAATTGTTTTATGGAAAGGAAGGACATTTTATTTTATCATAAACATGCATTCAATCAAAACTTTTCTCCTTTTCACACTTCGCGCTTTAACAATGATCACAATACTTCTACATACTTTTTCAAATAAGGAAAACATATTTCCTTTATACCATATCTTTATAATAATTCCTTGAGTCAACCTTGAGGCTTTCCCAATTAATTAAAATAAGATATTTAATTAATTACAATTGTAATAGCATTTTCGGCTCATAGTCTATTACAAAATTTTACACATATGACTCCAAGTCTTGTGCACTCACCAACATCATCACCTAATTGTCCTCTATCATTGGTTGATTGCACATCACCTCATTATATCTTGGCTAAAAGAAATAATACAAGCATCAGAAACTGCCAAACAAATGCTCTATTTCTGCATTGCTCATAGTAAATCAAATATAACTATTGTACATCTTTCACTCATACTTCGTCCTCTTAACCACATCATCAAAACACCCTCAAGAACATGTCCTTAACTATGCATCACTTAACCCTTACTCAATTACTACGCAACATAAGATCTATGACTACTATTCTTCCAATCTCTATAGAAACCATACTATGTTGTCATCAATGACAAACACAGTCATGAATGCAACATGCCAATGTTCTCCAAAGCTCAGGATACTACCCCAAAGTAGTATCATCAACATTCATGCTAATAGTGTGTATGTATGTATATAAAGAGAGATCTTGGCACAACAAAATAATAATAAAAATCACTCAACAAGTGGCATGACCATAGATGTAATGAAAAGGCCTATTGGTAAGTAGATTCCTCTTTTTCTCTCTCATTTTTCATGTGTTTATTTCACTTGAACTATATAAGTAGTGAGTTAGGACATATATAGGATAACATTACATTAACTGTAAACTACAACACAGAGGTTGCACTAGGGTATTAGGGTGATCCCACAATAATGGGTTCCACTTTAGTGGGACGAACAAACTTAGAAAAGTTGGGAAATTTTTGAAATTCAATACACCATATGTTCACACGAACCTCACAGACATGTTCACACGAACATATGATATAGGCATGTTCGCACGAACATGCCTATGTCATATGTTTGTGCGAACATGTATCGCGTCAATTTTTGGTGGTTTAAAACACTTTTTTAACTTTTCCCAATTCATTTTCATAGCGAGTATTGTTCATTTCGGGCGTTGGGGCGAACATGTGATTTGTGCTACCTCCGTCAACGTCATCCTATCGCTTTCATTTTCATTCTCATCATTGGGTATGTCAAAATATTATTAATTTAATGTTTTGAACGTTTTTAAGTATTTTTTAATGTTATCAAAGTAGATTTTAATGTTTTCAATGCATTTTAAAAATGTTTTTAAAGCATATTTGAATGTTATTTACATTTTTAATAGTTTTGAAAGCATATCTAAATGTTAATTTAATGTTTTTATTGTTTATTTATATTAATTTAGAAAACAAAAAAATATTATATAGAAAACATTAGAAAACAATTTTAGAAAACATTAGGAAAAATTGTAGAAAATTTATAATATAAAATTTAGGAAAAACATTAGAAAACAAATTTAGAAAATACATTACAAAAACATTAGAGAATTTATAATTTAATATAAAATTTAGAAAACAAATTTAGAAAAAAAAAGTAAAAAAACATTAAATATATATTTTAAAAATTATAAAAAAACATTAAATCTTTTAGAAAAAACATAACAAAAATATTAGAAAATTTAGAAAAAACATTACAAAATTTATAATTTAATATAAAATTTAGAAAACAAATTTATAAAAAAATATTTAAAAAATTTAGAAAATTTAGAAAAAAACATTAAAAAATTTAGAAAACAAATTTAGAAAAAACATTACAAAAATATTAGAGAATTTATAATTTAATATAAAATTTAGAAAAAATATTTTTAAAAATTAGAAAATAAATTTAGAAAAACATTAGAAAAAATGTTAGAAAATTTATAATTTAATATAAAATTCAGAAAACAAGTTTTAAAAAAAAAAATTACAAAAACATTAGAAAATTTAGAATTTAATATAAAATTTAGAAAACAAATTTAGAAAAAATATTAAAAAAACATTAGAAAATTTATAATTTAATATAAATTTTAGAAAAAAAATATAGAAAAAACATTAGAAAAACGTTAGAAAATTTATAATAATATAAATTTTAGAAAACAAATTTTAAAAAACATTAGAAAAATATTAGAAAATTTATAATAATATAAAATTTAGAAAACAAATTTAGAAAAACATTACAAAATTTATAATAATATAAATTTTACAAAACAATATATATAACATTTAACACACACACACACACACACACACACACATTTTTATATGTATAATTTGTGTATATGTTAACTACTGATCTTAATTTATCTTATAACTATATTTAATAACACGTCTTAAGGGGAGATCCTAAATTATACATAAGAATGTAGATTAAAATGTATATTTTATATCATAAATGTACATGTAAATATGTTCATGTGTTAGATATAGACGTGCATACATATATTTTCAATATTCATGTTTAAATGTACATATGTTATTATTTTTAATGTCTTAATAATTAGAACTATATAATTAACTATATAATTCAATGACATGTCTTAAGGGGAGATCCTAAATCATACATATATAAGAATGTAGATTAATTTGGATATCTAGGTATGAATATAACATACATGTACATCCAAACCCTAAACCTAACCTAACCAAACCCAAACCCTAACCATTATCCAAACGCTAACCTTGACCTTAAAATTTAATTTCTAAACCCAATATTATAAATGATAATAAATACCCTAAATCATAATCTTGAACCAAATCATAAACTTCATATGCTAAGTTCCCTTATCCTAAATTCTTAACCATGGACCTTAATATTAACCCCTAAATTTAATGCTAGAAATTATGTAAGTTCGTGTAAACCCTAACAATGTCATAAGGTCTTAAATCTTACCCTAAAATTGAGCCTAATTACACTAAAACCCTATTTCAAAACCTAATTGAGGCCTAACTTACATAAAATCAAAACAAGTTGACCCTAATCCTAAATTGTTAAAAATTACATTTGAGATACATGCACATACATTCAAAAACATGTACATACATGAAGTATGACCCTTGTTTTAAATGATATATATGTAACCCAACTTGAAACCTAAACCTCGAAACATTATCGTTTAAGAGTAATATAAATAATTTATTACCCTTTAATTGAATTATCTAATAATACCCCCCAAAGTATAATAAAATCCTAGAACAATAAATTAACTCTAACCATAACCAAACTCTCAACTTTAAAGTTGTCTTATACTTATATGCAAATTAATCTAGGTCTAGATGTGTTACAGATTATCTAGGTCCATGGTGTGTGATGTATGTTCAATTACATGTGTATAATTTTTAATTTTAAAAATAAAAAATTATGTGTACAGTAGGCAATTTAGCTCTTCATACATTTCTACAAATATGGCTTCACACGATCAGCTTGATGTGGCTCCTAGTGCGGCACTTGATGCAGTTCCTGCTGCGGCTCCTACTGTGGCACAGGTTGATGCGGTTCCTATT
The DNA here is from genome assembly GCA_028749045.1 of Cupressus sempervirens. Lineage (NCBI taxonomy): Eukaryota > Viridiplantae > Streptophyta > Pinopsida > Cupressales > Cupressaceae > Cupressus > Cupressus sempervirens. Next base: position 741,291,437 of record CM053792.1, read on the forward strand.
GCAGTGCCTGATGCAGTTCCTAATCTGGCTCCTCGTGCAGCTCATGGTGGGGCTCGTGCTGCAGCTTCTGGTGGGGCTTGCCATGTACCTCGACATAGGGCTTTTCATGCACCTCATGTTCCGGCTCCTGGTGGTGTAGGTCCTGGTGCAGCTCCTGTTCCAAGTCAGGCTACACCTGCAGCTCCTGCTGGAAGTCTTGCTACACCACCTCCATGCATCAATATCGATGCTTTATTTGCATTTTCAAAGCAGGAGGTTACTAGACTGCAGCACTCTATATTGACCTCTGATGATGGTCTTTATAGAGACATATGTACTACGATATGTAGGAGTTTACAGGATTTGACAGCTAGGTTTAGAGCTCACGATTCATTTACTCCTGCCATATTATCTTCCATATCTAGGGAGCTTAGGGCTGAGGTTTCAGGAAATGCATCATTTGATGATGTCAAGAGGGTAGCCCCCAAAGAAGTCATTTAGAGAGAGCTCTTTCCAACGTATGAGGGAACACAGGGTAGAGTGAGAGGCTACAGAGTCACATGATGAGACCCTATTATTGCTAGCATGATCTATCCACGATTTTTAGCTACACATGGTCATTATCCTAATAATGACCAGATACCCCATTATTTTGCACAACAGTTGTACGCTGAGTTTCGTATAGGGCTCAATGTCAACTACTTGGAGATTCTTGATTATTGTGGATAGGGGCATGGTCAAATCGTAGATCGTGACCAATACTGCAGTGTAGATCATTTTCCACTAGCAGATCTTAGATAGTTTATTGGATCGAGGATGCCTCCTGTGACTCCTGCACATGCACCTATTGCAGATAGAGTCGTCATTGCTTCCCAGAGGGAAGCAATTGACACTATTGGGCACATTGCATCTACGGTAGCTACTATCACATCAGATTCTATTGGTCATTATCTTCATAGTTGATGTCCTCGTCCACTTGGTCGACCATCTTCACAAGCATCTAGTAGCACTTCAGGTGCCTCCTCTAATGATGCATATAGAGCTGCTGGGCTACCACTGCTAAGCAATATTCGTGGTCTTTCAGGACAACAGACACATATGGATATGGAACTGTATTTTTTGGAGGATATGTTGCGCTTTATTAGCTATATTTCCAATACACAGAGGATTCTAGTACACTTGGTGATGGATGTTGTTAGACAACATCAGAGCCCCAGCATAGTTCCATAGACATAGGCCGCCACACCAGTGACAGATGATACACCTATGTGTAGCTCACAGCATTTGGCACTAGGCTCACGACACTCTACAAATGACTTGAGCAGACAAGTGTGAGATGTCCATATCACAACTGAGGGTCTTGATGATTTTGGTGAGCAGTTGTGAGGCCTGTTTGAGATTGATACTAGTTCAAGCCTAGGTATTTCATCGTGCATGGACCTGTTGTTTGGACCTGGCAACACTGATTCTACACCATTACCCAGCCAGTTACACAGTCCACTTCACTCAAATTTACTAGCAGTTGGACATGGAGTTTTAGGCTCAAGTGCATTAGTAGATGATACGATGGAGTCTGTTGATCATCCTCCACCTTCGGAGACCTAGGTACAAATATAATTTATTTTTAATTTTAAATATATATGAAATTTAAAAATATGTTCATTTATTGAAAAATTTAGTTCAGATATATATATAGACATTTAATTTAATCTTCAACTCATAATAAATCATGTAGGCACAGGTTGCTGGGCACATGGTTACACATACTGTTGGTTCAGGGCATCATGTACATGAGAGAGATGATTCTATTGAGGCACCTGGTAGTGCTCAGGTACTTGAGTTTTAAATAGTTTGTTTAAAGTTATTTAAATATTTTGAAAACTAGATATATATCTGTATATATGCAAGTTTGTATTTAATTTGAATGTCCATGTACATGATGCATGTATGTATATATATGTTTTAAAGATAGAACTCTAACACATGTATGTATATATGTATATATATTTGCAGGGCTTGGTTGATGCGCCTCGGCAAGAGGATGTACAGGAGACTTGATCAGAGGGTCGTTCTGTTCGTATGCATCTTGAGGGGTCCCTCTAGTAGTAGATTAGATTTATATATTTTTTGATGCATTTATATATTGGAGGTCTAGTTTACATGTACACATGTGTATTTCAGTTCCTTGATGACATACATGTACTTTCACTATTTATTTGATTATTGAGTATTTCAGTAGTTAGATACCATCAGATGTACATATATATGACTTTTTATATTTTGCTACATATGTGTATTTATTCGAGATTTACAGTTTGCATTTCAAATACATAGAGATATATTAGATCTGTAGATGTTTATTCTTGAGACGTGTATATGTGTACATATGTGTATTTTTTGTGTGTTATAGCTATAGAACATGATCTTGAGACGTGTGTACATTTATATCAATTATCAATTAGTAGGAAGTTAGAAAGATAAATATTTCTTAAATTATCAATTACTAACCCGCTAAAGATAAATATTAGTTTTATGTGGATAAAAATATGATAATTAGGTAAGCCAATACATTATTTTAGAATTTTTTTACAAAATATAATATTTAAAAAACATATTAATTTAAACTAATTTAAACTTGAAGAGTACATGACTGTAGATGTAATAAAGTAACATTAAAATATATAGTTTTTTAAAAAACTAACCTAAATGATAACTATGAACTTATAATCTTACAATTTTAAAAACACATGTTTAATTTTCACTTATGAAATTCAATCTAGTTTGAAAAAAAGTTGATAAATGAATTTAAATTATTAAATTCATCCATGGTACAATTAATTTAAATTATTAATTTATATAGTTTTTTAATAAACTAAATTTGATAATTAAGAACTTATGATCGTACAATTAAAAACACATTTAATTCAAGATGAAATTCAATAGTTTGAAAAGAAGTTGATATTTAAGAATTGTAAGATATTAAATTATTTTTGATATAAATCTATAGATAATGATTGTGTAAGTTTGAACTAACTTAAAGCCTATTTATATCAAGTTGTTAAATTATTAAATTCATCCATGTGGTACAATTAATTTAAATTATTAAATTATTTGCCTTACTAGTGGCAATCCATCTGGAACATTATCAGAGATAATATCTCCAAATTCTCCTAGTAAATCTGAAACTTCAAATGGTATTTCACTACTACCTTCTTTATCTTTCCTAGGAATCAAAGCATAGCACATACGCTGATGTTTCATGCCATCTAAAAACTTCCTTCCATCAACAAGACAAATCCTAGCACTGCTACATACCTTTTCACCTTCCTTTTTCATGGGCTTCAATTTGTGGCGAACTCCATCCTTTGTCAGAGAGTATGTGTTTGCATGTCCATCATGTATTGCATGTCTATCAAACTGCCATGGTCTACCCAACAATAGATGGCAAACATCCATTGAAATAACATCACAAAGAACTTCATCATGGTAACTCCCAATTTTGAATTTTACTAAACATTGTTCACTTACCAGAACCTTATGATCATCTTTTACCAAAGAAATCCGATAGGGCTGGGGATGTTTCTCCCTCTTGAGCTTCAGCTTAGAGACCATCTCTTCTAATACCAGGTTATCAGTGCTACCACCATCAATGATCACATCACAACATTTATCCTCACACTTGCATCTGGTACGGAACAAACTCCTCCGTTGCCCTGGTTCATTCTCACCACTTAGTAGGACTCTTTCATTTACCAAGGCCTCTCCTCTTTCTGCATCCTCTGAATGTGATGATTGTGCATCCTCATCCACATGAGCAACCCTAGCTTGGCCCTCAGCTCTCCTATCTGTCCTTCCTTGTCGTTGAGGGAATTCAAAGGCACGATGACCTTCTTCATTGCAATGGAAATAGGTACCACGGAAGCCTCCTCTTCCTTGCCCACGTCCTCTACCTCTTCCTCTTTGATTTCCAAAGTCTTGATCACGGGAGCAGTTGAAACCCTCGTTCCTCTGGTTCCTGCTAGTACCCTCATCTTCATTTTTCTTTTGAGTTTCATTGCGGCCTCCAGATGATCTACTGCTTCCCCTTCCTCCTTGACCGCGCCCTCTTTGTCTTCCTTCAAACCTTTTACTCAGCTTCTCTTCAACTCGTAGGGCAAACTGGTATGCTTCTTCAACGCTGGTCATTCTTACCAGACTTAATTCCTCCTGGATGCTAGGTCGTAACCCACTGATATAACGAGCAACCTTCTCCTTATTTGCTTCTGCATGCCCCACTCTAATCAGGAGTCGGTAAAACTCCTCTGTATATTCTTGGACTGATCTTCCTGCTTGCTTTAACCCATGCATCTTCTTAAATAGATCAAGCTCGTAGTCCACGGGAATGAACTGCTTCTTCAATTTGTCCACCATGCGATCCCATCTTGTGATCTTCTCCTTTCCTCTTCTAAGTCTTTCCAGTTGAACCTCTTGCCACCAGATTTTGGCATGGCCTTTTAGTTTGGCCTTTGCAAACTTAACCCTATCTGGGTCCCTTATATCCTCATACTCAAAGTATTCATCCAGTTCATTGATCTTGTCGATCAACTCATCTGGTTTCAAATTTCCCGAAAATATACCCACTTCAATTGTAGGTCTTTTCCCAAACCTAGTAATGGCCCTAAAAAGCCTTTCCTCTACAGGATTCAGAACTTCCCCATCAACTTCCATTACTTCCTCTTCATTGTCATCCTCACTATTGTCATCTGCGGCAATATTTGCTCCTCTACGAAGCTCCTCTTGCAATGCTTGTACCTGTCTCTGGAGGGCTCTAACCTCCTTAGGATCAATAGCTCTGGCCCTTCCACCATGCTCTCTTCGTGGAGGCATCTTCTAACTCGAACCCACAACCACATAGTCCTGGTGCAAACTGCCTCACAGTCGGGGCTCTGTCTACACACTCAGGAAAACTGGCTCTGATACCACTTGATGGAGACACAACCCAACAATAGAATAGACACAATAGAAAGAGGGAATTATATTAACTGAGAAAATATGCTAGTATAAACAGTGCAGAGAAAATAAACTTCAAAACATGCCCTACGGGCTTACAATAGCATAAATCTGGAGAATATTTCTCCTTTTAGCACCTCCTCTCAAGCTCCAATCCGAACTGCCTTTTACAATGCCAAAATCTCCTTAAATAGACCCCGGAGGGTTAAGGACTAGGATTAAATTCTAGAAAATGCTAGTAGGCATCCACCGACAAAATAGAAGGTTCCAGAAGCTGTGTTAGAAGTCGGTGCAAATCTAGAAGTATCCAGAAACGGTAGCTGAACTTTCGGGAGGCATAACTTTTGAACCGTAGCTCCGATTGACGAACCGTTTACATTTTCGGAAAGCTCTCGAAGCGCTCTATAGACCTATGGAAAAGCTTTTCTCATCCCCCATTTTTTGACCCTTTTCGAGGTCATTTAATGCCCCAAACCTGACTTTGAAGCATTCTTAGGAGGTCTCCAAAACCCGAAAAACTGCAATAACTTTCAAACCGTGGGGCCTTTTGACCTGATTCTTTTTCTAGAATGCTCTAAATCTCAATTACATTCATCTGGCCAAGTCGCACCTTCTAGGTCACCAAAATGATGGTCAAATTGCATGCTCCTATTTTTTTGAGATTTTCAAATGCACTGATAGTCGAACTATGAGAGTTGGAACCTTTATTTGAGCCAAATGGGTATCCAAAAATGTAAAGACATAAAACAGAAACTAAGTCTAAGTACATTTTTTTTTTTTGGGTGACACAGGATTGCCCTTATACCTCTGGATGCTCCTGCATCAGACACCAAGGGTAGATTGAAAAGTGACCCTGTCACTTTATGGATGGTAGAGGAAATCCCAAATGGGAAACCTCAGCTGCTGAAATCCAAGTTGAGTCTTCGATCGGTCGTCCTTTCCATTTGACCAAATACTCTTCATACTGCCTGTTTCTGGTACTCCTACCCACACGATGATCTAGAATGTCTTCTATCTCCTCCTTCTTAGAAGTAGGAATTGGGCATGGCTCTAAAACCAGCTCCTCATCTGCACCATCATCATGATACTCTGTTAAATCTGCAATGTTGAAAATGGGAGAAATGTGAATACCATCTGGCAGCTCCACCTCATATGCATTTCCTGAGTTATGTTTCTTCAAAACTTTGCAGGGGCCGAATTTCTTCATTTTCAGCTTGTTGTAAGTACCAACTGGAAATCTTTCTTTTCGTAAGTGCACCATGACTAGATCCCCTACTTGGAATTCCTTATGTCTTCTCCTTGCATCAGCCCTAGCTTTATACTCTTGATTCATCTTGATAATGTGTGCTTGAACCTCCTCATGTAGACGCTTGATGTGTTCAGCAAATTCTTCAGCTTCAGCACTTGTTCTCTCCCCTTGTTCTATCTTCCTCAATTTCGGTGCAGTCCTTGGGCTATTTCCATATACAATTTGGAATGGTGATTTTCCAGTACTCCTATTTACAGAGTTATTATAAGCAAACTCTGCCTGTGGTAGAATCAAATCCCATCCCTTGGGCTTATCTCCAACTAAACATCTCAGCAAATTGCCCAGACTTCTATTTACCACTTCTGTTTGGCCATCAGTCTGTGGGTGATGCGTGGAACTGAATTTCAAGTCTATTCTCAACTTCGTCCACAATGTCCTCCAGAAATACCCCACAAATTTAGTATCTTGGTCAGAAACTATACTCCTTGGAAGACCATGTAGTCTTACCACCTCTTTGAAAAACAAGTCTGCAATATGGACAGCATCATGAGTTTTGTGGCATGGAATGAAATGTGCCATTTTGGAGAACCTATCAACCACCACGAATACTGAGTCATTACCCCTTTGTGTCCTTGGCAATCCAAGAACAAAATCCATACTTATGTCCTCCTAGGGCCTTGATGGAACAGGCAATGGCTGATATAGGCCAGTATTGTGACTAAACCCCTTGGCAACTTGACAAACCTGGCAACTCTGTACAAACTTCTTCACATCTTGTGTAATTTGAGGCCAAAAATAATGTTCTCTAAGAATGGCAATGGTCTTATCCCAACCAAAATATCCTGCCATCCCTCCACTGTGTTTCTCCTTAATCAGATTTTCCCTCATGGAACTCCTTGGAATGCACAATTGACTACCTTTGAACAACATGCCATCCTGAATCAAATAGTCTAACCACTTGGTTCTATCTACAACCACAGGTTCTTTACAAGCTTTCCATGCTTCATCAAAATCAGGATCCTCGGGGTACAAATTCTTGAGTTCATCAAACCCAACTACTTCAACCTGCATTGTTGTAAGCAACAACTGTCTCCTACTTAATGCATCTGCAACCTTGTTAGATTTTCCACTTCTATGCTTCAACACAAATGTATAACTCTGCAAGAATTCTACCCACTTCATATGCCTCTGATTCAATTTACCTTAGCTATTTAGTTACTGTAATGCCTGATGATCAGTATACAAAACAAATTCCTTTGGCAATAAATAATGCCTCCATTTCTTTAAGGCCTGAACTATTGCATAGAACTCTTGATCATAAACAGAATACTTCTTCTTTGCATCATTCAATTTTTCACTAAAATATGCAATAGGCTTACCTTCTTGGCTTAATACAACCCCAATAGCGCTACCACTAGCATCACAATCCACCTGGAATACTTTTCTAAAATCTGGAAGTGCCAACATAGGCTGTTCAGTCACCTTCTTCTTCAGCAATTCAAAACTTCTCGCAGCTGCTGCAGTCCATTTGAACTCTTTTCTATCCCCTCTTATTGTATTAGTTAGAGGTGCACATATGCCACTAAAATTCTTAATAAACTTCCTGTAAAAACTAACCAGACCATGAAATGATCTTACCTCAGTAGCAGACCTTGGAGTAGGCCATTCCAAGATGGCTTTTACCTTCTCTGGATCCATTTTGAGACCTTCAGGTGATATAACAAATCCCAAATAGACTAACTCCCTTTTTGCAAAGACACACTTCTTTAGATTAATTAACAGTTTCTCTTCCCTTAGCCTTTCAAGAACACTACGAATATGTAGTAAATGTTCTTCCAAAGTCTTGCTGAAAATTAAAATATCATCCAAATAGACAATAACAAATTTTCCCAAGAACTTCTTAAGTACCTCATTCATGAGCCGCATGAAGGTGCTTGGGGCGTTCGTCAATCCAAAGGGCATGACTAACCACTCATAAAGACCCTCCTTGGTCTTGAAGGCTATTTTCCACTCATCTCCTTCTCGAATCTGTATTTGATGATAGCCACTCTTCAGATCTATCTTTGTGAAGTACTGAGCTCCACTCAAGCAGTCCATAAGATCATCCATCCTTGGTAAAGGAAACCGGTACTTGATGGTTATCCTATTTATAGCTCGAGAATCTGTACACATCCTCCACTCTCCATCCTTCTTTGGTGCAAGTACTGCAGGTACTGCACATGGACTCAGGCTCTCTCGAATCAAGCCCTTCCTCAACAGCTCCTGAACCTGTCTATTTAGCTCCTCTATTTCAGTAGGAGTCATCCTGTGCGCAGCCTTGTTAGGCAAACTAGCTCCTGGAATCAATTTTTGATACATATCTATAGATAATGAAATTGTGTAAGTTCGAACTAACTTCTAGCATATTTAAATATCACTTGTTGTTAAATTATTAAATTCATCCATAGTACAATTAATATTATAGTTTTTTAATAAACTAATGATAACTAAGACTATGATCATACAATTAAAAACACATTTCATCAAAGTTGATATTTAGATTATTATAAAATAAATCTCAAAGGTCTAATCAACCATATGTACACTTATAACATGTAATATCTTTTCATGATCTTCACTATCTAGTCTCCACTTGCGACGTACACGCTTAAGTTTGACTGGATGTAGACAAAGCCCGGTAGCAATGACCAGGTGGTTGTATTGTAAAACTTTGTTGTCAAGTTGATACTCAACAAAGTGTATTCCATGTTGGACTATTTTGTCTTGCTTCAAATATGTTCCCTCTATCACAACAGAACCTGCCCACAAATTTAAGTATTTTAAAATTTGATAGATATAAATTTACCTAGATATTTATTTATTTATTTAAATATGTATGTGCATACATGTATATGTATAATTTACCTATGGGGAACAACATTCCATCACTTTCTTCAAGGTCATATAACTTTGTCTTCTCTGAGGTACATCGCAATAAATAATAACTGACACCTTCATGATTTCCAGGCTCAACAATCACTACAAAGACATCTCTTGCATAACAAGTATACATGAATGTATGTGTACAATATATATAACATAGTTGAAATCAATTGTTTATTAATTAACAAGTTGAGATTAATTTTTATGATACTCACTTACTTTTACCAATCTAGAGATATGATTATAATCATCAGAAATCAATGGAATATCATCAAAATTTTCATCATCTTTATCAAATGTATCAGTAACATCAAGTGGTACCAAAATCCATGCACCTATATATCCACATGTTTGATTGATGCATACTTCATAGTCTTCATCAATGCAACTATCACAAAAACATGAGTATTCTCTTGTCTTCAATGTCCAATTGCAATTATCTGTACTCATGACTGAATGTAAGGAACGTGTCTTTTCTATCCTCTTGCAACCATGCATGTTTTTTCTATTAACACCTAAAAGTTTGAATTAAATTGAAAATATAGACAAATTGGATTTAAACTTCAACGAATCGAAAAATAAAACTTAACAATAAAATTTTATAACTTAATTGCATAAAAATTAAACAGACGTACACATCCATACCTGTTATCTCCCAAAAGACTTTATATGGTACGTTTCAACTTGTGGTTGATGATGTCCCAACCTCATCTAATGCAAAATGAGTCTTATACCATTCAACAACATCATGTGCATCATTTACACGAACTCCCTGATAATTCATTTGATACTTTCACAAAGCACGTTTTATGCAAGCTCCAGCACCATCATGTTCACCTTTTCCATGGCCACTCTCAAAGAAATTCCATATGTGTTTTATATTCTCATTGTGATGATATCTACACAATGCATAAAACGGTCTAGATGATTTAAACTATGCGGCACATCCATCAGACCAAACATAATGTTTAGAAACACTTATGTTTCTTTCTTTCAAATAAGAAAAGAACATATTGAAGCAATGTTCTACATAGTGAATGTCATGTTCTTTATCATCACTTATATAAAAATGATATTCCTTTATAGTTACTCGTGCTTGAACTGTACTCTGAACACCATCCAAATCTAACTGTGCATGTCTATAAAAAACATGTACGATAATAGTGACCTACTTATTAAAGTAATAATTTGATTGAATTGCTTTCTGATGAACAAAGGAATAGTTCTCTACAAAATCAACAACTGATACAATTGTTCCAAGTGGGAAATTATCTCTCAGAGTTTGAAACTGTTGTGCTTGCCACTTTGCAAAAAATGCGTGACGAATATAAGGTTGAATCAATTTCTTAAATCTGTCCATAAATGTTAGAACAGGCAACTCCTCTTCAACATATTCCAACCTTTTTGTTTCTTTCCCCAACTTTGTTTCATTCTTGACATACTTGTAACTTTTGCAATTCAATATTTTTGTTACATCAATATTTTTAGTTTTCAAAGGAAATAGAGCCAATTCACCACATGTTTCACATAATCCTTTGATGCAATTTATTTGACCAGCTGGATCATCTATGTTGTCACACAAAATGGATGATATAAACTCACTTCTCCTACTAGGAGGAGCAGCATGAAAACCATATGTGTCTTCTAAAAACTTTCAAAATACCTGATAGTGGAAATCAAACTCAATATGATGATGACAACAACACATTTCAAAGACTTTTTTTGACCTCACAAAGTATGGCTTCAATTTCTCAAACAATGTTTGCCCAACTTTTACATTAGGATGTTCACTACAAAATGACACATATAACTCATGTTGTGTTGTGTCCAACCAATGTTTTGTATGATGTTCATATTGACCAAGTGCAATCCTATGCCTGATAACATCTCTACTATTTGATGAAGGATGAGTGTTATCAATCCAAAATGATATGACTAAATTTTTTAATAACTCTTCAATCCTATCAGAATGAGGTGCTCTACACATGATTGCCCAATTGCCCTCCATAGTACTGTCATCCAGAATTAATCTTCTCTTAACATATTCTCTCATTGTTTCCTACTAAAATCCATTTAAGATGAAATTGAATATATTTGTCTATTTTGGGTCATATTATTACTTACAAAAGACATTAACATCACTTTTCTTGCCGCAGACTTATCTTTAGTTCGAGAGTGTTTTCTTATGTTTCTGAAACCTTGTTTAACATTTTCAATCAGATCAATTTGCATGCTAGAAAATCTTTTCTTTTTTGATGTTGTGTCTACACCTAACAATTTCAATGCCGCTTGCAACTTCTTTTGTGTAAGAAAATGTGAAAGCAACTGATCTTGTTCAAGTGTTTCAGTGTTATCAAATTGAGTCATAATTTCTCTTATCTTCTTATTCATTGACCTTTTCTTAGACAAACTTAATGATTGAACACTAGTTGCAAGTTTTCTTAATTTATCCACATCCATTTTAAGTAAATGATCTAAATTCTTATGAGAAATACTATTCTTTATAGATTGGGCAATTCTTGCACCTGATCCCGACCCTTCTCTGACTTCTATTATTGGAATTTCTATAGGGACCAATCTTGAGCCTTCTCCAACATCCATTGTTTGAGATTCTGCAGGGAAATATTCTAACCCTTCTCCAACTTCTGTTATTTGAACCTCTGTAGGGACTGATCTTGAGCCTTCTTCAACATTCATTGTTTGAGATTCCATAGGAAGTGTTTCTGACCTCTCTCCCATATGCATTGCTTCTACTTCTGTTGAGCCTTCAACATTTCCTTCACCTTGTTTAATTCGATGATAACGTGCCACAGTCTTCTGAATATTTATTTGTTCTGCTTCATCAAATCTTTTCCTTGCATATTTGTTTTGCCTTCCTTTCTTGTTTCTCATTATAAAATCAAAAAAAAAAAAAATTATCCCTTGCCTATAATTAAATTTCTCGCAATAACTAGATAAAAAAATCACTGTACGGATTTGTCTGTCGCTGTCAATACTTTTAAATTGTTTGACAGAAATCAATAGAATGCAGTCGTCTGCAAAAAGGCATAAGTATTCTTCATTATATGACTAAAATCTATGAGTCGCATTCTTTACAAGTGACAAAGCACCAAATCCTTCTTAAGCCATCATTGAATCACAAACAAATAACATGGTATGAATACCAGAATGTTTCTCCTAAAAATAAATTTTTCTTTCTTATAAAATATATAATTGTTTTGTCTCTTTAATTTTTGCATTCTTATTGTAGGACTAGAAAAATGGGTTAAATGCATAACATACTATGAGAAATCACAAAACTCAATCAACATACATTAGCACCCACTAGTCTACCATGAAAGCCAAACTAATCAAAAGAAGCAAAAAAAGGGTTAGAAACCCCCTCTTCCATTTGTAGCTCCCATGTCCTTCTTTCTTCTCCAAGTGATGTAGCTCCAAAGTTGCCTAAAATGCAAATTTTGAGTATTTTGAGTGATTTAGAGTGTTTCCTAAGGTCTTGGGATGCAATGCAAGGTGTGGAAGTGTAGATTAGGGTTCTAAAACCTAGAATGAAACACCTAATTACCAAGTACACCCTAAAACTACCAAGTGCGCCCTGAAACTACCAACTGCACCCATGAAGTGTGCAGTTGGTAAAACAGGGTTGTAGTTGGTGAAAGAGGTCAAAACTTGATAATTAAGATGTGGGTATGCAAGATATGAGTGTTTTTGGGATTTTTAAGTGTTTAGGAATGTTATGAAATGTGAGGAAATGCTAAATGTCCTAGGGATGTTATGCAAGTGCAAATGCAAGGTGTTGTTTTGAAGGTATGCAAGATGAAGATTATGATATGCAAAATGCAGGTTAGGGTTATGTTTTGGACTTGGTAAGGATGCTAAAGGTAGGTGTATGCAAAGTGGACTATGCAAGGGATGGTTTCCTAGGGTTGATAATGATGTTTAGGCTATGCAAAATGAGGACAGGTGATCAAGAAGACAAGTTGGTTGATGGACAATTTGATAGGGTTTGATAGTGAAAATGATGCGCTAGGGTTTGAACAATGCAATATGAGGGGGATATACCACTAGGGTAAGTAAAAAATGATATTTGGGAATATGATTATGCTAATGATAGCTCAGTATACGTAAGGTTTTTTGAACTTAAGTGAAATCTTTACAAGGTATTAAGCTAAGAGTTTAATGTTATAACAATAGACTTTGGATCTTGACCAAAAAAATGACAAAAAAAGATAAGATCAAAATGACAAAGCCAAATCTACCCTGAAATAGGTAGCGTTTGACCAAAGAAAATCATAAAATGACCATGATCAAGATCCATCATCTGTTGACACAATGTAATACTCTATAGTTCATACTTTTGTTTAGATTTTTGACTAAGTTCAAAGGTTTTGGGGTTTAAAATGATGTTCAGGCGACTCAAAATAGTGATGATGTTAAACGGATATGTGATATGCAAAGGTCCTAAGGTGAAAAATGAGATTTTGGGTGCAAGATGATGTTTTGGGTCAAGTGCAGAATGAGGAGGTGTAGAGGCTTCTAGATGCAATTTTGGGGTCCTAAAGTGCAGTTTGGAGGCCCAAAATGGTCATGCAGGTGCCTAAATGTATTTTGGAAGTACCAAGTGCACTCCAATAGTACCAACTATTCCCATGGTGTAGTTGCGGCTCAAAAGGGTGTAGTTGGTAGTTTCTGGGCGAAGTTGGGAAGCTAGGATGAACGTCTGCTGATTCAAAATGGTATGGTTGCCAAGTTGATATGCCAGGAAGCTAAGATGTTGGGGTTGATGTTATGATGGGTTGGGAGATGCAAAATAGAGTTTATGACCTAAGGAATGATTTCCTAAGTGAAGACAATGAAGACTAGGAGGTGTTGAATGTAGATCAGGGCATGCTAATGCAAGGGGACCTATCTAGGTACCTAAGGACACTTCTGAAGCCTCAAAATGTTGTCTGGAAGCCCAAACTGGGTTCTTAGACTAGAAAGTGTGCTCAAATAGTACCAAATATGCCCATGGTGTAGTTGGGGCTCAGAAGGGCACAATTGTCAGTTTCAGAGTGCAGTTGGGAAGCTAGGCTGAAACTAAGGCAATTCTAAGAGCTATGTTTTCCAGATTGATGCCACAGTGAGGTAAATAGTAGAGGACAATGCTGAGACCAGAATGAATGCTCAAAATGATGTGTAGGACATCCAAAATGATGGTTAAAGTGGTCAAGATGAGGATTGGGTATACAAAGATGCAAGATGGAATATGCAAAGTGATGATTTTAGAGGTGAAATGCAAAGGATGCAAGCTTAAATGCTAATGATTGCAATGTGAATATGAGGGATACTAGAAGGTGCAATATGAAGTATATATGATGCAATTATGAGGCTCAAACTATGGAGAATGCAAGTGGATTCTATGCAAGAGTGAAATCTATGTTTTGCCAAGCACGTTTAGGAGAACAAGTTGCCATGTTTTCCAAGGTTTGAATGTATTGAACCAAATTTTGTGATGTTTTGACAATGTTTGATGTTTTGACAAGGTTTTTCAAGTTTCCAAGGTGTAAATTTGGATTTTGGATTTTATCTTGATTATGTTTTACACACACGCAAGACACATTAAGACAAGAACAGTTATTGTTAAAAGTGAACAGTCACACCACAACCTAGGCTTTGGGACTATATCCACTGAATTCCTACTTGAACCAAAGTTCAGTTGCACTTATCCAGAGTGAACAACTTAGGACCTTGGCACCACAGGCTCCCCCTTACAACACACTCACTTCTCGAGGCTACCAAGATCCGCTTCCCAAGGGGCATGGCTTCCCAAGGGACTGTTGTCTCTACTAAGGACTGTGAGAATGTAGGATGTCTTCACGAGCATGGGTGACCCCTTGAGCCAGTGGATAGAAAAGGATTTTGGCCACTAAAACATGGTTTTTAGTAAGGGAATTCCGTTCAGCAAGTGAGTGATAAACTTCCTCAGAAGGTCTCCCAGCCCCAAGAATCGGGGTTTGACACACCACAAGGGTACTAGAGGAGAGCTATCACTCAGCAATACTGCCGACATGGCTTTTACCATAATCGAGTTTTATATAATGGCTAGAATGTTAACCTGGCTTTTGGCCCATTATTGCTCTGAGGTCGTCCCCTGGCATACCCAATATTGAGTATCTTTGTCCAAGGCAGGCCTCTTATAGAAGTTACATGGATTTCTCTTACACCCAAGATCCAAGAATGGCGAGGGAAGAGGATATGTCCAATACAACTCCTAGGGATTTAAACACTGTAGACATGCTAGGAAGAAAATGAAAAGTTCATTTTAAGCACCAAACGAAGTGTTATTTAATCTAATAAATCCACACACATGGTTTTGACAAACACACAATGGTCTTCGACAACATCCTGCAAAGCAAGCATTAGTAGTTTGTTATGATCATGTCTTCATCCCACAATTTCCACATGTTGCAAGGAGACCATTAGTAACACAAAATCATCTAATCTGTGTTCTAGAAGGAAATGAAAACCTTAGATGTAGATTATGTGTTATGTATGTGCTCACTGTGAACCAGGTGTGCTCTGATAGAGCATATTACACCCCATAAGGCCAAAATGGCTCAGAACACCCCCAAGTGCACCCAGAGAGTGCAGACTACATCAATGACGCAGTTGGGGCCCAGTTGGGCGTAGTTGAATGAATTTGATTTGAAAATAAAATTAAATACTTTTCATTAATTCAAGTTGTAAATTAAAGAATTCAGTTGAATGTAACTACTGAGATAATTAAAGTGAGATAAGTAAAACTAACATGTAACCACACTTTAAAAGTATCTAGTTTGAATCTATTTAACTTACATATATCCTTTAAACAACTTCACTAATGAAAGAAAGAAGGAAACAATTTAGATGTTCAATTTTTTTTAACAAATCCAATATTTTAAAAAATGAAAAAACCAATAAGAATATACATTTCTTAACACCATGAATGTGTTACTAATTTTTAATTTAACTTCAATGCATCTATTAAACAACTTCACTAATGAAAGAAAGAAATAAATAATTTAGATGTACAATTTTTTTACCAAATTGTGAACGAAGATAGAAAATATTGATGGAAGCGTGAACGAAGATAGGAAGAACATAAATTTGTAGATATTGAGAAATCTCCCAGTTGCCTTCGATTTGACTTTTGCGAACAAAATTTGTGGCAAAGAGAGGCAATGCACTACCAAGTTGATGGAAAATAGCTTTACAAATTGATCTTTTTAAGGTTTTTTGACTGTTCGCATGAACAAAATGGATCTAGGCATGTTTGCCCAAACTAGCCCTTTAAATTTCTTGACGGCCGTGAAATTTTAATGGGCATGTTCACGCAAACACCCTATTCGAGCAAACACATAAAATTAGGAAAATTTTAACCCTTTTTTTTTTTTTGCTCTTTTGAATCCCATAATTATATGAGAATGATCTCCTACTATAAAATAAAAATGTCAAAATCTGCTGCTTGGAGCAAGCTTTCCAATGACTATAATTGTAATACATATTTTAGTCATTAAGACTTTCAAATAGGACTTTAACTCATTATAGGTTCATTACCGATTGAACATCAACCGACTTCAACACCTTAGAAAAATTAGTAAATCAGGTCAATTTTTTTTTGAAAAATATGTAGGAACTAGCTTATTGAGATATCTTTCTATTCAAAAAAAAAATTTAGGTTTATGATAAATTGACTTCAAATTATTTGTGTCAAACGGAACGTATGTCTCAATTATGATTCGTGTCACTTCAAAACTTCATAAACTATACAATATTCAACCAAAAGAAATAAAACCAAATGCATCCTCTAGATATTGATGTTACAAATCTAGCACTGAAAGAATTACTTCATTATCATTTCTAAAAAAAAAGTTATGTGTGTCAAACAGACTGTCACTCTTTAAAAATATTGAAATTTATTATGTACCACTTTTTGGAGGAGATAAAAAAAATTGACATAAATAATTTTTTTTTAAGATTAAAAAATATGGTTACAAAGTAGGAACAAAGTACTCAAAATCACTAGTTTATGTCACCTTGAAATTATCTATAGTTTTGGAGATATAGTCACTTGAATGTGATGTTTGTTGCAAAAATATTGATTTCAGTGTCAAAATTGGTCAAAAAGTGGAACCCATTATTGTGGGACCACCCATTATAGTATTGTAAATATAGAAAACCATCTGATTCACCCAAGTGGGTGTATGATGGAGAAGAGTTTTATTAGGTGAGTAAAGCTCATTGGTGGTTATAGGAATACAGCTACATCAAAACAATTAGAAACAAGAACTACATATTCGGTAGAGTGAGTAGTTCAAGGGTCTTGATCCCGTGGATATGGGTATGTAAGCAACCTGGTAAGCTGAGTATGCCTCCAGTGTGTAGACACCTTGGACATAGTTAGGTAGCACTTAAATATTTTAAGACATTATATGTTAACTCACGAGGCTCATTCCCTTACAGAAGCCTCTCTCCAAATCACCCAAGATGACTAGAATATCTGGCTAAGCGCCTCCAATATTTCTCAATTTCTTGAGTTCATCTCTGACATAATTCTGATTATATATAAGAGGATTATATGTTTCTTCATTTTTGCCAATATCTACATTCATTCTAAATATGTAATCTTGCTTATTTTAAGCAAATTGTTTTACAACAATTTACCGTTCAACTGTTGTTAGGGCCTAAACTTCAAAATCAATGTAAGTTAATATGCATGGTAGTAGAATTTCTTGAATTTATCAACACAATACTACGTCAAATAAAAAAAATGCATTTCAATTCTCCACAGTGGACATAATTATATTTTATTCCTTAGTTTTGGATGCAGTAATGAGGGTTTTAGCTCAGGCCATGGGAGAGCATTTGAGTTGTGAACATAAAATTGGGAATGATTTATATCATGTTTATATATATATATATCCAAAATCAACTTCACATTGTGTTGTAACTGTGGCAAAGGTGTTTGATCCTCGATAGCTTTCCTTTCAACATTTTAGCATTCAAGTTTTCAAGTTTTTGCAAGAGATGTAAATTGGATTCACTTTCCTATGAAAATGGCTTCCAACCCTCATTTTCTTCTTTTCCCTCAGCTATTTTGTAGGATCACTGTCTTGTTGATCCCTAGTGCAATCCCACTAGACCCATGCTTGCGGGAACATGTTTTCAAAACTTTACGAACATTATCAAATGAAAAAAAAATCACAAGTAAAAAATTTTAGTGTCTACCGATCGGTCTAATTTTTGTCGTGCTCGTACTCATCATACCATGTCTTCCTAATGCTCTTGTCATCCTTGCAAAGCCATCACATCCTCTAAATCAAAGCTCAAAAATCACAATATTTCATCATCAATATGAGAGCTTGATAATCATTTATGGCACTCCTGGACCCTCTTATAGGCCCCCTATGGTGCACTACATCCCTCTCTAATCCCTCCAGTGACCCCCTTTTTCCTCTAGCCCTTTTATTTTTGCAATTTTGTTGCCATTTTAACACTTTCTTTGTCCTTCTGCATCCTCCTGCTCACCTTGGTTTGTTGTACCTTTTCAAGAAGTCGCCAAGCATCACCTTCTTTCCCTATCATCTTCTTGAGTGGGCATCACACAGACCATCTCATCATCCACAAACTAATGGAAAAATAGAAGTTGTAACATGGAGTTTGAGAAATTTGCCTAGATTCTTTCTTGGAGATAAACCAAAAGGTTGGGATCTTATTTTACCATAGACATAATTTGCATATAATAATTCTATCAATAGTACTACTGGTAAATCACCATTCCAAACTGTATATGGGAAAATTCCCAAAAATATTTATGAATTGAGGTAGTTAGATAAAGGAGATATAAGTAGTGCTGAAGCAGAATATTTTGTTGAACATTTGAAGACCATTTATGAAGAGGTAAGGAAGCACATTATATAGATGAATACATAGTGTAAGACTAAGGAAAATTTAAAAATGATGTATAAGGAATTTCAAACTGGAGATGAAGAATGGTTCATTTGAGGAAGGAGAGATTTCCAATGGGTACATATAATAATTTGAAAATGAAGAAGTTTGGATCATCCAAGATAGTGAAAAACATGATTTTGGAAATGCCTATGAAGTAGAGGTGTCTATTGAGCTCAATATTTCACTAATGTCTAACATTTTAGATTTGACAAAATATTATGAAGGAGGTTATGGAGATGAAGTTGCAGAAGTATAGTGGAGTGTTTGAACATCTACTTCATCTACAAAATAGATTGAGGAGATATGAGATAGTTGTGTGGGAAAACACATAAGCAACATAACATATGAAGAGTATATGGTCAAATGGAAATGAAGGACATTGGAGGATTCATCATTGCTAGCACAAGAGGAGGTTGACCATCTTGGTTTTCCTCTAACAACCTGAGACATGACATGCTCACTTCTCAAATTACTTTGGGTATCTAATGCATGAGCATCTTGGGTGTTAGGGCAGTCTTGTATCACCCAAAAATATTTCTATTTCTAATTTTCCAATTTTTGTGTTTTAAATGAGGGCTATTCCTCTATAGAATTTCAATTTGTGGGAGTTTGCTAATTTAGTAAGTTGATATTATGTGCTTAGATTGTTCTAATCTCATATGTGTAGGTTCATCTTTGATCTATCAGTCTATTGGATGAGTTTTATTTTCATATCATATGTATTAATGTAGTTAGTGCATATTTTTGGTATGGATTTTGGCTATCCAAACTTTAGATCCAATGATGAACACCTGAATGACTCCAAAACAAGTCAAAACCCCAAATTTTAAATGCTTGCACAATTAGATGTTGTAGATCACTAGTCAAGGACTCTAAAATGGGGTTATAATACCCCAACAGGTCAACGATTTTCTAGTTGTGGTCTCCAAAAGTGGAACCATCCAAAAATATAATTTGTAAATTATCTTGAGCCCATCCTATGCAATAAACTGTAATCAAATGATATAATATGAGTATGGTCAGCCTCAATGGTTAGGATTTAGTGTCTACAACCTTCTTGGGTGGAAAAAAAAATGCCTATATACAGAGGTGCATAGGTTGTCTAGGGTAGTTCTAAGTGATAGTCACAACTCTACCTTGTAAAATATTGTAAGGATGATGCCCATGTGAGTTTTCATATTGTAATTATGTAATTTCACATTTGCAGGCATAATAAAAAGCATATATTTTGTTCTCTAAATTTGTGTTGTTCTCTATTTATGTTGTTTGTTGTGGTATTAAAGGGAGCACTCTTCATCAAGGTATCATAATACCCAAGAATAAATTATCCATAAAACTTGTTTATTGAACTATGGATTCTAGAGACCATCATAAACCATTAAATTTTAAGAAGTTATTCAAAAGAGGTCTTCTCTAATAAATGCTTGTATAATTGGCCAATGTAGATCACTATTTGAGGATTCTGGAATGGGGTTATAATAACCCATCAAGTCAATTTGTGTTGAGAGTGAGAGATATCCTAATGCAATAAAATGCTTTTAAAACATTTTAAAAAACTAAATATATACAAACTAACAATCTAACTGGTGCTTAGAGGGACTCCATCCACATTTTATTCATTAATTGGATACATGAACCCTTTACATGTCAAAAATAAAGAAAGCATGAGAGAGAAAGTAGGAGGAAGCCATTAGTCAAGGTAGAAATGCATGGAGGAATAAAAAATGGAAACTGTCCCTTCACTTGATGTGTGTCGGAGTTAACTTGCCATCAGAATGCGCTCTCGATGCATGGAAAGTGCTATTTTTGGAATTTGCAGTCAACTATCAGCGCACCTCTAAATTGCAGAGCTGCGAACTTGTGAAGCTACATGAAAATGTGGAGCTATGGACTTGCACACCTGCAGAGCTCAAAAAATGCGGAGCTGCGCACCTCAATAGCTCAAATCACCAAAAAATCAAAGTTGTTAATTTTGAAAATGGTTTTTGGGTTTTTCTCAAATGGGGTTTTAGATCATTTTTTTGTATATATTCTTTGCCCGTTATTTATGATTTATACCCTCTTTATAGCCAATCACTTTCATAAACATGAACTCCTTTTGCTTCTTCGATCTAAAAATCCTAAGGCACCGGTGTTGAATCTTGCCATTAATAGCTGCATAAGATGAGGAACCTTTTCCACTTCATGTGTCCAACCTCTGTATCTTCAACCTTTGTCTTCTCTCCAACTGCCCTATCCTTCTCGGCAAGAAACCAAGTGATCCAGATGATCAAATGTTTGAAACTTTTTCATATTTTTTTCGCAATTTTTTCTAAGCATTTTTAAATGGCCTTTTCGGAGGTCTTTTGCTCAAAATTTCAAGTTGAAACTTTCATCAATCCCTAAAATTGAGTAGCCAAAGGCTCACTATTTTAGGGACTAAAATTAGATCTTCAGTTCTTCTTTCCAACGATGTAAGCGGTTCTAAATTTCGAGCTCCAAGTCAAAAGTTATGACCCCTACAAGTTAAGGATACCCTTTTTACCTACAAAAAGAAGCAAACATTAGTTCAGAGAGATGAAAATGCTTAATTAATACACACCCTAACGACACTAGAATAAAAAAACACTAAAAACTAGTTGTGTGGCACATTATGGCACGCGCGGCACATTTGAAGTGTGCGTTCGGTGCATGTGAAGCACGCACATGACACACTTTGGTGCACGCACGTTTGAAATACGCGCAGTGCCATTTTGCACGCATGGAGTGCGTGATGTGCGCAGGTGAGCATTTGATGCGTTATGGTGTGCACGACCCTTTCCGGCATGCGTGGGGCCTTTTGGGACACATGAACCTTTGGAGCACATGCGCGACCTTTGGTGCTCGGGCACCTACTGCACACACGGCCTTTGGCACACGTGGTGCTCGGGCATGTGCGCTACCCTTGGCGGCACGTGTGAGGCCTTTGGCGTGTGTCACTTCGGCATGCATGGTGCTCAAGCACGTACCACCCTTGGTGGTGTGTATGCAGCCCTTTGTGGCACGCATGTTCAATGATTTTTTTTTTTTTTTGGGTAATTTTTCAAATTTTTTGATTTTTTTGTAATTTTTTGAATTTTGACTCTAAAATTCTAACTCTAACAAAAATTTCTCCTCACGACTCTCGAAATGTGAGTCTAGGAGTCAGAAAAAAGCAGGGGGTCCCCATTACTAGTGAGGAATGGGGCATGTGCTGTGGACACCACAACAATAAGGAAGGCCTATAGGTTGTCTATGATAGTTTTGGGTGATAGTCACAACTCTATCTTGCAGACTATTGTAAGGATGACACCCATATTACTTTGCATGTTGTAATTCTATATTTTCACATTTGTGAAAAATATAAGAAGCCCATTTTTTTCTCTCATTTTGTTTTGTTCTCTATTTCTACTATTTGTTGTAGAATTAAGGGGAACACCCTTCATCAAGTGGTATGAGAGTAAGAGTTCTTGAGTGTGTAAACACATCATTGACTAGGAAGCAATTTGCACCATGACAATGGTTTGGGCTAAGTGTGTGGATAAATCATCGATTGTGAGGTAGTTTGCACTAGGGTCTTAGTAGAAACATGAAAATGCATCCATAAAGAGAGAACAATGGAAGAGTTGTAGGTGTTACACCTAAGGGTTTTAGAGCCCTCTAGAGATAGATACACATATTGGAAGAACAAATGTATAGAGGAATAAATCTTTCCGTAAGAGATGAAAGTGATGATGAAGGAGAAGAAAAGTAAAATGTTGAAGAGGCATTTTTTAACCCAAAAGAAGAGAGGCTTTTTAGGGCCATTTCCAAGATTGGAAAAAGACCTAAGTTTGAGGTCCTCACTTTTTGGAAAATCTTAACTCAAAGGAATTGATCGATTGGATCAGTGAATTGGAAGAATACTTTGAGTACGAAGATATTGATGATACAAATAGGGTCAATTTGCAAAGGACAAACTAAACGTTCATGCAAAGATTTGGTGGGAGGAGATTTCATTGTAGTGAAATAGAACAGGGAAGGACAAAATCACAAGATGGGACCAACTAATAGATAAATTGAAATGATAGGTCATCCCATGGATTATGAGATTGATCTATTGAAGAAGATGCAAGGGTTGAAGCAAGCGAGAAGATCTATTCAAGAGTATACCAAAGAGTTCTACCAAGTTCTCATTAAAATCGACCATGTGGAAGTTGATAAGGAGAAAATTTCACAATATCTTAATGGGTTGAGGCCAAGAATTCATGAGGAGATGAGTCTGGTTTGAATGACCAGTATTGAGGAGGCGTACTAGTTTTCCCTAAGAGTTGGGAAAAGCTAAACAAAAAGTTTGATAACGAAAATAGTGGTAGAGGTCGTGATGGAAGATCTGGCAGGAAGTCTTACAGAGGCAAAAATGAGGGTCTAAAGAACAAGGATGAGGCTAGCAGTAGCAGTTAGAACTAAAGGGGTAATAACTTGAATCATTTCCATGATCAAAACAATAAAGATCAGAGAGGAAGAGGAAGGTGGAAAGGATCTAGAAGAGGATGCTTCCATGAGAAATGTTTTCACTGAAGAGAGGAAGGGCATAGAGAATTTGAGTGTTCCCAACACCAAGGAAGGACTAGTAGAGGAATTGAAGGCCAGACCAGAGTAGCACATGTTGATGAAGATGCCAAATCATCACATTCAGAAGATGTTGAAAGAGGAGTTAACATAAGAGAGTCTTGTTCTATCATGAGAATGAACTTGATCAAAGGAGGAGTTTTTTTCACACAAGGTGCAAATGTGAAGATAAGTATTGTGATGTGATCATTAATGGTGGAAGCACTAAAAATATGGTATCAGAAAAGATTGCAATGAAGCTACATCTTAAGAGGAAAAACCACTTGTGTCCATATCGTATTTTCTGGGTGCAAGATGACCACAAGGTCATGGTCAACGAGCAGTTTCTAGCAAGGTATATTTTAGTGGCTAATATTTTCAAATTGGCTAATTTTAGAACTTTTTGGCTAGTAATTTGGCTGATAACTTAAGATTTGATACAACCTAAATTGCCATAGTTTTATAAAATTTAGTTCTAGAATATTTAAAATCGCTCAATAATTTATTTTATTGAAAAGATTAAATTTAGATATTCACATTAATATTCATTACATGATTAGATTTGAGTCACCTAAATATAATATAATTATCATAATTATTAGTTACTTTAGCGATATATCACCAATATTTAGCTTTCACTATTGATTTAAAGTATAAGTAATGATCCTCATAATATTCCACAAGGTAATTGATTTGTAATATTCCATGGTGATTAATAAATTTCCTATTATTATTGAGATTCATCAATGTTTTATATAAAAAAAAAGATTTGAAAATAATCGCCAATATTAATCATATTTAGAATAAAAACTTGAGAAATTTTCCAATAGAAATAATTTTGTTTTTTAAAATAATGAAAGCTTTGCCAATATTTTATATCCTTTTTTGGAGGCAAATTTCTTAAAGTTTACCCTAGTTCCTAGTGAAGTTCAAGATTGGAAGCTATCAAGATGAGGTTCTTTGTGACATCATACCTATGGACATATATGATATGTTGTTAGGTAGGTCGTGGTAGTTTGATGGTTGTGCAAATACCCACACTCTGAAAAATGATCGAGAGACACATAAGCTAAAGCCATTGAAGGATAAGGAAGAAAACTTATGAAGTGGTGCTATGTTTTATTGATGGAAAGAAGTTTCTCAAGGGTATGAGGCATGATCATATGTGTTTTTCTCTAATTCAAAAAGATCGTAAGGAAGAAGTAGAGGAGGTATTTGCAAAGATTGTAGATTTGTGTTAGATAATGTACTTGATGGATTTACCCTAGTGAGGAATATCAATCACCAAATGGACTTGATTCTAGGAGCCATTTTTGCAAACAAGGGAGTGCACAAAATGAGACCAACAGAAAATGAAGAGATGAACAAACAAGTTCATGAGTTGTTACAGAAGGGGTTGATTCTAGAGACACCGAGTCCATGCGTTCTAGTAGTAGTATTAGCACCTAAGAAGAATGAAAAATGGAGGATGTGTATAGATTCTCAAGCTATCAATAAGATCACAATCAAGTATAGATTTCCATTATTGTAGATGGATGATATTATAGACTATTTGAGTGTAGCTATGTATTTCACAAAGATAGATCTAAAGAGTGGATACCATTATATTTTCATCAGAGAAGAAGATGAGTAGAATGCTACCTTCAAGACTAGGGAAGGATTGCACAAGTAGTTAGTTATGCCTTTTGGGCTAACCAATGCACCGAGAAATTTCATAAGAGTCATGAATGAGGCACTAGAGGAGTTTTTGGGTAAGTTTGTCATTATTTACCTAGATGATATTTTAATCTTTAGTAAGACATTGGAGGATCATTTGATGCACATTCATAAGGTGTTTGATAAGTTGGGGGAGGAAAAGTTGCTAATAAATTTGAAGAGGTGTAGTTTCGTGAAGGGGTTGGTATACCTAGGATTTGTAGTTTCAACAGAAGGTCTAAAAATAGACCTTGAGAAAGTGAAGGCTATCCTTGAATGACTTACTCTAAGGAGTGTGATCGAAGTAAGATCTTTTTGTAGACTAGCCAGTTTTTAGGTGAAGTTTATAAGAGGTTGCAATAGTATTTGTGAACCTTTGATTGAAACCATGAGAGGAGATAGGAAAGAATTTAAGTGGACTTTAGGAGCATATAAGAATATTAATCCTTTGAAACTAAAAATTATATAAAAATATATATTTTAGCACTTCCAGATTTTAATAAGGTGTTTCAAGTAGACTATGATGCTAGTGGTACCACAATAGGAGCTATGCTAAGCCAAGAAGGTAGACCTGTTGCTTATTTTATTGAGAAATTGAATGATGCCAAAAGAAAGTATTATGTTTATGATCAAGAATTTTATGTTTTATTTCAAGCATTGAAGAAGTGGAGATGTTATATTATTCCTATGGAGTTTTTTTTGTATACTGATCATCAAGTTTTGCAATATTTGAACGGTCAAGGAAAATTGAATCAAAGGCATTTAAAGTGGGTTGAGTTTTTTTAGAGTTATACATATTTTTTTGAGACATAGGAGTGGGAAGTCTAATGGAGTTGTAGAGGCTCTTTGTAGAAGATAAGTTTTGTTTATAGAAATATAGGTTGAGGTGGTTGGGTTCAAAGAACTCAAGAATTTGTATCTAAAAGATCTTGGTTTTGGTATGGCTCAGAAAGCTTGTACAGAAGTTGTTACACTTAACAGGATAAAGTGATTGGATTTCATAAGCAAACATGGTATACTATTCAAGGGAATTCATTTGTGTGTTCCCAAAAGTTCTACGAGAAAGAATCTAATCAAGGAGAAGCATAGTGAAGGATTGGTTGGACACTTTGGTAGAGACAAAACCATTGCTTTGGTTGATAAGAATTATTATTGGCCACAATTGCAGCAAGATGTGAAGAATTTTATATAGTGTTACAGAGTATGTTATATGGTGAAAGTAGTGAAGGAAAATATGGGGTTATATCATCCATTACCTATACTTGAGAAGCTATGGGAATATGTTAGCATGAATTTTGTTCTTGGTTTACCGAGGACACAACAGGGGCATGATTTGATATTTGTGGTGGTTGCAAATTTTTTAAAACAACACATTCTACTCCTTGCAAGAAGACAAGTGATGTTGTTCATGTGGCCGAGTTTTTTTAAGAGAAGTGGTAAGACTACATGGTCTGCCAAACAATACTTTGTGAAATAAAATTTTGGATATTTCTGGTGTACTTTGTGAAATAAATTTAAGACAAATTTGAATTTTAGTTCATCCCATCATCCACAAACTAATGGAAAAATAGAAGTTGTAAAATGAAGTTTGAGAAATTTGCCAAGATTCTTTCTTGAAGATAAACCAAAAGGTTGGGATCTTATTTTACCATAGACATAATTTGCACATAATAATTCTATCAATAGTACTACTGGTAAATCACCATTCCAAACTATATATGGGAAAAGACCCAGAAATATTTATGAATTGAGGTAGTTAGATGAAGGAGATATAAGTAGTGTTGAATCAGAATATCTTGTTTGCATAGGTATTAAGGAGAAAAGTTAACCATTGCATACTATTAGGACTATTCTTTGCAAACTTAAATTATAATTGGAATGATCTCTAACCTCGTGCAAGACTTATATAGGGGCATCTTCAATATGTCTCTGAGATAAGAGGAAGCACTCTTAGTGAAATGAGGAAAATGATAATAAATAACATGAAATCATCATACAAATATACGTCATAAGCCTGGGTTGGGGATGAAGTAATTAAATGTGATAAACAATGATTTTCAAGGATATAGACAACTATACCAAGATTCATCAAGGAAGACTAGAAAGGTCGAGATGAAGAGTTTGGGCTAGATAGAAATATGATATGCATTCAAGTTAAGCCCCTCATAATGCTTCTCCTGTCCACAAGATGCCAAGACTTGCATTAGATAGAGACATGATTTGCATTCAAGTTGCTCAGTAGTTTCAAACACCAACAAACTGTTCAATAGGCTCGGTAGCTATACACAATCTAAATAAGTGTGTGTCACTAATAACAAACTTGACTAATATGTCAACAATCTCCCCCTTTGCAATTAGTGACAAAAACACTTATTAGTCAAAATTGAATACCTTGTATTCATCACCATGTAGCCTAAGAAGCAATTGATCTAGGTACTTGGTGAAGCGAAATATTTCGAACCGTGTTTTATGTATAGTGGATTTAAGCAACATTTTGGACCATATTTTATGTTTAGTGGTTTCGAGAAACATTTTGGACCATGTTTTATGTTTAGTGGATACAAGTAGTAATTTACTGTACAATATGTTACGGTGAAAAATGGCTAACAAATTTTGTAGCATTTTGCACCTTAGATGGTATCCCTTGCTGGTTATAAACATAATTTTCTCCACTTGGTAAGAAGATGTTGATGTTACATATAATAATACGCCCTTGAATCATATATAGCCATACTTTTTAAAATATATTGTAGCATAAATAGATGTGCAATGCGTTATAAGTGGAGATGTGCATGATACGACCTATCAACTAGGCAAGTTTTAATCACATGTTCACTAAAGGTGGATGATCCTCTATTGTACAAAAAGTATGTGCAACGGGTGAAGAAATGAGACGATGATAATGTGATAGGATAAGTAGGTGGGTCTCACACACAAAGAGGTATAATATTACAACTAAATCCTACTTAATTGGATCTCTCCCACACCATGTGATAAAATGAAATGTAAACTCCTATGTGTCTACACGAGAAATAATATATAAATGCATTATCCTAAGTAAACTTAATTAAAGTGTAATTAGAAATATTTAATTACACCAAAAAATATAATATAAATCCTACCTTGAATGCACCATGAAAATAACTTCACTAAATCATTAATTAATTTATATTTTGTCAGTACGTTTGGGGTTAAAATTAATAATTTTGTAAGTTTGAAAACCCTCACACACATCATATGCATGGTTTAAATATTTATCTTTTCAAAATTAGGTAGCATAATATATTATTTGCGTTCTTAGATCCACCTCTTGTTTGTATTTACTTTGCTAGCTAGTTTCTAGTTTACAATATCCATAAGTTTTGAGATAGTTAAAATTCTTGATTTGAGGACAGTTTTTATACTATTTTACCATTATTCACACAATGCAAATGTCTCTAAGTGTTTACCATGAGATTAACCCTTTAAAAATCTAATAAGACAACTAAATAGTTTATGAAAGAGTTTGGCAAGTGTTTCTCAATATCTACAAAATTTATAACCCTCCTTAAAGAAGGAAAATTAATGCTCACGTCTGTTGCACATGAAATTTCAAATGAACTAAAAATATATTCATCTATTATAGTTTTGTTTAATTACCTCCCTCGTGTTGGATATACATAGCAGTATAGATATAATTAAATAGCGAGAAAGAGCGAGAAGGTATTAAACAGTTTTGTTTAATTACCTCCCTTGTGGTGGATATACATAGCAGTATAGATATAATTAAATAGTGAGAAAGAGGGAGAAGGTATTAAAAAAATTTGGACCATTTCTCGATTTATGCGTGTCATCCTTGCGCAGGGGCCATGCTAATCTTCTCTGTATCGTTCCAATTTTATCGGATGTCTCCGAAGAGACAGTAGTACCTCTGTACAACGGCGTATATGTGGTAGGCAGCGTATTAATGCGTGATGAATGTGGGAACAACTCCAGCCACGCGTGTTCCTCCTTCCATCGCCTCGGGAGAGGCGAAAAATGTTTCGGACAACTCCCGCATCGCCTTCCAAGCAAAAGGAAAAGATAAGAGATGAAAAATACATTCAAACCGAGCATAGCAGGCAAACAAACCGCCGTTGGCTTTCAGTTTACAAGAACGAGCCACACAGGCCATTGTGAGCATGAACAATAAACCCCATGCTGTCCAATGAGACTAATAACCTACCATGAATCGCCAGTCAATGGGGATGTAGCTCACATGGTAGAGCGCTCGCTTTGCATGCGAGAGGTACGGGGTTCGATACCCCGCATCTCCATTTGCATATAATTTTACTCATTTCCAGTCATCTGTGCCTTGCCAAGGATCTTACCTCCATCTCCGCACCAGTGGTCTAGTGGTAGAATAGTACCCTGCCACGGTACAGACCCGGGTTCGATTCCCGGCTGGTGCACTTCCGATTTTGTGCTCAACAAACAGCGCCCTTGCTCCTCTCCTTCTTCCTGCTTTCCTTTCCTCTGTTACCTAGAGCTCATTTTCAGATTCTCATTTCGTCATATCAATTTCTCGCTCCTCCACTGCGCGCCAACTACCCACTCTCATTTAGTTTCCTTCTCATGATATGATTTCAACTAGAACTTATGCATTATGGAGGGAAGTATGATATGATCTATTGTTGGCATTTTTCCATTGTTTTTATTCTAAATTTGAAAAGATCACATCTAACACATTTATGGCTAGGAATTTGATGGAAACCTTTGCTTTTCAAGCAGACTAAATATGTTAAAATGGCATATCATGACCAATTTTCTTTATATATCTATATATTTATTCACTTGAGGTGATACATCAATGGTAAGTAAATGTTCACTACCTCCCTTGCATGAAATTCATTTTCTTCATGTCCGTGTGTACGGCTTCTGAGTGGGAGAGGTGAAGAGTCGGTTTAAATATTTGATGGCTTTGGATAATAAAATAATAATGATAAAGTGATATGCTCATAAAATAGTAGAATATAGGGTTCAAAAGTCATTTTAAATAATAAAGAAATAAGATGAATAAATATATTTTAAAATGTTAAAGAAGTATTAAGTGTGACCATTAAATAAAGCTAGTCCCATCTTAATAAAAGAAGCCACTTTAACGAAGAAAAGATAAATATGTATTATTTTAATTGAATAATACAAGAATATTTTTATATTTATATAAAGTCTAAATAAAATATAATAAACAAATATCTATAATATTTTATTAGCAATTGTTAAATTGAAATAATGGGAGTTGTATGTCAAAATTTAGATAGAAATTAGAAAATGGTGCTCTGATCGAACTTACCTACAAAAAACTAGGGCAAAATTAATCTGACAACGAAAAAAGCGGAATGGGAATTACTTTGCAAAAACTAAGTATGGAGTTTCCATCCCGGCAAATAACTCCTTTAGGCAACGCACGGAAGAAAGGAGCCTAAATCGCCATAACCACGCACAAACACAAATCTATGAAACTTGAATCCACAGCAGAAATTCTTCGCATTATTTAAGTATGCTGGAAAGAGAAAACACAAAAGAAAACCAGACTGAAGCAAGCAAAAAAAAATAGAGTAGATTATGCAATCAAACCCCCCTAAGCCCTCCGAATGCATTAAGGCTGACCAAGAAAAACAAGGCAGTTGGGTCTTAGCCCGGAACAAAAAGAAGTGGCGTAGGAATATGACAACCAAAAAGAGCTCCCCAATTAGATCTGCTAAAAGTCAAAGCAAAAATAGAGCTCACAATAGCTATCCCCCCCCCCCCCCCCCCTACAACCCATCCATTTCAACCAGAACCGAACTTGCACAGTCCCACATGTTCTCCCCCTGAAGAAGATTTCAGAAGCAAATAACAACCCCTTAGCCCCAATTAGATCTGCTAAAAATTGGAGGAAAAAGAGAGCTCACAATAGCCATCCTCCCCTGCAATCCATCCATTTCAACCAAAACCAAGTTTGCACAGTTCCACGGGTTCTCCCCTTGAAGAAAATTTAAAAAGAAAATAACACCCCATTAGCCCCTAACCCTAAATCAATAACTTGTAACTGAAACCCTTAATAAACAAGAGCTATCTTTCAAACTCAAGTCCCTTCCTACCATGTACTATGCAATGCCTAAGTGGAATCAAAATAACACAAACCTTACATAAATGTACATACATCCAACCAAATGAAATTCATTTTCTTCATGTCATTGTTTATGGCTTCTATTGTTGGAGTGGCAGAGGCGAAGAATTGGTTCAAATATTTGATGGCTTTTGATACTAAAATAACAATTATAAAGTGTTATGCTCACAAAATAGTAGAATATAGGGTTAAAAAGTCATTTTAAATAATAAACAAATAAGATGAATAAATATATTTTAAAATGTTAAATAAATATTAGCTGTGACCAGTAAATAAAGCTAGTCCATTTTAATAAAAGAAGTCATTTTAATGAAGAAAAGATAAATATATATTATTTAAATTGAATAATAATATAAAAAAAATTATTTATATAAAGTATAAATAAAATGTAATAAATAAATATCTATAATATTTTATTACTAGTTGTTGAATTGAAATAATGGGAGTTGTATGTCAAAAATTAGATAGAAATTTAAAAATGGTGTTGCAATCAAACTTACCTACAAAAAAGGTAGGGAAGAATTAATCTGAAAATGAAAATCCAGAATGGAAATTACTTTGCAAAAACTAATTATGTCGCTTCCCTCCCAACAAACAACTCCTTCGAGATACTAGCAAAACTATTGGAATAACGCACGGAAGAAAAGAGCCTAAATTGCCATAACCATGCACAAACACAGATCCGTGAAGCTCAAATCCACCAGCAAAAATTTGTTGCATTAACAAAGTATGCAAAAAGAGAAAATAGAGAAGTAAACCAAAATGAAGCAAGAAAAAAAAATAGAGCGGATTGTGCAATCAAACACCCCAAATCCCTCTGAATGTATTAAGGAAGACCAAGAAAGACAAGGCAATTGGGTCTTAGCCCAAAATAGTAAGGAGCGACGCAGGAATACGAAAACCAAGAAGATCTCCCCAATTAGATCTGCTAAAAATTGGAGCAAAAGAGTGCTCACAATAGCCACCCTTCCCTAAAATCCATCCATC
This sequence comes from Cupressus sempervirens, assembly GCA_028749045.1. Lineage (NCBI taxonomy): Eukaryota > Viridiplantae > Streptophyta > Pinopsida > Cupressales > Cupressaceae > Cupressus > Cupressus sempervirens. The sequence goes on from CM053792.1 coordinate 741,323,947, forward strand.
TCAACCAAAATTGATCTTGCATAGTCCCACAGGTTCTCCCCCCGAAGAAAATTTCAGAAACAAATAACACCCCATTAGCCCCTAACCCTAAATTAGAAGATTTCCTCAAAACCAAAGTCTTTCCCCCTTAGCTTAACCCTAGGTCACTTCTCCCTTTCAAAACTCTAGATTCTAACTAGAGATCTATTCCCATTTCCTTTAGGAAGGATCATATGGCCTTTGACACTGTAATAATCAACAATCCTCATTCAAAAAGTAGATGGGATAAGTGTGAAAAATTGGGCATCATTGCTTTCTAGACTGAACCAAAAGGAAAATACACCAATCTCTAGAAAATGGCTATATGACTTCGACGGGGAACAAGTAAGTATAAGTACCATATCTAACAAATTAATTTATGTACACTACAAATCTTTAGATATTAGAAATTGTCTTCTATCTAGACCTTTGTATTTTCATAAGCGGTATAGCATTATTGCTATAATTTTTTGTCAAATGGAGTCCAAATGTAAATGAAGATAATTTTTTAAAAATTTAACAAAACTAACATGGATAGAAATAAAAAAATTCCAGTCAAAATCATAAATATACACACCCTAATGAAAATTGGATCATCAATAGAAAGCTTCCTAGGAATAGATGCAAACTATGAATCCTCTAACCATATCAGGCCTATCGAATATATCTCTAATAAATTACTAAAGGGAATGTCATACTATGGGTCATTCATGTTTTTGGCTAGTAGCTCATGGCCATCTACTCCTATATTAGCTAGCTTATCCGCTTCTCTATTGCCTTGTGGATGTGTTGAATTTTGATATGTGTTATGATTATTTATAAAAGTACTTATTTTATTCCATAAGGCCTTCTTGCTAGCTATGAATGTAGGGCCATAAACATTAATCATAATGAATTGTAGATCATCTTTGTAACTTTTGATTCCCCCCCCCATCCGATTATTGTTTACTGACATTCCATTGCATCCCATTTTCCTAGGATCCTAGATGATACCTATGCCACCTAAAGAACCCTCAGATTCTATTAGATCATTTTTCCATACCCTTGGTTTCCTTCTTAACCTTTCTCCCTTTGTCTTATTTAGTTTTATCTCTTGTATTAAAATTAATTAGGATTCACATAAGGTTAGGATGTGTTTTAGAAGACGCCTTTGTTGGGCATTAAGTCCCCTAACATTCCATGTAGTTAACTTCATTTCTTCAAGGGGAAGATCTTCTCCTTCCCATCTTCTAATACTCCATGAATCTTTTTTTTTTTACCTACTTTACCTATTTTTTGCTCTCAATTCTACTAGAATTTCCTTCCTCTCTCTTTTTTTCATGTACCATAGCGAGGAGCTCCTATACCTTCCATATTGCAAGTCAATCCTAATGAATCTATATTATTCTTGGCATTGTTGAGGATGGGTTCAATTGATTCATCATTTGGATATCTTTCTTCTTCTCTTATCTCCTTGAATATATGATCACTTAAATTTGTTCTCTCGTGTAGTACGTGTTTCTTTAATCTTTATATTATTATTTTTGTTATTTTCTATGTTTGCACTTTGATTATGATCAAGATTTTCTTCCACATCAAACTCTTCCTAAAATTCTTCAAACCTGGCTACAAGGTTTCTCATTTGGTTTTCTAGATTAGAATCATTATCTATTTCCAACACATTCTTATTAATGTAAGTTTCTACTTCCAAAGGGATGGAATTCAAACTTTGATATTTTCCTTCATTTTGAACTTCATCAGGGTTTGTATTTTCGAATGGATCTTTCCCATCTTGAGGCATTTTCCAAAAATTTAGGATTTCTTTCTGAGCTCTTTTGTTCTTTTTCTGAATGTGATATGTTCACTTTGTATATTTGATCTTATGAGGAGAGGATTGCATTCATGAATGGAATAATTAAGCCCATGTTTTAGAAGGGGTTGAAATGATAGCATTCTTTTTATCACGCTTCTTGTATTTAGAGGTAAAAAAATGGGTGAAATTTTGATTTGATTGTAAGCCATTTTTAATAGTAATATCTAGAAATTCCCAAAAAATAAATCACCCTTTTTTGAAGTTTCTATCTCTATATGTGTGACTATGTTTAGAATGTCTAGCAACCCATTAGTATCATTGTTTAAGAGATTTGAATTTAGAATAGGGACATATCGTTCTACTCCTTCCTTGTGAATTGTCTCTATGAAATCCGTTCATTCAATTTCATATAATCTAACTTTGCTCTATTATGAGAGAGTAATAAATTGTTTGATTTCTGCTCCTTATGAGCTTCTTCCCAGAGTTGTTGGAAATATAAGAGGAGCAACTGAGAGGGGAGGGGTGAATGAGTTACTAAAAAAATAAATCCTAAATCCCTTAGATGTTAATACAAATCAAAACTCTGATAAAACTATATTCTGTTGTAAATTGAAAAACACACATTCACTCAATTTACACTAGCAAATACTGTAACTTGGCAATAACTAAATATATTGATCTTAATGTGATTAACCTTAAGATTAACTTAGTTGCATACACATTTAAAAGAAATATCATGAACATAATTGACACCAAGATTTAACATTGAAACCCAATTTGGGAGAGACCACCAATTGCAACTAGTTACTAGTTTTCACTCTTCCGAAGTGAGCCCTGTTAGGAGCCAACCCTGTCAAAGGTTACAAAACACACTATCAAGTGTGACCCTATTAGAGGATTTAATCACCCTCTTAGGAGTGGCCTTGTTAGAGGTCTTTAGACAATACAATCTAGAAATGCCACCTTGTTAGAGGATTTACAAATAGTTGTTAAGCCAACTCTGTTAAGAGATTTATATCACTACTAAAATGGTTAGAAAGTAACAATGAGATTACTTGATTTCTAATGCAACTGAATTGCTGATTTTAAATCTCAATTCTGGCTTGAATACTTGATCCTTTTTTATCGAATGTATCTTTGCATCTCAAAAAGGATATTCTTCTTATCCTTCTAATATGCTTCCTCTAAGCATCATCAAATCTTCTATTATGTTCCACACATTCAATCCTCAACTTGACCTTATATTTATATCTTACACATTGTCAAGTTAGCTTGAATATGACTTAGAATACTTAATATTCATCTCCTCGGTAGGCTAGAACCAACAACTAAATCAACTGAACTCAATATGCCAAATGAAGAGAATCCTTTGTTAGCTGACCATGCTCGATAGACACTAACTTAGAAATGATTTTTCTGTGTTAACCAAGTGAACTTAGTTAACATTGCATATTCAAAAAATTCCTTTGGCAATCAAGTGAGCTCGGTTAATATTGGTTCCATCCAATATTTTCTTCATTAACTGAGTGAGCTCGGTCAACACTCAACTTCTGCAAACTTTCCTTTGACGACTGAGTGAACTCGCTAGACACTATCTTCTAAACTTGGCAAACTTTGGAATGCTCGGCAGACACAAGACATTATCTTCGTCACCTAAGTGAGCTCAACATACACTGACTAGCAATGATATGACATTTTATGTAACATCAAAGACATTACACAATTAATCAATTTTTTTCAACCATTTCCCTCTTTGGCATTGATGACAACACAACATTTCATAATACAATGAAATTTTTAGAGAAAGAATAAAGGAACATACCCTTAGTTTAATTCTAATTCTCATCTAGTAGAACTCCCTCTATTATTGTGAACTCCCTCTGCCTTTAGTTTCTCCCTCTATCAACAAAACTCTATCTTCAACAGCTTCTTCTGATAGCAAAATTTCCTTCTTTGATATTAGCCCAAGTCCTCCCTCTTTGATGTCATTGGAAGTAATAAAATTTGTGTGAGATATGATAGAAAACTTCTCTCTCTTTAACATCTCATGCCAAAGACAATATTCAGTGAATATCAATGTACCTCACGTACTGATTCATTTGCACTGTGCTTTGTCAATACTACATCAATTGTTTGATCTTCAACATGCTCTAGTTGATGTATCACTAAATTGTATTCAGTGAGCTTCAGATAGGGGAATGACCCCTAACTTAGATAAAAAAATCCATCCTTAGATAATGGCTTAGTGAATATATCTACAATGTGCTTTTTAGTATTCACATATTCCAATCTTACCTCTTTATCTTGTACCAATTCTCTCAAAAAATGATATTTTATAGCAATGTGCTTGGTTTTGGTATGCATCACAGGATTCTTGGATATATTAATTGCACTGGTGTTATCATATAAGATAAGCTCTGGATCCTTGATCTCTATCTTCATACATGTCAACAGTACAAGATTCACAATACATTGTATGAACCCATAACAAATTTTCCCATACTTGCAGATTAATTATGCAATACAAAGGAAAAAAATGGTCATGTTTTGAAAACACTAACCTTCATCCAAGCTAAGGCAAAGAAAGTTTTTGTAGAGCTCCCTTAATCTCCCTCCAAAACCTAACTATCTCTAAACTTAGAGAGTGGGTGAACAACCCACTAATTTGTCACCACTCCTCTAAAAGGACTCTCTACCAACCTTTTTATAGTAGGAACATCAAGCCTCCCCTTTCTTACATTGTTGTCGCTCCAAAATAAGAAAGTTGACCAAGTGGGGTTTTAAGGGTACACTCATGGGGAAACCCAAAATTTCGAATTGGTTCAAGAGTGCATTATTTAAGAGGTCCCCTAAGATAGATAAGCACTAAAATGGTTGAATTTAGGCCCCTAACATGTTATATTACCATATGAGTGGCCTATTTTCAATAAAATGACACTTTAGGGTCCCATTTAGCCCCCCTAAAATCCCTAACAAGTTTGAATTCGAAAATCAACATGATGGTGATCCATCCTAACACTCTCTCCCAAGTGGGTGTACTTAGACATTAATTGGAAGGAAGGGAAAGGACTTAGATTAAGTGACCTTGTGACCAACACTCTAGGTGACATGTCATCAATACATAGACAATTACAAGTGTCAAGTGACACATTAAAATACATTACACTTCACCATGACATGTCCTTAATGCATCTAAATTATGATTAAACATTTCCTCATACAAGAAAACTTACATTACAAAACAAAATACTTTCACAATAAGGCTTTTCAATCTTCCACAGATTCACCTTGGTTAACTGTGTTCACATAGGCTTAGAACTTGTTTCCCCCAAGAAATTCCATGGTTCAACTTCTTGTACATTAAACTTGAGCATCAGTAGTCCAAGGAGGACATATTAAATGTATATCATAAATGCATAATTTAAATTTTACGAAATCCATATTGACATAATTCAACTTAAGTTCCCTTTTCTAATCATTTCAAATAAATCATCCAAGTTGCTAGAGTATCAAATTTGCATATCATAAACCATCATAACCAGATTAACAATTATCAGTGTATCAAAAATCATCATAATCCAATTAACATTTCGCATCACATCATAATCTAATTTTATCATGTCATAAAGTTTCATCTATATGTGTTCGATCATCCCATTCACAATACTGGGTTCTATTGCACAACAAAAATCTATCTTTTAACACTAACATTATAATTTGTCATTTCAAGCATTTCTACAAATTCAATTTTTTAATTGAAATAATTTAGAACATGAAATGTAAATCATTAATTTTATCAATTAGGTCCTAATGTGCGGATCATCAAATGCAGATATTAAAATGACAAAACCTTATAGTCTCCAAAGTGTATCAAAGTGTTGAGAGTATCGTAATGTAAATGTGTCATCTATACCATGATGGTTGAGGTGAGGCCTTACACCCTTACATTGTCATTTCCTACATAGATGGATTTTAGGTTGATCCACATTTCATAAGCAGTTCCACAATCTTTGACCTCATCAAATTCGGTTGAGAGATGAACCAATATCAATCATCATGATATTACGACTCTTTTTCTCTAGAATTTCTTCAACAATCATAGTTCCAGTAGGAGCCTTGTATTTGAAATCTAGATACTTTAGCCCTAAATCTCCAATGGTTGCCAAGTTTAGCCTCATGAATTCTTGACATGCCTTGAAGTTATCTTTATTCAGGTTTGTGATCTGCCTTCTGTAAGACATCTTGATCTTTAGCTCAAGTCCTTGAAACCTTTTCTACAAGCACCAAGAGCTTTGATACCTATTGTTGGAAATATAAGAGGACTAACTGAGAGGGGAAGGGTGAATCAGTTACTACAAGAATTAATCCCAAATCCCTTATATGTCAATACAAATCAAAACTCTGATAAAAATATTTCTACTATAACTCAGCAAACACACAAGCACTCTGTTAACACTAGCAAATATTGTAACTCAACAATAATTGAATATACTAATCGTAATGTGATTAACCTTAAGATTAACTTAGTTACATACACATAAAATAAATAGCATGAACACAATAGACACAAGAATTTAATGTGGAAACCCAATTTGGGAAAACCCACTAATTGCAACTAGTTATTGATTTTCACTCTTCTAAAGTGAGCCTTGTTAGGAGCCAACCCTATCAAAGGTTAAAAAACACACTGTCAAGTGTGACCCTATTAGAATATTTAATCAGCCTTTTGGGAGTGGCCTTGTTAGAGGTCTTTTGACACATCAATCTAGAAATGCCACCTTATTAGAGGATTTACAAATAGCTGTTAAGACAACTCTATTAAGAGATTTAGATTACTACTATAATGGTTAGAGAGTAACAATGAGATGACCTAATTTTTGATGCAACTAAACTATTGATTACATATCCCAATTCTTGCTTGATGACTTGATCCTTCTTGATCGAATGTATCTTTGCAGCTCGACAAGGATATTATGCTTATCCTTATAATTTTCTTCCTCTAAGTATCATCAAATCTTCTATTATGTTCTACACATTCAATCCTCAACTTGGCCTTATATTTATATCTTACACATTGTCAAGTTGCCTTGAATACAACTTAGAATACTTAATATTCATCTCCCCAGTCTGATATAACCAACAACTAAATCAATTGAACTCAATATGCCAAAACAAAAAAATCCTTTGTTAGTCAACCATGGTCGGTAGACACTAACTCAGATATGATTTTCCTATATTAACCAAGTGAACTTTGTTAACAATGCATATTCACAAAAGTCCTCTAACAATTGAGTGAGATCGGTTAACACTGGTTCCATCCAACATTTTTTTCATTAATTGAGTGAGCTCAGTTAACACTCAACTTCTACAAACTTTCCTTTGACAACTGAGTGAACTTGGTAGACACTGTCTTTTGAACTTTGAAAACTCTGGAATGCTCAGTAGACACAACAAACTATCTTCATTTCTTGAGTGAGCTCGTCATACACTAACTAGCAATGATATGACATTTTGTGTAACATCAAAGACAATACACAATTAATCAATGTTTCAACAATATCTTATGATCACTGATGTCATTTTGTATTAATAGGATGTCATTGCTAAGCCTTTTGTGGAGGATCAATTTTTTTTTTTCTTCTATAAAGTAGTTTTATTTAATATATTAATCACATTGTTACATTGTTTGCATATTTTCTCCAATACCATTTAAGTTATTTATTCCTAGTTATGTACCTTCTTAGATTATTTGTGACCTTATCATGATATTTGGTTGTTTAAAACTCTTGAAAAATTTTTTTGCTCTCTAAAAATTCTCCAAAGGAAGAAATTCATCAAAAACACCCAACAAGGACAGGATGACCTAATTATAAAATTCAAAGAAAAAAATTCAAAATTGACAAAAAGATGTAAGAATTGAAATTCCTTTAGTATGTTAGGGAAATTGGGGTATGCCCCTTTTAATTTTGTACTATGTATAGGATCCTTTGTCCTAGGCAAGACTGGAGGTTTTCTTTCTATGTCATTTCCTACTAGTGCATGTTTGAACATAGACTTTGTAATTTTTTTTAATAATATAATCTATAGGGCTTCAACCTTTTACAGAATTTTTTTTCCAACTATATTGTAAAAAATATTATACTACACATAATTTTTATTAAAAAATATTGTAAACCTTTATAAAATAAAATATTTTAAAAAAAAATAAAAATTGTATCAATTTAATATATAAATTCAAAATTTGACTTGTTGGATTATTTAAAGCGCGTTGAAGATAAGCATGGATGAATTGGAGCATTTGATTCAAGGGAAACCATGTTTGCATGTTTCTATGCAATAATTCAAGGTAAAGTTTGGAGAAGTTTCTAGAAGAGAAAATAGGAGACAAAAGGATCGAAGGATTCGATAAATCTAACCAAACCCTAAGATCTATGATGATGTTTAAGCGGCAAAATATCAAAATTACCTATTTCAGGAGGTACAAGGGATAACCTAATAAAGGTTGGAGCTATTGTTGATGTTATTGAATGGTGAACTTGAGAAGGAGGTTGAGAAGATTTATGATGAGGTGAAATTGATTTGTTTTAGGGTTTCTAAATAGACCAGAGACATAAATGAAAATGGAGGTCAGTTAGTGGATCAACATATGAACCAAGTTGTGATCTAAATTTGTAGAGTGAGTTGTATTTGTCAGATCAACCTGTTGTTACTTTCTAACCATTATATTAGTAGTGAAATCCTTTAATCAAGGCTAACCTAATATTCATATGTAAATCCTTTAATCAAGGTAGCATTTTAATAGAATATTCTTAAACCCTTTAACAAGGCCACTCCTAACAGGGTGATTAAATTCTTTAACAATGTGTTTTGTAAATTTTAAAAAGGTTGGATCCTAATAGAGCTCACTTTAGAAGAGTAAAAAAATTGGTGACAAGTTACAAGGTATTGAGATGTACCTTTGATAACAATCTAACTTTGGAAGGTGTAGTTGGTAGGCTTATTGCTTTTAAATTGTAAATTTTTGATAACTTCACTCCTACTTCTATCGAATCTTCTTTCAAATCTCAATTGGCTATTAGTAAGAAATGAAAATGAAAGTGTGTGAACAATGACAGTGATGCTTCTGATGATGAACTTAATGAGTTTAAATCACTGATGGAAATGAGACCTCCAAGAGGCAGAGGAAAATACAAAGATGAACTTCTTATAATTTTTTTTTGATGTAACAAAGTTGGTCATATTTCTGCAAGATTTCCTAATAGTGAAGACATAGATGAGAAAAGGAAATGCAACTAAAAAGGTAGAAGAGATGACCAAGATGATACAAGAAACAAGGGATACAAATAAAAAGGTAAGAAATCTTATTACGTTGTTGAAGAATAAACTAATAATGAGTCTAAAAGTAATGAATAAATTGTCTATGTTTATATGAAATAAGATTCTGATTAAGAAGATAAAATTGCATTAATTTCATATGTGAGTAAAGGTGATAAGTGGATAATTGATAGTGGTTTTTCACATTACATGATTGGTGATAAAAGTAAATTTGAAACCATGGAACCATAGAAAGGTAGTTGTGTTAAATTCGGTAATGATACATTGTGTCTTGTGAAAGGTAAAGGATCAATACAATTGACTGATAAGACTAAGTGTGACAAATGTATATTGGGTTGAAGGACTTAACTATAACTTGTTGAGTATTTCACAGTTGAACAAATCAAGATACATAGTTGAATTTCATCATAGGAAGGTGAAGATATTTCATTCTATTGGTGAACTAATTGGAAGTGGAGATCAGACAAGAGGTAAATTTTTTTATCTAGAATTATCTCATGAGATATATTTGTTTGCACAAAATGAAGATATACGATTATGGAATAAGAAGTTATCTCATGTGAATTTTGATAATTTGTAAGTATTAGTAAAATGAAAAGAGTAAGGGAATTACCAAGATTGAAGAAACCTTATAATTCTATGAGTAAAAAATGTCAATTGGGAAAATGAAAAAATCTAGTTTTTATAACAAGACATACTCATCTAACGATAGTTTGGATTTAGTTCACACTGACCTTTTTGGACCTATTGGATTGAAAAGTGTCTGTGGAAACATATATTTCATTCTATTTGTTGATGACTATTCTAGACTCATGACTATAATATTACTTAAAAAAAATCTCATGCTTTTGAGTTGTTTAAGTGGTATTTGGCCATAGTTGAAAAGGAAATGGGTAAGAGTCTGAAGTGCTTGACATTTGATAGAGGAGGAGATTTTAGCTCTAAAGAATTCAACATATTTTGCAATGATAGAGGAATCAAATGAGAGATGTCAGTACCTAGGACCCCTCCCAAAAATGGAATAGCTAAAAAAAGGAAGAGATCAATCATGGATTGTGCTAGAACATTGATGGTGGAGAAGAATGTGTCAATGAAATACTAGAGATAAGTTGTAAGTACAAAATTTTAAACTTTGGACCAAGTACAAGTCAAGAAAGGTACAAATGTTACACCCTTTGAGTTTTGGTATGGTTATGCACCTAATGTGAAATACTTTAAAGATTTTGGAAGAAAATGTTATGTACTAAAGGATAATAAAAATGGAAAACTTGATTCTAAAAGTGATGAAGGCATGTTCCTAGGATATTCCACTAAGAGAAAACCTTTCAAATGTTTGAACTCTAACACTAACAAAGTTGTAGAAAGTACAAATGTGAAAGTTGATGAATATGGAGAAAAAATGAGGTTAAATGCAAGACAGAACCTGAAGATTACAACAAATTCATATATGTCAATTAAGGTGTTTCCTGCACCTTAACTGAAACATAGAATTAGGCTACTAGGAAAAAAATATATGTAAATGTTGAGTTGTCACAAAAGGTTATTAAGAAATAGACTGTGTTGATATAAGATTGTTTGAAGTGAAGAACTTGTAATGGAACAATCATTATTTTGTCAATGATGTCAGTCATGCTAACTGAAAGCTATCATTTGGTTGATCAATGAAGAGGATTTGAAAAGAGGAGATAACAATAGCACTTAGAGAAAGGTTGAGTTATTTGACATGTAAAAGCAGCACTAAGACCAAGTATGACATTGATAATATAGTGTATTGTTTATCTACTTATAGTCTGAAATGAAAGATACTCAAGTTAAGATTGGAAGAAAATCAAGTAAGCAAAGTGTTTTCCAAGCCTTACCGAGTAGTCAATGCAAGCCAAGTAGAAATTAGTGGAAGCTAAGTGAATAATAGCGCAAGCTGAGTGATTGTTACTATATGCTGAGTAAAGTTTAGTTGGTGTTGAGCATCAGTAAACTTTAGTGTTTTCCGAGTGAACTAGTGTATACCAAGTAAACTAGTATAGTTGTCGAGTGACAACAAACAGTGTTAAATTGAAGATTTGATGAATCTGAGCCAACTATTTTGGTTTCTTGAATTTTGTGAAGCATGTGGAAGATAACTATGATGAGCTAGTGACACAAAATTTAGTGGATAGATTCGTTGTATTCTACCTAACCCTAGAATGGACGATTGTGGTTAAGCAAAATAAGATCTTAATTCTATATTTATAGAGATAGTTGGTCAGAAGAAAAGGTTGTCATGTATGAGAACCTAAGGTAGACAAGGAGTCTAGGATATTGCTTCATTCAGTGGCTGAAAAAAAGTGACTACAGTTGGCTGGTAAATAAAGAAGGCTTAAGAGTATGAATGCTTGAAGGGTGAACATGCTATTAGAGCTAAAGTGTGTGAAAGCCAAGAAGGATGGAGGACAAAAGCAAAGATCTATAATTTGCAAGTGAGTTGAAACTTATTATTAGATCAAGACTTACTATTACTTTATAATCATTGTATCTGTCTAGGGTAAATCCTTTGGATTAAGGTTGACTTAACAGTCATTCGTAATTCTTTTAACTGGGTGACATTCTAATGGAATTGTCTAAAGTCCTCTAACAAGGCTCAGTCCTAATAGGGTGATTGAAATCCTTTAACCAGGTCATATTGAACAATGTGTAGCGAATAATTTGTTGCTAGTGAATATGAGCGGGAAAGGGAGCGGGCCTGGAGTTTTCAAAGGAAGGGTTCCCTGTAGACACAGATGCACTGCAAGGGCGTCTGAGATTGGAGAGGGAGAAGGGAGTGATGAAGATGAGGATGATGCGAAGCTTGGGGTTGAGGGAATCGAGTTTTGTGGGATTTTGGAGGACATTTTTTGGTTGGATCTGGCAGTCTTGTTGTCTTAGTGCTCTCTTGTTGTTGGTCAGAAAACATGGGGTCAGATTGCTCGTTTGTGGTGCAGTCCAGCTATGAGTTTTTTCCTTTAGGGTGGAACTCCTCTTGGCTGTGGCCTTTTTCTAAGAAAGATATGTAGGGATTGGGGTTGGGTATTTGGTACCTTTCCTGCTGGTGACAATGTTGACGGGTTCCTTTTGGGTGTTGCTCTTGGTTGGGGACAACTTTCTTCTGAGGGTTGTTTTCTGGTTTTTGAGAAAGTTAGCTTTGGCCTTCTATGTTTTTGGGGTGAAAGGTGTTCCCCTAGATGCATAGCTAGTTGTGATGGTAACATGGGCAAAGGTGGGAGCTTGGGGTTCCAAGGCTTGGTCCAAGGCTCTCATTCTCTTTGGCTCATCTTACCTTGGAATGACTTTTTTTGGATCAAGGGTTTTAGATCCTTTGTCTTCCCAAGTGCTGGTGTGGAGATTTACTATCTGCATGACTCTCCTTAGTGTTATTCTGGTAATGGCCAGGTTGGAAGGTCTCCTCTCCCCCTCCATTTGCTAGATATTAGGACAGGTTGTTATTGTTGGGGCAATCTTAGGTTGTGGAGGCCTATGCGGCTGGCTTCTCTTGGACACTATCAGTTTCATGCATTAGGCTGTTGTATCCTAATGCTGGTTAACCATGCTTGGGTTCCACCACTAGTGGGTGGTTGGTTCTTGGCTAGGAGGGCTATTCTTTGTCCTCTCACTATGAAAAAAATGTGCTTACAGAGGTGGTGGGCTTGGTTTTTTGTCTCAACTTTGTCTCGCAGGGCTTCTATGGAGGTCTCCCCTTTGTCCTCTCATTATGAGAAAAATGTTGTTACAGTGGTGGTGGGCATGGATTCATGTCTCTACTCCTTCTTGCATGACTTCTATGGAGGTGAAGCTATCTCCTATTGAGGTGGAGATCTGGTGTGAGTTGTGGGAGACTCCTAGTGAGGGGGACAATTTCTCGGTTGTTGTTGCTGATAGGTGGGGGGGGTTGGAGGTTCCATCTTCCCAACTTTTTTGTTTTGATCTTCCATTGCCATGCTTCTGTTGTGGGGGACCCTTTCACTATTGAGGTGGGAAAGGAGATTACTGTGAGATGGAAGATCTTTGAAGGTGTTGGCCTGAGAATTGGGCCAAGATGGGTCTGGATCTCTAATTCAGAGAATAAAAGGCAAGCAGCTTGCTGCCTTTTTTTGTTGTTCATGTGCTGATGTTAAAAGGACCTACTACTTCTTGGTCCTGGTTGTCCTATGTTTGGACGTACGCTGGAAGTTTTAAAGGGCGCTTCCAAACCATTGGTTTTTGTGTTTGGATGAATGCTGGAAGTTTTAAAGGGCTCATCCAAGTCCTTGGTTCTTATTTTTAGTTTTGTTTCATAGCTGCTTGGGGGCTTGTCCCAAGGTGTATTATTTTTTGACCTCTATCATTGATGGAGGTAAGTTAATATTGTAGATCCTTGGTGATCTTGGATTTGGCACTTGAGACTATTAATCATGTGTAGCAGTAAAGTGCGAGTTGTTTGTACCAGGGGCCAGCACCCTCTTGTTGCTTAACTTAATAAAAAACAATGTGTATTGTGACCTTTAATAGGGTTGGCCTTTCACAGGGCATCACTTCAGAAGAGTGAGAACTGGTAGCATGTTATAGGTGGTTTTTCCCAAATTGAGTTTCCACATAAAAACATTGTGTCAAATCTATTATTGATTTTGTTATGTTTCATGTTTATATTTCTAGAAAGTTGTTTTTGCTATAGTGGTAGACCAGGAAATTTTTTCTATAGGAACTAACAGGATTAAAGATGCTACAAGAAGTTATGCAGAAAGTTAATGCGGACCAAATAGTTTCAACTACACAAAGTTATGTAGAAATTTAATATTATGTTTTAAATGTTTTCAATTTCAATGTTTGTAATAAAGTCCTATGATGCGATGGCATAAATGGAATAGTGATCATATAAGATCTCCAATTATAGCCACTTAGGACAAAGTTAATTTCAGTTTTATGTTGAGTGAGTTTTATTTAAGTGTTTGTGTGTGTTTAATAATTAAGTCAGCTAAAGAATCGATGACCACATGAAGTTTCAAATAGCTGGAAGGTTGGTGGCAGTTTCTAAATTCTAACCGATCCTGTCATGATTTGAAAAAAATGTTTTCTTTTCTTGTTTTTTTATGATGTTTCATCTTCCCAATAGAAAAGAGGGGGAAAACATTTTTTTTTAAAGAATATTTTTGGATGCAAAGGAGAGAGATCAGATTGAGAAGAATGGAATAATTTTTTTTAAAAAGTTTTTTCTGATTTTTGAGTTTTGCAATTTGGATGTGTGGTTCTCTTTGTTTCCCTAATTAACTGGATATTCAGAAGTTCCAAGATTTTAGTGATGCTTTTGTTTTAGAACAACAATGTATCGGTTAAGTTTTGGGATTAGATTTTAATTTTTTGTTTTCAAATTATTATAGGAAACATGTTTTTCAGAATATTTGAATGTAAATATTTGTTGCTTTGAGAGTCGCATCAATGGATGGTAGTGTATTAGACTCTCTGCGATCTATTTCCTAGGATCATAGTAGAGCCATGTATTATACATTTTCATTTTGCATTTGTTTTGTTTTTTTGGTCAATTTAGTCCATGTCTATATGGAAATGAATTTCATGTTCATGGTGAATATATTCATGTATTCACCAAATTGTTGAAATCACATAGTTGTTATGTGATAAGGGGATAAGTTGTTTTATATGTGGAATATGCAAAAGATGTAAGTGTTTGAATATTTCTTGGTCAATGGTCAGTTTTTTTTCTCAAGTTTTAAATCCACGCAAGGAGAAAAGATGGTGTAGTTTGGAATATGAAAAATGCTATTTGATAGTCAGTTTATAGTCGGATTGAAGTTAACTTTTCTTTTTCTCGAAAAGGTATTTCAAATATAGTGCAAAAGAGTTAGGTCGGCCTCCATTAAGATTGTACAAAAAATTGAAATGTGGTGACATGAGGATAAGAAAGTTCTTGTCGCATGACAGTTTTCAATAAGTATTGAGAAAATCAGTTGGTTAACAGTCTAAGGGAGTTTATAGTTGTTCCTAGAAGGTGTATGTGCCCCTTGAAGCAACTTAGTCAAGTGATTGATTTCCTCCCGAGTTTGCCAAGGTGAGACTCTGCATCATTTTTGGTATTAGAGCTAAACAAAAAGTTTGGGAAAAAGTGGTTGTGTGTGTTTGTGCAGTTATAATAGGTTGACAAAAGAACCTAAGAAGAAGTCCAAGAGACTAGGCAAAAATAAAAGATCCTAGGTGAGGCACAATGGAGCAAGGGAATGCAGCTTTAATGGCAGGGTTGTACCTTTTTAGAAGGTATCAAAAGAGAAAAGATTCACAATTGAGGAGAGAGAAAAATTATAAAAGAGAAGAACAAACGAGAACACAAAGAGAAGAGGTAAGCAAGATAGAAGAGAAGATAAAAATTTTGAGAAGGAAACTTGAAGAGAATGAAGCTAAGTTGAAAGAAAAAAAAGTGCAGAAAGAAGAAGTGCAACAAGTAACTATTGATGAGAGGAGTAATGAGACAAGTCCTCTAGGATTTGAGTGTGAACAATTTGTGGTTGGAATAGTAACATGTCCTTTGAAAATAGAGAAGAGTACAATGCTGGAAGGTACTCCTATGAACAAGATTTTGGAGGAAAATGATGAAGCCTTAAATATGCACGATGAAGTGAAATGTCAAGAGGAATGGCATGAGGATGAAGTTAAAGAATGTGTAGCAGCAAGTTCTAAAGAAGAATATAATTTATGGGAAGAGTTTACAGCCATCATCAGAGAATGGCAAAGGAATGGTGGTAGTATGGAGACTCAAAATGAAGAAGTTTCCAAGGAAGAGATATCTGATGATGTTATGGAAAAAGAAGATGAGGCTGAATATATTTATGATAAGGTAATAAATTATGATGACAAGGTTGACGAAATTTAGATTGAGAAATCTAATTTGGCTCGAAGAGAAGAGACTGTAGAAAATTTGGTTATGGGTTATGAAAGGGATCAAGTTTTTGTATATTCTCTATGTATGGAGATGTGGTATATTTGTGAGGAAAACAAAGAGGAATTTCATTGGAGAGCATATTTGGTGGAGTCACAAATGTATGAAATAGTAAAGATCTTACATGAGATAAAGTTGTTACCAGAAATAAATGATCAACAACAAATAGTTTTTATGTTACGAAACATAGACAAACCAAAGATTAAGATGAAGAAGGAAAGACAAATCCAAGGGATTCAAGGCCAAGAAAATACAAGATTGCAACTGGAAGGTGAATATAAGCCTAAAGTAAAGATGAAGAAATATTTTTCTTTTCTAATATTTATTTTTGCAGGTATTTCTAAGAAGATTGCAAAGAGACAATATACTTAGTATCTAGTAAAATGGAAGAACACACCTACAATAGAAGATATTTGGATGGATGAGGAACAAAGCAAAAATCATGGTTCATTACTACAACACCTCATCTCAAGAGGACTTTAGATTCATTCTACAAGGAAGTATGTTGCAGTGGTAGACCAAAAAATGTTTGCTATAGGAACTAACAGGATTAAAGATGCTACAGGAAGTTATGTAGAAAGTTAATGTAGACCAAACAGTTTCAGCTACAGGAAGTTATGCAAAAATTTAATGTTATATTTTAAATATTTTTAGTTTTAATGTTTGTAATAAAGTCCTATGATGTGGTGGCATAAATGGAATAGTGATCATATAAGATCTCCAATTATAGCCACTTAGGACAAACTTAATTTCAGTTTTATGTTGAGTCAATTTTATTTAAGTGTTTGTGTGTGTTTAATAATTAAGTCAACTAAAGAATCGATGACCACATGAAGTTTCAAATAGCTAGAAGGTTGGTGGTAGTTTCTAAATTCTAACTGATCCTGTCATGATTTGATAAATGTTTTCTTTTCTTGTTTTTTATGACGTTTCATGTTCCCAATAGAAAAGAAGGGGAAAACATTTTTTCTAAAAGCAGATGTTTGGATGTAAAGGAGAGAGATCAGATTGAGAAGAATGGAATAGAAAGTTTTTTTAAAGTTTTTTTTGATTTTTGAGTTTTGCAGTTTGGATGTGTGGTCCTCTTTGTTTCCCTAGTTAAATTGATATTCAAAAGTTCCAAGATTTTAGTGATGCTTTTGTTTTAGAACAACAACGTATCGGTTAAGTTTTGGGATTAGATTTTAATTTGTTGTTTTGAAATTATTATAGGAAACATGTTTTTCAAAATATTAGAATGTAAATATTTGTTGTTTTGAGAGTTGCATCAGTGGATGGTAGTGTATTAGACTCTCTGCGATCTATTTCCTAGGATTAGAGCAGAGCCATGTATTATACATTTTTATTTTGCACTTGTTTTGTTTTTTTGGTCAATTCAGTCCATGTCTGCATGGAAAGGAATTTCACATTCATGGTGAATATATTCATGTATTCACCAAATTGTTGAAATCACATAATTGTTATGTGATAAGGGGAAAAGTTGTTTTATATATGGAATATGAAAAATATGTAAGTGTCTGAATATTTCTTGGTCAATGGTCAGTTTTTTTTCTCAAAGTTTTAAATCCATACAAGGAGAAAAGATGGTGTAGATTGGAATATGAAAAATGCTATTTGATAGTCAGTTTATAGTTGGATTGAAGTTAAGTTTTCTCTTTCTCGAAAAGGTATTTCAAATACAGTGCAAAAGAGTTGGGTTGACCTCCATTAAGTTGTTACAGAAAATTGAAATGTGGTGATAGAAGATTAAGAAAGTTCCTAGAAGATTAAGAAAGTTCCTATCGCATGATGGTTTTCAGTAAGTATTGAGAAAATCAATTGGTTAATAGTGTAAGGAAGTTCATAATTGTTCCTAGAAGGTGTATGTTCCCCTTGAAGCAACTTAGTCGAGTGATTGATTTCCTCCTAAGTTTTCCAAGGTGAGACTTTGCATCATTTTAAGTAACCTATAAAGTTTAAGTATTGTATGATCTAATAGATGCATGCATGATAAGGTTTTATGGATATGGGTCTACTAGGCATTGAAAAGTTTTATTTGTACATCTAGACCTTGGCTAACTAACTCACCCCCCTCTCACTTATTCTAAAGAATTTTAATAGTCTATTGGTGTTGAGTGTTAGGAGGATGATGCCTAGATACATGAAGAAGATGTGAAACATCATGAAGACAATGTTGAGCAAGAAAGACCTAAACTAGAATGAATAGCAGAGATACAAAATGAACTTGAAATTAATTTTCAAGATGAACCTATGCAAGAAGAAAGAAGGAAAGAACCTACAGTAGAAAAGTATGTGAGAAGACACCATGCACTTGAAAAAATCATTGAAAATAAAGACTTTGGAGTCATGACAAGGTAAACGCTCATAAGTGATACATGTTTACTTTATGAGATTGAACCTAAATCAATAAAAGATGATTTGGAGGATGAAGATTAGATTCAAGCAATAAATGAATAAATTTAACAAATAGAGAAAAACAAAACCTGGACACTGGTATCTAGACCTAATGACAAGAATGTTATTGGAACTAAGTGGGTATTCAGGGACAAACTAAATAAAAAGGAGAAGTCATAAAGAACAAAGCTAGATTGATATGCAATGGATATGCACAAGAAGAAGGTATTTACTATGGGGAAACATTTTCCCCAGTTACAATATTGGAAGAAGTTAGAATACTACTTGCATATTCTACTTGTAAAGGGTTTAAAGTGTACTAAATAGATGTTAAATCAACATTTTTGAATGGAATACTAGAAGAAGACGTTTACATTGAAAAAGCTAGAAGGATTTGTGGATCCTAGAAAGAAGAACATGGTATGTAAACTACAAAAAGCTCTAAATGGATTCAAACATGCCCCTAGAGCATGGTATGAATAATTACTTGATAAAGATTGGATTTGTTAGAACTAATGATAACAACAATTTATACTTGAAGATTGATGGTGATAAAGGGATATAGCTAGGTGAAATATTTTTTGATGATATCCTATTTGGAGGGCAAGATACATTATGCAAATCATTTGTAGAAGAGATGAAGGCGGAATTTAAAATATCTATGTTTAGTGAAATCAAATTCTTTGTTGGTTTACAAGTATATTAGATGAAGTAAGGTATCTACATTACTCGATCAAAATACATCAAGGATATACTAAAAACTTTTGGGATGGAAGATTCAATACTAGTCAACATACCTATGGCTAGATGACATCAACTATCTAAGAATGATTATTCAGATTATGTAAACTAGACATTATATAGATCAATGATTGGGAAACTACAAGATGTTATTGATAACAGACTCTGTATTGCCCTAGCAATTGGGATTGTTGCAAGATTTTTTGCAAACCCTAAGGAGAATCATATGATGATAGTGAAAAGGATAGTGAGATATCTAATAGAACCTGAAGACTATGGGCTATATTAAGAGAAGAATGACAAGTTTGAACTAAGAGTGTATGCGTATGCTAATTGGGTAGACAATGTCGATGACAGAAAGAGTACAAGTGGCATAGCTTTCTTTTTAGGAAAAATACTAGTATCATGGACAAGAAATAAATAGAATTGTATTTCACTATCAACAGATGAAGTTGAATAAGTGGTAGCAATAGTAAATAATTCAAACATTGTGTAGATCAAACAATTGTTGAAAGGTATGAAGAAAGAGATCATTGATCCTACCATTATCTATTCTGACAACACAAGTTTTATAAATATATCAAAGAGCCTTGTAGTGCATACAAATACCAATCATGTTTCTATCAAGTATCATTATGTGAGAGATCTAGTTGAAGACAAAAAAGTGAGATTGGAGTATGTGAACACTAAGGAGAAAATAACAGATATTTTCACCAAGGCTATACCTAAGTATGCTCATAAGTATCTAAGAGGTAAATTAGAGGTGATTCCCCTAGACAAGGATAATTAAGCTAAGAGAGATCTCTATATCAAATAATTTGATTAGGATATCTTACAAGTTGATGAAAAAAGTCACACTTTAGGAGATTCCTAAAGTAGTGAAGTGAGAAGAATAGAATGTTGTATCAGACATAAAACCAAATGATAGATGTGAATAAGATTTAGGTGCGATGAAAAAAATATATCTATATGATGAAGACGTATGTGAAAGATGAAGCGTCTTTGGCATTTTTGTCAAAGAGGGAGAGAATGTCAGTTACCATGAAAGGGAGAGATTATGAAGTAGTTACCTATGCACTAATGAGAAAGAGAGATTGTAAGTCATACATGAAATAGGGAGAGAATGTAATACATATGATCTATAGTTACCATATGAAGATAGAGTTATTTAGAAAGAGAACATTTTATTACAAATAATACAAGAGGAAGTTTATTGATTTCATAATTTGATATGATAGAGGGATTCTATGTGTTGCATACTAGAGTTGCATGGATGAGAATTAGAATAAAACTAAAAGAGAGATATTGTTGGACATTGAGTTTAGAATGAAATTAACGATATTAATGAATATATGATACTATACATAGAGGGAGATGCTCTAAGTTTTACATTTTTTGATTGCATGGTAACTAGGGGTGTTACGATAAATGCCAAAAAGGGATATTGTTGGAAACTTCAAATGATACAATTTTTATGTTGTCATTGATGTCAAACCTTATTGGTAAGACATTTTCTATCTGATTTGAATGCCATATCTAGATGATTAATGAAGAGGATTTGAGAAACAAAAGACATAACAAAAGGACCCAAAGGAAAGGTTGAGTTATGATAAACTATAGTGGATACTTGATTAGTTAGACTTTGACAAGATAAAGTGATTTTTAAATCATAACCTAAGTGAAGAAGACAATTTTAATGAAGCCTAAAAGAAGTGATCAGAGAATGAGAAAATGCATAGGCTTGACCAAGCAAATGAGAAGAATATTAAGGTACTTGAAGTTTATGTCGAGTGATGCTAGTATCGATCGAGGGCCAATATAAGCTAAGCAAAACATAGTGTTGATCAAGCATCAATATTGACTGAGTGATAGTATATGTATTGAATATAAAATTAAGTAGTGACAAAGAAATCCAATGATGACCAAATGTTAGAACATGATGATGTATAAGGGACATCATTTGATAGATTATGAAGGAATCATAATTTCTAGCCAACACAGTTGATTTCTTAGAATATGTAAAGTGTGTTGAAGATAAGGATGGATGAGTGAGAGTATTTAATTCAAGGGAAATCTTGTTTGAGAATTTCTATGCAATAATTCAAGGTGAAGTCTGGCAAAATTTCTAGAAGAGAAAAGAGGAGACAAAATGATGAAAGGATTAGATGAATCTAACCAAACCCTAAGTATGGTGATGCTTAAGTGGAAAAAGATCTAAATTGCCCATTTAAGGAGGCATTAGGGATAACCTAATAAAGGTTGGTCTTGTTGTTGATGCTATTGATAGGAGAACTTGAGTAGGAGGCTGAGAAGAGTTATGAAGCAGTGAAGTTGATTGCATGTTGCCAAGAAGATCTGAGACATAAATGATAACGGAGACTAGTCAATGGATCAACATATGAACTAGGTTGTAATCTGAAATTTGTAAAGTGAGTTGTATTTATCAGATCAACCTGATTCTACTATAGGACTAGAAAATGGGTTAGAACCTAGCATACTATGAGCAACCACAAAACTCAATCAACATACACTAAACCCTTCTAATCTACCATGAAAACCAATAGAAATAAAGGGAGTAAAACAAGGAAAACCCCCTCTTTAATTGTAGTCCCCATGTACTTCTTTCTTCTCCATTTTGATGTAGCTCCAATTGCCTATGGTACATGCACAATTGAAAGAAAAAGACTAATGATATGATGATTCTATTGAGAGTAGTAGAAGCATGATTTTGGCCTAATCTTAAGAGGTTCTAAGGATAAAAAATGAGTGCAAGATGGCTCAATTTATAGCTAGAAAGCAAGAGGTAGGACATGAATGAGGAGATCTACACTTATCAATTCCAATGTGCAACATGGCATGATGTTCCTTAGAATATCTATGACAAATTTGACACAATATGCCACATATAGGATTCTATGATGCATAAAAGTCAACATGGCTAAAAGTGAAGGAGAATCTATTATGTTTACATGACACGTCAAAGCCAATTGTAGATAAGAATCTATGATGAATGTGGCTTGTTATAGTCATGCACAAGGAATAATGTATGTCAAATATGACACATATTAGTCAAGTGTAGGAAGAGAATCTATGATGTATGATGTCCATGTGTCAAGACTAGGTGGAATATTTGCATTAAAAAATCATAATTCCACACAAATGAAGATTAGTAGATAGAAATTAGAAGTGGAAAATAGGACTTAGGAAATTGAGAATTTCCATAGTTTGTGAAGGATGAATCAATTAATTAATAAATATTAATTAATTGAGAATATTGTTAGTAAGAATGATTAGTAATGCGGGAAGAACATGATTAAAATGATGTAGGAATAGATTATGGGTTAACATGTGACATTTAATAAACATTCTAAATGCCATAGGATGTAAGTTAATTGGTAAGATTGATATTAATAACATCAATGGATATTTTCAATGTTATTAAATTGATTGGATAAAGTCACGATTCGACACTGAGGGACACTGAGGGACTCAACAATGTCAATAATCAAATGATAAAAATGACATATTTGACTTGGCACTGAGGGGCATGGTGTTAAAGCTGATGAAAGATCAACCCTACAGCTCCCAATAATCACCTGCATGCAAATACCTGTCACAAAAATAAAAAGATGAGAGGAAGCAAGGGTTTTCTCTAAAAACATGCAAATTGTATTCTCAAATAAAGAAAAGATAATGATGTACAAAGAGATCAATCCTTATAAAAGGAGATCAAAATTCAAAAAGGGTAACCTAAAGGTAAAAGCTATTTAATACTTACTAATTAATTATTAAATAAAGAATGCAAAAAGTGCATAAAGAAAAATTGTAAGAAGGGAGAAAAGGTAATTTAATTAATGAAATTAAACTAACCTTTTTCTCTAACACCTCCCTTAAGATGAGAAATAATGCAATTACAAAAAATGCAAAGCTGAAAGAAAACTTAGGTCCTAACAGAAAGGCTTGATGAGGTACCCAATCACAAAAAAATATCTATGAAATGGAGAAATAGAGATAGTTGAAAACCTAGTGAAGGACTACAAAAGCATCCAACTAGAGGAATGTTCCAAAAAAAGGAACAAAGAATGATCATGAAGTAAACCACTAAAACATGTAGAAGCTGCAAACTCTATCAAAAAGAAACTACCGATCTATAGAATCTCCTCTAAAATAGAACTTGACCAAGTAGAGAAGACTATAATTTGCATCGAATCAAGAGGGAAACAAAGGCAAACAACTGAACTCAAAAAATAAAAATGGCATGAAACACCAAAGCTTGAAGGGTTGATCAATCAAACCAAGGAAGAATGAGAAAAAAAAACCCCCCATAATGCAAACAAGGATGAGCTGATAGGCAATTGAAAAAGTGGGCCAAAAGAACTACATGTCAAGGAACCACAATCAAGATGCACAATAGAGTACATATGTGTGTACTGAGGTGCTCAATCTTAGACACAACATTATTAGTTTTTGGTAATTGATTAGGGAATTACTATACATACTTCATAAAATTTTTGGGTCGTGGCTAACATTGTGGTTGATGTATGGCTAACATATGGCCAACATGTTGTAACCCTAAAGTGGTTTAAAAATACTTGTATAAAAGGGCTTAGGGTTAGGGATTTTTTCATAGTGGTGATGCAAAAATTGGTTCTTGCAGTAGTATTGAGTTGTAAGGGATTACAGATTGTAATTAGGTTGTAATCACTGGACCATAATAATGTCAGGTTTGCTATTTGGTGGACGTAGCCTAGGGATTGGGTGAACCACAATAAATCTTGGTGCCTTGTGTTCTTTTCTGTGTGATCTATTATTTTTTGTTATTGGTTATATTTGCACGTAATTGTTATTTCTATCCGTGGTTTTATCCTAACAAGTGGTATTAGAGCAAGGTTATTTTTCCAGTTATCCTCTACAAGAAAGTCTCACGGTTGAGTGGGAGTCTCATGGTTGAGTGGGAGCAATGGCAGATGAGGGTTGGCTAAGGGATAATATGTTTAATGGGCAGAACTTCCAGTTATGGAAGATACAAATGGGAGACTATCTTTATTAGAAGGATTTATGGAAGCCATTCGAAGGTAAAGCCAAGAATCAAGGATCTATGTCAAATGATGAATGGAATCTTTTGGATAGCAAGGCACTTGGAAGCATTTGATTATGCCTTGCACCATCAATGGCATTTAACATTACAATAGCAAAGACAATAAAAGAGTTGATGAAAACCCTAGCGACATTGTATGAAAACCCCTCCGCTTCAAACAAGGTGTTTCTCATGAAGCATTTACTTAATATGCAAATGGAAAAAGTAAATCTATTGCTGATCATTTAAATGAGTTTAACACTATTACTAGTTAGTTATCTTCTGTGGGTATCAATTTTGATGAAGAAATTAGGGCTCTCTTGATTTTGTGTTCTTTTCCTGAAAGCTAGAATGGCTTGGTAGTGGTTGTGAGTACTTCTATTCCTGGGTATAGTACTCTAAAATATGATGATGTGATCAATGTTGTTTTGAGTGAGGAAACTCATTGGAAATCCTCAAGTGGATCTACATCAAAAAGTGCTTTGAATGCACAAAGTAGAGGCAGAATGACTATATGAGGAAGTAATTCCAAAAATTGTAGGAAATCAAGAGTAAAGTCAAAGGGGAGGAGGTCTCAATTGAGAGGACCGAATGACTGCTAGTAGTATGGGAAACCAGGGCACAAAAAGAAAGATTGTTGGAATTGAAAGAAAATTGAAGGAGATAAACCAAATGAAGACAAGGAGGAAAATGTGGTAAGTAACAAATTTGAAGAGGATGCTTTGCTTTTTTCTTTAGAAAGTGTTGATGATTCATGGGTTTAGATTATGCCGCTTCATTTCATGTTACATCTCATAGAGGTTATTTCATTGATTACATCCAAGGGGATTTTGGACTTGTTTATTTGGGGGATAATGAACCCTATCAAATTTTTGGAAAGGGAAAAACTAAGATTAAGTTGCAAAATGGGAATCATTGGCTACTACATGAGGTAAGACATATTCCAAGGTTGAGTAGGAATTTAATTTCAACAAGGATACTCGGTGATGAGGGTTGTGTAGTTGCTTTTAATGATAAAAATTGGAAGGTTTTAAAAGGTTCCCCTATAGTAGAAAAAGGTGTGAAAGTAGGCACCTTATATCTTTGTACAAGTCATATTGTTCCTTCTACTTTAATTGTTTAAGAGAAAAATAGATGTTTAAGAACAATTGTTGTAGTTGAGCAGGGAGAACAAATAGCTGATGTAGATTTTGATATAGCATTGTGGCACAATAGACTTGGGCACATAAGTGAGAAAGGTATGAAAGTACTTCATTCAAAGAAAGTTTTGCCAGGTCTAAAATGTGTAAATATGGATTTATGTGAAAGTTGTAAATGGAAAACAAAAGAGAGTGAGTTTTGTAAAGACTAGGAAGGAAAAGAAAAAGGAGAAATTAGAACTTGTGCATACCAATGTATGGGGACCAACTCAGGTATCTTCCCTTGGTGTCTCTCATTATTATGTTACATTCATTGATGATGCAACTAGAAAAGTATGGGTTTATTTCCTTAGACAGATATTTGATGTATTTCAAACTTTTAAAAAATGGAAATGCTTGGTTAAAAATGAGACTGGTAAGAAATTAAAATGTCTTAGATTTTATAATTGTGGTGAGTATTGCAGCCATGAATTTGAACATTATTGCTCCACTAATGGTATTCATAAATAGAAAACTATTCTAAGGACTCCACAGGAAAATGGAGTGGCTGAACGTATGAACAGTACTATAATGGAGTGTGTAAGGAGCATTAGGTTGCATGTTGGGTTGCCCTTACACATGTCAGTGGAGGCTATCAATACTAGTATATATTTGATTAATAGAGGTCCATCTACTCCTTTGAGTTATGGTATTCCAGAGGAAGCATGGACTAGTAAGAAGGTGAGTTATTCTTTTCTCAAAACCTTTGGCTATGAAGCATTTGCTTACATAGATTCTGAAAATAGAACCAAGCTAGAAGCTAAGTCAAAGAAATGTGTATTTTTTTGATATGACATTAATGAATTTGGTTATAGGCTTTGGGATTTTGAAAATCATAAAATCGTAAGAAACATGGATGTCATATTCAATGATAAAGTGTTGTGCAAGGATCTATTGCAACAGCATGAGAAGAAAGAAGATAATTATGTAGTGCTGGATGATACTCTAAAAGATGATGTTCCAGTCATTCCTCATGATGTGCAACAACTGCAACAAAAGTTACCACACACACGAGTGAATGTTAGATGGTCAACAAGGAAAATTAGACCTCCAGAAATATTTTCTCCATCTTTTTATTCAATTTTACTTACTGATGCTGGTGAACCTAAATGTTATGATGAAGCAATGTAGGTGGATACTAAGATTTAGTGGGAGTCTGCAATGAAAGACACGAGAAGAGGAGGATAAGATGTCTAAGGTACCCTATGCATTAGCTATAGGAAGCTTGATGTATGCTATGATATGTACTAGGCCAGATATTGTACATGCAGTGGGAGTCATTAGGAGGTATATGAGTCATTCAGGACTTGAGCATTGGAATGCAGTCAAATGGATTCTTAGATATTTGAGAGGAACATCAAATAAGTGTTTACACTTTGGGGGCCCTACTACTGATTTATAGTGCTATGGCAAGGGATATTTATACTAGGCAGAGTACTATAGGTTATGTCTTTACTATTGGTGGGGTAGTCATGAGTTGGGTTTCTAGGTTACAGAATGTTAATGATTTATCCACTATAGAGGTAAAGTATGTTGCTGCTACAGAGGCAGCCAAGGAGATGATATGACTTGAGTTCTTCTTGGAAGAATTGGGACACTATCAGAGGGATAATTATTTATTTATAGATCTAGGTCAAATTTCCATTCATCTTGTGAAGAATTCAGCTCTGCATTCAAAGACCAAACACATACAGTTGCGGTACCATTTCATTCGATTAATTTTGGAGGATGGACAATTAAAGGTTGACAAGATACATATAGATGACAATCCAACATATATGTTGACAAAGATAGTAACAAGGGAGAATTTGAATTCCTCTTCAGCTTCAGTCAGTCTTCTAGACTGAACATGAATAAAAGAACAATAGAGTCAAGGGTGGTTTGATCCAGTGGGAGCCCCATGTGGTAGTAGTATTGCTACAGGATTAGTCTCCAAGTGGGAGATTGTTAGTTTGTGGTGACTAATCAAGGAAGTACTGTACATTATTCATAAATTCTTTGGGTCATGGCCAACATTGTGGCCAACATATGGTTGATATATGGCCGACATGTTGTAACCCTAAAGCGGCATAAAAATACTTGTATAAAAGGGCTTAGGGTTAGGGATTGTTTCATAGTGGTGATGCAAAAATTGGTTCTTGGAGTGTTATTGAGCTGTAAGGGATTATAGATTGTAATGAGGTTGTAATCACTGGATCATAATAATATTAGAGCATTCCAAGAGATTTTAGACTTCAAAATTACTAAATTGTCCACTTATTAGTGAATATAGCTCAAGCTTTCTTCCTTACTACTACTACTACTACAAAACTTTAATTTTATTTCGATCTTTTCCTATTGTCTTATAAGATTCTCAAAGTATATTTTCCAATAAATAGATATATTTTTAAATTTAATTATCTCTACTAAATTGTTAAAACAATATAAGGAACAACTTACCAATAGACAATAATCACATCCCCTTCAATGTGACCATGGTCATTTTAATGCGTTCTAGTTGTTTTGATGTTAACTCTTCGAATCTTTAGGCCCTTGCAATTTTTGCAGGGATAATATATTTTTTCATCACCTCTTCATTTGATGTTAGACCAAAATCTAGCAACTGTCTTCCTATTTTTTACTTCTCTTATATTATGAGACATGATTTGGTGTGCCATAAAAAAATAAAATTGAGCTATCAAAACTTTGGTCTATAACTGTCACAAACTAAGCAACATAATGTTGCAAGTACACTAATCATATTAAATCCAGTTACACATGGAACTTAAATTATTAGTTATGAAATGAGGTTTCAGTATAATATCCCAAATCTAAATACTTGAACATAGAAAATTTGCAAAACAAACCAAAACCACTTTATGCATGAAAAAATAGATGACTACTTTATATAAAATAGTTTGTCTCAAATAAAATTATATGTCAAGAACTATATCAAATTGTAGAAGACCATGATACATAAGAATAACATTATAATTAGACACTGCAATAAGAAGTATAACATGTAATAGAACATGTTATTATTAAATAGGTCTGTAAAATATTCAAGAGCTTAGATGTACAAAAACCATTGCTATATTCATGTTCAACCACAATGCTAACTCACTAATTTATCTACTAACCTCAGTACTATCCATTGAAAAGAATAGTCCCACAATTGTATACATGTAAGAGAGTAAGAAGGGGCTTAATTGTCATCTTCATCAAGGCTCAATTATTTTAGTGTAGGAGCTATTGACTCATCTTGACCATCTACCCCATAGATTTTTGATGTGTTAGCTTATTCTGAGTCATGTTAAGTAGGATGTGTTTAATGTGTTACTCATGTCTAAGATGGTATATAAGAAATATGAAATCCTAGCTACAATTATTTAAAATGTGTCTCAGTAATTAAAAAAAAGTACAAGTAGCATACTCTTTATGTTGAAATGTGAATGGATGTTTTTTTGTAAAAAGAAATTTTTTAACTGCATGATATTTTTTAGTTTAACAATCATGATGCAAATTATATTTTTCTTACATAAAGAGCTACTCCATCAAATATGCATCTGTAAGATATATGCTTCTAATGTTCTTTTAAATTTTTTCTTTCTCTATATTCATAGAAACAAATTCTCTTTAAAGAAAAACATAACATCTAAATCGAAAGAGTGGCTTGCATGCTCACTCACGATAGAGAATTTTGTGAAAATGACAAAGCTAAATTCTCATCGTTCCACTCTTTTTTATACAAGTGTAAGATGAGGAAAATTACAAATCATAAACATGAGCACGAAAAAGTGTAACTACAAAACCTCTTTATACTATATGCAAATTCAAATCCCTAATCTACCACTAAAGCAAAGTGCATAAAAATAAGTATTTAAACCAAAACACCTCATCAAAGTAACTCCAATATTTTTTCTTTCTTCTCTATCTAATATGTATCTCCTCAAATAAGAAATTGCACTCACTATCATGACAACAAATGGAAAGTGGTTAGTAAATGATGACAAATCGATCTTTATTTATGTAGATTTGCATCCAAATCTCCAATTTAATAATTTTATGTACAAATATGAGTTAGTCATAGTTGAAGAGTATAAATTGGAAATGTTTCATACTATGAATACAGTTACCAGAAACATGACGAGAGATCCTCATTCCCTATTTCGACGATCGTAACAGGGTTCTCCATCACGCAACATTTTAGTCTATTTATTGTTTGAATCAAATTTAAGAAAACAAAAAATATTTTTTTGAATGTCTAAATATTGTACGAACATAAATAAAAAAAATTATTAAATCACTACACACAAATTTATTATTTTTATTAGTAAATATCAGAGAAGTAACATATATTTTACATTTTCTTCAAATATCATATTTATGATTAGTTAATTATACTTTGATTTAAAGAATTTGAAGAATATTTGAAGTGGTACATAACATTTTAAGAAGTAATTAATTTGATAATAATTTATAGATTTTTAAGTGTTAATTAGATATTAAATTATTTTAATTTCAGTATTTAGTTAATTTATTGTAATTATAATATGTCATGCTTGATATATATATTCTAAAAATTGTATTTTTTGTCATGTTACGTTGTCGTTGTCATCTCATTTCTAATAACTATGGTTATGACACATTATGACAATGGGAAAAGTTCAATGTTGGAATCTATAAATTAAGGGCATTCAAAAGGGAAAGACAATAGCTAAATTAATGGGAAAATGGAAAGTGAAGGGTTTAAGAGATGGAGACTAATTAATAGGGATTGATTTGCACATGAAAAAATAGAGAAAATTTTAATTTAAAAAGTGATTTGTTCCCATAAATTAGATATAGGGAATTATGAAGTGAATAATATCCCATAAATCAAAATCTTAGTCAATTACTTAATACAAGATTAATTAATTATGAAAGCTAGGAAAAGTGGGTAAATAAAACATATTTATTTATCAAGAGTTAGTTGTAGGGATAAATTAAGGGTATTTTCCCTGAAAGAGGGGAAATTAGTGTATTTTCATCAAATTTGATGAATTGATTTTGAAGGATTTCATAAGGATTTGAATCTATTCTAATCTTTTTGAAATGTCATTGGTATCTTTGACAGTGACTTGAATTGATTTTGAAATTTATTGATTAGTTCAAATTTTGATGTAACTATTTGTTGCTGGCAACAAAAGCTCACCTATCAATCTACAACAAAAAATATAATGTGTTCATATAGATAATATTAACAACATATAGATCATTCTTTATTAATTGCAATGACATATATGATATACCTTAACATGTGAGACATTTTTATATTGGATAAACCATTCATAACCTTCAAGTTTACCAACAACAATACAATAGAGATAAGAGTTATTTGGGACCCTTTGTAAAGGGTCGTGGCTGCCTTCTCAAGTAGGGGTATATCTTGAACATCAAGGTCATCATCATCATCACTTATGTCAATACCAAATATGTCATTTATCAATGCATTTGTACCATCATCTTTAAATGTGTTTTCTGGTGCATGATCGCCATCTTCCATGTGAACATTATCTTCAACTTTGATATTCACACTTCAGTGAACTCCTCCATAAAAGAAGAAGAAAAGAAGATTAAATCCATGAGATGATGAAGATGATAGGAAGATCAAAGTGATAAGATGATCTGGGAGTCACTAAGAGCTCTAAAAATGGAAGCTTAGCCTTCTCTAGGTGTCTCTAGGAGTTGAACTGCTATCAAAATGTGTTTTTGATACATGGAATGTTGTAAAATAGAAAGCAATAGTTAATTGTAGATGCACTACTTCTTCTTCAAAATTGTTGGTGCATCTCTGAAAAATGCACCTTGGAAAAGTGCATCTTGGTGAAGCACACTTTGGTGACAAGACCTAAAATTCAAAAATTCTTCTAAGTGTCAAAACTTGATCATCTAGATGATTGCTTTTGAATTTCTCAATTATCTCCACTACTTCCTTAGCCTCTCATAAATCTAATATTTCATACTTATTTCAAACTATTTGTCGATAGTTGCTCACTTCATCCTTGTATCAAGAAAATCCTCCAACTTAGAATCTAGTTCCAACAATGCTTGTTCTATTTTGAACGCTTTTCTAACATCATCTTCTAATGAAGCCATTTTGAATGAAGACCTGAATTGTTGAACTATTATATGCACCAAGGAGAGTTTAGTTCTTGATTCATCTTCAAAAATCTCATGGCTAGTGGCATTGTAGTATTTGTCTGCTTCCAAAAATTGCCTTTGAGCTTTATTCTTTATTTGTTAAATATCTTCGTGTATTCCTTCCATGACTTTATTCTTGGAAGATATCTTCTCTATCCAACCATCCAGTTTATCTAACTTTGCTGCCAAATAAATATCCATTAGCATTCAGTACCTTTTCCCATTAGCACAGGCAAATTATTTTCCCAAGTAGCACTTCATCCATTAGCCAAAAATCTTGGTTTATAATGGTAACCAATTTTTTAGCATTAATTTGGATGTTGTGCTAAAGGTTCAAATTACCTTGTATTATTTGTACTCATCTTTCCTCAAAACTATGATGCCATCTCTGGCAAGCATCCAAAAAAAAATCCATAGGTTGCCCCATCTCCTTTCTTTCTAATGCATCTCCAAGAGAAATCTCGAGATTATTTGGGTCTATAGGCCTTACTACCTCATGCAAATACCCTCTCAATAGCTCATTCTATTTCTTCAACATTAAAAGATCTTATTCATCTTTGTCAAGATGTGTGAACACTTGTTTAAGACATGTAGTAATCAGAAGCTTTTTTGTATCTACCACGGGTTTCCCTAATACCACCTCCCTTTATTTGGTAGTCCTCTGGAATCAATTCCTCTATATTTGGATGAGGGGGTAGAATGAAAAAATGTGCCAGAAGATCTTGATCTTGATTCTTCATTATTCAAGGCAATATTTTTGCATCACCCTTAGGTGGCTTAGGCTTCTTGATTTCCTTTACTAATTCTATCATTTCCTCCTCTTTTGTCAACTCCAATCAAGTCTCTTGTGTTTGAACAAGACTTCCTTCTTGAGCCATGATGGTGGTGTCCCCTTTCCTTCTTTAGGTCTAATTGTGGCCTAAAAAGTTGGAGCTTGTGGAATTGGATCCATACGAGGATTCTTGATCCATTCTCTTGTTCAATCCACCACATGTCTAGCCCAATTATTGATATCATCATTTTCCTCATGCCCAATTTATACATTCATTATGTGTCTCTTATAGATATTATCCTCATTGTACAAGGGATCTAGTATCTCGAGAATACCCTTATCCCATCCTCAAGTGCTTCTTTCGGCACAAACCTATTCCCCACCAAATGTTGTGCCATCTTGATGCTATCAAAATGTAGGCGAGGTTTTTGATAATTCTCAAGAGGATATTGATCCCATTCTAAACTGAATATAGAAATATCCTACTTCTACTTTACCTTGAAGGCCCCAATGGTGATTGGCCACACCTAAGCCTTCTTATGTTTCTTCCTCTTCCAGTCATATGCATAGACTAGTTGCCTTTATATCTCCAATAATATTAGCCTATTAGAGGGGTATTGTGTAAGGTTCTTTGGGCACAAGAGGGTCCCAGCTACCCGAATATAGGTGAATATCTTGAACTAGATGTAATATAAACCAACCTATG
Organism: Cupressus sempervirens; assembly: GCA_028749045.1. Taxonomy (NCBI): domain Eukaryota; kingdom Viridiplantae; phylum Streptophyta; class Pinopsida; order Cupressales; family Cupressaceae; genus Cupressus; species Cupressus sempervirens. The sequence continues at coordinate 741,357,056 of CM053792.1, forward strand.
TTATACTTGTTATAGCTTCCAATTACATCCCCTTTGCATAATCTCATTCAATGAACCTAATGATGGAGAAGATGAAACCATAGTTGACCACCCTCTTTTCCACACAATGTAGAGGGATTTTCTTCTTTACCAGTTGAGGGTAAGCTACATAAGGCCAAGAATTCACATCTTGCATGTTTCCCTTTTTGTATAATCCTTGGTAATCTATGGTTCTTTTTGCCATAAGATATACCACATAGGAGGTCATGCAGAAGTGGGGGTCATCCTTCATTGAAATCAATCACTCATCTAGATGATCACTTAGTATTTTAACCTATCAATATGAATCTTTCCTATTCCGATAGTTTCAATGAAATGTACCATCAATGCCTCTAGATGACTTACTGTAGGAAGACCCATGGATCTTCTTAGGAGAACTATTGAGTAGCTGATGTCATCAATCATGTAACCTCTAGTCATGTCAACCTTTCCAACTCTTCTTCCCAAGGGTGTTCTGTCAATTAGGTACTTTCCTTGTACCAACTCTTTGGCGTCTATTTCAATCTCTATGTACCATCTTTCTATGCCTTCATAAGTGATCTAAAGGTACTAATATACCCATGGAAGATGGAAGACCTTTTCAATGTTTTGAGGCCTTGGATCCAAAACTATTTCTGCTGTCATAATTTTTATCACCTTCTCCTCTGGTACATAGTGATGAGCCAAAGTCATGATCAATTCAGATAATTAAAATATTGTTGGGTGAGAGGAAATATTCACCTCACCACTTTGGATTAGTGATGACACCATGCTTGACCTCTCTTTAGGTTTGTTGCACAGGGTCAGAAAAATGTTCCAGTCAATGTGTCCTAATTCAGTCTCTCTAATCTTAGAATGTTTGTCTTTGAATTGGTATTTCTTTGGTGCTCCTTGATACTTGAAACCAACTGCCTTTGGTGCCATCTTTGTGGCCATTGAGGATGAGGATGATGCCATTATATCTATATAGAAGGGAGAAATATTAGTACCATTGATGTCAAAAACCTACACTGACCCTAAAGTGAGACACAAACTGATGAGAAACTAACCAAAAATAGGAGAAAAAAGATTAAATCCCCCCATGTTCCTGAAATGCACAAATTCACACCTTGCACATCTAGAAAAAGTATACATGTGAACCCTAACTTTAAGCATCAATATATCAGTATAAAAGTGCACAATTACACACTCAGTATACTTGTGCAAGGTTAGTGTGTGTGCAACTGTGCACTTGATCCTTTGTATGGGAAAGTTTATTTGTGGGGTAACTTGATTTGCTTATTTGTAGACCATGCACACATATTGGAGGTGTGCATGTACACATATCTAGTAGTTTATTTTACCTTTAAGGTAGGTGGTGCAAGGTGTGAACCTTTGGAGATGCAAAGTTGGAAGATTTCTAAAGGTGCAGCTAAGAGAAGATGAAGAGATCACATGTGAGAAATAGGAGAGGGGAGGGGGTATTTATAGGTTAGGGTGGCCTAGTGTGCACCTTTGAGGGTGCGTACTTCTAAGGGTTTGCACATGTACAAGTGTGCATGTGTAGAACCTCGGTAGGAGGTGAGTGCATACCTTTCACACTTAGCACACATGTACACACTTTCTACACTTAGAAACTCAAAAATTGAATTTTGACCCCTCAGTACTACTTGATACTACCTGATCATTGACCAGGGACTAACTTAGACCTAGAGGAGGGTCCTAATTGACCAAGACACCTAACTAGGTGCTCTAAGAGGATTTCAAATTTAGGGGGTCCCCATTTTGTGACTCAAAATAGGGAGTGCATTGTGAGACCAAAACGGGTACTAAAACACGTCACTAGTATGGTCCCTCTTCTTAGGAGTGAAGATCTCATACTCATGAGAAAAAGGTTTGATGGGTTTTGTTACTATTGTAACAAATACAGACACAATGTCATAATATGTAGTTCAAGACAATGGACAAATCAATAATCTTAGAGAACTTCCAATTCCATTTAGAAGAAAAAATTCAACACACTTGTATGTTCAAATTGTGAGAGAAAAGGACATATGGTTCATCTCTTCCTACTAGGAACCAGTCAAATGAACAACTCAAGACTGTGGAGAGGAACATGCATGATGTGTTATTACTATAGAAAGATAGGGCATCTTGCTAAAGATTATAGATCAAGAAAATTTTCTCAAATGCACAACTTAGACAAGACAGGAAAGACCAAGATAGTGGACAAGGAGGAAGTCATAAAATAATTCAAAAAGATATGGGCAAGGAAAGAAGACAAAGCCAAAGAGGTCAAGATTGAATAGAAGGGAAGCTCACTTGTTGCTATTGATATTTAGTGGAAAACTAAGCTAATCCAAGCTTAGAAGGGGTTATATGCCAGAGAACATACAACACACCTATCCCCAAATCAAAATCATAAAAGGAAGCACAAAGGAAGCATAAGGAGCCCATATTGAGGCAAAATAATGTTACGATTATGATCATTTCTACATGGGTCACTCACATTAATTGCAAAAGGATAGGTAGGTAAACATTGTGTTCACCATTTCTCATTAACATTAACCTAATGATAACTTGTCAAAGGATATGAATAGGTTAAAAAGGTTTCATTAATCACTTTGCAAACTCTGAGTCTTGAGCTAAGAAAAAATTATTTAAAAACCTAGCTAAGTAATTATGTGCCTTTGACGAAGTTTTTAAAGATGAGAGTGCACAAGATCATATTAAACGAAGCTAATAGATTCAAAAGGTAGAAAGAACATTATGAATGAAAAATTTCATAAGACTGATCTAGTTAATAATGAAGAACTTGCAAAACCAGAGTATGTGGTTACCTCATTGACAGAAGATGCAAGAAACCAAGTAGCGACACTATCCCCACTTCTTGCAAATGTTCTACTTATCAAAAAATTGGTGCATACTTGAAGGAAACATTGTGGAATTAGGAGAAGATAATACATATGAGGTATTCACTACATTATGGAAGATGCTATATTAAAGAAAGAATGGTAACACCTAATGAATACAACATTGCATCACATTATTCACGAGGGCTAATTGAGACTAGTACTAAGAAGACTACATGGAAATACATATGGCTGCACAGGCCCTATGAAATTACAAAGTAATTTTTCCTTACGGTAACAAGACCAATGGCATGAGAGCAAGGATAAATATAGGAAAGGTCATGCTCAATGTATTAGCAAGGTTAATTAGAGAAAATAAGGAAGGATGAGCACTAAACATTCATGAAATTGCTTACCCAGAAATGAAAATTTACACAATGGAAATTGCATGTAGACTTTACTTATCAAGAAAGACAAATAGTGTACCCTATGGAGTGGTACACACGTCATTTCAAATAATTTATGAGTGTGCCCCACTTTTCTTAGGTGGGTGGTTGTAGAAGAAGTTGATGTTGAACCTGAAAAAGATTAAAGAAAGCCCCAAGGTACACCCATTAAAATTTGGAGCTCTACTTGTATGTATATTTTTATGCTCTACACATCAATTTCTTGGACACAATATAATCAGTTGGTTTGAGGATAAGCCAATTTGTAATTTTTTTGGTAAATCATAAATGATGTTGAGAGATAATAGGATAAAAAAAATTAATATACATTTTGATAGATTTTGGGATACAATGAGGAAAGGGGAAAGGATATGCTTTGTCCTTATAGAAGAATATAGAAATAATGTATGTTTCCTAGCATGGATTGATACTTAAATAATACAAATTCTAAAGGAAAGAAGTTAGTGACTCACAATATTCTAGTATGAGTTGACAAAGAAAGAGGCAAAGAACACCATAGAAATAATATTGTCAATAAATATTGACAACAAGCTAGTAGTACATGGTACTACCACAATGAGAAGGAGCATAGTAGAAAGAATGGAAAAGGACAAGGAAGAAAATAGGAAAGAAGCTAAGAAGGTAGGAAAGAGGAAGAAGATAATCAAAACCAAGGCTATAAGCCCTAACAAGTAGGAAAATAATTAAGTGAACATCAACTTAGGAGGAGAGTCAAGCTCACTAGGACTAGGGGCAAGTGAGCATCACAAGAGTAAGAAGAAGAAATTGGAAGGAGTAGTCAAGGAAAAACTACAACCTACACAAACAAGAAAAAATCCATCTACAAGTGAATCATCATCAAGGAAAATGAAACCTACAAGAAGAGGAAGCAACCATACTCCTCAAATCTCAATCAATGACATACTGAGTGACATAATTCATAATGGAAATTATAAAACAATAAGGTATTAGAATGATTAGAATAAGTGAGGGGGGTAGGGGAGAATTAGTTATCCTCAGGTCTAGGTGTACCAATTCAATTTTTGCTAACTTTAAACAGCTCAAACAATTTTCTTAAACAACTCATTCTATATTGAAACTCATCAACATTTTAACTTTTTAAACTCTTTGTCCAATATATGTGTTCACTAGCAGTAAAATAAATAACTATAAAATAGCATGGATAAAATAACATTTACACAAGTAAATGACACCAAGATTTAACATGGAAACCCAATTTGGGAAAAAACCACTAGTAACATGCTACTAACATTTCACTCTTTTGAAGTAAGCTCGATTAAGAGTTAACCTTGTTAAAGGATACAAACACATAGTTAGGTGTGACCTTGTTAATGTATTTAATCACCCTGTTAGCTATGGCCTAATTAGAGGATTTTGGATCATTCCACGAGAATGTCATCTTGATTAAAGTATTTACAAATGATAGCTAGGTCAACATTGATTAAAGGATTTTGACTACCACAGTGGTTAGAATGTAACTAAAGGTTTGATTTGTAAAGCAAAACTCACTTAAAAAATTCAGATCTCCATTTAGCTCATGTTGGTTTATTGATTTGACTTCATCATGCTCTCCTTCTTTAGTCATCTTGGTAACCCTTCAAGTAGTCACAATTCACCAATCTTCTCACTTTTTCTCTTCTTCTCTGTTCTACATAGGTTATCCATAAAATCACTAATCAACTAGTCATCCTAACAACATGTTGTAGAAACTTAAAGAAGAAAAGAAGGCTCATCTAGAAAAGAATGAGCACATACCTTGATCAACACAAGGACATTGGTTATAAGAATACTTAGTGATGTGCAATATTATGCTAATACAAATATTTTTGATCAACTAGACAACATAGTCAAGCATATAAATGTCATTGAAACAATCGATATGCTTTGTAGAAGTAAAAGGAAAATCTCAAGCAACTCATTGAGCATCACTTGTAGAAGCAAGAAAATTTGCAGTTGCATTATTGAAGGATATCTCTCCAATCCTTCCAAAATAACAAATTAACAAAACTTTCCAATTGATCTAAATGATACTTTGAGAATAGCTCATAAGGGACTAAAAGTCACTCAAACACCATTTGATGTATCAAATAGTTTAGTTAGTGTGTACATTGGTCAGATTCAAGACAAGCTTCATCTGATCAATTGGGTCACTATAGAACAACATATAAGGAACTCCACAATCCTTGAGTTATAGTGTTTTATAATCCCCATTATAGGAATTATCTAAGGACACATCAAAGAGGAAAATGTATTATTGTCCTTAAGCCTTGGGGACACCATTGAAGGAATGAAATAGTGTCTATTGAAAATCATTAGTCTAACTTTGGCACTTTACAAAATTTTAGACACATGGAAGACATAGTTGGACTTTGTAGAGACAAGATGCCATTTGTCATTGATGACAAAAAGGAGGATATGAAGACTGAAGAGACAAACAAAGAGATCAAAAGGAAAAATGAAGCATTTAGTGAGGGGAGATGAAGATTCTAGTAAGGAGAGATGAAGAGATCAGTAGGGGAGATAAAAATGAAGAGCACAACAAAGATATCAAAAAAGGGGAAATGAAGCATTCAGTAGAAAATGACAAAGTTAAAGAAAAAGGGGAGTCATCAATTACAATTAGCAAGAGGATTGATCACCATGATAGGGAAGAGTAGGTATGGAGATAATATAAAGTTGGTTTGTATTTTGATAAGAATGGCATAACACATAAAGGATAGAAGAATTGAGGTGAGACCCAGAGTAGACAAACAACACTACTAGTCTAGACCCCAAATTGTAGGTGTCATAGATTAAGCATAAGATCAAGACACAAGGTATAGCTAACTAGGAGTAGAAGAGTGCATCAAACACAAGGGTAAGAAGACAAGAGAAAAGAAGACTGATATAGAAGGATATCATAGAGTTTTCCCAAGTGGCAAGAGGATATCATGACATCTCATAAGGTATTCACTAGAGATCTATCAAGTAATAAGTTATTTATAATATAGACCACATTTTATTTCTCTCTAACATTTGTAATCATCTTGTAAGCTCTTAACCAAACACGCTTTAGACAAAACCATATCTTCAATCCTTTAACAAGGTGCCTTACAAAAAGAGTACTAAATCATGTAACAAGGTAGCCTTAGTGGGCTAATTGTAATCCTAATAGGTTACTAGTTTTCCTAATAGTACATGTTCTCAAAAGGTATAAGTTGTATCTCTTAATAGAGAAACCTTTTATCTTCAATAAAAGGCTAGTGGGTATATTATCCCCACCATGGTTTTCATCCTCTCATCGAGGGTTTCCACATACAAAATTTGTGTGTCCATTTATGAATTATTATTTTTGTGAGTTTATTTATTTCTATCTCATGACATTCATAATCATGTTAGCACTTAAGTTTTTGTTAGTTAATGTACTTGAATTTTTTAGAAGAATAACCGGTTTTATACTTAGTACTAATTCACCCTCCCTCTTAGGACTATTTGGGACTAACATTTTATTGTTTTGAAAAAATAAAGCATAAGAGTTGCTATCAACCATCGAACTAGAAGGGCCAAAGTTGCAAGTTTTCTTCACTTTCCCCTATTTTATTTGTAAGCTATAATTTCAATTGGTTTGAGGAACATTGATACACCTAATGATCCAAAGGAAACTACAAAGAAACACCATGAGAGGATAGAGAAGGTGCACAATGTGTCAATGAGTGGCAATCACAGTGTACATAAATTATCCATTTTCAAAATGAGTGTATATATCAATGATTAGATAGTTATCTAAATTTGAATCTTATCCCTATTAAGAGAAACTAAAATAAGAAAGTTTCATTTACTTAAATATAACAATCACTACACTTAAATACATACACTGGACTTAAGGTTTAATTAAAACAAGTCAAGGGCTTGATTTTTGGTGCCACTCTTCATTTTTTCTCTGTATTGATCTTCCTCTTTAGAAGAGATTACTTTTCTCAGATCTTGATATTTGGAACTACTCTACAATAATCATAATTTAGCAGTTATGAGATGATCAAATGAGGGGAAACAATTGAGAGATTAGATTTACACTATTTTCATAAGATCATATGAAATGAAATGGTTGTGTAAGTAGAAAGAAACTATAAAGAGATTTTGTAGAGATGAAGGTATGAAATGGATGATTTTGGTATACTTATTACAAGACCCTTCCAATTCTATTTCTCTCTCTTTCTTATCATTGCAAAGATATAGATCACAAGGGTACAACAAGAGACATTATATATATTCAATCCTGAATCCTAAATGAATGTTCTATTGGAAAAACTAGGTGGAGGTATAATTTATAACCCAATTAATACAAATTTAATGACTTTTAGTTTTCTTCCATTCCCTCAACTCAAAAAAAATCCATTGTGAATCCATTTTTTTCTTGTTATCATTGATCTATATGTATGTAAGAGGAGAGAGTGAAGAGCTTGTTGACAGAATAACACATCAAATCCATGTACAATAAGGAACTGCCTTTTTTAGAGCCTAGTCATTCATGACTTTATATTCTCATCCACCCTAGAAAAATCTTAGCTATTTCTTATCAAATCCCACCTAGCTTTATAAATTAAAAAACCCAAAGACTAGAACTTAAAAAAACCATAATCAAGGTCAACAAATATACTAAATGAATATATGAATTCCATGAGAATTGATGCATTGTACAATCAAGGAAAGGGGTTGCATTTGTGTTACAACTTAGTGCTGACAAAAAGTCAATATCTTAAAAATATTGGTGCCACAAATTATTCTTCTTAAATGTGACAAGGGTTAAGTGTTATTAGGGAATCATTGATGGTGTTTTTGAAGAGATACTTTGTAGTTTCGAGTAATTTCATTATCAAAAAAATTTAGATTTTAGGCTAGGCAATTTTATTTTTGAATCACATAAATCAGGTTTCAAATAATTTAATTTTCAAATCACATAAATCAAGTTTCAAGAAATTTCATTTCCAAATCATAATATCTTGAAGCGATACACATCCTTACCTAGGGAGATAGTGTCGATGACATTCGAGCTTACAACATTGCATGACTAGAATAGAGGAATTTCATGCTTAAACCTCACCTTGCAATCATGTATTTTGTACATGGTCGATAGTGAAAAAGGTTTAATGTTTTTCTTTTTTAATTATATTTCTCTTTACCATCAAAATCTAGATGAACTCTAAATAGCTAGTCATATTTTTGATGATGTTGGGGGAAATTTTTTTAAAAACACTAGTTTTACAAAATGTAACCCCTCCATTGGACAATAGGATCAAATGTAGCAGTGAATGACTCTTAATTTTTCATAGTGATCCTAATGTGACCTAATAGAAATTAATTGGTCCTAATGAGTATTGAGGGGTCATAGGACCCTTATGAAACTTATTGCATGTTAGGACCCATTATGTATCATCAAAGTTCTAATGGATTTTAATAAGTCCCAATGGGACCTAAGGTGTTTGAATGGGTCTTAATTCATTGTAATGGATCTTAATGGATTATAATGATATATTAGGACCACTTATATATCATAAGTGTGTCGTGCGATAGGTAATCTGCTCTACAAGGTCCTAAGATATTCTAATGGGATCTAATGTATTTGAAAGGGTGTTAGTTTGTTATAAGGGATCCTAATGTATCCTAATATGTATTAATTAGTCCTAATGGATCATAGGATGAATTAGGAACCACTATGAACCCTTACAATACATTATGACCACTTATGTATCATAAAAATGTTGTATAATACATAATGTGTTCTACATGTTCCAAAGGGGTCTTATGGTGTTTAAATGTGACCTAGTGTGTCCTAATGGGTCTTCATTTGATATGATATGTATAATATGTACCAATGTGTATTAATTAGCCATAATGGGTCTTAAATGGGTTAGAATACCCCTCACTACAAATTAGTAATGAATAGAACCCTTAGGACACTTATTGTATGTTGGGACCCATTATGAATAAACATGGTGCTAGTAAGTTTTAATGGGTCCTAACGGGACCTAATGTGTTTGAATGGGTCTTAGTGGTTCCTAATGGGTCATAGGACCTTTTAAGATCCTTATTACACATTACTTCCTAATGTGCCCTAGTAGGTACTAAGTGTCCTGGGACTACGTATGACCAATTGGTTCTCAATTGGGACCCTTAAGGAGAACTATTTCATATTAGGGCCCATTATGCATCATAAGGATGAAAATGGGTTATAAGAGGTTTTAATGGGTCCTTAGAGGTCCTACTGAGCCCTAATAGGTCCTGAATTCCCTAAGACTACTTAAGACACATTATAACCCCTTGTTATATGCTAGGACCACTTAGGATCCATTAATGATTTGTAGGATGATTAAGGACCTCTTGTGATATATAATTGGTCTTTAAGGGTTCCTAATTTGCATACTAAGGGATCTTATGAATACAGAATGGATTATTGGTGTGATGGTTAATTCTCCTTAAGATACATTAGGATTCATTACTATGTGTACAATGGTTAATGCATTTGGCTCCTAATATTCTCATTATGGTACATTTGGATTGTAGTTTATAAACCCTTGGGACCTATTAGTGAGATTATGATAGTTAATGTGTTCCAAGAGGTTGTATTGGGTCCTAAGGGTTCCCAATGGATATTATGGGATACTAAGGGGTTCTCATGGGCCATAACACTCATTAATGAGTCTTAAAAGATTGTAAATGATCTTATGACACATTAATGTGCTATAAGAAGTCCTAAATGCTCTAATGACTCATTAATAGCTCATATGACACCTTAGGACCACTTATAATAGAAAAGTTGGCCGTAAGGGGTTGTAATGCATACTAAGAGATTATTAGGACTCATTAATGAGCTCTAAGAGATTGTAAATTGTCTTAGGACACATTAATAGGTCATATGGAGTAATGCATTGTCCTATGACTCATTAATGGGTCTTATGTTCACTTAGGACCCCTTATAACATGTAATGGGTCCTATGGGGTCATAATGCATAATAAGAGGTTGTAGGACCCATTAATGAGTCCTTAATGGTCCTATAACTCATTAATGGGCCATGTGACCCCTAAGGATCCCTACTGATACATAAGAGTCTTAAGAGGTTCTAATTTGTACACTAAAGGGTCTTAGGATACAATAATGAATCTTAATGGTTCCTAATGAATTATAAGGGGTTATAATGGTCTTAAATGGTCGTAGGACCCATTAGAGCCCTTTCTAATACATAATGGTACTAGAAAGTGCATGCCATGTGACCATACAAGTGTTATCAATAGCAAAAATGTATCCCTCACATATGGACACTAGTCATGTTGAAAAGTTTTGATGAATGAGATAAGAGAAAAATGTCTATGTCTAGGAGGACTTCATAGTGTATAGTTGGACAATTTTGGTCAGCCATGAGAAAGGAATGATCAAAAGGCTTTATAGTTATAGAGATATGATATTTATGATGCATATGGTCTACTATTATGGTAACTTGTTTTAATATGTGATGCAACAAAAATTTTGATGTTGTGAAGTGGTATAGGTTCAATAAGGCAACAATATAATATATTTTCCATATTTGAGATTATTAGGGAAGAGAAGATGCAATCTTGCATTAGAACTAATCATACTTTTGGTGTAAATACATATTTACTATTTAAATTTACTTAAGTTTACTTAGGTTAATGCATTATTTTATTATTTTGCATTATTTTATAATTTATTTTATGAGACACTTAGGAGTTTGTGTACCTTTTTGAGTTGTCATGTTGATAACACAAAAGTACACAACTCTAATTCAACACATGGTTTCTACAACATTGGAATTTGCATCATTCATTGAGTTTTCATGTAGATAGTTGTTTGCACTCCCTATTTAGGACATGTTGTCTACAACATGGATTTACGTGTTACACCATTGTAGGCTTATCCTCTCATCATCGCACTTACTTCTGTGCTTAATGGAGGTTAACCCATATTTGGTGGACATGTGCCTGGTTGTATGACTTATCATGATGCTTATTTCAAGGCATTATAGATGCATCTTAGAGGCCTTTATATGCAGGCACTCCTAGTGTACTTTCATGCATATTGAATCGAATTCATATCAATATTCTGATCATACTCCTTTCTGGTCTATAGTTGTGCTTGTGTTTGAGTTCTTAGTTCTTGGCTGAATTTTTTCCTAAGGAAAATTCTTACATGGTATCAGAGCTTAGAGATTTTCTCTTCACATAGCCATTCGAGACCATTGTTCCTTAAGCACCTCAGCCTAGATCCAAAGTACCACAAAAACTAAGAGCATCTAGAGCCAGAATGGACCTCACCATTGCATCCAAAATGTCAATTCGATGCAAATTGGCTATAAAGTTGCCTATCCTAAGCTAAAGTCAATCGTGAGGCAAATTTTTTTTTGGAAATTAGCACTCGGAGGCCCCGATTTGCATGTTTGGGTATGATCTTTAAAATTTGCAATTCTAATTTTCAGATCTGGTATTTTTTTTTTCTCTGTGATTTTTGGATAGCTTTTTAGAAATATTTTCATAGCTGGTTAGCTCTATAGAGATTTTTTTTTTGCAAGAACTAGGCAGTGAAACCTCAACCCCTGCAAGTATTTAGCTAGCATTTATTATAGTACAAACACATAATATAATCGACAGGTATCATACCAATTTTCATCATTTAAATGAATTTTCTAGCACTGTTCATTACTGGCCAGGTAGCACAAATTTCTAATCAAGCAAGCCAACTCCAAGCTAATGGCCCACCTCTACCTGGTGTTTTCTTGTTTACATTGGCACTGCCGCATTTTGTTTATAAACTTCTTTGCATTCAGTCCCCTCACAAATGTGAGATAATTTCTATTAACTCCAGCGAGTGGCACATAAAAATTTCCAAACCCCTGGAAATCTTACTTCATCCACTACCGGCATTAGAACTTTTTGGATCCCATCACTTACATTTCCATGACAACATTTTTTAATTTTGGCCTATTGTAGAGTTCTTTGAAAATCTCCACATGGCCCATGTTGTTCGATGCCATGCAGCCCTGATAAATTGCTGCCACCTATCCCTACAGTGAGGACCCATTGCAGATTCATGCGTTCTAGTCACACAAATCCTCAAGAACTGTCAACTCCTCTACCACCATGGACAAGTACCACCTCAACAAACTCTGCCACCACCATGGTATCACCTATCAATAGAATAAGTTGCCTACGTCAGTGCTTTGACAATGTGGCTTTGATACATCAACAACCTATTGGACAAACATGTTAGCACATACCTGTCAGATCCATATGCCAATGGGGATTCGTATGCTATGTCAGCAAGACACATAATCCTAGTTTGTACAATGTTATCATTACATCAGTGCCATGTCAACAAGGTGAATTTTTTGCTGACATCATTTGGATAGGAGGTTAAAGTTGACGAGTGTCTGACCATCAAAACTAGGAATTTTATAACTACTATGATGGTTGTTTGCTTGTCAAATTTAAGCACGCAATTTCCTTCTAGAACCCTCTTCAGATGCAGTTTTGATTTGGCAGCCTGACTTTGTGAGCCTATAACTCAGTCATCTAGATTCCAATTCAGTGCAATTTTTTTTTTTTTTTGGGTAAAATTTCCTAAACTTTTCCATGGTGATGTTCTTTTTTGGTTTTGGTTCAAATATTTTTCAAAAATTATGTCTTTTGATGACTGTACTTGTTCAATCTTGCATTTTGCAACTTCAAATGCTCTGTACGGGCTTATATGGACATGAAAACAGGTTCCATTTTTGTTGAAAATGTGTTATTTTTCATCTACTTTCCAAATCTATAGTCAGAATCTAGGATTGTGTGGACAAAAATCTCACTTTCAAAATTAGGGCTTTTTCTACATTATAATGCTTTGATTACTTTTTAGAATTCTTGTACATCTGAGCTATAATGCTTAGTTCCAGATTTTGGCCTCAAAAGGTAGTTGTAAAAAGAAAAATTAGAAGTCCACTTTATACATTTTGACAAGTGGCCTATTGTACACACACTATTTATAACGTTCCAAAAGCATCTTTTTTGGGGGGGTCTTTTGATTGAGTGAAAAGGAGTGGGTGTGTAATGTGTTCTTGTGTCTCTTTGTGTGCTCTTTTCATTTTCTAAATCATGGATTCACCTAAATGTCCACTTCTAACTTCACGTAATTATTCTACTTTGAAAGATATTGCATGGAGTAGAATAATGGAAAAAGGTTACAATCTTTATGTTGATGGTACAATACCTAAACCCACTAATGCTAAAGAACTCATTAATTAGCAACAACAAGACCAATAGGCTTTATGAATTATCAAGAATTGTGTACATAGAGATCTCTTCTTCCATATTTATAATTTCAAGGAATCCAAACTTGAATCACTGCATGGTAAGGTGGATGAGGAAAAGGGATTTTAGATTGAGGATGATCTACTTCTCTTGGATCCAAAGAACTTTGACACAATTTAGGATTACATCAACAAAGTCAATGAGTATAGGGCACTACTTAAAGATTGTGGAAAAGTTCTAGCAACAACAAGAAGCAATGGAAGCAGAAATCACAATCTGAGACACAACAATCCTCCTCATAGGAAGGCAATTCTTCTTCCAATAAGAAGGGAAGTAATGAAAAAAAGGAAAAAAACTTTTTTGTGCATATTTCAAAAATCCAAATCATGATGAGCATCATTGCAAGACTAAAAGAATTAATGAGTTGGAAAACTTAATCAAGAAGAACAAAATTCAAGTGCCAAGTACTTCCAAGGATTCAACTCCAACCGCTTCAAAGGGAAAATGGAAAGCACTTATGGAAAACTCAAGTTCTTCTTCAGAATGGATACTTGACTCAGGTGCCTCCTATCATATGGGTTCTTCAAAGGGAGACTTTTCTTCATTAAAGTAGTCACAGGTACTGCACATATTTGTGGGAGATGATACTAAAATGGCAGTTGAAGAGAAAGGACATGTGGAAATGGAAAAAGGGGAATTCAAAGATGTTCTCTATGTTTGAAACCTTAGCTCCAATCTCCTCTTAGGTTACCAAATCACTCACATTGGAGATGATCACAAAGTTGAGTTCCTTCTAAGATTTAGTGATGATGCACAATCTAAGAGATGATTCATTGGTTGTAGTTGGGAAATTCAATCATGACAAGAGGCTTTATTTCTTCTCCCACTTTGTCCCCAAGTCTCCTTCTCAAGCCTTGTCAACTCACTCATATTCTCAAACTACATTGTGGCATGAGCATTTTGGTCATCTTGCCTTCTGCCATCTTTAGCAACTTTGCATCAAACACATGGTCAAGGGTCTACCTAACATCAACTTTTCTAAGGGTGAGTGTTCATCATGTTTAGTGGATATGCATCTTGAGGAGAAGTATGATAAAGGGAAACCTTCTAGAGGACCAGTTTTTCTCTAGTTGGTTCACATGGTATTAATAGGACCTTTTGCAGTGACTTCAGTCAACCAAGGCCACTACATCCTTACCTTTGTTGATGACTTTTCATGATTCACATGGGTCTATTTTCTTCATCACAAGAGTGAAGTGGTTCATAAGCTTCAAGCCTTTAAGATTCATGTTGAACACAAATCAAGGAAATCCATCAAGGTTCTATAGATGGAAAACTAAAGGAGATATATGGATAGAAGACTTAAGGACTTTTGCAAACTTGAGTGAATTGATCTTTAGAATCCACTAGTATTTAGTTTGCACAAGATAGATGTTGTATCTATGAGTATTAGAACTCTTAGGACCATGACAAGTTGCATGATTAAAGCCAAGTCTCTTGATCCTACACTTGAAGTCGAAGCCATTAGTAGTGCTACTCACATACTTAACAGGTCTCCTCATAATGCCCTAGATGGTAAGACTCGTTTTGAGGCATGGTGTGGCAAAAAAATAGTTGTGAGTCACTTTAGAGTCTTTAGTTGTCCAGGATAGGAAAACCTATCTTCCAAGGGATGCAAGGCACCAAAACCTAGGCCTTGTACTTTCAACGATTATGAAGACAATGTAAAGGCATATAGACTTATGGATACAAACACTCATGAGATTTTTGTGGAGAATAATGTTCACTTTGAGGAAAGTTCATCCAACTTATCTTCTAATCCTCTTTGCGCTTCATACACTGTGGAAACTAGTAGTGACACCAACGATAGTGCTTCAACAGATTCATATACGTGCAGTTCTATTAAGAGTTGCAACAAGAGGTCAGAACATTAGTATAGTCCACATTCATATATTGTCATATTGAAAGTTCCAACATAGTAGGGTACAACTTGTCTTGTAGCGTCAGCTTTAGTTGATGACTACATGGTAGACATTGCAGGTTTGTTCGTGGGGTCACACACTGCAGACTTGGGAGACATTCTTGATGATTTACATCTTCTCTTTGTTGAAGATGATCCTTCTTAAGTTGTTGTGAGGGCTTACTTTGACCCTCATGTCCATTCTCTACATGATCAATATTCACAGGTTGGTGTGATTGTGGATCCTTATGAACAATAGTTGTCAGAGGTCTCTTTATTAGTTGGGGAGATAGATGGTTCACAGGAACAAGTTCAACATACATCCTTTCTGTTGGAAATATTCAAGATATGACAGGTTATTGAGAGGGGAGGGGTGAATCAGTAACCTCAAAACTTTAAAATAATTTAGTACTATATATATATATATATATATATATATATATATTTATTTATTTATTTATATATATATATACTATTCACCATTCATTCATCTAATCTACTGCATATATGAGAGATCAAACATCCATAACACATGTACATAGTGATTTGGTAACCCAAAAACCTTCCAAATAGAATGTAAAAGTTGGGTGGGGATGATACCCACAAAACTTCAATACTATAGTATAAAGTTGGCTTGTTAAGGCTTACATTGACCACTTCTGGTGATCTGCCCTATTAGGAGCACAAAGGACTACTAGGTCCACCTTGTTAGAGGATTTATAAACATACACTAAAGTATGCACTCTGTTAGGAGATTTATACAAAGACTGTTAAGTCTACCTTGTTAAAAGATTTACAAAACTGATTCACCTGTTAGGATGAAACAATGGATCTACTTACAAACTTGATTCCTGATTAGATCCTTGAAGTATAGATCACCTCTTGTGACTGATGAATCTTTACTATTCCTTGTTGACCTTGCTGAGTATTCTTCTCTACTATTGATTCACATTTACACTTCTCAAAAAATTACGTGTCTATCTTGATACTCTCATGCATACATTGTAAATGATATAATACATTACATATATATCATTCCAATAATTATAATTGCAAGGTTGGCCAAAATACAAGTGAACAAAATATTACTAAGTTGGCCAAACAGTAAAAAACTTGGGTTCTTCAAGCTAACTTGGTGACCTTCTAATACTCGACATCCACTGCATTACTTGGCATCGTCATGCACTCAGTAGAAGTAGAAGCTCAGTCCATACTAACCACACAACGTAGCTTGGAACTCAGTAACAATTGGAGACTCGGTAGATATAGTGTCACTTAATAGAAACTGAATCCTTTGTTTACCTTGATTTCACTTGGTAAACATTACACTTTCATCACTCGATAAACACTGGCTTCCATCATACAAACTAATGACTCGGTAGACATTATGAATCTTGATGAACATTGAAGACTCGATAGATACTGCTGGACTGCACATTCACTCAGTAGCCTCAGAAATGCTCAGTGTGAACTGCTTAAGTGATGAACCTACAAGGTAACCACTAAATGCTCGGTATACACTGTAGATTGAGTGATGAGCTTGGTAATCATTCATAGTCAAATAAGTGTTGTTACCAATGACAAATACAATACAATGCCAACACCTTTGTGGATTTGGATTCATTATTTTTAGCACTGTTGGAAGGGACGAACAACAACATCGACACAGGGACACTTGAGAAAGTTTTAGGGCCACCATACATCTTCAGGATAATACATTTTCCTTTTTTTCTTCCAAAGGTGAGGAACATCATCCTGCACTCATGGACCAACTTCTTCCTTAAAGTAGCAATCATTGGTCAGCATTCTTCATTTGGGGGGGGGGTGTGGGGGTGGGGGGTGGGGACTACCGTTTCTCTCTTCCTCTTCTTTCTTATGGGGGGGTGGGGACATTTTCCTCTTATAAGTTCTTGTCTCTCTCATTCTTCACTATTGTGTATACTGGATGTATGTTGTGAGGGGGGGGGGGGGGGGGGGGGTGTCTTGATTACTCCATGCATCCCTATTCATCTCTCTTTTTGGGGGAGGGTTTTTCCCATGAGGTTTTCCCTCTTTCTCTGCTTTATGAGAGATTGTATTTCATTATGTACATGGGTACCTAACATGGCCTCATAGCTGGGATGCATCTTGCATTTCATCCTAGTTTTCATAAGCTTAAGGGCATTCCCTTAAGTTGCACTTAAGAGGGGGTGTTGGTGTAAATATGTATTTACTATTTACACTTAATTAGGTTAATGTATTATTCTATTAGTTGTTTTGTGAGACACTTAGGAGTTTGTGTACATTTTTGAGTTGTGATGTTGACAACATAGAAGTTTCAACTCTAATTCAGCACATGGTGCCTACAACACTGGAGTTTGCATCATTCACTGAGTTGTCATGTAGGCAACACAACTATTCACACTCCCTTTTTAGCACATGTTGTCTACAACATAGATTTACATCTTACACCATTGTAGTCTTATACTCTCATCATATCACTTACTTCCATGCTTAATCGAGGTTCACCCATATCTGGTGGATATGTGCTTGGTTGTATGACTTATCATGATGCTGATTTCTAGGCATTCCAAATGCATCTCAGAGGCCTTTATATATAAGCACTCCTAGTGTACTCTCATGCATATTGAATCAAATTCATATTGATATTCTAACCATACTCCTTTCTAGTCTACAGTTGTTCTTGTGTTTGAGTTCTTAGTTCTCGAGTAAATTTTGCCCTAGGAAAAATTCTTACAAATACATTGTGATGCTATGTATAGTTAATTAGGTATAAGACAAACACTCATGTAATATTTCATGTAATGGATGGTGAGCTCTTGAAGGTGGCTTTGACATTTATCCTTTGTGTAATGAGCTCCCTTTTTTTCTCATCAACACCTAATACAGTTACAGACCTTTAATAGGGTCCAGTCCCTTAACAAAGATATATGTATTAAATGTATTTCATCGACACCTAATAAAGACACTTTTATACTAGTGAATTATTTTATGGGTATAATCCCCATTAGGTTTTCCCCTTGGCTAGGTTCTCTACCAAAATAAATGATGGTCTTATGAGTTCCTTTTTTGTGTATGTTTTTTTTTTTATGATTTATGATTTTAGTTATTATTTGATATTGTGGTAGAAAAAAATTAAGAGTGTTTCAATGTTAATCCCCCCAGTGTTTCTTGATCCTAATAGGTGGGCCCTCAGGGGGTCTTAATGTGTTTATAGAGGGTCCTAAGGGTGCATATGACCCATCAATGAGTCTTGGGACCTTCTAAAACCCTTTATGATACATTATGGGTAATAAGTGGTCCTAATGCATTTTAAGGGATGCTAAGGGGTATTAATGGGTCCTTATGCATATTAAAGGGTACTAATAGGTGCTCAAAAGTCATTTATGGTCCTAGGATATATTTTATGGGTAATTAGATAGGACCCTAGAATATATTATGATCACAAAAGGGATAGTAAGGTGTAAGATACATTAATAGGTTCTAAGTGATCATAGTTGTTGAATAAGAAGTACTAACATGGCTCATATAATACATACTAGGTCATATGTGGGCTCAAATGCATAATAGGTCCTATTGAATGGTATTTACAAATTTTTAAAGTTGTAAATGGTCTTAAGATACATACGTAATAAAATTTCAACTATATAGATGCTCTAGGATATAAATTCATTTATTTTTATCTTAAGATCTAATGGATGGTTTAATTTGGCTTTTGTTCCTAACATTATTTATTTGTTTAGTTTATAATTGATGTCTAAAGGAATATAATTCCAAGTTTTGAGTTTCTACCCTATTAAATTATTATCAATTGTTGGTTTATAATTTTCATACTAAAAAATGTCTTTTTTCTAGGGTTTCTACTAAAGATTTCATTAGGTAGGGAACTAATGTTCCTAGTGGTGCTTGCAATTAATTTTTACAATCAAAATTAGTAAGTTTTTAAAGGTTAAAAATCATTTATTTTTAAATTTATTTTCTAGCAAAAATTCCTAATTTTTGATTGGTGAAAAGCAATTTTATGAGGGGTAAAATTAATTAATTTAAACCAACATTAGGAGAAAAATAAATTTTGGAATGTTCTTCTAAAAATTTCCAATAAATATAAAAAGGATGAATATGACTCATCACTGAAAAAAGGCAATGGATTTAGCAAATTTTCATTTTCTCACCAACAAAAGTAGGAATGTGAAATACTTTCAATAGACAAAAGATGCCCTAAAAAAGGTAAACTTGTTTTAATCTTTCAATCCTCCATAGAAAATTAGGGTAAACCCCATTTAAAATAATGTTGTAAAACTTGGTCCATCTGTCATTCACAGAGGCTTTGCTATTAAGGATAGGCATTAGGAAGAGATATGCAAGTGCATGAGGCATGCACCTTAGCCAAAATCATGGAGGCATTCCTTCAATTACAAAAAATCACCACTCACAACCAGAGATAATAGTATTCCCATAGAAAAAGTGATGGTGAACTTTGGACTGAATGTGAAGTCAACACGACAGGCAAGGTCTGCAATTGTTCTAGAATATTTCAAAATCATAATTTATCAATAAAAAATATGTGAAACACAATATTTTTGCAAAGTGAAAACAATTTTAATATTCTCCAAATGATTAAAGAGGATGATTGATGAATGTTTCGAAAACCCTAGAGTTTCAACACTAGAGAAATCAAGATCAAATCCTCTTTCTTTTGATAAACTATAACAAGAAAAGGTGGATATATCTAAAACCAAATATTTAAAGCCATCCAATCATGTAAATCATGCCTAGACTGAATGGATACCAATATTTTGTAAAAACATATGCTCTTCATACTCTGCAATGGTTTCTAATCCTATCTATCCTTGACCTAGAAAAATCTTTATGAAAGTAATAGGATTATGAGAGGTAAATTATAGTAGAATCATAATTTTAAACCAAATCCTAATCTCCCAAATAATTATAGGAATGCCTATATTCCCCCTCATCATAGATTTGTGGCCCTATGTTCTAAGCCATTTTCATCTCTTAAGGGTTTGAGCCTTCCTTCCATAACCAATCTTCGAGACTAGACAATACAAAATTGAAAAACATGATAGAAAGAAGGACAAAAACCCTAAAACCATTCTTCTTATTAATAATAAAATTAGCGAGGAGAGATGGTTGGAATATAAATAATGAAGACTATACACATTTTGGAATGGTCTTATTTCAAAAATCTCAAGAATGATCTTTTGGCTTGAAGAATTTTGTCGTGAATAGGTAAGTATATACTCCTGGTGCTAATAGATTATTTTATTTTCAGTATAAAAATAAATATATTAGAGAATACATTCTTTTAGTTTAATTTTGTTTATTTAAGAGCTATTCTTTTAAATTTATTAAATATGAACTTAACTTTAGCGAATCCATAGCTCACAAATATCTAGCTCCAACCTTGGTTTTGAAACTATTAAATTAAATTAATATCAGTAGATCTATTTATGAATTAAATGTTATAATATTTCAATGTCATATTAAGAAAATCATTAAAGTTGATTCTCAACAAATCAATAATTTCAAAATTTTAGCTTTTAATTTTCCGTTAAAAGAGATATTCCCAATTATATATATTAGAAACAATAACACACATTTAAAAATAGACAAGAACATTTCGATATATCAAATCTTGAGAGATTGATAGGGGAAGATACAAATCCCTGTATTTCTCAAATAAGTATATTGACAATAGAAAGGAAATTGAAGCATAATTAATAGAGAGCGATAAACCTTTTCAAGAGTTTTAAACAACCAACAATCACATGATAAGGTCACAAATAATCTAAGGTACAAAATTGGGTATAAATAACTTCAGTGGTATTGAAGAAAATGTGCAAAAAATGCAATAATGTGAGCAATGTATTAAACAAAACTTGTTTGTACAAGATATAAAAAGAAATTTGATCCTCTACAAAATGCTTATCAATGACATCTTATTAATACAAATTGACATCAGTAATCATATTATACTCTAGGAAGAAGCTCATAAGGAGCAAAAGCCAAACAATTTATCACTCTCTCATAATATAGCATAGTCAGATTACAAGAATATAGAATCAATAGAATTCAATGAGATAATCCACAAGGAAGGTGTAGAATTATCTTTCTCTGTTCCAAATTAAAATCTCTTAAGCAATGATACTAATGAGCTACTAGACATTCTAAACATAGTCACACATACAGAGATTAGAACTTCAAAGAAGGGTGAAGAAATTTTGGAATTTCCAAATTTACTAATAAAGAGAAGTTACAGTCAAATCAAAATTTCACAGATTCTTCTTCCTCTAAATCCAAGAAGTGTGATAAAGAGAATGCTATCATTTAAACTCCTTTTGAAATAAGGCCTTAATTCTTCCATTTAGCGATGCATTCGTTTGCTCATAATATAAAATATACAAACATAACATATCACATTAAAAAAAAAGAACAACAGAGCTCATAAAGAAGTCTTAATTTTTCTGGAAAACGCCTAAAAATGTGAAAGATCCATTTGAAAATACAAACCTTGATGAAGTTCAAAAAGAAGGAAAAGACCAAAGTTTTAATTGCATCCCTTTGGAAGTAGAATCTTACATTAATAAGAATGGGTTGGAAATAGCTAATTATTCAAATCTACTAAACCAAATGTGAAACCTATTGTGGTTTCACAATCCACACCCCATTTTGCCTAGAAATGGGGACCCCCTACTTTATTTTTTAGCTTTTTGGATCCCTAGTCCAGGGTTCAAATCTTTTCTAGGGTTTTTCCTAGTGTCTTTGGTCAAGTCTAGGTCCCGACTAGAAAACCCAAATTTTGAAATCAAAATTTTGGGGGGAGAAGTCATTTTTTACAAAAAAGGGGTGCACCAGTGCACCTCCCTTGATGCGCTAGTGTGCCAAATCACATATAGAAGGCACCACCTCATGGTGATGTGCAACAACATAGTAGCGCAGTTGTGCAACACCAAGTGGTGCACTGGGTTCTTGGGTCTATATAACCTAGGGACCCCCCTACCTCCTCACTTATCATTTTTCCTCCTCTAGCTCCCATATCATAGTACCACATCTACTAATGTGTGCATTCTTCATTCATCCACCTGCACTCATAAAAAATAATCAAAATTAAAACACTAAGAATAGGTGTGCAGCTGCACATGCCAAATCACATAGAGAAGGCAGCACCCCATGGTGATGTGCAGAAACATAGTAGCACAGTTGCACAACACCAAGTGGTGCACATCGTTCTTAGGTCTATATAACCTAGGGAACCCCCCTTACCTCCTCACTTATCATTTTTCCTCCTCCAACTCCCATATCATAGCACCGCACCTACTAAGGTGTTCATTCTTCATTCCTCCACTTGCACTCATACAAAATAATCAACATTAAAGCACTAAGAATAGGTGTGTAGCTGCACACCTACTTAGGTGCACAAATACGCACCTACCTAGGTGCACAAATACACCTTTTTTGCTTTGCAAAACTTAAAAAACTTAAAAAACATTAACAAAACCTTTAAAAGACTCGTGCCTAAGTAAAGATGCATAGTTGCACACCTTTACAACTTATGCTTTTGAAAGACCATAGGGTACACACCAAGCTCACCCCATGAGGTTTACTAGTACGCATTCTCATATATCAAATTTTTTATAAGAATAAAAGCGCATCTAGCACTCCTTAGAGGTGCACTAGGTGCACATTTTTTTTGCATTCTAGGGTTAAATTCAGTTCAATTTTTTCTATCATTTAGGTTTTTTGGGTTTTGTTTGTGTTAGTTTTAGGGTTGGTATTAATTGATTTTTCTTTGACTCCAGAGTAATAAACATTTTTTTTATGTAGATTCAATGGCTTCTTCTTCATCTTCACTTGTTGAAGAGATGGTCCCAAAACCCATGGTGTTCAAATTTCAAGGTCATTTGGCCAAGTCACACTTTCAAGACGATTATTTAGAGATTCAAGACACCGAATTGGGTCATAAAGATTTGAGTACATTCTTGGTATTGTGCAATAAGCCTATAGAGAGATCACCAATGATATCCTCTCTAATTCAATTAGGAATTATCAATGCAACATCACACCCAACTTTGGTATAGTCCTTAAAGTTGATCATGACACTAGCTGAGAACTATGTTTCTAAAGAAAGGGTTGTAAAGAGCATAACCAGAGAGATCATCCTGGATCTCTAACCCAAGAACATAGAGAAGATGTTACATCTTCCAAGAGAAGATTAGTTCATTAGATTGACCTATCACCAAGTAGAAAGATGGTATAGGGAAGATGTAGAGGAAGCTTCCGAAATCATCTAGTCCTCATACCTTATTAAGAAGACTCCTCTAGGGTGTAAAGAAGGAAAAGTGGACATGATGAGGTGTTACATGAAGGAAGATATTGGATATTCTATCATATTCTTGAGTAGAGTCATGGGGTTGCTAGCATCGAGACATCTGAATGTATGGATGGTGTATTTTATTGAAACTATCAAAGCAGCAGAGATGCCAATTGATTGTGCTTCCATTCTTAGTGAGAACTTGGGTGAGAAGTTGGTGGTAGTTAAGAATAACTGAAAGTTCTATATGACATCATATTTGGTATACTTGTTAGCTACAAGGGTGACAAATTATCCAGGATTGTTTAAAAAGAGCAACCAATACTTTGAAGATTAAGGTTCCTTTAAAGGTTGTACAACAAGATACTAAAGATTCCCTTAATCCATTATTCAATACGGACAAGATTGATGATCGACCCATTATGAATGCTAAGGTTGATAAGGAAGAAAACTTAGATATCAATCATAGGGCTAGGCATGTCATCAAATTGAAAGAGTATTGGATCAAAAGAGCTTTCAAATTGGATCCAATTCCTCCAGAATTAGTCTTCCGTGCTCAAGCCTACCCAACAAGAGGTCAAGGAGCTAAGGTTACCATGCCTATATTTATAGATCAGTCCCATGTAAGGCTGGAAATAGTGCACCAACTTGACAAAGAAGATGAGTATTATAGGGCTCGGAAAGGTAAGGGAAAGAGAGAGAACTTCTCCCAAACAAGCTGAGCCAGAAGAGGAAGCAACTCAAGCACTACATAGCTAGGGGTAGAAAATACACAAGGGTCAGAGAATATTGAAGCTACGCAAGCCCAAGACAATCCAAGTGCCACCAACTGAACAAGGGCAACGAGGAGTTGAAACTAAAGTGCAAGAGGTGTCTCCACCACAACAAGAGGTACAAGCCTCCCCATTTGCTCCTAAGAAAAGAAAGATCAAGACTCTAGTAAAGGGGAGAAAAAAGGTAATTAGGAGAGTGATTCATTTCCCATTAGTCTCAAAAGTTATTCTAGAAGAAAGAGAGTAAGAAGAGGATGATGCAGATGAAGAGGATAACCTCTCTTTGAATTGAAGGACTAGTTTTGCTAGATCCACGAAATTGAAATGGAGAAGAAGCTCCACGATTACATCACCATCCATTCTTGAGCAACCTATTCAATCTAAAACCTCTAAGGATGAACTATAGCAATGGATAGATGATTAGGATGTTGAGGGACTTATGTCTTCAGGATGTTAGATTTTGATTTTATGTCCATTGACACTGAATTGGTGGGAGACAAAATAAGAGATACTCCAACTAACCAACCTCAATAGAAGGATTGGAATTAGTTTCCACCTTAGATATAAGGACTTGAAATAGCTTCACCATCACTAAATCAAGTTACATTTTTTGTAGATCAAGGATTAGCCACTCCACTTCCTCCAAACAATGAAGAAGAACATGTTGAAGCTGAACAAAAGGAAGAGACATAACAAGTATTTGCCAATGAAGTGTCAAAGGAAAGATAAATAAGTGAGTATCCTTAGCAAACTTCCCAAGACATAGAGGTCAGAACTATGGACTCCATGGATATAGAGACTCTCGGTATGGATCTCTCGTGGAAGGTGAAGACTCTAGGGAGGAGTGATAAGGGGAGGAGCATAGCAGAACAAATTCCTTTGTCTTCAAAAGGAAAATCTTTGATAGAACATGTTCCAAGATGGTTGAGAAAAGAAGTCATTAGAAACAAAAGTTAGCAATTCACTACTTAGGAAGATGATAGGATGGAATTGATTGAAATTCTCAAGAAACCTGAGTCACCACCAAAGGATGCATTGGCATTAGCCTTCATCATGAGTGATTAGAATCAAGATTATTTGCACATGTTGCTATCCCTTCTCTACATACAAATGTTGAAGAATTGACTTCAAGAGATTATCAGATCAAGGAGGTCATGCTTGGGAAATCTATGTTGGACACGGCTAAGTTGATGGTGACAACATGAATTAAAGAAGTGTTTAGGCACTTAGAATAGGATGGGGTAGAATTGATAACACTTTGGAGACTAAATGAGATCTTAAAAGGATATCTAAGGGAAGTGTTTGGTCCCCTAGATACTAAAAATCCAAAGGAGAATTTGAATGGAGCATTGGAGAAAAGGGATAAGGAGACAATGAGGTTAGATCCATTTTTGAGAGCTTGTCAGCAATGGAGAGAGATTTTTGAGGAAAAAGGTGTACAAATTATATAGGGGAATTTGAATTTTCTACACCGTATGCAAGATAATGAAGATAGGCTAGTGGCCATTTTGAATTAAGCTTTTGGTTTGATGGACGAAGTGCATACATGGCGAAAGGACTTACAAGCACTATAGTAAATCAAAGGCCAAAGGTATTAGATGTTAATGGAAGTATATACAATGGAAGAGTTAGATAAGATTGATGATTGGATAGAGAAGATTGTGAATGGCAATAAAAGTAATGGAGACATTACATGTGAAAATTCATAAGCTCAAGGATCAAACCCAAGAGCAAATTTTGGAGGTAGAGAAACATTATAGTGATGCGTGTTTAGAAATTTTTGAGGATGATGCAAGGGATAAATTGATAAAGGAGGAGGTACTAGTTGAGCACTTTTGGAAGACTTTAGAAGATTCTAATGATGATGACATCAAGCAAGCATTCAAAATGGAAGAAGCATTATTAGATTTCGATGTAAAACTCAGAGATTTTGCAGAGACTCACATCAAGATGGATAACTATAGGAAGAAAGTGAAGGATAAGTATGAGGCCTTAGATTCACCAAATGAAGCTCTAGGACTACTAAGATCATTGAGAAATTCAAGGGAAAACACCCAGACATAGCTCTGGTATAAAGGGGAGCAAAACCTAGAAGCTAGAATTTTAGTTTTGACACTTGGTAAAATTTTGCATTTTTGGAACCTACTTCCAAGCTACGCAAGTGCACAAGGTGCACTAGGTGCATAGGTGCACTTTTTCAGTGGTGTTTTGGAAGATTTGTAAGAATCTAGAGGTGTGTCGATAGTTAACTACCAATTCTAAATTTAGAGCTTTCCATGCATTAGAAATGCCTTCTAACATTAGTTTAACTCCTACATACACCTAGTAAAGATGAAGCTTCTATTTGTGGCACCTCCAGAGACTCCTACATCATCTAAAAGCTTTCTTCTTCTTATTTTCTCATGCTTTCTTTGTTTTAAGACATTTAAAGGCTCATGCATCCAATTAATGATATAAATATGGATGAAGTCCTATTGAGCACTAGTTGGAGAGTTAGTTTGTACATAGATAGATTTGTTTTATCAGTTTAGAAGCATATGATTGAATAAAGATATCTCTCACTCTCAACACAAATTGAGGAGAAGATTTCTTATAAATTTGGGAATGTAATATGTATTCAAGACTGCCATTATTTTGATGCAATAATATATGCTTTTGGTGCTCACATTTGGAGTGTAGTGATTCTTGCCTAAGTGTGTTATGTTTTGTGAATATATGTAAACAGAGTGTAATTGAGTCAATAGTTTTATTGTGTTATTTTTGGTTGTGCAATCTTTTAATTTTGGTGTTTTCTATGGGTCTACAATTTTTTTTGATGTACTTAGTTCGAGAAGAGATCACCATATTGTTCCTACATAGCTTTTCGTCTCGCATGAGCATACTTTTTGTGGCCTTGCAATTTGATGAAAAGTGAAACATCTTACCGTTATTTAATTCCCACTGAAGATTGCACAAGTGGAATTAAGGAAGCATTTCTCCTATTTTCATTGGTTACTGACTTATTGTTTCAAAGGCTTAACTCGCAGACATGTTGTTTTCATAATTTATGTCCATTAGGATTTTAATTTTCATGTTATTTGCTTAAATTTTTTGTTACCCCATCTTCGTTATTTTCTTTACTAACCCCTTGCTTAAAATTAGGAGTTCATATAGTTGCATTGTTAGATTGCATTCATCATAAAACATAAAAATACAAAAAAAAAAAAAATATTTTGTGTGTTTCATTCTTTTGAAACAACAAGCAGATTCAAAATCTTATCCAAATTGATTAGAACCAACAAAGGCCTCCATGTGAAAAAATACATTTATTTTCAATTGAGTGGATTCTAGTAGGTTGCAAGATTAGCTGAAACCTTGGATTTGATCCTAGATTAACTTTTCAAGAGAGGATTTTGAAAGGATTCCTATCATTAAGCATCGTGCAAAACGAAAACTCAAAAAAACCCTGTAGCCACTTCTAAAGAATTGTGGGAAGTATTCTGTTTGGAATAAAATCTTGATCATAATTAGAGTGCAAACATAGAAAATAGAAGAATTTTTTTTAAAAAGATTGCATAAATACATACCACAGAAGAGAACAAACTTAAGTGATCATATATTCAAGGAGACAAGAAGAAGAAAAAGATCCAAATGATGAATCAATTAAACCCAACCTCAACAAAGCCAAGAATAATATAGATTCATTAGGATTACCTTGCAATATGGAAGGTATAGGAGCTCCTTTATGTGGTAAAAAAAACAAAAAAAAGAGGAAGAAAAACTCTAGTTGGTTGAGAGTAGTAACTAGTAAAGAAAGCAACCAAAAAATATTCATGAAGTGTTAAAAGATGGGAAGGGGAAGATCCTTCCCTCAAAGAAATGAGATTCACTACATGGAATGTTAGGGGACTCAATCCCCCTAACAAAAACAATTTTCTAAAGTACAACCTAACCTTACTGGAATCTAAATTAATTTTAATACAACAAACAAAGCTAAATAAGACAAAGGGAGAAAAGTTAAGTAGGAAACTTGGGGTATGGAAAATGATCTAATAGAATTTGAGGGAGCTTCAAGTGGCATAGGTATCATTTGGAATCCTAGGAAATAAGAATATAGTAGATTGGCAGTAAACAATAACTGGATGGTGGGGGAACAAAAAGCTACAAAGATGATCTACAATTCATTCTGATTAATGTTTATGGTCCTACACCAACAACTAGACAAAAGGCCTTGTGGAATGAAACAAGTACTTTTATAATAAATAAAAAACATAGCACAGATCTTATTTTGAATTGGTGGGACTTTTATTGCTATCTTAAATCTAGATGAAAAAACTGGAGGATCACAAGTTATATCTCAAGTTATGAATGATTTCAAAGAGTGAATCATAAAATACATTCTAATTAATTATCCCCCAACATATGGACGTTACACATGGTTTAATAGGAGAAAGAAATTTTGCTAGATTATAGAAAAAGTAGATAGATTCATCTTCAGAGGGGGCCTTAGAGATTTGACTTACACAATTCAATCCTCAATTCTACCTAATGCAGGTTTAGATCATTATCCTATCAGATTAGAAATTTTAGTTTAGCAAAAGTCTTCCATGAATCCATTCAAATGTAAAAATATATAGTTCCAAGGTGAAAAGTTTATGAAACTCGTAAAGTAATGGTGGTAAGAAGGGAATGTTGAAGGATCAAGAATATTTTGTTTTGCCTCTAAACTAAAAATATTAAAGGAAGACATCTTAAAATGGAACAATAATCACTTCAATATTATATTCAAAGAAAAGTCAAAAAAAAGGAAGAAGTAAAAAAACTTAATAAAAATATCCTAAAAGACGGTTTAGGTAACAACAACTTCATAAAAGAAAAAGAAGTACTAACCAAACAATAATCTATATTAGCTAACGAAGAAATCTTTTGGAAAAAAAAATCAGGGGAAACATGTCTTTCAGGTGGTGGTCACAACACTATTTTTTTTCATAACAACATTATAAATAATAGGAACATCAACAAAATATTAGAAATCAAGGATGGACAAGGTAATATAATAGAGAATCCAACACACATAGCAGACATATTTTTAGTACTATACTAATATTCTTAATAATTAAGAAAACACAAACTTAAGAGTTCATAATACGATGTTAAATTCAATCCCAAGACTAATATCTAGTGAAGACAACAA
Source organism: Cupressus sempervirens (assembly GCA_028749045.1). Classification (NCBI taxonomy): domain Eukaryota; kingdom Viridiplantae; phylum Streptophyta; class Pinopsida; order Cupressales; family Cupressaceae; genus Cupressus; species Cupressus sempervirens. The sequence goes on from CM053792.1 coordinate 741,386,888, forward strand.
ATTCATAAACAAAGTTTTTTCTAAAGAAGAAATCAAAATTGCTCTGGTTAATCTTAATCTAGACAAATCTCTAGGCCTAAATGGGTTGCAAGCATTATTTTCTCATAAATGTGGGACATTTTGGGTGAAGATTTATGGAGAGCTAAGGAAGCCATGAGAAATTTGGGATCATTGTTAGCAAAAATCAACAACACAATATTGGCTTTTATTCATAAAAAAACTATTCATGAAGAACCAAGAGATTATCCACCAATAGCCTTATGTATCACAATATATAAAATTCTATCCAAAGCAATTGAAAATAGACTTAAGATAGTATTGCCTGAATTAATTTTGGAAGAAAAAATATGATTTATGCCCAATAGATCAATACTAGATGGTATTATCATGATTCAAGAAGTTATACACTCCTCTCAAATTAATAAAGAACCATGCATGCTCATGAAACTAGACATTCAAAAAGCATACAATAAAGTAGACTAGATATTCTTTTGCAAGACCCTAGAAGATTTTGTTTTTGCACATCAATGGGTTAATCTTATTTTCAATTTCATAGCAACACCAAAAATTGCATTACTAATCAATGACACCCTAGAAGGTTCTTTTAATATATCAAGAGGCATAAGACAAGGGGATCTAAATTATCCCTTCTTATTTATTATAATGGAAGAATCCTTTGGAAAAGGAATTAAAAAAGCTCAAGAGGAATCTTGTTGTTGGAAATATAATGCAAACTAGGTGATTGAGAGAGAGTTGGGGGAGGGTGGGGGGGCGGTGAATCGGGAACTAGTTAAACTTCTTTAACTTAATCCACTTTGTTAAGTTGTCTAATCTACTTGCATGCAAGAAATATAAAGCAGTAAAGCAACAACACCATAACACAATATTTGGTAACCTAGAAACCCTCCAAGTAGAAAGTAAAACTAGGGTGGGGATGACACCCATAATGCTTCAATACTGCAATAATAAAGTTGGTCTATTAAGGCTTACAATTGATCACTTCTGGTGATCTTACTTACTTAAGAGTAATAAGGACTATTAGATCCACCTTGTGAAAGGATTTATACAATAAAATTAAGTATGTACTTTGTTAGGAGTTTTTGAAAAGGACTATTAGGTCCACCTTGTTAAAGGATTTGGGACTAATGCACGTGTTAGAATGAATTAGTGGATTGATCTTTGAAATGCAACTATGATTGTTGATGAAAATCCTTTGAAGTAAACTGATCACTTGACTTTGATAGATGGGTCTCTTCCTTTCCTTATGTTGATTATGGCCTTCTAGATATATTACTCTTTCATTTTTTCTTAATGCTTGAATGATAATACAAAAATGATTTTTTTTTTTGGATAAACAAAATTCCTTAAACTTATATCAATACAAATAATTCCTTCATAGGTTGGCTACAACATAATCTTTTCCAAAAATAATTACCAAGTCGGCTCAGTGTTGTAACTCAGGTCCAATGACTTAGTCGAGCGATGCTAAAGACACTCGGGCAACACTATCACCTTGGCTAACTCTAGCACTTACTTGATACTACATGCTCAGTTTATACTGATCTCTTAGTAGACACTTCTAACTTGGTTCACATTTCTCTTCCATATTTATTACTATCTTGGAAAACTCTTCTAACTCAGTTCTCATTGGAGCTCGGCAGACACTATCAACTTGGTTGAATCTGCAACTAGTTGACACTGCTTACTTCATGCAAGGTTAACACTAACTTCTTAGTTACTTTATGAGCTCAGTTAACACTACAGACTGGTGACTTGGTTACTATAGTATTTCCATTATGACTAAGTGTTTTGACACTATTAATATCTTTCAATGAGATTAACTATCTCGCCCTTTGGCATTAATGAAAAAATAGTTATCATACACATGATCTGAAATCAAAATTTCTTTACTCAAACTCCCCCTTTGAGTATCCTCTATTTTGTAGCTTAGTTTGCATTGAAGACCTACAACTCGATTTGAACTAAAATTCTATTTTTGATTTTTCAAAATTATTTTTTTATGCATTTTACATATCTTCCTTTTTCTACATGTTTACTCCTTCCTATACATATCTACCTTTACATGTGTATAGAAATATGCATTACCTATAATTTTGCTTTATATGCTTTCCCCTTGGTATATGTTACCCCTTATTTTTGTTACAAATGCAAAAAATTTACAAGGTCATGCCGAAATGAGAAAGAAAATCATGGCATATCTTCAAAATCACAGGCAAATTCTTATCCTAGTTATCCATTCTCTTCTACATAATGTCCATGTGGGAAAGTATCATACCTTTTATATCAACTAATGTTGCCCTTATTCTAACTTCTTCCCTTAGCAATTTTGCTTGAAGATCTATAAAAAATCTAGTTTTTATAAAATGATTGGAACTGAAACTTGGATTGAGTGCCTACTGATTTGCATTATCCTTCAAGTCCATTGCAAATCTTGACCAGATTCTCTTTTATTTCCTTGGTAAAGTTAGTGGAATCACTCAACTTTACAAATAAAGATACAACATTATTTGCAATATTTTCTAATGTAGAAATCAAAGTAGATAATTCTACTTAATCAATGGCTATTTTTTGTGCTACATTCTCTAATACTTTATTCTCAAACTTCCTTTCAGCTTTTGTAAGGAGTTTGTCCTCCCCATCATTGTCCTCATTGAACTGCTAAACAATATCAATCAATTGATCAATGATAGGGGATTTTCATTTACCTCTATAGATAGATCATTCACAAATCTTTCTTTGATTTCCTCTAGAACTTTACTTCTATCTCTTTCAACCTTTAGCCCTTTTCTTCCATAAGTCTCTCAAAATATTCATTTTCTTAGTAAATAGATTGGATTGGTCCCAGATTGGGATTACAATGTCTTCATCTAGATCTATGCTATCAAATATCTTCACTTTACCTTTTCTCTTGGCAGTTGAATAAGGAATGATCTCTTTTCCTTTGTCAACTAAGTCCTTATGCTTCTGCTTGGTTGAGACTATGGGAGCCTATTACATGGTTGCCTCTGAGAGAGATCTTGGTGAAGGTGTAATAGTCTTCACTTCACTTCTCAATTGAACTGAGTTCAACTCAATGAATTTTTCTTATCCTCCTCTTTGCTTTTGAAGTCATACTTGAAGTATTTAAATCCTACCATACCCCTTCCTTCCTTTTTGTTTTACATTTTTTTCTCAAAGGTAGGGGTTCCCTCTTCAAAGAGATAATTGGCATGTTTTTTTCATCTGCATCATCCTCATCCTCATCTTCTAGCCTTATTTCTTCCTTGGTTTCCTTGGCTTTGAGGTAGTAATCATAGGAGTAGACCTTGTTGATTTATTTGATGGAGGTTTGGATGGGGTTTTTACCTTCTTCTTGGGAGGTTCCTTTGCCTCTTCTTCTTCATCACTTTCCTCTTCATCTTCTTCTTCATCTTCCTTTTCTACATTATCACCCTTTCCTTCGGTGAGCATAAGAGGTGAATCTCATTTCCCAAGTTTCTTCCCAATGTTCTCCACCCTCTTCTTTCCTATCTTCAGAATTTGAGGAATCTAAATCTCAAGTGAAATTTGTGTCTTTGCTTCCTCATATGTCCCAAAATAAGTAGCCAAGGGGTCTATATACTCATTGATGAGAGCCTCAATAATGTTTTTTGTTTCATCAATATCTATCTCATATGCTAGAGGTTTTACCCATCCAATCCTAGGTCTGACTACATGTATATGAACTCTGTCACAGTCAACTAGTAAGCATATATCTTGCTCATAATCATATACAAGTTTCTTAGGGATCTTAAGCCTACTTTGCATCCTTTCCTTGAAGTTATCAAAGTAGACATCCATGATGCTTTCAAAGTTCTCACCCATCTCATTTATGAATTCATTAATCTGGTATAATATTGGAGTGTCTTTCTTCCAAATAACATTTCATTTCAAAGGAAATAATTTCTATACATAAAAGATCAAATAGACTAAGAGCGAACCAAACTTACATGAGTTATTCTTGAAGGCCCGAATGCTCTCCATTTTCTTTCTTAGCTAGACATGTTGAAGCTCTACTAAGTCAAAATACAAGTTCTTCTTCACTACCTTGTATGCTAGGTCCACAATCTCACATGACATTCTATTTTCAAGATTGAATTATAGATTTTGTGTGCAATAACATGGATGTCAAACTTGATTTCCACATTATTCACATTGTTCATCTTCATACCTCTATCATCTCATTCATTTAGGGTTAGTTGTTATAGTTCTGCCTGATCTAGGGTTTTAGTAATCTTTGACCTCTCTATCATTGGATACCCTATTATCCAATGAATCATCTTCTTTGTGACGGGATAAGTTTTCTCTAGCTAGAATGACATGTTTTGGACTCAGCTTAGTATAAGCCTTATCCATTTAATTTTAAAATTCCTTGGCATGTCGATGATGTAGGTCAAACCATTGACCTCCAAATTTTTTTTTCTAGATTCAACACATCATTATCACACAATGCACCATATGCCTGATCTAGCTCAAGATTGCCTAGTTCTTGAATAGAGAAATGATAAAATGAGCTAATGTCATGAATGAGAAGTACCTTTGGGGGATTTATGAGTGAGATCCTTGTGGATCCTTTTCCTCAAAAGTTGCTAGATATAGCTAGAATTTTGGAGGAATACGGTCAAAACTCTTCACCAATATTCTGAGCCCTTCTTGACTTTTGCACTGGAAGATGTTGCCATGATACTCAGTTGATGAAGGACTTGAAGATGTTGACTTTGCCTAAGAATTTCCTTCAAAAAACTTGTGCTTAATCACTTTGGGGGCTCAAGGAATGTTGCACTCTTTAGAAAACTCTAAATTTGTAGTGAAAATGAAACTATGGTTTCTATTTTTTTACCGATTTTTCAATTTTATGGCTCAATTGATGCTTGGTACCTAGCTAGGTAAAAGAAGCTCAGTTTGGTTTTCAACCCTTGAATGCTTAGATAATACTAACTAACCATGCTTGGTTGATTCATTGACTATGTCCAGTTTACTCATGCTCAGTTAGGTCTAAGGAGTGACTCGATTAGGACTAATAGCTTGGTTAGGCCTAAGGAGTGACTTGGTTAGAACTAACAACTCAGTTAAGTCTAAAGACTTTCTTTTGTCCAAGTGCATCTAATATGTTGATTTGAACTTTTGTGCTTAGATGACTGGAACTAATGTAGAATATCAATTTGATCATAGTTCCAATGGTCTCCTTGCCTATTCAAGTAGAGATAATTGAGTCACCGAATTCATTACTTTGGGTGTCAATAACCTCATCAATTTCACTCAAATTCTTTGGAGATTTCCTCACCCATTGTTACTTCATTTGAGTCTTGATCTTATCAGCCTTTGATTTCTTTTAATCTTCAAATTTACCTCTATTCATGTAGTTCTTTGCTATATGAGCAAGTTCTTTGCATACATAACATCTTTTGGTAGGATTTCTTTTTCTGAGGTGATTCCTCATGCAATTAGCTCCAATGTGTCCAAACTCTCCACATAGATAACATCTATGCCATGTATTGTAATCCCAACAGAAGATTGCTTTAACTAGTTCTTCAGTAGGATTCTTGTTCTTGGTTCTGAACTCTGAAGATTCATGACCTTGTTTGTTGCATGTGTAACATTTTCCTTCAAACTTAGCTTTCTCTGTGCATTCACTTGCTCTATGTCCATATTTGTTACAACTATAACATTTTCCATTGAACTTTGACTTTCCATTGCTCCAACATTTGTTTGAAGTATGTCCTATCTTTCCATAATGATTGCATGTAGGTCTTTTATTGTTTTGAACTCCTTGTTGTGATGAATCTCCTTGTTCAATGTAGCCCAATCCTACTTTCCCTTTGTGTCTATTCTGAGATATTTCAACCAACTAATCCATGGTGATCTAATCAGTCTTCCATTGGTTTCTCTTTCTACTCTAAGTTCATTCATGAGTCTTTCATTTTTTGTCCTTAGATTGGTGACTTCTTGATTTGGATTATTCAACTAATTTTCCATATCTACATGATGTAGTGAAAGTTGGTGGATTTCTTTTTCTTTTTCTTCTAACTTGGTGTTTAGTAGTATTTTGTCTTCTTTTTCCATGTTTTTTTCATTTTCAGCTTGGTTCCTTTGTTACATTACTTCACATATCCTGACTGAATGAATCTCCAATTTGCTTTTCAATTTTCTAACTTCTTCTTGAAGAATAAAGTTCCCTCTAAGTAGATCTTCTATTGGTGCATCTGCTTCATATAAACTTCTTTTTGGAAAATATCTTCAATTCTTTCTTCTATGTAGATATTGGCATTCATCTTTTCTACCAATTATTTTATTCTTTTTATGGATTGAGAGAGTTGATCCTTTGTTTCTAATTGATTTGTTCCATTGCCGCATGTAGATACAACTTTTCATTTTCTAGGGATGGAAAATATAGAGTTAAAAATAAGTACAAATTAATCACAAAATCTTAAGTATAGGATGACATACAAATTCTTCTAGCCCTTTAATGGGATCTAGTATGCTTTCCAAAAGAAGGAATCTTCTATGGGAAACCTCCCAAATCAAGATTCTTACAGCGAATAGATTAATGAAAATGGGTTTTGAGGGACCATCAAGATGTCCTTTATGCAAAAACAATTCAAAAATAGCAAAAAATGAGCTCTATAACTTTCCATTTGCCAATATATGTTGATAATGGTCATGCAACAAACTTAACTAGAAAATGGCTCTTCTAATTAATCTTTGGGACCATCTCAAGAATTGGCCCAAGGATGGGCATTCCAAAATCCGTAATAGCCTATGGAAGATTTCCCCATTGACATTATTATGGGAAATTTGGAAAGAAAGAAACTATAGAATTTATGTCAATGAATAAATGTTGATACCTTCTTTCCTAAACAAAGTAGAAGCTAGCATCATTTTTTATTGTTATCATTCTTATTGATAAAAGGTTGAAGCCTATAGATTAATATATTAAATAAAATTACAAAATTTTCATTCAAATGGGAACTAGTTGGAAAGAATGGAGAAAGAAAACCTCTAGTCTTACCTGAGACCCAAGGTCCTATACTTTACAAAGAATAAAAGAGGCATACCCAATTGCTTTACCTACTTGAGAGGTTGTTTATTCTTACAAATACTCAAATATGACATCTTTACAAAGATTTCCCTTTATATCAGGATGCTCATGTTCCTATTTGTATATTTTACATCCTTAAATTGTTATAATTTGTTAAATTTGTGTTATTTTTCCCATTATTTGATATGAATCTGGTATGTAGAGTTGTCCATGTGCAAATCATGCTTCTAGTCCTTCCTCATCCTATAGAGTTACAAGTTTGCCAAGGGAACATCTTTCTTGGCCAAGATCTTTGTTAGTATCTTTCATATCAAGGGAGAAAGTAAATGAACAAAATATTCCTCTAATTATATCTAAATATGACCATATGAGAAATAGAGATTTTAACAACTTGAGTTAATTGTTGTTAGATTGAGAATTTCATTAGTCTTGTTTTAAGTCTAGGGGATCTTAATGATTTGAATGTGTTGGAAACTTACAACTGGAACAATTGGTTTTTTTTTCATTGATGTTAAATCTAAATGTCATATATATTTGATTAATGAAGAGGATTTGAGAAGTTGATCATAACTATAGCACCTAGAGGAAAGTTTGAAGTTGTGAAAAGGGAGTTACAATGGACATTTGATTAGATAGACTTTGATAAAGCAAAGTAAGTGTTTATGTTTAGAAAGCTAAGCTAAGTCGAGAAGAAGGGTAAAATACTAAGGAGTGCTAAGTAATGCTAGTGTCAATCAAGCTATAGTTAGTGTTGAGAAAATCTATTGTTGATCGATCATTAGTATTGACTAAAAAAATTAGTTAATGCTGAGCCAAAAAGCTTTACAGCAACCGAGTATTTCAATGATGACCAAGTGTCACAATTTAGAGATTGTTAAGTGACAGTAAGAGAATAAATTCAAGGAAATAATAAGATCAAGCCAGCTCAATTGATTTCTTGGGATATGTAAATCACATTGAAGATAAACTTAATGAGTTGGATCATTAAATTCAAGGAGAAGATTAGGTAAAGACCTAATAGATAGATTCTAGAGAAGTTTCTAGAGGATGATCAAGAAGATGGATAGATACATTGAATCAAGTTGAACCTAATCATAAACCCTAATATCTATAGTAGAAATGGAAAATGGTAAAGCAAGAATTGCCTATTTGGAGAGGTACAAAGTTGAACAAATTATCGAGAAAATCAATCAAGAGATTAAGAGATTAAAGAAGTGCAAGTGCAAGGCACATACATACAAAGGTGGGTCAAAATTAGATGAGAGTGTGAGTGATTGTGAAGCTAAAGAAAAAATCATACAGATATGATGTTTTTATGGATAAGTGAATTAGAGTAGAAGGCTTAAGTGTTGATGAGAAGAGTGGACTGATTACTTCAAGGGTGTCCAAGCAAATCAAGATTAGAGATGTCAATAGAAGGCTTATTAGTAAACCAACATAAGGACCAAATAGGGATCTAAACCTAAAAAAGTGACTTATAATCATATATCAAAACCTGTTGTTTTCTCTCTTATCATTGTAATCAGTTTGTATTGAAATCCTTTTAATAGAGGTTGACCTAATAGTCATTTAAAGACTTAATAGTCTATGTAAATCCTTTATCTAGGTGACATTCTAAATGAAATGATCAAAGTCCTCTTACAAGGCCACTCCTAATAGGGTGATTAAATCCTCTAACCAGGTCACATTTAAAAGTGTGTTTTGTAACCTTTAACAAGGTTGGCTCCTAACAAGGCTCACTTCAAAAGAGTGACATTTTGCTGGTGGTTTTTTCCCAAATTGGGTTTCCACATAAAATCCTAGTGTCAAAATGGTGATGAATGTTTTATGTGTGTTTACATTCGATAATGTTTTCATTATGCAATTCAAATTATGTTTATGATAATTTTACAGAAGAGATTGAGCAACAACAGGATTCAAGTGGTGCATATTGAGCTTAAGTAATTGATCCACCCCCACTCTTAATTATTCTAAACATTTGTAATCAAAATTTGTAGACATTTTATTTGGCTATATTTGTTAGTTTGATCTTTGAATTTATGCATTAAAATATAAATTTTTTTAGATCATGTGATATTTACATTAATGTAGTGTTTTGATTATTTATTTTTAAACTAATATCTTACTTAGTTTGCATTAACTGATTATGCTTTATGTAATGCCTACCCCTAGTTTACTTTTCATGTCATATTGCCAGATTCTTGTAGGCCAGTTTTATGATTATTTTTTATGATTAGTGGTACTTGGTTACTTAATGTGTTTGTAAGTTATTTCATACTTGGTTGATATACTTGATGAGCTACTTGATATCTAGTAATTTCAGATGTTTATGTTTATCCTTCCGATGAATGATATATGTATGTTCATTTAGTGATTTTCAATTATTTCATGATGATAGATAGAAAGATGATTTATAAATAGCTTCTATGGTTACTTATCCCATCCTTGCATGTGTATGGTGTACTTGTATGCTTTACTTTATGATTGACATTTCTGATGTGGTTGAGGGAGGGAGTCATAGTCACCTGCTAGTTGGGATCTACATGATACACCACTTCACACCATTTCCTATTGAGTTTAGGTTATATGTGTATGTACATGCTCAGATTTTATGCAAATTGTAGGTACTGGGTATTGACTTCCCTGAATTGCCAAGATGAGCATGCCCTACCATAGTATCTCAATGGTAAAATAGGGGAGATAATTCTTGAGTCAAAATCCTAACCCTAATCAATTTTCCTAGAAAGTAGGAAAAGCATCTAAGTTATTTACCCTTTCAAATTCATCGAGTGACATGAATTCGTGATTTTGACCCTTGAGTTTGATCTAGTTTTCTATACTTTATATTGGGTTTTCGTACTTAATTTTATGGGTCTGTTGTGATTTTCAGTTATAATTAAATCAAATTAAAAGATAATTTTACGATTTAATTTAACGAAAAATTTATAAAGAAAATTCAATATTTAATTATATTTAATTAATTAAGTTTAAAGATTTAATTAAAGTTCTAATTTTGGCGTAATCATATTTATTTAATTTAATAATAATATATTTAGGAGTTTCATTTTTATAATAAACTCTAAATATTATTATTAGTTAAATTAATGAATATTTTATTTAAAACATCTCGGGATTTAATAAAAGAGAGAAAGGAATTGATTTAATAAAGTTATTTTAATTAAATTGCAAAAAGGTTGCACATAAAAATTAAAAATAAAATAAAATAATTAAGAAAAAGGTTTTGCGTGATTGCAAAATCAAAGCCCTAACAAGAGAAAACTCTTTATTAAAGAATCAGAGCTCATTTCTCCATACACAAGTTTGGAGGAGCCAATTTCTGAAAAGAGGGTTTCGAAAGAAAAGGAAATTATTTGTGAGTTTTGTACATTTAGTCGCTTAGCATCAAATCCAAGTAAGATCTTGTGGATTTTGTGCAATAGTTTCATTCTTTGAAATATCTGTCTTCTTTGTATTTGTGGATCTGCATTCAGAATTTAATTTGGGTTCAAACCCTTGTTTGTGTAATTATTATTTTTCATTTCGAAAACGTATGTGAAAAAATTTGAGATTGGAAACCTTGTTTGATGAATTTGGGGATTTGTATTTGGCTTGTTAAAATCAGGATGGGGGTTTGGAGAAGAAATCAAAATTTGATATGAAAAATTCAATTGGTTGTTTATGTGTTCCTATTAGATCTATTTCATAAAATTATTAAAAATAAATAAATAAATTTGTTTGGAAAACTCAATGAAACTTTAGGTTAATTTCTTTTGGGTTCCCTGGTGAGGCGTTAATCTAGTATCAAAGCCCAAGTTTTTACATTGGGAGCTCTGGGTATATTGGAACATTGCTAGTTGACAACTAGTTAAATTAAAATGAAACTTAAACAATTTATTTATCTATTGCAACTTGAACACTTTGAACTTCAGACTATTGAAGTTGATGATAATAAGCCCCACATCTCCCAAGAATCACTTGCATGCAAACACTTGTCATAGAAAGAGAGAAGAAAAAACTATGGAGGTTGGAATTTCCAGATCCATAGATGAGATATTCTTGATAAGCAAAAAGAGAGACTGCTATTATCAAAAGTGAATTAATAAATTGCAAAGAGAGATCATCCTTATAAAGGAGATCAAAACCCTAATAGGTAAATATCCTAGGTTGCATAATAATGATTAATAAAAGAATTAATTATTATATACCTAAAGTTTAGCTAAAGTAAACTAGAGGTGATAAGTTACTTAATAATTAAATCAAAATGATTTAATTAATAAGGCAATATCTTATTACTCTAACACCCCCCCTTAAGGTAAACTTAGGGAGTAGCTAAAAACTTAGAAACTACTACTAAAAGTAAATTTGGGTCCCAGCAACAAGGCTTGATGAGGTACCTAAGCACAACCAAATCTCTAAAAAGAGGAGAAAAAGAGAAAACCATATGAGAAAAACCCTACTCCAAAAAGAGATGGGAATAGTGTTGAAAAGAACTAGTGAAGGACTAAAGAAGCCTCCAAACTAGGGAATGTCCTAGAACATAGGAACAAAAGATGGTCACGAAGAACACCACTAAAGTGTGAAGCTACAAACATTGTCAAATTGTTGATATGAAGAACCTCCACTGTATAGAACATGATTAGGTAGAGAAGACTAAGTCTAAAGAGTTGATCAATCAAAGATGGAAGGTATCTTCACAATCTCCAAAAATAGGAATGAAAGAAGGTCTATATGGTAAATGATTCATCTCAGCGAAACTTATAGGTTTCCAACTACTGCAATTGCCTAGTACATATGATCAAATACTAAATACATAGCTCACTCCATCAAACCAAGAAATAAATAGAACCAACATAACCCCCTATAATGGTAAGAGGTAAGACATGAACACTGAAAATGAATGCAATATCTCCTACAAAAAGAAGAACTAGGAACATCGAGAGTGCAAAAGAAGTACAAACACCTATAATGGCATGTGTTATCAACACATCATGAGGCTAATGTCATGGAAGGAACACTCACTTGACAAACGAAGATGGCAAATATGGCCAACATGAAACCCCAAGGCACTTTATAATGTAGTGTGAGTACAACAAAACATAAAGATGTGCAAGATTTCAAAATACAATAGAGTGGCGCTTTATCTCAATGCATTTCAAAATTACTACAAAAGGATGTCAACAAATATCAAAATAAACATAAGGCTAATAAAATAGATAGTATAACACATGAAAAATTAGCTGAAACAATAGAGTCGATCCCTAGACTTGAAACAACCAAGATATCCATCAAAATGCAGAAAAGCAAAAAACTGAATGGGATGTGCCTACAATAGATTATAGAAAATAGAATGTCCCAAAATATGTCTCCTAGAGTGAAAAATAGAACCTTTGAATTTGATTGCATAAATTTGCAACTAAAAACATCAAAAATCCAAATAAATTACACCATCACGATAGGCTAGAAACTAGCTTTCCGGTGATATTTTTCTTGTGAAAAACTAAATCTAGATGAGCAAGTTATGACCAAAAAACCATAGGTAGGTCCAAAAAGCACTGGAAAAGCAAAAAAAAAATTGTTGCCTTGGGATCTGTGCTAGATCCAGAAGATATATTATTTCGCCTCAAATTCAACCAATGTCCAAATTGGACAAATTTTGATCTTTTGATCTTTTGGACAAATTACAACCTATATGTTGATATTTTGATCAAGTATTCATATGTATTGATGCTTAACTTTCAATTTTCCTTAGGCTAAATTTATCTTGATTTCCTAATTTGTGGTTTCACGATTTGAATAAGGATATGTGGTATTGATAATTATCTAGGATTGTCACTGTTTCCTTTTTTCCTACATTTAATTATATTATGTGTTTATGAATTGTGTTCAAATTTTTTGGCATGGATATCTTCTCCATCTGCTCCACAAATAAAGGGGAATGAATAGCTAAACAAGCTAAATATATAGTGGAAGTCTAAAATAATAATGCAAAATCAAAAGCTCTAATGTAAAGGTTGATTATGAGTTTAGATCTAGAAATTAAGAATTTAATCAATGAAGGTGATTCAGAAAATCACTCTAAATGCCATAAGAAAATGAGAGATTCCTAATTGGAAGCTTGGTTCGAAACTTGACTATGCTTTATTGTTAATAGACAAACTAAGAGAAGTAAAAGTCCTTTATATTTATAGAGAAGGAAACGAAGAAGCATACACTTTAGCGAACCTAGGTGAAAATGGAGAAGAATTATTTATTAAAAGAGAACTAATAACTCTTACATAAATTTAAAAATAATTAAATTAGGAAATATACTTTGAGAATCTTATGAGACAATAGAAAAAGATCAAAATAAAATTAAAATTTTGTAGTTTTAGTAAGGAAGAAAGCAAGCTATATTCACTAATAAGTGGATGATTTAATTTAGTAATTCGAAAGTCTAAAATCTCTTGGAATGGTCAAAATGAACACATTAGCAAATAACACACAATGAGAACTTTCAAATTCAATCAAGCTTAAATTATAGAAAAGAATTAACAAGACTTCTTGATTAAACAAATAGCTACTAGTAAAAAGAAACTAGATTATCTAAAATCCAACAAGAATTGTATATTATTGATTGGTTTTTTGACTAGTGTTTCTTGTGCACTAGAAGTTTTGATCATTCTTGCAGAGATTTATGGAGACCTCTTGCCTGATTATCAATAAACATTAGTTGTTCGAAGTAAAGAGAGGCACATAACTAGGCTCATGACTCAACCTATGTAAAAGGAATCATATTATCATTCAAACAAAATATAATGGAAGGAATACCTCCCTAAGACTCCAGTTATGATAGGGGCCAATGTATCTAATCTTAAGCTTTTCAAGATGGACAGTTTGCTACCCATCAAGAATTTAAAAACTGGTGTATGCCCCTTTTATATTTGTATTCTTGTATAGGACTTTGTCTAATACATATCAAAAATTCTAAACACCCTATCTTGTACAAGCTTCTATAATCTTCAAGTGATTGTCTAAATTTTTTTTGTCCAAAAATCTTCCTTTCACACAATCACCCCATGCTTAGTCAGACTTGAAAGAATTTTTGTGCAGAAATAGTATGTGTACTCCTAACCATGAAAAAAAGTGCAAAAATACTATCAATTATGTCCTCTCAACATTGTAACCCTTGTTGTATTTGAGAAACACAATTTGTCATTCTCAACTACCTCTATCTTCCACTTTAATTAGGGAAGCCTAGGTTTCCACCTTAGAGTACCAACCGACTCTTGCAATCAAAATTGGTAGTCAAATTGAGCGATTATATACAAAGTGTTGGGCCTACATTGCAGGAGATAAAGATGGCTAGTAGAATTGAGAGTAAAAACTGGTAAAGAAGGTAACCAAAAAAAGATACATGAAGTGTTAAAAGATGGAAAGGGGAAGATCCTTCACTTGAAGAAATGAGGTTAACTACATGGAATGTTAGGGGACTTATGCTTAAGAAAGGTGTCTTCTAAAACACATCCTAACCTTATGCAAATCCAAATTAATTTTAATACAAGAGATAAAACTAAATAAGACAAAGGGAGAAAGGTTAAGAAGGAAACTTGGTGTATGGAAAAATGATTAGACAGAATCTGAGGATGCTTCAGGTGGCATAGGTTAACTACTTGTATAAAAGGGCTTAGGGTTGGGTATTTTTCATAATGTGGTGATACGAAATTGGTTCTTGCGGCGGTATTGAGCTGTAAGGGATTACAGATTGTAATCAGGTTGTAATCACTGGATTGTAATAAGATCAGACTTGCTATTTGGTGGACGTAGCCCAGGGATTGGGTGAACCACGTTAAATCTTGGTGCCTTGTGTTCATTTTTGTGTGTTCTATTATTTTCTGTTATTGGTTATATTTGCATGTAGTTTTTTTTTCTGTCCATGGTTTATCCTAACAATTGGTATCAGAGCTTGGTTTTGGCCTGGTCATGGGTTCAAATCTCCCTGGTGCCTTCCCGACCCGCGTAAGCACCTGGTATGCGCGTCGAGGGGGAGATTGTTGGGTTATGCAACGCGCTCCCCTGCCCATAGGTGGTTAATTATGTGGTATTCCATGTTCACTAATAGTCATGGCTTTTGGTGCAACTGTAAATGGGCCCTACAAGTGGTATCAGAGCAAGGTTGTCTTTCCGTTATCCTCTACAGGAAAGTCTCACGGTTAAGTGGGAGTCTCACAGTTGAGTGGGAGCGATGGCAGATGAGGGTAAGTTGAGGGTTGATAGGTTTAATGGGCAGAACTTCCAGTTATGGAAGATGCAAATGGAAGACTATTTATATCAGAAGGATTTATGGAAGCCGTTGGAAGGAAAAGCCAAGAATCAAGGAACTATGTCAGAGGTTGAATGTGATCTTTTGGACAGAAAGGCACTCGAAAGCATTCGGTTATGCTTGGCACCATCAGTGGCATTTAATATTACAAAAGCAAAGACGACAGAAGATTTGATGAAAAACCTAGCGACATTGTATGAAAAGCCCTCCGCTTCAAACAAGGTATTTCTCATTAAGCGTTTATTTAATATGAAAATGGCAGAAGGTGGATCTGTTGTAGATCATTTAAATGAGTTTAATACTATTACTAGTCAATTATCTTCTGTGGGTATCAATTTTGATGAAGAAATTAGGGCTCTCTTGATTTTGTGTTCTTTGCCTGAAAGCTGGAATGGCTTGGTAATGGCGGTGAGTAATTCTGTTCCTAGATCTAGTACCCTAAAATATGATGATGTGATCAGTGTTATTTTAAGTGAGGAAACTCGTAGAAAATCCTCAGGTGGATCTACATTAGGAATTGTTTTAAATGCACAAAGCAGGGGTAGAACGACTGAAAGAGGAAGTAACTCTGGAAATCGTGGGAAATCAAGAGGAAAGTCAAAGGGGAGGAGGTCTCAATCGAGAGGACCAAATGATTGCTGGTACTATGGGAAACCAGGGCACAAAAAGAAAGATTGCTGGAATCGAAAGAAAAATGAAGGAGATAAATCAGATGGAGACAAAGAGGCAAATGTGGTAAGTAACAAATCCGAAGAGGATGCTTTGCTTCTGTCTTTAGAGAGTGTTGATGATTCATGGGTTTTAGATTCTGGTGCTTCATTTCATGCTACACCTCATAGAGGTTATTTCATTGATTATGTCCAAGGGGATTTTGGGCTTGTTTATTTGGGGGATAATGAACCCTGTCAGATTGTTGGAAAGGGAAAAATTAAGATTAAGTTGCAGAATGGGAATCATTGGCTACTACATGAGGTAAGACATGTTCCAAAACTAAGTAGAAATTTAATTTCAGCAGGGCAACTCGGTGATGAGGGTTGTGTAGTTACTTTTAATGATAAAAATTGGAAGGTTTCAAAAGGTTCCCTTGTAGTAGCAAAAGGTGTGAAAGTAGGCACCTTATATCTTTGTACAGGTCATATTGTTCCTTCTACTTTGATTTTTTCAGAGAAAAATGAATATTTAGGAACAATTACTGCAGTTGAGCAGGGAGAACAAATAGCTGCTGTAGATTCTGATACAGCGCTATGGCACAATAGACTTGGGCACATGAGTGAGAAAGGTATGAAAGTACTTCATTAAAGGAAAGTTTTACCAGGTCTAAAATGTGTGAATATGGATTTCTGTGAAAGTTGTGTGTATGGAAAACAAAAGAGAGTGAGTTTTGTAAAGACAGGGAAGGAAAACAAAAAGGAGAAATTAGAGCTTGTGCATACAGATGTATGGGGACCAGCTCAAGTATCTTCCCTGGGTGGCTCTCATTATTATGTTACATTTATTGATGATGCAACTAGAAAAGTATGGGTTTATTTCCTTAGACAGAAATCTGATGTATTTCAAACTTTTAAGAAATGGAAATGCTTGGTTGAAAATGAGACTGGTAAGAAATTAAAATGTCTCAGATCTGATAATGGTGGTGAGTATTGCAGTCATGAATTTGAAGATTATTGCTCCACTAATGGTATTCGTAGACAAAAAACTGTTCCAAGGACTCCACAAGAAAATGGAGTGGCTGAACGCATGAACAGGACTATAATGGAGCACGCAAGGAGCATGAGGTTGCATGCTGGGTTGCCCTTACACATGTGGGCGGAGGCTATCAATACTGCAGTATATTTGATTAATAGAGGTCCCTCTACTCCTTTGGGCTGTGGTATTCCAGAGGAAGCATGGAGTGGTAAGAAGGTGAGTTATTCTTTTATCAAGACCTTCGGTTGTGAAGCTTTTGCTCATATAGACTCAAAAAATAGAACCAAGCTAGAAGCTAAATCAAAGAAATGTGTCTTTGTTGGATATGGCATTAATGAATTTGGTTATAGGCTTTGGGATTTTGAAAATCTTAAAATTATTAGAAGTTGGGATGTCATATTCAATGAGAAAGTGTTGTACAAAGATCTATTGCAGCAACATGAGAAGAAAGAAGATGATTATGTAGTGCTGGATGATACTCCAAAAGCTAATGTTCCAGCCATTCCTCATGATGTGCAACAACCGCAACAACAAATACCACACACACCAGTGAATGTTAGACAGTTAACAAGGAAAATTAGACCTCCACAAAGGTTTTCTCCCTCTTTGTATTCTATTTTACTTACTGATGCTGGTGAACCTGGAAGTTATGATGAAGCTGTGCAGGTGGATACTAAGATTCAGTGGGAGTCTGCAATGAAAGATGAAATGGACTCTTTGCTGAAAAATAAGACATGGGATTTGTGCAAGTTGCCTATAGGTAAAAAGGCTTTATAGAATAAATGGGTTTACAGGTTGAAAGAAGAGGACGGAGGTAAGAAAAGATTTAAGGCCAGGTTAGTTGTAAAAGGATTTGCACAGAAAAAGGGAATTGATTTTGATGAGATATTTTTTCCTGTTGTTAAAATGACTTCTATTCGTACT
The DNA here is from genome assembly GCA_028749045.1 of Cupressus sempervirens. Classification (NCBI taxonomy): domain Eukaryota; kingdom Viridiplantae; phylum Streptophyta; class Pinopsida; order Cupressales; family Cupressaceae; genus Cupressus; species Cupressus sempervirens. Next base: position 741,404,875 of record CM053792.1, read on the forward strand.
GTTTTAAGTCTTGTGGCTACTAAAGATTTACATTTAGAGCAGATGGATGTTAAAACAACCTTTCTTCATGGTGATTTGGATGAAGAAGTATATATGGCTCAGCCACAGGGTTTTGAGGTCAAAGGTAAGGAGAACTTAGTGTGCAAATTGAAGAGAAGTTTATATGGCTTGAAGCAAGCACCTCGGCAATGGTATCTGAAATTTGACAGTTTTATGCATAAGCATGGATATAATAGGTGTCATTCAGATTACTGTGTTTATTTTAAGAGGTTGGATGATGATAGCTACATTATTTTATGTTTATATGTTGATGATATGCTTGTAGCTAGGTAGTCAAATTGAGGGATTATATACAAAGTGTTGGGCCTACATTGTAGGAGATAAAGATGGCTAGTAGAATTGAGAGTAAAAACTGGTAAAGAAGGTAACCAAAAAAAGATACATGAATTGTTAAAAGATGGAAAGGGGAAGATCCTTCACTTGAAGAAATCAGGTTAACTACATGGAATGTTAGGGGACTTATGCTAAAGAAAGGTGTCTTCTAAAACACATCCTAACCTTATGCAAATCCAAATTAATTTTAATACAAGAGATAAAACTAAATAAGACAAAGGGAGAAAGGTTAAGAAGGAAACTTGGTGTATGGAAAAATGATTAGACAGAATCTGAGGGTGCTTCAGGTGGCATAGGTATCATCTGGGATCCTAGGAAAATAGGATACAATAGAATGTCAGTAAACAATAATTGAATGGGGGGAAATAAAAAGTTACAAAGATGATCTACAACTCATTATGATTAATGTTTATGGCCCTACATCGATAGCTAGGAAGAAGGCCTTATGGAATAAAATAAGTACTTTTATAAACAATCATAACACATATCGATAAGGAAGGCAATAGAGAAGAGGATAAGCTAGCTAACATAGGAGTAGATGGCCATGAGCTACTAGCCAAGAACATGAATAACCCATAGTATGACCTTCCCTTTAGTAATTTATTAGAGATATATTCGACAGGCCTCATATGGTTACAAGATTCATAGTTTGCATATGTTCCTAGGAAGTTTTTAATTGACGATCTAATTTTCATTAGGGTATGTAGATTTATGATTTTGACAAGAATTTTTTTATTTCTATCCATGTTGGTTTTGTTAAGTTTTTAAAATGATCTTCATTTACATTCAGATTCCATTTGACAAAAAATTATGCTATACCCCTTATAAAAATAGAAAGGTCTAGACAAAAGACAATATCTAATATCTAAAGATTTGCAGCGTACATAAATTAATTTGTTAGATACGATAGTTATACTTACCTATTCCCCATAGAAATCATATAGCCATTTGTGGAGATTGGTGTATTTTCCTTTTGGTTCAGTCTAGAAAGCGATGATGCCCAATTTTTCACACTTATCCCATCTACTTTTTGAATGAGGATTGTTGATTATTACAGTGTCAAAGGCCATATGATCCTTCCTAAAGGAAATGGGAATAGATCTCTAGTTAGAATCTAGAGTTTTGAAAGGGAGGAGTGACCTAGGGTTAAGCTGAGGGGGAAAGACTTTGGTTTTGAGGAAATCTTCTAATTTAGGGTTAGGGGCTAATGGGGTGTTATTTGTTTCTAAAATTTTCTTCGGGGGGAGAACCTGTGGGACTATGTAAGATCAATTTTGGTTGAGATGGATGGATTTTAGGGCAGGGTGGCTATTGTGAGCACTCTTTTGCTCCAATTTTTAGCATATCTAATTGGGGAGATCTTCTTGGTTTTCGTATTCCTGCGTCGCTCCTTACTATTTTGGGCTAAGACCCAATTGCCTTGTCTTTCTTGGTCTTCCTTAATACATTCAGAGGGATTTGGGGTGTTTGATTGCACAATCCGCTCTATTTTTTTTTCTTGCTTCATTTTGGTTTACTTCTCTATTTTCTCTTTTTGCATACTTTGTTAATGCAACAAATTTTTGCTGGTGGATTTGAGCTTCACGGATCTGTGTTTGTGCATGGTTATGGCAATTTAGGCTCTTTTCTTCCGTGCGTTATTCCAATAGTTTTGCTAGTATCTCGAAGGAGTTGTTTGTTGGGAGGGAAGCGACATAATTAGTTTTTGCAAAGTAATTTCCATTCTGGATTTTCATTTTCAGATTAATTCTTCCCTACCTTTTTTGTAGGTAAGTTTGATTGCAACACCATTTTTAAATTTCTATCTAATTTTTGACATACAACTCCCATTACTTCAATTCAACAACTAGTAATAAAATATTATAGATATTTATTTATTACATTTTATTTATACTTTATATAAATAATTTTTTTATTTTTATTATTCAATTTAAATAATATATATTTATCTTTTCTTCATTAAAATGACTTCTTTTATTAAAATGGACTAGCTTTATTTACTGGTCACAGCTAATATTTATTTAACATTTTAAAATATATTTATTCATCTTATTTGTTTATTATTTAAAATGACTTTTTAACCCTATATTCTACTATTTTGTGAGCATAACACTTTATAATTGTTATTTTATTATCAAAAGCCATCAAATATTTGAACCAATTCTTCGCCTCTGCCACTCCAACAATAGAAGCCATAAACAATGACATGAAGAAAATGAATTTCATTTGGTTGGATGTATGTACATTTATGTAAGGTTTGTGTTATTTTGATTCCACTTAGGCATTGCATAGTACATGGTAGGAAGGGACTTGAGTTTGAAAGATAGCTCTTGTTTATTAAGGGTTTCAGTTACAAGTTATTGATTTAGGGTTAGGGGCTAATGGGGTGTTATTTTCTTTTTAAATTTTCTTCAAGGGGAGAACCCGTGGGACTGTGCAAACTTGGTTTTGGTTGAAATGGATGGATTGCAGGGGAGGATGGCTATTGTGAGCTCTCTTTTTCCTCCAATTTTTAGCAGATCTAATTGGGGCTAAGGGGGTGTTATTTGCTTCTGAAATCTTCTTCAGGGGGAGAACATGTGGGACTGTGCAAGTTCGGTTCTGGTTGAAATGGATGGGTTGTAGGGGGGGGGGGGGAGGGGATAGCTATTGTGAGCTCTATTTTTGCTTTGACTTTTAGCAGATCTAATTGGGGAGCTCTTTTTGGTTGTCATATTCCTACGCCACTTCTTTTTGTTCCGGGCTAAGACCCAACTGCCTTGTTTTTCTTGGTCAGCCTTAATGCATTCGGAGGGCTTAGGGGGGTTTGATTGCATAATCTACTCTATTTTTTTTTGCTTGCTTCAGTCTGGTTTTCTTTTGTGTTTTCTCTTTCCAGCATACTTAAATAATGCGAAGAATTTCTGCTGTGGATTCAAGTTTCATAGATTTGTGTTTGTGCGTGGTTATGGCGATTTAGGCTCCTTTCTTCCGTGCGTTGCCTGAAGGAGTTATTTGCCGGGATGGAAACTCCATACTTAGTTTTTGCAAAGTAATTCCCATTCCGCTTTTTTCGTTGTCAGATTAATTTTGCCCTAGTTTTTTGTAGGTAAGTTCGATCAGAGCACCATTTTCTAATTTCTATCTAAATTTTGACATACAACTCCCATTATTTCAATTTAACAATTGCTAATAAAATATTATAGATATTTGTTTATTATATTTTATTTAGACTTTATATAAATATAAAAATATTCTTCTATTATTCAATTAAAATAATACATATTTATCTTTTCTTCGTTAAAGTGGCTTCTTTTATTAAGATGGGACTAGCTTTATTTAATGGTCACACTTAATACTTCTTTAACATTTTAAAATATATTTATTCATCTTATTTCTTTATTATTTAAAATGACTTTTGAACCCTATATTCTACTATTTTATGAGCATATCACTTTATCATTATTATTTTATTATCCAAAGCCATCAAATATTTAAACCGACTCTTCACCTCTCCCACTCAAAGCCGTACACACGGACATGAAGAAAATGAATTTCATGCAAGGGAGGTAGTGAACATTTACTTACCATTGATGTATCACCTCAAGTGAATAAATATATAGATATACAAAGAAAATTGGTCATGATATGCCATTTTAACATATTTAGTCTGCTTGAAAAGCAAAGGTTTCCATCAAATTCCTAGCCATAAATGTGTTAGATGTGATCTTTTCAAATTTAGAATAAAAACAATGGGAAAATGCCAACAATAGATCATATCATACTTCCCTCCATAATGCATAAGTTCTAGTTGAAATCATATCATGAGAAGGAAACTAAATGAGAGTGGGTAGTTGGCGCGCAGTGGAGGAGCGAGAAATTGATATGACGAAATGAGAATCTGAAAATGAGCTCTAGGTAACAGAGGAAAGGAAAGCAGGAAGAAGGAGAGGAGCAAGGGCGCTGTTTGTTGAGCACAAAATCGGAAGTGCACCAGCCGGGAATCGAACCCGGGTCTGTACCGTGGCAGGGTACTATTCTACCACTAGACCACTGGTGCGGAGATGGAGGTAAGATCCTTGGCAAGGCACAGATGACTGGAAATGAGTAAAATTATATGCAAATGGAGATGCGGGGTATCGAACCCCGTACCTCTCGCATGCAAAGCGAGCGCTCTACCATGTGAGCTACATCCCCATTGACTGGCGATTCATGGTAGGTTATTAGTGTCATGGGACAGCATGGGGTTTATTGTTCATGCTCACAATGGCCTGTGTGGCTCGTTCTTGTAAACTGAAAGCCAACGGCGGTTTGTTTGCCTGCTATGCTCGGTTTGAATGTATTTTTCATCTCTTATCTTTTCCTTTTGCTTGGAAGGCGATGCGGGAGTTGTCCGAAACATTTTTCGCCTCTCCCGAGGCGATGGAAGGAGGAACACGCGTGGCTGGAGTTGTTCCCACATTCATCACGCATTAATACACTGCCTACCACATATACGCCGTTGTACAGAGGTACTACTGTCTCTTCGGAGACATCCGATAAAATTGGAACGATACAGAGAAGATTAGCATGGCCCCTGCGCAAGGATGACACGCATAAATCGAGAAATGGTCCAAATTTTTTTAATACCTTCTCCCTCTTTCTCACTATTTAATTATATCTATACTGCTATGTATATCCACCACAAGGGAGGTAATTAAACAAAACTGTTTAATACCTTCTCCCTCTTTCTCGCTATTTAATTATATCTATACTGCTATGTATATCCAACACAAGGGAGGTAATTAAACAAAACTATAATAGATGAATATATTTTTAGTTCATTTGAAATTTCATGTGCAACAGACGTGAGCATTAATTTTCCTTCTTTAAGGAGGGTTATAAATTTTGTAGATATTGAGAAACACTTGCCAAACTCTTTCATAAACTATTTAGTTGTCTTATTAGATTTTTAAAGGGTTAATCTCATGGTAAACACTTAGAGACATTTGCATTGTGTGAATAATGGTAAAATAGTATAAAAACTGTCCTCAAATCAAGAATTTTAACTATCTCAAAACTTATGGATATTGTAAACTAGAAACTAGCTAGCAAAGTAAATACAAACAAGAGGTGGATCTAAGAACGCAAATAATATATTATGCTACCTAATTTTGAAAAGATAAATATTTAAACCATGCATATGATGTGTGTGAGGGTTTTCAAACTTACAAAATTATTAATTTTAACCCCAAACGTACTGACAAAATATAAATTAATTAATGATTTAGTGAAGTTATTTTCATGGTGCATTCAAGGTAGGATTTATATTATATTTTTTGGTGTAATTAAATATTTCTAATTACACTTTAATTAAGTTTACTTAGGATAATGCATTTATATATTATTTCTCGTGTAGACACATAGGAGTTTACATTTCATTTTATCACATTGTGTGGGAGAGATCCAATTAAGTAGGATTTAGTTGTAATATTATACCTCTTTGTGTGTGAGACCCACCTACTTATCCTATCACATTATCATCATCTCATTTCTTCACCTGTTGCACATACTTTTTGTACAATAGAGGATCATCCACCTTTAGTGAACATGTGATTAAAACTTGCCTAGTTGATAGGTCGTATCATGCACATCTCCACTTATAACGCATTGCACATCTATTTATGCTACAATATATTTTAAAAAGTATGGCTATATATGATTCAAGGGCGTATTATTATGTGTAACATCAACATCTTCTTACCAAGTGGAGAAAATTATGTTTATAACCAGCAAGGGATACCATCTAAGGTGCAAAATGCTACAAAATTTGTTAGCCATTTTTCACCTTAACATATTGTACAGTAAATTACTACTTGTATCCACTAAACATAAAACATGGTCCAAAATGTTGCTCGAAACCACTAAACATAAAATATGGTCCAAAATGTTGCTTAAATCCACTATACATAAAACACAGTTCGAAATATTTCGCTTCACCAAGTACCTAGATCAATTGCTTCTTAGGCTACATGGTGATGAATACAAGGTATTCAATTTTGACTAATAAGTGTTTTTGTCACTAATTACAAAGGGGGAGATTGTTGACATATTAGTCAAGTTTGTTATTAGTGACACACACTTATTTAGATTGTGTATAGCTACCGAGCCTATTGAACAATTTGTTGGTGTTTGAAACTACCGAGCAACAAAATGCTGAATATCATTGTGACATTTCTCACACAATCTAAGGACTAGCCAAATCCTAGTAGCAATTACATGAATAAACCACTTTGACCCAACTTCAACAAAACCAAGAATGGTTTTCTACTCTTTAGGCTCTGCTAAACCAAGGCGGGTATACCTAGGGATAATTCTAATGCAAATTTTGGTATGAAATTATCTTAGTTTCATTCTGATTCTCATCTTTTACCCTCAGGCAGATACACAGTTTATTAACTTTATCTAAAGGCTTCTCAAATCTATATGCATCCCCTATAAGCAGATCTGGTTATAATTCTCCTAGAATTTACAAATATTCCTAGAAATAGCAGTTATCTAAGACTCAAGAATTAGATATAAATGAGTATTGACCAGCTTTTTATAACTTGTAAATAAATTGGAATGAAATAATTTTGATTTTTTTAAAATGATTTGATATGTAGTAGTAGAATACACCCTTGCTTGTTTTTGACTCATGTGACCAATGCCTTATCCATTTGGGAAAAAAATTGACTATTGGCGAGAGATCTAATTCAAATAACTTGTAAATGAATTGCTCAATTATAATCACCCATTTCCATTCTTATGAAGTATCCTTTCTATAAACTCATAAACCCTAATGATTCATTGAAGCATTTCTATAATTCTTTGAATTAAAAGCAACAGTGATATCAACATAAAACCCATCCAGATTGCATTCAACTAAGTTAGCCTTATTTAAAATGACTTCAAAGTAGACAAACCCATAAAAAAGAGACAGAAATTGATGACACAAATATAGTCTAAATATCGCTTTGTATTATCCTTTCAGATGACTAATACAATGACCAATAGAAAATAATTGAAAGCCAGAACAGATGGCTATCTCTATCATTCCAATGTATCATCAGAGAGTACAATTGGAAGCAAATTCAAAACAACTACATACTATTGGACTGACTAAATGTACTTTTCTTGAAAGAAAAAAAAAAAATCAATTTTTTTTGAACCATCACAATGCCTTGAAAACTCATTTATATCGACATGAGTTGCGACAAGCAAAGGGCAAGTGTGATTGACAAGTGTCCTTCCAAACAATAAAACAAAATAACATAACAAGAGAAAAAGGCAAGCATAAAAGAATCCCAAGTGCATCAAAATTCTTTGGGTAGGCCCGTTTCTATTACTGTTGCAAATCATCAACTTTTGATTTGTCCCCCATTATTTTGGATCTTCAAATTTTTAGTTGCAGAGCAATTCTCCTATTATCAAAATCTAATAGGTTATTAGCAACATCATACATATTTTCAATATGGTCATGGGAAGACCTTATAACTAAATAACATAAAAGGGTGATTTCTTTCTCCTTTTTTCCCCACTTATTAACAATAGGCTTGAGGGTTTCATCATGGGTTTTCAGTTCCTCCCATATACTTGTTACTCTTGCCAATTGATCATAGAACAAGGGTCATTCAATTTTATATACTAAATACATTAGAGCCTTTCTAAGCTTATCCTCATATTTCATATTTAACTCTACATGTAAGGCCCATAGCTTGCTTTTCTCTTCTTCAAATTCCTTAGCTGTGTAATTTTTTGGCCTTTGAGGTGTGTCTAGTATCTTTACAACGGGGGTGAATTTAAAAGGTTCCATTGGAGGACAGCAGTATGTTATTCTTGGCTTAGTGGTCTTCCACATTAGCTTGTCTTCAAGCTCAATTCTCCTTTTTACCTCCTTATTATAGGCCTTCAGAATTGTTTCATATTTACTTTGTAGTTCAAACATAGTCTGCTCCTCTTTCTTAGCAGTGGCCAAAAGAAATTGGGATGAATCCACATTCCAATGTGCTATCTGCACATGTGAGGTATTAGCAACTCTTCTCACAATTATGTTTCCCATCAATCCAGACTCATCTGGTTGTGACGATGTGGCTCTAGATCCTCTTCTCAATGACCAACTGGCCAATGCGGCTTGATTCTCAATGAATGCAGTTCCTTGGAAGTCCCTTTTATTTTGATCTTGCAAAGTCAGGTTATTTGAAATAGATCTGAAAACTAAGGCATCAATAATATCCCAATTTGGTACCAATAAAATGTTAGATGCCTTCAACATTTGCCTTCCATCCTCAGGGCTTATATTCTAAAATTCTTTTATCATTTCTTCTTTTGTTTGGTTTTGGATGGAAGCTTCATCCATTTCTGGATGCTCTATTTTCAACCTTTTACATTTTTTCTCAAAAATATTCATGTTTTCCCTCCATGCAAAGTGTTGAAAAGCCCTAGATTTCACAAAACTGTCATCAACCAAAAATTGATGACTTGCCTGTTCTAACATAGGGTCCAATTCCCTGCCTCTATAGTCAGCTATTGTTAAGTCAAAACTTGGTAGAGGAGGCTCTAGAGGGTTACCTTCATCCAATTTTGCTTAAGTAATAAAGATACCTCCCTGTGATCCCATCTACTCAATTTGCTCACCTATGAGCTATACTTATCCAATCCTCAAAAGGGATTGAGTGGGTGAATATTCCTCAACTTGAGGCCTCTCCTCTTTCATTACCTTCTCCCTCTTGGGACTAGGCTCATCAGGTCTCTCCTCTTGGGCTATACTGGTGGATCCCATTATTTGCTTGCCCTTATTTATAGGAGCCCTTTTATTTTGAATTATAGTGTAACCAGGCTTCTTTTGTACAATTATTTGACCAACTCCTATATTAGGAGTGAAAGCCAACCTCATCATGACTTCTTTGGCCTTAACAGGATAAGAATCAATAAAAAATTGTTTCTTCTCATTCATAGCTTCCATTATTTCAGGGAAATTATTCATGAGCTTATTTATTTTGTCAGCCTCTGTATTAGCATTGTCTAAAGGACTATATTTCTGATCAAAACAATTAATGAATTCTAGGACCCGGTAGTAAACTCTCCATTTTTCTTTTTTAGTTTCCTGCTCTCTCAATGAGAAATCATTCCTTATAATGTCCTCTAGATAATATGAATCATGTTTGACTTGTCCCAGCTTAATTCTATGCCTCAAGGTTTGGTTAAAAAATCCCTCAGAATCACAAAAATGGTGATGGGAGACAACCATCATATACTGATCCAAAAATTTATGCATAAAGAGCCAACCCCCTTTGATAATCACAAACTCGTGGGCCACTGTGCAGGTAGGGAAAATTGACCCTAGTTGCCTTTTCAACAGAAATCTTTCTTCTACTCCTCCTAATTGCCACAAAACTTCAGCCATTCCTACCTTCAAAGGTACTTGGTAAGGCAAGACATGAGGACTCCCTTTAAAACTATAGATTTGGAAAACCATAGAAATAGGGTAAGGAATGATATCTCCCCAATTGTGTGAAACTTTCGAGTTATGGGTTTTGTCGATAGGTCTAAGGAGGTCCATTAATACATTAGGGATTTAGGGATTGTCTCTTAATATGAGACATCTCAATGTAGAAGCAAAATAGCTATCAAATCTGACAAAACTAGCATTATTTACATCACAAGTCATATCTGTGCTCCACGACTGGACTAGTAATGCTTCCCCATTTTCTTCTCTATTCAAATCCATCTCTTTACCAAAATAAGTCACCCCTTTGAACAAGAACATGTGCATCAATAGAGAATAGTGTCCAAAAGTTTTCTCTACCTTCCGTTTTGCAATTCCAACTAAACTAGTATGAATTTCTTTAGCCAAATAGGAAGCAAAATCAAAGATAACATCTACATTGAAAGAAATAATTTGAAGCATCATATACATAAGGCCAATGAGCATGAAATCCTATTCATCTTCACCAAAAACACGACACAGGGTCCTGTATATCTCTACAGCCCAGGAAGTGAAAAAAATCTTCTTAAAAGGTTCTCTAGAGGCTACAATAATTATTGGCAGAGTTCTTATTGTACCAATGTGTGCCCTCAGTGCACCTCCCCTAATTACATCCTTCTTTGCTTTCTATTCATTCTCTAATTTTGGCAGATTGATTGGCACATGGTAATTTGACAATGGTTCTAGGTGAAAAACCTCTCTAATTTCTTTAGAACTAATTGAGATCAGAGGCACGCCATCATTTCTTCTCACCACCCTAATAGCTTGGTCATAATTCTTGGCAATGGCTTCAAGAAAATCATAATCCATGAAAACACTTGGAACTACTAGCTTTCCCAAATCAAAATTCCAAACATTAGCATTCGGGGCAAACAAATTCCTTTCTGAAACCCACTTTTTAAACAAGACAAGACTAGTTTGAGCAGTTGTTGCATCCCTAACCCAATTCCCCTTTTCATATAAGCCATCAGTAATTTTAAGCCTAGGGTTTAAGGAAATCAATTTTTTAACTCATGTAGGTTTAGTGGTGGATTCTAGGAGTAATTCTAACAAATCGTTATGAACATTCCTATCCATATAATTAACTTGCCCAGAAAATGCTTTCTTAGGAGGCATCTTGATCGTAATAATAGGAACCAGAGTGTTACAAAGATTATATATGAGTACTTACTTGACTTTCCAAACTTATTCTTCTTTGAACCTCTATAGTTGCTCTCGAATAGATGAAGAATTAGTTCACGTTTGTACCAGGCTAAACACAATATGATCAACAGGCTCTTATGCTCAGAAAATGTGAAGTCTTTGTTTGCGTGGGATTGGAATTAGTGAAAATCTCCTGTATTATACTCTATTTTTCCCACACGCGAAGCTTTCATTCATCATAAATGTGAAAAATAGAAAAATAGGGTGGCATCGCACTTCTTTTTAAATTTGCACCGTTGATCCTTGAAAAATCCTACGATCTAGGAATGAAAACTAGGCTGACTCACTTTTCTTCTTAGCATGGTGGCAGTCAAACCAATAAACTGCTTGCATCTATATCTTTCCTTCAATGCTGGAATTTCAATCTGGGCCCATTGATGATTAGGTACACCTGTCATCTAGTCACTACTTCGCTATGCGTAACTTTTGGGCATCTTGCTATAGCGAGTATGTGACAACCACTGATTTTGCTTTAATCATGTGGCAGATATTTGAAACAACTTTTAAGATAACAATGATGGGTCCCTCATTTGCTAACTCGCTATACATAATCTTCGCACATCATTTCATAGCAAGTTAACGAGTATCATTGATCCATGCTTGATTTGACGATCAAAATTCTTTACATGTTTTATACATGGGGAGTGGGTTCAGGTTACCATTGGCGCTAAGCTGGTTTAATATGTAATCACATGTATATATTGTTTTAAACCTTTAGAGACACCTCATGTCCTTGGCCTTGCTGTGTTTTTTACTTTCAGGTGGGTCACTACATCGTTGCTGGCAAAATTACTAATTATCTAGCTAGCGATATAGCAAGTTTCGATGAATTCATAATTTTTGGCTTATAGATGCTCAGTAGGATCCCACTGTGTCATTTGCTCTCCATAGCTCAAATTTTTCAAGTCGCTCAGTCAGGGCCCACCTTTGAGGATTTTCTGTTACATCACAACCTTCTGATCAGTCGCTACATCACTACCGGCAAAATTACTAACTATCTGGCTAGCAATTTAGCAACTTTTTGGTAACCATCAAAACCTACTTCGGGAAATAGAACTATGAGTGACACAACTTGCATAGAAATAAAAGCAAAGCTTACAAAATATTTTCCTCAGGATCCTCAAAATCATTTCTTATTTTAAAAGAATGTCGTCTTTTGCAGTGACTGGGCCCTTGCTATGTCTCTACCAAAAAATTAGTGTTTATCCAACTACTGATATAGCAACCTCTAACAGATTCACAATTATGGTGATAGAAAACAAAGATGCATTGATTGAGACTTCACTAATTAAAACTGGTGTCAGAGAAGGTAGTCATGCATTGTAATCCCCAATTGGGATATTTACAAGCTTACTCCAAACCAAATGCAAACATTTGGTGAACTCCTCCAAAAAAAGGCTAAACACCAAAGACTAAGAGAGGAGAGAGATATAGAGTATAAGATAATTGAGGATGCAAAGATAATTTTGTTCGAGGCAATAGGAATTGAGGTTGATTCTTCTTGACCTATTTTGTATCAGCTAGCAGAAGTAGTCCAAAAATTTAATGAGGACATTCATGGACAAGATAAGCTAGTAGAAAACGCTAAAAATAAGTTTAATAATAAAGTGTTGGAGCACATTGCTCAGCAAATAGCCATTCATCAAGTTGAGCTTTCTACAATTTTGGTTAATCTTGAATTGTCTTGTTTAAATGTGTCATCACTTTTTGGAAAACTATGTGATTTCTTTGAGTTTACAAAGGAAATAAAGGAAAAATTGTCCAAAATAGATATAGATCTAAAAGCTAGTGCTCAAAAACTGCAACATGACCCTAGTTCAAGCTCTGCACATTTCAAGAAAATTAGATTTTTGTCAGACACACAAGCTGAATTGCTAAGAGAAGAAGCAAGGATCAGATCAGCATTGATTGGCATACAAAATATTATCCTTCCAAACATGGATGCAATGCAAAAACATATTGTATATTCAAAAACTTTGATCCATGATAATAACTTCTCTATTGCAGATCATATGATTGAACTATCAGCATAGGTACAAATTGCACTTCATACATGCAAGGTCTTGTAAGAAAATTGGGATAAAACCTTGGCAATCATTCTTAGGGTACATTCTAAATTCTTATCCCATTTTGGTATTTCTTTGTAAATAACTTAGAAGAGATTTTTGGTATTACTGTCAAAAAGAGGGAGAGACACATGGTATGAGGAGAAAGATGGAAGACATTATGGGGGAGAAATATGCTATGGGGTAGAACTTGAAATCAGTGTGAAATGATCAGTAAGACATGCTGTATATAGCAAAAGATGTATAGTATACTGTATATACCTTACAAAATTAGTTTTGAAAAACATCAAAAATATAGTATACTCTACTGAGCTAGTATGACATGGTGATGAATACAAGGTATTCAATTTTGGCTAATAAGTTTTTTTTCACTAATTGCAAAGGGGGGAGATTGTTGACATATTAGTCAAGTTTGTTATTAGTGACACACACTTATTTAGATTGTGTATAGCTACCGAGCTTATTGAACAGTTTGTTGGCATTTGAAACTACAGAGCAACAAAATGCTCAATATCATAGTGACATTTCTCACACAATCTAAGGACTAGCCAAATCCTAGTGGCAATTACATGAATAAACCACTTTGACCCAACTTCAACAAAGCCAAGAATGGTTTTCTACTCTTTAGGCTTTGCTAAACCAAGGCGGGTATACATAGGGATAATTCTAATGCAAACTTTGGTATGAAATTATCTTAGTTTCATTCTGATTCTCATCTTTTACCCTCAGGCACATACACAGTTTATCAACTTTCTTTCAAGGCTTCTCAAATCTATATGCATCCCCTATAAGCAGATCTGGTTATAATTCTCTTAGCATTTACAAATATTCCTAGAAATAGCAGCTATCTAAGACTCAGGAATTAGATATAAATGAGTATTGGAATGAAATAACAGCTTTTTATAACTTGTAAATAAATTGGAAATAGCAGCTTTTTATAACTTGTAAATAAATTGGAATGAAATAATTTTGATTTTTTTAAAATGATTTGATATATAGCAGCAGAATTCACCCTTGCTTATTTTTGACTCATGTGACCAGTGCCTTATCCATTTGGGAAAAAAATTAACTATTGGCAGGAGATCTAATCCAAATAACTTGTAAATGAATTAATCAATTATAATCACCCATTTCCATTCTTATGAAGTATCCTTTCTATAAACTCATAAACCCTAATGATTCATTGAAGCATTTCTATAATTCCTTGAATTAAAAGCAACAGTGATATCAACATACAACCCATCCAGATTGCATTCAGCCAAGTTAGCCTTATTTAAAATGACTTCAAAGTAGACAAACCCATTAAAAGGAGATAGAAATTGATGACACAAATATGGTGTAAATACCCCTTTGTATTATCTTTTTAGATGACTAATACAATGGCCAATAGAAAATAATTGAAAGCCCAGAACAGATGGCTATCTTTGTCATTCCAATGTGTCATTAGAGAGTACAATTGGAAGCAAATTCAAAACAACTACATACTATTGGACTGACTGAATGTAATTTTCTTGAAAGAAAACAAAAATTTTCAAGTTTTCTTGAACCATCACAATGCCTTGAAAACTCATTTATATAGACATGAGTTGTGACAAGCAAAGGAAAAGTGTGATTGACAAGTGTCCTTCTAAAAAAGAAAACAAAGCAACATAACAAGAGACAAAAGCTAGCATAAAAGAATCCCAAGTGCATACAAATTCTTTGGTTAGGCCCATTTCTATTACTATTGCAAATCATCAACTTTTGATTTTTTCCCCATTATTTTGAATCTTTAGAATATGTGGCTACCAAACTGGCCAACGAAGGGTTATTTTGTGGCACCTCCAAATCAATTTTTTCCCGTGGGTTTTCACTGCTTTCACCTTGAGTAAGCAATATTACATTTTTACCTTCTTATTTTGTCAAATCTAGTGCTGACGTGTCAATGACCTACACCTCACCCTTTTGTTCCTCATCAACATTTGTACCGCCTTCTTCTAACTACTCATCAGAAGGAATATATGTTATCCAGGTGTTAAACCATGCATCATCAGGCCAATTGAATTGTAGGATATCATCTTGCTTTTTTAATATGTAGTTAGCGTCATTTTAAAGACCAACAAACTCTTGTCTCAAAGAATAAAAAAATAACTGGACTTTAACCAAAATTATTCTTTCATGATGGCCCACCAGGCATGCCCATTTTTGTTTATAACTTTATTTATCCTTATGCAAAAAAGGTCATCCAATTCTTTACTCCATTCATCCTTACTTTTCAATTTATTCTTTCTATCCAAGGCACAAGGAAACAAGTCAAATTTTTGATTCTTGTATATGCTTAAGTAAGAAACAATTTTTAGTTGTAGAGCAATTATCCTATTATCAAAATCTGACAGGGTATTAGCAACATCATACATTTTTTCAATATGGTCATGGGAAGACCTTATAACTAAATAACATAAAAGGGTGATTTCTTTCTCCCTTTATCTCCACTTATTAACAATAGGCTTGAGGGTTTCATCATGGGTTTTCAATTCCTCCCATATACTTGTTACTCTTGCCAACTGATCATAGAAAAAGGGCCATTCAATTTTATCTACTAAATACATTAGAGCCTTTCTAAGCTTATCCTCATATTTCATATTTAACTCCACATGTAAGGCCCATAGCTTGCTTTTCTCTTCTTCAAAATCCTCAGTTGTGTAATATTCTGGCCTTTGAGGTGTCTCAAGTATTTCTACAAGGGTGGTGAATTTAAAAGGTTCCACTAGAGGATGGGGGTATGTTATTCTTGGCTTAGTGGACTTCCCCATTAGCTTGTCTTCAAGCTCAATTCTCCTTTTTACCTCCTTATTATAGGCCTATAGAATTGTTTCGTATTTACTCTGTAGTTCAAACATAGGTTGTTCCTCTTTCTTAGTAGTGGCCAAAAGAAATTGGGATGAATCCACATTCCAATGTGTTGCTTGCACATGTGAGGTATTAGCAACTCTTTTCACAATTATGTTTCCCATCAATACAGACTCATCTGGTTGTGATGATGTGGCTCTAGATCCTCTTCTCAATGACCAACTGACCAATGCAGCCCTATCCTCAATGAATGCAATGCCTTGGAAGTCCCTTTTATTTTGATCTTGCAAAGTCAATTTATTTGAAATAGAACTAAAAACTAAGGCATCAACAATATCCCAATTTGGTAACAATAAAATGTTAGATGCCTTCACCATTTTCCTTCCATCCTTAGGGCTTATATTCTGAATTTCTTTCATCATTTCTTCTTTTGTTTGGTTCTGGATGGAAGCTTCATCCATTTCTGGATGCTCTATTTTCAACCTTTTACATTTTTCCTCAAAAATATTCATGTTTTCCCTCCATGCAAACTGCTGAAAAGCCCTAGATTTCACAAAACTGTCATCGACCAAAAATTGATGACTTGCCTATTCTAACACAGGGTCCAATTCCCTGCCTCTATAGTCAGCTATTGTTAAATCCAAATTTGGTAGAGGAGGCTCAAGAGGGTTACCTTCATCCAATTCTGCTTAAGTAATAAAGATACCTCCTTGTGATCCCATCTACTCAATTTTCTCACATGTGAGCTATTCTTCTCCAATCCTCAAAAGGGATTGAATGGGTGAATATTCCTCAACTTGAGGCCTCTCATCTTTCATTACCTTCTGCCTCTTAGGACTAGGCTCATCAAGTCTCTCCTCTTGGGCTGTACTGGTGGATCCCATTATTTGGTTCCCCTTATCTATAGGAGCCCTTTTATTTTGAATTATAGTGTAACCAGGATTCTTTTGTACAATTATTTGACTAGCTCCTATATTAGGAGTGAAAGCTAACCTCCTCGTGACTTCTTTAGCCTTATCAAGATAAGAATCAATAAAAAATTATTTCTTCTCATTCATAGCTTCCATTATTTCAAGGAAGTTATTCATGTGCTTATTTATTTTGTCAGCCTCTGTATTAGCATTATCTTAAGGACTATATTTTTGATCAAAACAATGAATGAATTCTATGACCCGGTAGTAAACTCTCCATTTTTCTTTTTTAGTTTCCTACTCTTGCAATGAGAATTTTTTCCTTATAATTTCCTCTGGATACTATATTAATCATGTTTGACCTATCCCAACTTAATTCTATGCCTCAAGGTCTAGTAAAAAAATCCCTCAGAATCACAAAAATAGTGATGGGAGACAACCATATGAATATACTAATCAAAAAAATTATGCATAAAGAGCCAACCCCCTTTGATAATCACAAACTCATGGGTCGTTGTGCAGGTAGGGATAATTGACCCTAGTTGCCTTTTCAACAGAAACATTTCTTCTACTCCTCCTAATTACAGCAAAACTTCAGCCATTCCTACCTTCAAAGGTACTTGGTAAGGAAAGACATGAGGACTCCCTTTAAAACCATAGATTTTGAAAACCATAGAAATAGGGTAAGGAATGATATCTCCCCAATTGTGTGAAACTTTCAAGTTATGGGGTTTGTCCATAGGTCTAAGGAGGTCCATTAATACATTAGGGATTTAGGGATTGTCTCTTAATATGAGACATCTCAATGTAGAAGCAAAATAGCTATCAAATCTAACAAAACTAGCATTATTTGCATCCCAAGTCATATCTGCGCTCCACAACTGGACTAGCAATGCTTCCCCATTTTCTTCTCTATTCAAATCCATCTCTTTACCAAAATAAGTCACCCCTTTGAACAAGAACATGTGCATCAATAGAGAATAGTGTCCAAAAGTTTTCTCTACCTTCCCTTTTGCAATTCCAACTAAACTAGTATGAATTTCTTCAACCAAATAGGAATCAAAATCAAAGATAACATCTACACCGAAAGAAGCAATTTGAATCATCATATACATAAGGCCAATGAGCATGAAATCCTATTCATCTTCACCAAAAATATGGCATAGGGTCTTGTATATCTCTACAGCCCGAGAAGAGAAAAGACTCTTCTTAAAAGGTTCTCTAGAGGTTACAATAATTACTGGCAGAGTTCCTATTGTACCAATGTGTGCCCTCAATTCACCTCCCCTAATTACATCCTTCTTTGCTTTGTATGTATTCTCTAATTTTGGCAGATTTATTGGCACATGGTAATTTGACAATGGTTCTAGGTGAAAAACCTCTCTAATTTCGTTAGAACTAATTGAGATCAGAGGCACGCCATCATTTCTTCTCACCACCCTAATAGCTTGGTCATAATTCTTGGCAATGGCTTCAAGAAAATCATAATCCATGAAAACACTTGGAACTACTAGCTTTCCCAAATCAAAATTCTAGACATTAGCATGCAGGGCAAACAAATTCCTTTATGAAGACCACTTTTAAAACAAGGCAAGACTAGTTTGAGTAGTTGTTGCATCCCTAACCCAATTCCCCTTGTCATATAAGCCATCAACAACTTTAAGACTAGGGTTTAAGGAAATCAAATTTTTAACTCGTGCAGGTTCGGTGGTGGATTTTGGGAGTAATTCTAACAAATCGTCATGAACATTCCTATCCATATAATTAACTTGCCCAGAAAATGCTTTCTTAGGAGGCATTTTGATCATAATAATAGGAACTGGAATATTACAGAGATTATATATGAGTACTTACATGACTTTCCAAACTTATTCTTCTTTGAACCTCTGCAGTTGCTCTCAAACAGATGAAGAATTAGTTCACGTTCGTACCAGGCTAAACACAATATGATCAACAAACTCTTATGCTCAGAAAATGTGAAGTCGTTGTTTGCATGGGACTGGAATTAATGAAATCTCATGTATTATATTTTGTTTCTCCCACACGCGAAGCTTTCATTCATCATAAATGCATAGAATAGAAAAATAGAGTGGCATCGCATTTCTTTTTAAATTTGCACCGTTGATCCTTGAAAAATCCTACGATCCAGGAATGAAAACTAGGTTGACTCACTTTTCTTCTTAGCACGCTGGTAGTCAAACCAATAAATTGCCTGCATCTGTATCTTTCCTTTAATGTTGGCATTTCAATTTGGGCCCATTGATGATTGGGGACACGTGTCATCTAGTCACTACCTCGCTATGTGTAACTTTTGGGCATCTTGCTATAGTGAGTATGCGACAACCACTAATTTTTCTTTGATCATGTTGAAGATATTGGAAACAACTTTTAAGGGAACAATGATGGGTCCCTCATTCACTAACTCGCTATACATAATCTTCGCACATCTTTTCGTAGCGAGTTAACGAGTATCGTTGATCCATGCTTGATCTAACGATCATAATTCTTTACTTTTTTTTATACATGGGGAGTGGGTCCAGGTTACCATTGGCGTTGAGCTAGTTTAATATGTAATCACATGTATATATTGTTTTAAACCTTTAGTGACACCTCATGTCCTTGGCCTTGCTATGTTTTTTACTTTCAGGCAGGTCGGTACATCGCTACCAAAAAAATTACTAATTATTCGGCTAGCGATATAGCGACTTTCAACGAATTCATAATTTTTGGCTTATAGATGCTCAATAGGGTGCCACTATGTCATTTTCTCTGCATAGCTCAGCTTTGTCAAGTCACTCGATCGGGGTCCACCTTTGAGGATTTTCTGTTACATCACAACCTTCCAATTAGTCACTACATCGCTACTGACAAAATTACTAACTATCCAGCTAGCGATATAACAACTTTTCGGTAACAATCAAAACCTATGCTGAGAAATAAAACTATGAGTGACACAACTTGCACATAAATAAAAGAAAAGCTTGCACAAATTTTTCCTTAGGATTCTCAAAATCATTTCTTACTTTAAAAGAATGTCATCTTTTGCAATGACTGGGCCCTCGCTATGTTGCTCCCAAAAAATTGGTGTTTATCTAGCTAGCGATATAGCGACCTCTGACAGATTCACAATTCTGGTGATGGAAAAAAAAGATGCATTGATTGAGACTTTGCCAATTAAAATTGGTGTTAGAGAAGGTAGTCGTGCATATTTATAAGACTAGATGGGAATTTTTGCGGTCACATCAACCTTAAATAGGTTACTGCCTTTTGCAAAATTTGGGCACTCACTATGTCACCAATAGCAATTTGCATGGATTTTTTGATAGCGACTTAGCAAACTACTGGAGAAACTTGAACTTCGTGACACCATTTGCAAGTTTTTCCACGTGCATTCTTCTTAATACTGACAAGCTTGATACATAGCATGTCAGAATGCCTTCATATTAACACACATTTTTCGGCGTCGAACTTCATTTTTCATTATCACGATATTATTCTACGATGGTCACTACCTCGCTATGTGTAATCTTTGAGCATCTTGCTATAGCGAGTATGCGACAACTGTAGATTCAAATAAAATCTAACAGCAGGATAAAACCCTATCAAAGGGATTCAACAATGGCCTCAAAGTAGGCGGGAAAAGAATATTCGCTTCACCCTTTTTTAAAACTTTCACGCCAAAATAAAATAGAAAGGGCAAGACCGAGGGCTTTATAATTTTTTTGAAAGATATCAAAATACAATATCGAAACCTAAAACCCTAGGACCTAACAAAAGAACTCACATCTAATTTTTTCCCCATGATTCTAAGAAAATTTAATATGTAAAAAAATAGAGCAACAGTGGCTTTGTCTGGGTATGATAGTCTACTTGAGTCTATGCAAGAATTTAGAATCTTTGGGAGAGCAAACCATATACTTGGTATAGGGATGACAACTTTTTCAGAGAGCATAGAGTAACACACAAGAACAAGAAATAGGAAACCAAACTGTACAGGGATTTATAAAATATGTAGGAAAACCAAGAACCCTAAAACTACTGTTCATGGAAAATAGATAATTTTAAGAAAAGTACCTCTTCAAGAATTGTCCATGAACTGGCAATTCAAGAATACCTCAAGTTAAATCTTTTAGAAAATATGAATCTTCTCCATTTTTATCACAAATGTTATTATATGGGCCAAGCCAAATTGGGTCAAATTTACCATGATTTCCTTTATCTTCTAATCTAGCATTCCACATCAATACCATGTCACCTATTTAAAATTTCCTCTCAGTGGCCCTTTTGTCATATAAATGCTTCATTTGTGATTGTAATTCAGCATTCTGAATAGAAGACTCTCTCCTTGTTTCTTCTAATTACAAGATATCATTCATTCTAGGTTGCATCTCATCAATGACATCATCTCCTTTAGGTTATTTTGTGGGAGTCTAGCTTGTATACCATAGACCAAATCAAATAGGGCACATCCAATAGCCTTTTTCACAGTAACCTTGTCAGCCCACAGGGCAAGTGGGAACTTTGAATCCCAAGCCTTCTTGTTTTCCCCCAAAATCCTCTTGATGATTTTCAATATACTCTTATTACTAGATTCAACCTAACCATTACCTTGAGGGTGGTAGGGTGATGATGTGTATTATGTAATGCTGTATTTTTTACAAAAATCTTTATATTCCTCTGATATGAAACACATGGTATTATAAGTTACAATCCTCTAAGGACATCCAAACCTAGTTATAATATTATTCAGGATGAAATTAATCGCCACCTTGCTTGTTGCATTCCTAGTAGGGATTGCCTCAACCCAATTGGTGAAATAATCAATAGCCACCTAGATCCAAGAATGACCTCCACTTGACTTATTTTTAATTTCGCCTATAAAATCAATTCCCCACTATTGGTAGGGTGCTTGCACCTAAATAGGTCGTAAGGGTAGATTTCCAGAAAACTTTAACTTCCCACTAAATCTTTGACAAGTATCACATAATTTCACAAAGTTATGAGCATCTTTAAAAAGTGTTGGCCACAAAAACCTAGCCCTCAGAATCTTATGAGCAATAGTCTTAGCCATATAGTGACCACCACATAAACCACAACTATCCTTGGACTATAACATATCTTACAGCATGCAACTTAAGGGATATCTTTTGATTATTAATTAATTCTGATGGAGATTTCATAGTTTGCAAATAATAGATTACATCCTTGTACCAATCAGAGGTGTCTATATCCCAGAGGTCTTCTCTGCAATTATCATCCAATTGATTAATTTGGTTTGTCTCTAGATTTTCTTCTATCATCAACTTGTCCAAACCTTGACCTCTAACCAATTTAGTAATATGGATGTCAATATTGACTTCTTGTATTCTATTGATCCACCTACACCTCCTTCCAGATACCTCTTGTTGTGAGAAAATGTCTTTCATAGCAGCAGTAGGGACAAAAGCAATAACTGTAGCTCCCATCAAGTAACACCTAAAAGCTTTCATCCCTTTTACCAGTGCATATGCCTATTTTTCATTAATGTCATACTTAAGCTCTATTGCTTGCAAAGACTTGCTGAAGAATGCAATAGGTTGCTCATAACCTTCTTCATTTTTCTATAATAGTACTGCAGCAACAGTGTGAAATGAGGCAAAAGAAATATATGCATTGGTTTTTCATAATTTGGAGCTTTGAGAATAGGGGCATCTTTAATAGCTTGCTTAATTTTCTGAAATGCAATACTAGGTTCACCATCCCATTTTATCTCAGATCCTTTCTTCAGCATTCTTGATATAGGCCTACTAATCTCTGCAAAGTTAGTCACAAACCTTTTGAAAAAATTAATTTTCCCAAAAAATGATTGAATTCCTTTAACACTTTTAGGCTTCTAAATCTTGTCTATTACTTCTACCCTTTCAGGATCAATCCTTACTCCATGCTTGCCAACTAAATGTCCTAACAACTTTCCTTCAATGACACTAGACTGACACTTTCTGGGATTTAAAGAGACACCATACTTGAGGGCTCTAACAAACACCTTTTCTAAATTCATGCAATGATCCTTTTCATCCTTAGAATAAGCACTTAAATCATCTTGATATACAACCAAGAATTTATTAATGATATCAACAAAAGCCACATCCATTGCTTGTTGAAAAGTTGCCCCAGCATTGGTAAGCCCAAATGGCATCTTGACATAAACATAAGTACCCCATGGAGTAGTGAAAGTAGTTTTAAACCGTTCTGATTCTTTGACAACTACTTGATTATATCTTGGAAACCCATCCATCATGGACATCAATTCTGAACCAGTGACTCTTTGCAACATGGCTTCCAAATTGGGCAAACCATAATTATCTTTTAATGAAGATATGTTGAGATTCCTAAAATCAACACATAACCTTATATCTCCATTTTTCTTTCTTACTGGTACTAGATCGGATACCCAAGAAGAATGTCTAATAGGCTTTATAATCCCAACATCTCTTAACTTGATCAATTCTTCTTGCATATTGGGAGCTAAGGTTGGATTTATTGGCCTTTGTTTTTGTCTAAAAGGCTTAGCATTTGGTTTCAAAGGGATTTCATGTTGAAAGAGATCTTCCCTATAGGCCTTTAGATCATCATATGACCATGCAAACACATGTCTATACTTCCTTAATAGGTCTATTAGATCTTTCCTAATCTTAGGAGGCACTTTTTGACCAATATATACCTTTTTAGGTGTTTCTTGAGTTCCCAAGTTCACCTCCTCTAAATCCTTGGCATTACACCCATTAGTGTCCATTTGTGACCTATCCTGGTTGTCAAAAATAGTTTCTAAAAAAAACTAGACCCTTTGGAATTTTGTTTGTCTTCAATTGTACAACTTCCTGCCCAAAAATTGTATCTTTTCCATCTACATTTTCTACATAAGCTGCATAGTCAATTTCTTGTCTTGACAACATATGCTCACAATTCAAAAATCTTAGAATATCCTTATCATCTTGAAACACTTGCTAGTTTTGAATATTATCAGGGATAAAAGGTTTAGTTTGAATTTCCACTTTAGATATACCAACAAATCTAATATCATTAGGCTTTACTGCCACAATTTCTAACAAATCTGCCATCTTGTTGTTAGTCCTATCCTTCCAAGCTATTTCAAATGCATCAAAATATTCAATCATATCCCATATTGCATTTCTGTATTGTTTTAATCTTTTGTTTTTTGATATATAAACTTTTCTCACTTGGGATACAACCAATTCAAAATCTCCTATAACATATAAACACTTTATCCCATGCTTGTGAGCTAATTTGAGTCCTAATAATATAGCCTTATATTCGGCTATATTATGAGTACAAGGGAAACTCAATGTAAAAGAGAACTTATATGTTATTCTTGTCATAGAAATCAATAAAATACTTGTACCAGATCCTTCTTTGCAGTAGGCACCATCGAAGGACATAGTCCATAAAGCACCCTCATTTGTTTTTGCTTCAACTTCTACTTCCATTTGTGATTTATGTTTATCTTTCCTCAAGTTTAGGACCTCAGCTCTAAATGCATTAATATCTATATCAACAAAATTTTTCATATTTTCTTCTACATCTTCCTCTATCATTTATATACTTTTAGGCTTCCTATTGACTTTTATCAAATTCCCCTCAATATTAAAAGTAGCGAATGAGAAATCACATTGTAGACTCCCACCCATAGCAGCACTCCATTTTCTTGATAATAATATGCCATATTGAGGTGGAATGTCAACAACCAATACACTTAGTAAGTTCTTTGTCAGGGCAGGCTATTAATCTATATGGCAAAGAGTTTATAGTGCCTATGACTATCACTTCTCTTTTATCCATAACACAACATCTTCCTTGAGTTGTATCCACTTTTAAGCCTAATTCCTTCATTATTTCAAAAGGCATCACAGTGTTGGAAGCACTAGAATCAATCATGCAATTTTTTAATGTTTTACCATTTACTAAAATGCTGAAAAAAAATGGTTCAACATTTCCCAAACACTGATTTACAAAATTATGCAAAAACATTTGAGGAATTTGAGAGACAACTCCTTCAGTCTCCTGTTCCTTCACCTTTTCCTTTTTCACTTCTTTAGGAACATGATTTTCATTACATTCTTGGCTTTCCTTTACGTCGGTATTTCCCAACCATGCTATAGCTTTATTTCGGTGCTCTGGGATTCTCAATAACTCAGACAAAGGAACCTTGATATTAATCTGAGACAAAAGAGAAAACATATCTATAGAAGAATTAGAAAGGTTATCATTATTCACATTCCCCTTCTCATCATGCTTACTCAAAGTGTTCAAGGCATTATGATGACTCTTATCTTGCTCAGTGACATTCTGTGTTATTTTCCCATTTCTTCTCTTGGAGACATTATTTGAGAGCTCTATATCCTCAAGGTTGCCCCCTTTCTTTGGTTCCCATTTTTTATTTGCAAATTTAACCTTCACAGCAAGGGAGTCTTTAGGTCTTATAATTTCCCCTTTCTTATGGTCGGTTCCTTTTATGAAAATACTAGCTACCTTATTACTCTCATTTCCTTGCACCATGCTTCTATTCTAAACCTGAGCTACCATATTAGTAGTAATTTGTTCAATTTCTTCTCTAGAGGGTTTTCTTAGGGTCACTTCTTCCTTTGAACCTACCATGTTACACACATTGTCCTCAACATCACTTTCATTAGAAAATACTTGGTGTTGATTGACATTTTGGAACCGTCTCCGATCATTTACATCTCTGTCATAACCTTCATTGTCAGAATAATGTGAATCAACCATGTTACATCCTACATCATCATTAGTTTCCTCCTATTCCTAACAATTTTCCAATACATTCTAATTCCCTGGACATGACAGTGCTACTACACAAGATTTAGAAGAATGAGGTAACTGACATGTGAAACACCAAATAGGCTTAGTAATAAACTCAGGGTCATCTACCAAATTTATAGAATTTTTTGATTAAGGATCAGGGGTCACTTTATTGATGTTGTTCTTAGGAGGGGGAACACTAGGCTGACCATCCTTCCAAGTAGTATTGTAGGGGAAATTTTGCAATCTATTCTGTCTATTGAAGTTAGATTGATAAGGGATCCTATTGTCAGTGGGATTTCTATCATTTTTTACTTGAGTAAGACTTAAACTTTTTATAGCATTGAGAACTTGAGTTATCTCACTAGGATCCTATTTCTTCCCACCCACAACTTTATGGTCCTCCCTCCTATTTCCTTTATTACCAAACAATATAGGGTCATCTCTTTTACTTTCCAATTTGCCTAAAATTCTTAGATTATTTTCAATATTAACAACAATCCTAAAGGCCTCCCTTAAAGTTCTAGGCTCCTTGTCCCTAAGTTGATATGCTACTTTACCATTGAAAGCATTCAAATAAGTGATCAAGCATACCTCATCATTACAATTCGCATGGCTTGCATTAGCTTATACATCCTTTTTTGGAACCTATTGTTGAACTCAGTGACAGATTCATTTGGCAATCTCTTGATGTTATTAAATTTAGTCAAAATGTAACTCTGATTTAACTTGTCACCATATTGTTCCCTGAAACAATATTCAATATCCTTCCAATCCATAATAGACAATTCAGGAAGTCTTTTAAACCATTCCCTAGCATCTTCAGTAAGTGACTGCACAAACAACTTCATTATAACATATTCAGCTTCAACCTCATAGTCACTCATCATATCTAGAAAACTTCTTAAGTGATATTCATAGGTAATAGCATTATTTCCAACAAATTTAGGCAATCTTTTTCTCATCTCTTGTGGAATAGGATTAGGGAAACTAGGAATTCCATCAAAACATATTTTCCTATAGCCTTCTAAATGGACAAGTCTTCTTTGAAAATCAATCCTAGGATGGTAGGGATCATTTCTTTTGACATTATCATTAGCATTACTAGTACTAGCATCACCAAGAGGCTTATTTAGATCTACCTTCTGTGAAAAAGAAGATTAAAAATTAAAAGGTAACTGGGTGGTATCTTGATCTATCTTATCATATCTACCATCTACACTACCCCTAGGCATAATTGCAGATTGCTTCTTAGCATTTTCTAGGAACTTGATCTTATTATTCATCTCAGCTATAGCAGCCTCATTTTCTACAATCTCCAATTTCTTAGCCAAAGCATCTCTTTTGTTTCTTTTCCTTTCTAACTCAATATCAGAAGGTGACATAGAATCAGGGATATGGACAACTTGTACTGGTTCATTGATCCTAATACCAACTTCCTTCTATTTTCCTTTATCTTGAAAATCAAAAGCATGTCCTATATCTCTCCTAGCTTCTAGAGCCTTATAACTCTTGATTTGTTGTATTATAGGACCCTGTTGATTCATGTCTTGATTCTGTAATAATTTTTTCTCTTGTAATCTAAGTCGCTCAACTTGACCCACAATCTCAGGTTGCCTAGCACTAGTCGCTATCTCATTTTTCCTTTTTAAAGTAGCAATTCGCCTTAGTAATTCTTGTTTTTCTTCATAGTTCTTCATAATCACTTCTTCCCTTACCTTCTGAATCCCCATATCAATAGCTTCTTTCTCAGCACACCTCTCTCTCAAGATTTGCATCTCATTATGATCAGGAACAATAAATTCAGAACTAGTTGTTCTATCTTCATTAAAACTTTCAGTCTCCAAGTATTTGGGTCTCACCTTTTTAGGTGAATAATCTGAAATGAAAGGGTTCGTACTAAATTGGCACATATTTGTACTATTTCTATCACCTAAACCAAATGCACGGGGTTGTGCAATCTTTCCCTGATGCATCATTTCAGAAGTATTATAGAATTTATCATCAGACAACCCCAGGTGAGATCTAGGACCTTTTGAGAAATGTTCATTATCAACAACAAGATGATAAAGGTTGTCTTTCCTTATTATTTTATCTTGAGAATAACTTCCTTTCTATATTTGATCTCCTTTCATAGCCTAATTCTGCCTTCTCCTAGGAGGGAGATCAGTTTGTAACTTGATTCCAAGATTTTGCTTCATATTTGCTCATGTATTTTTCTTATTATTTTTCATCATTGAGAGAAAAAACTTGCAAGTATTGACACTGGTTAAACCTTTTGAGTCGCCACCCACTCTTATTTGAATGGGAAAATCACTAGATATAATGACAAATGCTTAGCTAACAGGTTCTGACAAAATATGCACAATTTCTAAATCCACGGGTAAATTCAACATGAAGCACTTACTTCAAACTCTGCCCAAGGTAAACACATATCTTAAATGATATACTAGTTTATGACAACATAGAGTGTATTCCCCAGCAGAGTCACCATTTTGTTGGTGTTTGAAACTACTGAGCAACAAAATGCTCAATAAAATAGTGACATTTCTCACACAATCTAAGGACTAGCCAAATCCTAGTAGCAATTACATGAATAAACCACTTTGAGCCAACTTCAACAAAACCAAGAATGGTGTTCTACTCTTTAGGCTCTACTAAAACAAGGCATGTATACGTTGGGATAATTCTAATGCAAACTGTGGTATGAAATTATCTTAGTTTCATTCTAATTCTCATCTTTTACCCTCAGGCACATACGCAATTTATCAACTTTCTCTAAAGGCTTCTCAAATCTATATGCATCCCCTATAAGTAGATCTGGTTATAATTCTCCTAGAATTTACAAATATTCCTAAAAATAGTAGCTATCTAAGACTCAGGAATTAGATATAAATGAGTATTGACCAGCTTTTTATAACTTGTAAATAAATTGGAATGAAATAA
The DNA here is from genome assembly GCA_028749045.1 of Cupressus sempervirens. Lineage (NCBI taxonomy): Eukaryota > Viridiplantae > Streptophyta > Pinopsida > Cupressales > Cupressaceae > Cupressus > Cupressus sempervirens. Next base: position 741,433,521 of record CM053792.1, read on the forward strand.
TTTTGATTTTTTAAAAATGATTTGATATGTAGCAGAAAAATTCACCCTTGCTTATTTTTGACTCATGTAACCAGTGCCTTATCCATTTGGGCAGAAAATTGACTATTGGTGGGAGATCAAATTCAAATAACTTGTAAATGAATTAATTAATTATAATCACCCATTTCCATTCTTATGAAGTATCCTTTCTATAAACTCATAAACCCTACTGATTCATTGAAGCATTTCTATAATTCCTTGAATTAAAAGCATTTGTGATATCAGCATACAACCCATCCAAATTGCATTCAGCCAAGTTAACCTTATTTAAAATGACTTCAACATAGACAAACCCATAAAAAGGAGATAGAAATTGATGACACAAATATAGTGTAAATACCCCTTTGTATTATCTTTTTAGATGACTAATACAATGACCAATAGAAAATAATTGAAAGCCAAGAACATATGGCTATCTTTGTCATTCCAATGTGTCATTAGAGATTACAATTGGAAGTAAATTCAAAACTGTTGGAATATTCAAATAGGAAGAATGCTTCTGAGAGGTGGGGGGTGAATCAGAAGTATTGTATTTTTACCATTAAAACTTTTAACTGAAAGTAGATTGTATGCATATAAACATATCAAACAATTATGAGAAACACATAAGCATCACCACATAACACTTGAGATCTTGGTAACCCAAAAACCCTCTAGGAATAAGAAGGTAAAACTAGGGTGGGGATGATACCCACAAAATTTACTGCAGCAATAAGGTTTTAACCACTTTTGATGGTCTTCCCTGTTAAAGGCCTACCCTTTTAAAGGCTTTACACTGTATCAATAGTGACCTGGTTAAAGGATTTACAAACACTTTACATGAAGTGTCACCCTGTTAAAGGATTTAATCACCTAGTTAAAGGATCTACAAAATAGTTGTTAAGCTAACCTATCACCATAGGATTTTCATTCTAATTGCTAGAGAATATTAGATATAATAAACCTGATAGACTACAATTCTTTGATTGTTGAATATAGGCACTTGATTTTGCTCTCTCTGATCTTGATCCTTTGTGATCTGATACTCTTTTCTCTAAAATAGTTTTCCTTTTAACACCCTTGTATATCCACTCACTCCTTTTTTATCAATTAAATTTCGTCTGCCTTACGAGGATTTAGGGTTAGGTATAGATCTATGATCCATATTCAATCTCTATTTCTCGCTCATTGTTTGCACTGATTCCATTGGTTGCATGCCTTCTCCATTTTTCTTATTGGTTGCATGTAGATTGCATAGGAAATAAAAAATATTCGATCTTATCATTTAATCCTTCGAGATTCGTCACATGTCGGCCATGAAATTTTTTTGCATATGAATCAATGAAGTTACAAACTCATATGTACATTCTGTGTTACTCTGCACTTGCTGATTTCAGATGCTTGGCACTAATAACAAACTGGCTTACTCGGCACTTGTTGCATTTTTGTATTGCTCGGCATCATTTGTGACTCGACACTTGAATATCACTCGGCACCTGTATCTGCTCGGCACCTAAAGTCATTTGGCACTTGAACTTCACTCGGCACCTGATCTTCACTCGGCACCTGAAGTCTTTATTGACTTGGCTCATGTTGTGGTTCAGCATACATGGTGTACTCGGCTCCAATATAGAAAGTGGTTAAGTGTATTGGCACTCAAGTGTCAAAAACCATTATAAGGTTAAAAATCTCCCGCTTTGACATGAGTGACAAAAACACTTAACTGACCTTATGAGTACACTCACTAATCTGTTTGGTATATATAGAGTTTAAAGAAAACTTGATCAAAATTTGTAACTTACAATATATACCTCAAAATTATTGTAACTCCCCCTGAGTTGGTTGTGCCTTATGCATCTTATAGTATCTCCCCCTTAGTTAATAAGATACTCAAAATTATTGTAACTCCCCCTTTTATTCTTATCTCCCCCTTTTTTGACACTTATGTCAAAGGGTTTTAAGGGTTGAGACCATATTTTGCCAAAAATGTGTTGTTTACCTCAATAATCATCCTAAGAGTTGTATCCCAATTGTTCAAAGCAATTTCCTGGGACTTGTGCTGGATGGCAGTCTCTGCAGCAAGATGAATAAGTCCATCTGATGTAGAAAGATTAGGATCTTTCTTGAGAACAATTTCTGCATAGACTTGTTCCTTATGGAGTAATTCCAAATGTGGGGTAATGGAGGACTGTAGCTGTATCAGTTTTGCCTTGATATTGGCCTCATCTTCTATTAATATAGATATTTCTTTCTGAGTGTGAAGCGATCGAGCAAAATGCTTCTCACTTTGAGCTAGGTCATTTGGTAGTTGTATGCTTGAAATGTTTAAATTTCTCTCCAAGCTCAGTATCTTTTGGCTTGTCTCTTGTGTGAAGTATGAAAAGTCACACAACTTTTTCTATGATGAGAATATATTCTCAAGTACCTTTTTCACTTTGTCTATTAATTTTGCCAATTCAACCTGAGAAAGTGCAATTTGACTTGATATTTTCTCATTTACTTTTCCTTGAAATTTTCTTTCAAACCATTCCATAAGTTTTGCATTTGTTTCTTGGTCTTCATTTGTCACTTGGCCAACAATATCTGATAATTGCTCCGTGATATGCTTTCACTCATCTGGTGATTGCAAAATGAAGGCATCCATAAAGATGTGCTTAATCTCATGTAGTGTTTGCTTTTGTTTATACTCCTATTCAGCGCTTCCTGCACCTCATTGATTTGATCAATGGTTATTGTTTTTGAGTCATAGCCTAGTATGACTATCTCCTCATCTAATTCAGGGTCTCAATAGTGAAGTACTCGTGCAAATTTTGTAGTACTAGATCCTGGTACAGATATTTGCAATGGCTATTGTGAAGGAGTTCCCGAAGTAGGCAAATTTATCAGTGTTTCTATTGCCTTCAGCTCTTTAGGGGTTTCCTCTATTTTCTCCTCCTGCTGTCTACTTCCTTGATCAATTATAGTAACCTTAGGAAGTGCACCTTGTGTTTGTACTGTAGGATCAGATGTAATAGTCTGTCCTATTTGTTCTGTTCCTTTTTCTATAGCTACACTTGGCTTCTATATTGAGGTGTCAATTATGCCTGTTGAAATAACTATGGGCATTTGAGGTTGACCATTAGTAGTTGTAGAGATGATGGAAGGTGGTTCTTGTGGATTCACCTTATCTCTAACTATGCTTTCTACTAGTTTTTGCAATTAATCCATATTGACCAATACTGGATTTGCACATAATATTGCTTGATGTTTAGATTGGTCAAGGATTCTTTTGAGATCTTCTGTAGTTAATGGATTGATGTTCTGACTAGAAGTGTCAGGAACATCAATAATAGTTACAGTTTTTGCAGGTGTGATGGGTACATGAGGAGGGCTAGAGGGTGGCAATTGTGTGTCTTGCACACTCTGGTCTGGTTGTTGCTCTTGCTCAGCTGTTGCCATTACATCTTGTTTTTGTGTCTCTACCTCCTCTCCATCTTTCTTTTCTTCTTCCTTCCTCTTTTCTTCTTCTTTCTTTTCTTCTTCTTTCTTTTCTTGTTCTCTCTTTTCTTGTTCTTTCTTTTCTTCTTCTCCCTTCTCTACTGCTATCTTCTCTTCTCTCCTTTCTCTTCTCTCTTTTGGTGGAGCAGCTGCTTCTTCCTTGTATTCTTCTTCAAGAAAATCTTCAGTCTTTTTATACAAGTTTTTCCATGATTTCATTGTTCTCTGAACAATTTCTTCCATCTTGTTTTGGAGAATAAAGAATACCCTGTACTTAGGTGTAAACCTAATATTATGCCTTTTGACTGCTTTCTTTATTTTTTCCTTAGTCAAATCAGGCAATACGCTTGCTAGGGTTGATTCTCTCATCTCCTTCTCCATTTTCAAACAAAAATGTCATCTGTCTTCTACAATTTTAGACAATTCTTTTGGCAATTGTCCATTTAGTTCAAGTGGAGTGTACTTGAACTATGCCATCATTCCATAAACTGTTTCCTCTATCCTATTATGTTCTTCTTTAGTAAACTTATTGAAATCAACTTTATTTATATTACTTAAATCGCCATTTCCAATCTTTTTACATATTACATCAATTGAAGAATGGCTTACCTTTTTAGATTGATCTTCTTCATTAGTATCAGGTTGAGCCACATATCTTCTTCTTTTCCTTGGCTCTTCCTATGTTTCCTTGATTGGTTTCTTCTTTGTGGCTTCCTCTTTAGCCTTTTGAGTGGAGGCCCTTGTTGTAGCTTGGGTTGTTGGCTTTTGAGGTGATGGCATGGTAGATTTCTTTGGTTTTTGTTGAGCTGGAGGCTATTCTGTTGCCTTTCTTTTCTTTGACTCAGCTTCAGTTGGTGCTTCCTTGGCTTCTTTTTCTTCTGCACCTACCTCCTTGTCTTCACCCAAGCCTTGAGTTAATTCCATTGGGCCTTGTTCTTTTTCATCTTCATCATCATCATTGTCATCTTCTTCTTCTTCTACTTCAGCCTCAATTTCTTCACCAAATTTCTTCTTAATCTTCTTTAACAATTTCTCTTTCTTCTTTAATGTGGAAGCAGTCTTTAATTCCATATTTATTTTCAATCTTATCACATCATAAGTGCCAAAATGTGGAGTACTTTTATCTATCTCTTTTGCCAATAATGCAGTTATTATTGCAGATGCCTCATCAACATTGATTTCATATCCAAATGGCCTTAGCCATCTCACTCTTGGAATTGCAGCTTGAATATATGTGAAGTCAATATCAACCAAGAAGCATATATCATTAACATGTTTTTCTACTAAAGAAACTGGTATTCTCACCCTTTGCTTCATGGATTTCTTGAAATTTTCAAAATAACTTGTCATCAGGGTATCAAAATTTTCTCCCATCTGTTCTATATATTCATTGATTTGGGCAATGATAGTTCTATCATTTCTCCCTATAACTTTTCCGAAAGAGGGAAACTCATTTTGAACATAAAAGAATATACAAATTAGAATTGCTCCAAATTTGCATTGAGCACCCTTTGTCCTTCTTATGGCAGCTAGGTTTTCAGTAATCTATTGTAGTTGCAGTTCTGCAAGATCATAAGTATGATCCTTTTTCACCAATTTGTAACCTACATCTACTGCAATACATGGCACACTGCTGAGTCTACTAGATTGATAGAACTTATGGGAATGACTCTAATAGAAAACTCAATTAGAGGATCCTGAATGGTGTGAATTGTCATTCCTCTCTTATTCCAGTGAGCACCAGTGTTCTTTTCAATAACCTCCTTCGATTCACTTATCAAGGTTTTGAACCGATCTAGGTTAGGGTACCCAGTTACCCTATGTATGATTTCTTTGGTTAATTTGATGGGAATATCTTCCAACCACAAACTTCCACCATGAATTCTGCTTAACACAAGTTTAACCCATTCTGTTTTGAATACGGTGGGAAAGCTCAAAACTTGAGTCAAACCCTTTTCTTTCAACAATTTTGAACTCATCTTTTAAGACTCCATCTACGCACAATTTTCCATAGGCTTGCCTTATCTCTGTATCTCCTAGGGCTCCTATCTTACAATTGTAGCATCTTCTCACGTCTTGAACCATTACAACTTTTGGGGGTATTTGGGAGAGAGCTCCACCTGGGTCATTTTTGTATGCAACTTCAAGAATGGGATGAAAATTAGGTTGCTTGACCTCATTTGACACTAACTGAACTTCAAATGACTCTTTGTCCTCGGTTTTCTTGGAACTTGATGCCATTTATGCAAACTAGGGTTTCCTTTTTACGAAATATGAAACTACATAACTCGACACAAATGAGAAATACCTCAAGATTGATGGAAATGCATTGAGAAATGTTGCAATCTGCTTGAAATGCTAGATTCTCTGCTATGAAGTTGCTCTACTCTCTTTCTGTTCTTTGCTTCTTGATCGTGATGAGGAAAACTAATTGGAATCATGATAATATACCCTATTTCCATCACATTAAATGCTCAACTGTCAACTCAGCTTGCACTATATTTTCATTTTACTCAACTTCCATTGGAGTTAACCAACTCGAAATCAGTTATCAAATCGGTCGCTTGATAGGAACTCGACATGTGTTGGAGTTTAACTCAGCATCTAAAGATGGCTCAGCAACACCATTTAGATTTTGTCTTGACATCTTGTCTTATGCAGATTTTATACTTTGCATTGCTTCTTTGTCTTGGGACTGATGTGTGATATAGCTTTGTATATCAGTCCCATATAGTTCTCATGCTTAGTTTGATGAAGTGTGATCACTTGACCCATTAGGTGAAGTGATCCTCCACTTGATGTGTTGCATTCATCTTTCTTTTTCAAAGTCTTATTCACTTGCCCAGTTATCTTTTTGACATCAATCTTTTCTTTGCCCTTTTTTTATTTAGTCTTGCGTGCCTTTGACCTTGTAGGACAGTTTCTACTGATATGACCAATTTTTAGACAACTGAAACATGTGGTTTGATTCAACCATCTTTTATAGTTTCCTTTGAAATGTGTTCTTATGCAGTTCTATGGTATATGTCCATATTCCTAACAATAGTGATAGCTATACCTGGTGTTGTAATCCCAATGATAGTGACTTACACTTCCTTTTGATTTTGCTGGTTGATTTGATGTCCACATAGGCTTTGATCTACATTCAAATGCTCTATGTCCATACTTCTTTCAATTATGACAATGTCCATCAAATTTTTGTGTCCTTGTAATTCTGGATTTGCAATCTTATGTAATATGTCCTTGCATGTTGCATTTGTGACAGTAGCTCTTGCTCTTGGGTGTATTTGGCTGATTGAATCTCCTACTCCTGCAAACATTAGCAGTATGCCCCTTCTTATTACAGTAACGACAAGTGGGTTTTTAATTCTTACCTGTGTCATCTTTTTGCTCAACACTCTTTGATGATTCCCCAACTTTAGTGCTGTTGTATCCAAGTCCATATGTATCATGGGATGATTTTGGGGATTTCAGTAACTGTTCAAAATACTTGATGGCTTCACTTGACTTGTTGAGATTCTCTGCTACCTCTCTTTCTCTGTTCAATTCATTCTACAGTTGTTCATTCTGCATCTTCAAAGTAGAGATCTCAATAGCTTTCATATTTAGCTCATGATGAAGATTCATTATTTGGGCAAGTGTATCCATCTGCATGTTTGAGATCCTTGTTAATTCAGTACATTTTCTTCAAGTCTATTTGTAAGATTTCTTTTGTCATTTTCCATCATGACTCTATCCTCAACTGCTCTTTTCTTTTGTTCAGTGATTTCACATAACATTATGGCCTGTGTTTCATATTCTATCTTGAGAGATCTTATCTTCTTTTCTAAAACTTTGTTTTTCTCCATCAGTTCTGCTATTGCTGCATCAAACTCTTTAGTGTCTCCATTGGCACACAGTTTTGTGGTATCAATCTCCTTGTAGTTTATATCATTTTCAGCTATGGCTATATCCTTCCTTCTCTTCAAGTCTCAATTCTTCCCTTGCTTCTTCTACTTTGTGTAGAGCCAGTTGCACATCAATCACTTGATTGTCAATAATCTTCCCAAGTTTGAAGACTTCCATCTTTAGATCTTTTTCTTCAAGTTGTTAGACTTCTTTTTGTGAGAACCAATTGCTCTGATACCAATTGTTGGAATATTCAAATAGGAAGAATGCTTCTGAGAGGGAGGGGGGGGGGTGCGTGTGAATCAAAAGTATTATATTTTTACCATTAAAAATTTTAACTAAAAGTAGATTGTATGCATATAAACATATCAAACAATTATGAGAAACACATAAGCATCACCACATAACACTTGAGATTTTGGTAACCCAGAAACCCTCCAGGAATAAGAAGGTAAAATTGGGGTGGGGATGATACCCACAAAATTTACTGCAGCAATAAGGTTTTAACCACTTATGATGGTCTACCCTGTTAAAGGCCTGCCCTTTTAAAGTCTTTAATCTGTATCAATAGTGACCTGGTTAAAGGATTTACAAACACTTTACATGAAGTGTCACCCTGTTAAAGGATTTAATCACCTAGTTAAAGGATCTACAAAATAGTTGTTAAGCTAACCTATCACCATAGGATTTTCATTCTAATTGCTAGAGAATATTAGATATAATAAACCTGATAGAATATAATTCTTCAATTGCTAAATACATGCACTTGATTCTGCTCTCTCTAATCTTGATCCTCTGTGATCTGATACTCTTTTCTCTGAAATAGTTTTCCTTTTAACACCCTTGTATATCCACTCACTCCTTTTTTATCAATGAAATTTCATCTTCCTTATAAAGACATTCAAGGATTTAGGGTTAGGTATGGATCTAAGATCCATATTCAATCTCTATTTCTCGCTCATTGTTTGCACTGATTCCATTGGTTGCATGCCTTCTCCATTTTTCTTATTGGCTGCATGTAGATTGCATAGGAAATACAAAATATTCAATCTTATCATTTAATCCTTCGAGATTTGTCACATGTCGGCCATGAAAACTATTTACATATGAATCAATGAAGTTACAAACTCATATGTACATTCTGTGTTACTTGGCACTTGCTGATTTCATATGCTCGGCACTAATAACAAATTGGCTTACTCAACACCTATTGCATTTTTGTATTGCTTGGCATCATTTGTGACTTGGCACTTGAATATCACTCGGCACTTGTATCTGCTCGACACTTGATTCTGCTCGACACCTAAAGTCATTCGGCACTTGAACTTCACTAGGCACTTGATCTTCACTCGGCACTTGGAGACTATTCAGCACATGAAGATCACTTGGCACCTGAAGTATTTCTTGACTCAGCTCATGTTGTGGCTCGGCATACATGGTGTACTCGGCTCCAATATAGAAAGTGGTTAAGTGTATTGGCACTCAAGTGTCAAAAACCATTATGAGGTTAACAAAAACAACTACATACTATTGGACTGACTGAATGTACTTTTCTTGAAAGAAAAAAAAAAATTCAATATTTTTTACAGCATCACAATGCCTTGAAAACTCATTTATATAGACATGAGTTGCAACAAGCAAAGGGAAAGTGTGATTGACAAGTGTTCTTCCAAATAAGAAAACAAAACAATATAACAAGAGACAAAAGCGAGCATAACAGAATGCCAAGAGCATCAAAATTCTTAGGGTAGGCCTATTTTTGTTACTGTTGCAAATCATCAACATTTTATTTGTCCCCCATTATTCCAAATATTCAGAATACTTGGCTACCAAATTGGCCAACGAAGGGTTATTCTGTGGCGCCTCCAAATCAATTTTTTCCTGCGGGTTTGCACTGCTTTCACCTTCAGTAGGCAATATTACCTTTTTACCTTCTTCTTTTGTCAGATCTAGTGTTGACATGTCAATGACCTGCACCTCACCTTTTGTTCCTCATCATCATTTGTACCACCTTCTTCTAACTACTCATCAGAAGGAATACCTGTTAGCCAAGTGTTAAACCGTGCATCATCAAACCAACTGAATTGCAGGATATCATCTTGCTTTTTTAATATGTAGTTAGCCTCATTTTCAAGACCAACAAACTCTTGTCTCAAAGAATAAAAAGATAACTGGACTTTAATGAATTCTTTTGTCGTTATGGACCACCAGGCATGCCCCTTTTCATTTATAACTTTATTTATCCTTATGTAGAAAAGGTCATCCAATTCTTTACTCCATTCATCCTTACTTTTCAATTTATTCTTTCTATCCGAGGCACAAGGAAACAAATCAAATTTTTGATCTTGTGTCTACTTAAGTAAGAAACAATTTTTAGTTGCAGAGCAATTCTCCTATTATCAAAATCTAATAGGTTATTAGCAACATCATACATTTTTTCAATATGGTCATGGGAAGACCTTATAACTAAATAACATAAAAGGGTGATTTCTTTCTCCCTTTTTTCCCACTTATTAACAATAGGCTTGAGGGTTTCATCATGGGTTTTTCAGTTGCTCCCATATACTTGTTACTCTTGCCAACTTATCATAGAACAAGGGCCATTCAATTTTGTCTACATTAGAGCCTTTCTAAGCTTATCCTCATATTGCATATTTAACTCTACATGTAAGGCCCATAGCTTGCTTTTCTCTTCCTCAAAATCCTCAGCTATGTAATATTCTAGCCTTTGAGGTGTGTCTAGTATTTCTACAAGAGGGGTGGATTTAAAAGGTTCCACTGGAGGATGGGGGTATGTTATTCTTGGCTATTGGACTTCCCCATTAGCTTGTCTTCAAGCTCAGTTCTCCTTTTTACCTCCTTATTATAGGCCTCTAGAATTTTTTCATATTTACTCTGTAGTTCAAACATAGCCTGTTCCTCTTTCTTAGCAGTGGCCAAAAGAAATTGGGATGAATCCACATTCCAATGTGCTGCCTGCACATGAGAGGTATTAACAACTCTTCTCAAAATTATGTTTCCCATCAATCCACACTCATTTGGTTGTAATGATGTGGCTCTAGATCCTCTTCTATATGACCAACTTACCAATGCGACTTGATCCTCAATGAATGTACTGCCTTGGAAGTCCCTTTTATTTTGATATTGCAAAGTTGGTTTATTTGAAATAAACCTAAAACCTAAGGCATCAACAATATCCCAATTTGGTAACAATAAAATGTTAGATGCCTTCACCATTTTCCTTCCATCCTCAGGGCTTATATTTTGAAATTCTTTTATCATTTTTTTTTTTTTTTGGTTCAGGATGGAAGCTTCATCCATTTCTAGATTCTCTATTTTCAACCTTTTACATTTTTCCTCAAAAATATTCATGTTTACCCTCCATGCAAACTGCTAAAAAGCCCTAGATTTCACAAAAGTGTCATCAACCAAAAATTGATGACTTGCCTGTTCTAACATAGGGTCCAATTCCCTGCCTTTATAGTCAGCTATTGTTAGGTCCAAACTTGGTAGAGGAGTCTCTGGAGGGTTACCTTCATCCAATTCTATTGGAGTAATAAAGATACCTCCCTTTGATCCCATCTACTCAATTTTCTCACCAGTGAGCTATTCTTCTCCAATCCTCGAAGGGAATTAAGTGGGTGAATATTCCTCAACTTGAGGCCTCTCCTCTTTCATTACCTTCTGCCTCTTGGGACTAGGCTCATTAGGTCTGTCCTCTTGGGCTGTATTGGTCATATCTGCATTATTTGCATCCCAGGTCATATCTGTGCTTCACAACTGGATTGGCAATGCTTCCCCATTTTCTTCTCTGTTCAAATCCATCTCTTTACCAAAATAAGTCACCCCTTTGAACAAGAACATGTGCATCAATAGAGAATAGTGTCTAAAAGTTTTCTCTACCTTCCCTTTTGCAATTCCAACTAAACCAGTATGAATTTCTTTAGCCAAATAGGAAGCAAAATTAAAGATAACACCACACCAAAAGAAGCAATTTGAACCATCATAGACATAAGGCCAATGGGCATGAAATCCTGTTCATCTTCACAAAAAACATGGCACAGGGTCCTGTTTATCTCTACAGCCTAGGAAGTGAAAATACTCTTCTTAAAAGGTTCTCTAGAGGCTACAGTAATTACTGGCAGAGTTCCTATTATACCAATGTGTGCCCTCAGTGAACCTCCCCTAATTAAATCCTTCTTTTCTTTGTATTCATTCTCTAATTCTAGCAGATTGATTGGCACATGGTAATCTGACAATGGTTCTAGGTGAAAAACCTCTCTAATTTATTCAGGACTAATTGAGATCAAAGGCACACCATCATTTCTTCTGACCACCCTAATAGCTTGCTCATAATTCCTAGCAATGGCTTCAAGAAAACCATAATCCATGAAAACACTTGGAACTACTAGCTTTACAAAATCAAAATTCCAGACATTAGCATGTGGGGCAAACAAATTCCTTTCTGAAAACCACTTTTTAAACAAGACAAGACTAGTTTGAGTAGTTGTTGCATCCCTAACCCAATTCCCCTTATCATATAAGCCATTAACAATTTTAAGCCTATGGTTTAAGGAAATCAATTTTTTAACTCGTGCAAGTTCAGTGGTGGATTCTGGGAGTAATTCTAACAAAAAGATCATGAACATTCCTATCCATATAATTAACTTGACCAGAAAATGCTTTCTTAGGAGGCATCTTGATTGTGATAATAGGAACTGGAATGTTACAGAGATTATATATGAGTACTTACTTGACTTGCCAAACTTATTCTTCTTTGAACCTCTGTAGTTGCTCTCGAATAGATAAAGAATTAGTTCACATTTGTACTAGGCTAAACACAATATGATCAATAGGCTATTGTGCTCAGAAAATGTGAAGTCTTTGTTTTTGTGGGACTGGAATTAATGAAAATATCCTATATTATACTCTATTTCTCCCATATGAAAATCTTTCATTCATCATTAATGTGCAGAATAGAAAATAGAGTGGCATCACACTTCTTTTTAAATTTGCGCTGTTGATCCTTGAAAAATCCTATGATCTAGAAATGAAAACTAGGCTGACTCACTTTTCTTCTTAGTACATTTGCAGTCAAACCAATAAACTGCCTCCATCTATATCTTTCCTTCAATGCTGGCATTTCAATCTATGCCCATTGATGACTGGGTACACGTGTCATCTAGTTGCTACCTTGTTATGCGTAACTTTCAGGCATCCTGCTATAGTGAGTATATGACAACCACTGATTTTGCTTTGATCGTGTGGCAGATATTTGAAACAACTTTTAAGAGAACAATGGTGGGTCTCTCATTCACTAACTCACTATACATAATCTTTGCACATCTTTTCATAGCGAGTTAACGAGTATCGTTGATCCATGCTTGATCTGATGATCAGAATTCTTTACATGTTTTATACATGGGGAGTGGGTCTAGGTTACCATGGCGTTGAGTTGGTTTAATATGTAATCACATGTATATATTGTTTTAAACCTTTAGTGACACCTCATGTCCTTGGCCTTGTCATGTTTGTTACTTTCAGGCGGGTCGCTACATTGCTACTGGAAAAATTGCTAATTATTTGGCTATCAATATAGCGAGTTTTGACAAATTCATAATTTCTGGCTTATAGATGCTTAGTAGGATGCCACCGTGTTGTTTGCTCTACATAGGTCAGCTTTGTCAAGTCACTCGATGCCCACCTTTGAGGATTTTCTGTTACATCACAACCTTCCGATCAGTCACTACATCGCTACCGACAAAATTACTAACTATCGGGCTAGCAATATAGTGACTTTTTGGTAACCATCAAAACCTACACTGGGAAATAAAACTATGAGTGACAAAACTTCCACAGAAATAAAAGCAAAGCTTTCACAATATTTTCCTCAGGATCCTCAAAATCATTTCTTACTTTAAAAGAACACCATCTTTTTCAATGACCGAGCCTTTGCTATGTTGCTACCAGAAAATTGGTTTTTATTCGGCTAGCGATATATCAACCTCTGATAGATTCACAATTCTGTTGACAAAAAACAAAGATGCATTGATTGAGACTTTGCCAATTAAAACTGGTATTAGAGAAGGTAGTCGTGCATATTTATATGATTGCATGAGAATTTTTGCGGTCACATCAACCTTAAATAGGTTATTTCCTTTTGCAAAATTTGAGCACTTGCTAAGTCTCCACCGACAATTCGCATGGATTTTTTGATAGTTACTTAGCGAATTGCTGGAGAAACTTGAACTCTGGTGATACCAATTGTGAGTTTTTCCATGTGCATTCTTCTTAATACTAACAAGCCTAGGACATAGCACGTGATCAAAATGCCTTCATATTAACACACATTTTGTGGTGCTGGACTTCATTTTTCAGTATCACGACATAATTTTTCGATGGTCACTACCTCACTATGTGTAATCTTCGAGCATCTTGCTATAGTGAGTATGCGACAAATGTAGATTCAAATAAGATCCAACGATAGGATAAAACCCTATCAAAGGGACTCAACAATGACCTCAAAGCAGGTAGGAAAAGAATATTCGCTTCACCATTTTTTAAAACTTTCACGCCAAAATAAAATAGAAAGGGCAAGACCTAGGGCTTTATACAAATTTTGAAAGATATCAAAATATGAGACCAAAACCTAAAACTCTAGGACCTAACAAAAGAACTCAGATTTGATTTTTTCACCATGATTCTAAGAAAATTTAATACGTAAAAAATTAGACCAACACAGGTTATAATGTTTTCCAAGCATTTCTATTGTTACCAAATTTTACAATTGCTACCAAGTCCTTTGAACAAATCCTAGTGGTTAGTGAGGAGATTTAGTCAATGTGAAGTCCAACAGTTTAAATCGTACATTTCAATATATGCCAAGTTTATTAGTGGTTACCAAGTAATGCAATGATTACCAAGTTTGTTGTTCATATTATGTGAAGCCAGTGTTAACTAAGCTACTCTATGCTAACCAAGTGATTCAGTGTTTACCAAGTTGCACAATATCTATCGAGTCACTAGTGTAGATAGAGTTCAAGACTACTTGAAAGTGATTAGTATGAACCAAGCTTATACATCTACTAAGTGCAGGATGACACCAAGATTTGATAGTGGATGCCGAGTATCAGAACCGCACCGAGTCAGTCTTCAGAACCTGAGTGTCTTCATGTGGGCCGACTTTGTAATATTTGTGTTAACTTGTATCATGGTCAACTTTGTAATTAAGTAATTTGGATTGGTATATATATGTAATGTATTGTACCATATCAATGTGTTGAAGAATGTGAATATGAATTGTGTATGCAAAAAGTTCAACTTATCAATGCAACAGAAAAAGAGAAAATTGTAAAGGCCATAACAGCATAAGGAGCAACAAAGACATATCTATCATAGAAAGGTGATCAATACACAAAGGAATCTATTTCAACAAACCTAGTTGCAAATCAGAGATCTACTACTGCTTCATGCTAACAAGTGAGCTAGTCAAAATCCTTTAACAAGATAGACCTAACAGTCTATCATAAATCTCTTTACCTAGTGCATACTTCATTGTATGTTTGTCACAAGGTGGACCTAATAGTCCTAATTACTCCTAACAAGGTAGATCATTAGAAGTGATCAATGTAAGCCTTAACATGCCATCTTTATGCTATAGTACTAAAGTTTGTGGGTATCATTTGTACCCCAGTTTTACTTTCTATTTGAAAGGTTTATGGGTCACCAAATCTTTGTGTCAAAGTGTTATGGATGCTTTCATGTTTTTAGTTTCTCATGCATGCAATTTGATTAGATCTAATGAATTAATTACTAATTGAATTATTGGTTTAAGAATTGAAAGTGTTAAAATTTTAGAAGTTACTAATTCGCCCCTCCCCTCTCAGTAACTTAGCATAGTCTTGAATATTTCCAACACAACCTCCTCCTATGCTAACCATGATGAATCCTCCATTGTCCTTCATTTCAATTTGACCATATACTCTTCATATGTTATGTTGCTTATGTTTTTTTCTCACACAACTATCCCATATCTCCTCAATCTATTTTGTAGCTAAAGTAGATATCCAAACACTCCACTATACTTCTACAACGTCATCTCCATAACCTCCTGATAATATTTTGTCAAATCTAAAATGTTAAACATTAGTGAAATGTTGAGCTCAACAAGCAACTCTACTTCATATTCATTTCCAGAATCATGTTTTTTGACTATCTTGGACTGTCCAAACTTCTTCATTTTCAAATTATTATATGTACCCATTGGAAATCTCTGCTTCCTCAAATGAACCTTTACTTCATCTCTAGTCTAAAATTCCTTATACCTCATTTTTACATTTTCTTTAGCCTTATACTAGTATTCATCTATGTAATGTGCTTCCTTACCTCTTCATGAATGGTCTTCAAATGTTCAAATTTTTTTTTTGCTTTAGCACTACTTATATCTCCTTTATCTAACTGCATCAATTCAGAAATTTTTCTGGGACTTTTCCCATATATAGTTTGGAATGGTGATTTACCAGTAGTACTATTGATAGAATTATTATATGCAAATGATGTCTATGGTAAAATAATATCCCAACCTTTTGGTTTATCTCCAAGAAAGCATCCTGACAAATTTCTCAAACTCCATTTTACAACTTCTATTTTTCCATTAGTTTGTGGATGATGGGATGAACTAAAATTCAAATTTGTCTTAAATTTATTTCACAAAGTACACCAAAAATATCAAAAAAATTATTTCACAAAGTACTCTTTGGTAGGTTATGTACTCTTACCACTTCAATTAAAAAAATTTTGCAACACGAACAACATCACTTGTCTTCTTGCAAGGAACAAAATGTGTTATTTTTAGAAATCTGTCAACCACCACAAATATCGAATCATGCACTTATTGTGTCCTTGGTAATCCAAGAACAAAATCCATGCTAACATATTCCCATAGCTTCTCAAGTATAGGTAATTAATGATATAACCCCATATTTTCCTTCACTACTTTCACCATCTGACATACTCTGTAACACTATAAAATTCTTCACATCTTGCTACAATTATGGTAAATAATAATTCTTATCAACCAAAGCAATTCTTTTATCTCTACCAAGGTGTCCAACCAATCCTCCACTATGCTTCTCCTTGATGAGATTCTCTCTCATATAAATTTTGGGAATGCAAAATTGATTTCCCTTGAATAGTATACCATCTTTGATTATGAAATCCAATCACTTTATCCTATAAAGTGTAACAACTTTTGTACAAGCTTTCCAAGCCTCACCAAAACCAGGATCCTTTAGATACAAATTCTTGTGTTCTTTGAACCCAACCACCTCAACCTATATTTCTATAAACAAAACTTATCTTCTACAAAGACCATCTACAACTCTATTAGACTTTCTACTTCTATGTCTCAAAAAAAAAAATCACTCTGCAAAAACTCAACCCACTTGAAATGCCTTCGATTGAATTTTCCTTTACTATTCAAATATTGCAAAGCTTGATGATCAGTATACAAAACAAACTCCTTAGGAATAATATAACATCTCCACTTCTTCAATTCTTGAACTATAACATAAAATTCTTGATCATAAACATAATAATTTCTTTTGGCATCATTTAATTTCTCAATGAAATAAGCAATAGGTCTACCTTCTTGGCTCAGAATACCTCCTATTGTGGTACAACTAGCATCATAGTCTACTTAAAACACCTTATTAAAAATTTGGAAGTGCTAAAATAGATTATTAGGTAATTTTTAGTTTCAAAGGATTAAAATTCTTAGTTGCTCCTAAAGTCCACTTAAATTATTTCCTATCTCCTCTCATGGTTTTAATCAAAGGTTCACAAATACTACTACAACCTCTTATAAACTTCATGTAAAAACTAGCTAGTATATGAAAAGATGTTACCTCACTCACACTCCTTAGAATAAGTCATTCAAGAATAGCCTTAACTTTCTCAAGCTCTATTTTTAGACCTTCTATTGAAACTACAAATCCTAGGTATACCAACTCCTTCATGAAACTACACTTCTTCAAATTTATTAGCAACTTTTCCTCCCTCAACTTATCAAACACCTTACAGATGTGCATCAAATGATTGTCCAATGTCTTACTAAAGATTTGTTAGGATTAAACCATGAACAAAAATAACAATTACATGCAAATATAAACAATATAAGAAAATAATAGATCACACAAAAAAGAACACAAGACACCAAGATTTAACATGGTTCACCCAATCCTCAGGCTACATCCACCAAACAACAAGTCCGATATTATTATGATTCAGTGATTATAACCTAATTACAATCTATAATCCCTTACAACCCAATAATTTTGCAAGAACCAATTTTCACATCACAACTATGAAACAATCCCTAACACTAAGCTCTTTTATACAAGTATTTTTATTGCTCTAGGGTTATAATTAATAATTACATGTCAGCCCAAAATGTTGATAAAATAGGGCTAAAAAAATTTAAAAATTTATGAAGTATGTACAGTACTTTTTTGATTAGTCACCACAATCTAACAATCTCCCACATGGGGATTGATTAGTCTCCACTCTAAAGAACAATCTCCCACTTGGAGATTGATCCTATGGCTATGTCGCTACTGCATGAGGCTCCCATTGGATCAAACCACTCTGGACTCTGCTGATCTTTTATTCATGCTTAGTCTAGAAGACCAACAGAAGCTGAAGAGGAGTTCAACTTCTCCCTTGTTACTACCTTTGTAAACATATCTGCTAGATTGTCATCTGTATGCATCTTGTCTAGCTTTAGTTATCCATACTCCAAAATTGATTGAATGAAATAGTATCACAACTGTATGTGTTTTGTCTTTGAATGTATGATTGAATTCTTCGCAAGATGAATGGCACTTTGACTATCTATAAACAAAATCCTCCTAAGGATGAACCAATTCTTTCAAGAAGAACTAAAGCCATATCATCTCCTTGGCTGCCTCTGTAGCAGCAACATACTCTAACTCTATAGTGGATAAAGCATTAACCTTCTGTAACCTAGAAACCCAACTCATGACTGCCCCATCAATAGTAAAGACATAACCTATAGTACTCCACTTGGTATCAATATCCCCTACCAAATCTGAGTCAACATAGCCTTATAAATCAGTAGTAGAGCCCCCAATGTGTAAACACTTATTAGATGTTCCTCTTAAATATCTAAGAATCCATTTGACTACATTCCAATGCTCAATTCCTAAATGACTCATATAGTACCTTGGACATCTTATCCTCCAAATGACCAAGTAAAGTTGTGCTAACAGCTTTAACATTCTCCATAAAAAAACATTGCAACACCTTCTCAACATAATCATCTTGAGGTAGCGTCAATTTCCTTTTCTTCCTATCTTTACAAATCTTCATACCAAGGATTTGTTTTTCTGCCCCCAAATCCTTCATAGCAAATGCATGTGCTAATTGGCATTTCAAACCCTTTATATGATCCATGTTAGACCCAACTACAAGCATATCATCAACATATAAACATAAAATAATGTAGCTATCATCATCCAACCTCTTAAAATAAACACAATGATTTGACTAACACCCATTGTATCATGCATAAAACTGTCAAATTTTAGATACCATTGCTGAGGTGCTTGCTTTGAGCCATATGAACTTTTCTTCAATTTGCTCACTATGTTCTCCTTACCTTTGACCTCAAATCCCCATGGCTGAGACATATATATCTCTTCATCCAAATCACCATGAAGGAAGGTTGTTTTAACATCAAGCTGCTCCAAATGAAAATCTCCAGTAGCCACAAGACTTAAAATAGTATGGAGAGAAGTCATTTTAACAATAGGAGAAAATATCTCATCAAAAGGAATTCCTTTTTACAACAACTCTGATATTATTATGATTTAGTGATTACAACCGAATCACAATCTGTAATCCCTTACAACTCAATACTGCCACAAGAACCAATTTTTGCATCACAACTATGAAATAATCCCTGACCCTAAGCTCTTTTATACAAGTATTTTTACCACTCTAGGGTTCAATAATATAAGGTCCAAGATCAAAATATCATCTAGGTAAATAATGACAAACTTACCCAAAAACTCCTTCAGTGCCTTATTCATGACTCTTATGAAATTGCTCGGTGCATTGGTTAGCCCAAAAGGCATAACTAACTACTTGTACAATCCTTCCGTAGTCTTAAAGGTAGTATTGTACTCATATTATTCTTTGATGAAAATCTAATGGTACACACTCTTTAGATCTATCTTTGTGAAATACATAGCTGCACTCAAATCGTCTGTAATATCATCCATCTGCAACAATCTAATCCATAAAAAAATATTGATTTTAAAAAACATTGATGTTAGAAAACACACACAATCTAATCCATAAAAAAAATTATGCTAGAAATGGATTGTGGAGATATGATATTATTAACTCTTAGATGTCTTTTCTTAAAAATAATCTAGTGCCCTTCTAACCAATGCGACAAAAACAATTATTGAAAATACCATAATGAAGCTACTTAGCTTGATGACATATAAATAGAATGGAAATGAAGCTAGTAAGCTCAGCAATTATGTGAATAATATGCCAAATAATGAAATAATACAAATGGATTAGGCTAGAAAACAATCAAGCAATGGCAATGGATTAAGTTTCTTTGAATGACATTAATATAGTTTGTTAATAGTAATAAAAAATGTGTGGATCGTAAGGCCAAAGTTTGATCAAGACTCTTTCAAATCTTCATATCCAATGTATTAAATAAGTTGTGCATCTCAATAATTAAAAGAAGGATTTTGAACGAAGGTTATTTGAAGCCTTCTTACGATCACCTTTGCACTATTATTTTCCTTCTTTCCTTGTCAAACTATCTATGAATTAAGTATTTTGTTCCTATACATGCATTTTTCACCTTCAATGGATCTCCATAGAATACTCATCCCTCCAAATGATCCAAAAGAATTCATAGGTGCATACATAGTACTTCTACGAGTTAAGTTTACCTAAGCTCTAAAGTAATAGTTTGACAACTTGCTTGAGTTATATCTACTATAACATTTTTTTTAATGGACAAGTGTCACAAGGGGATTAGATGGTCAAAGTGGAGGGTCAAAGGGAGTTATGAAAGAGGAGTGTGGGAGAAATGTAAGAGGCATTTAAGGGCCATTAGGGCATGTAAGAGCCATTAATGTACTTGGATAGGAATGTAAGAGGATGGGGGAGGACTTTAACTTTGTCTTGGGTTAGAAAGTCTTAACCCATGTTTAAAGTTGTGCACATGTTTAGGAGGGGGATTAGGCATTAGCTTAGGAGGGGATTAGGAGGGAAGATGCTTAGGATTAGCGAGGTGGTTTACTAGCTGGCTAAGTAAGGTTGGCATGGGTGAATGAGTTGGCTTTGGGTAAGGATAGGGTTTAGGGATGGTTAGGGTTTAGGAATTAATTTATTAAATGATTTATTTAATAAAAGGGGGATGTGAGATTAAATTAAATAGATTTATGCATTTATTTAATTTAATAGAGGAAAAGAGATTTAACAAATAAATTGATTTTGGGTTGTCATATGATTTTATCAAATGGACTATAGTTAATGAAATTAACTAATTAACTATGGGATGATGATTAATTAATTAAATATTAAATACTTAAAAAATAATGTCCTAGAAGATGACTAAATAAGGTTACTCAGTGATCTAATCAAATTTAGGTGTTTACATTTTGCCCCTCTTTGACATAGTGTTGGGACAACACTAGTTTAAAGAAATTTGAATGTAAACAATGCAAAGAAGATTTTTACGGCAATAGGGTTGCCCCAATCTTGAGTAGAAGAGGAGAGAATGGATTGTGTGATGTCCACTCAAGAAGATGGTGGGGAAAGAAGGTGATGCTCAACAAATTCTTGAAAAGGTACAACAAGCTAGGGTGAGCAGGAGGATGTAGAAGGACAAAGAAAGTGTTAAAATGGAAATGAAATTGGAAAAATAATAGGGTTGGAGGAGAGGGAAGTAATGCACCATAGGGGGCCTATAACAGGGTCTAGGTGGGCCATAAAGGATTATCTGCTCTCATAATAATGATGACATATTGTGATTTTTGAGCTTTGAGTTTGAGGATGTGATGGCTATGTAGGGATGCCAAGAGCATCAGGTAGACATGGTATGATGTGTACGGGTATGAAGGACACTACACTGATTGGTAGGGACTAAAACTTTTCACTTATGATTTTTGTTTTTCATTTGATAGTGTGCTTGAAGTTTTGAAACTGCATTCCTGTAGGCACTGGTCTAGCAGGATTGCACTAGTGATCAATGAGACAACAGTCCTACAAAATGGCCAAGGGAAAAGAATAAAATGAGGGATGGAAGCCATTTTTGTTGGAAAGTGAATCTAGTTTACATCTCTTGCAGAAACTTGAAAACTTGAATTCTAAAATGCTGAAATGAAAGCTATCAAGGATCAAACACCTATGCCATAGTTACAGTACAATGTGAAGTTGATTTTAGATATAAAAAAGAAGAAGAAAACATGACATAAATCATTCCCAATTTTATGTTCACAAATCAATTTCTCTCCCATGGCCTGAGCTAAAACCCTCATTACTGCATCCAAAATTAAGGAATGAAACACAATTATGCCCGCAATGCAGAATTGAAATGTATTTTTTATTATTCCACTTAGTACTGTGTCAATAAATTCGATAAATTCAAGAAATTCTACTACCATGCATATTAACTTACATTGATTCCAAAGTTTAGGCCCTAACAACAATTGAAAGGTAAATTGTTGTAAGAGAATGTGTTAAAAACAAGCAAAAGTATATATTTAGAATGAATGTAGATATTGGAAACAATGAAGAAACATAAAATCCTCTTATACATAATAAGAATTATGTCAAAGATGAACTCAAGAAATCGAGCACTATTGGAGGTGCTCAGCTAGATATTCTAACCAGCTTGAGTGATTTGGAGAGAGGCTTCTATAAGGGAATGAGCATTTTGAGTTAACATATAATGTCTTAAAATAGTTGAGTGCTACCTAACTATGTCCAAGTTGTCTTTACACTAGAGGCATACTCTGCCTAATAGGTTGCCTATGTACCCATATCCACGGGATTAAGACCCTTGAACTACTCACTCTAACAAATATGTAGTTCTAGTTTCTAATTGTTTTGATGTAGTTGTATAACTATAACCATTGGTAAGCTTTACTCACCTAATAAAAATCTTCTCCAGCATACACCCACTCAGGTGAATTAGGTAATTTTCTATAATTACAATATTGTAATACCCTAGTGCAACTTTTGTGTTGTAGTTTACAATTAATGTAAGGTTAACTGATATACGTCTTAACTAACTACTTATATAGTTCAAGTGAAATAAACACATCAAAAATGAGAAAGAAAAAGAAGAATCTACTTACCAATAGGCATTATCATTGCATCTATGGTCATGCTACTTGTTGAGTGATTTTTTATTTTTTTTGTTGTGCAAAGATCTATCTATCTATATACATACATACATATTATTAGTATGAATGCTCATGATACTACTTTGGGGTAGTATTTTGAGCTTTGGAGAACATTGGCATGTTGCATTCATGATTGTGTTTGTCATTAATGACAACATAGTATGGTTTCTATAGAGTCTAGAAGAATAGCAATCATAGATCTTATGTTGCATTGTAACTGAGTAAGGGTTAAGTGATGCATAGTTAAGGACATGTTCTTGAGAGTGTTTTAATGATGTGGTTAAGAGGATGAAGTATGAGTCAAAGATGTACAATAGTTATGTTTGATTTACTATGAGCAACATAGAAATAAAGCATCTGTTTGGCAATTTCTAATGCTTGAATGATTTCTTTAAGCCAAGATATAATGAGGTGATGCATAGTCAACCAATGATAGAGGAAAATTAGGTGATGATTTTAGCAAGTGCACAAGACTTGGAGTCGTACATGTAAAGTTGTGTAATAGACTGTGAGCCGGCAATGCTATTACAAATGTAATTAATTAAGTATCTTATTTTAATTAATTGGGAAAGCTTCAAGGCTGACTCAAGGAATTAATATCAAGATATGGTATAAAGGAAATATGTTTTCCTTATTTGAAAAAGTATGTAGAAGTATTGTGATCATTGTTAAAGTGCAAAGTGCATAAAGGAGAAATTTTTTGATTGAATGCATGTTTATGATAAAGGAAAATGTCCTTATTTTATATCAAATTCAGAAAATAATTATGTGAGTCATTTGTTAGACCTTCTCAATTAATTACAAGTGATCCAAGAGATTATTGGTTGTGTAATTCATGATCTTCTTACAAGATCAGAAGGAGTAGTAGTTTGGTTGATAGGAAAGAGATAGAGGAAGGAAGTACAATTTAGTACATTATTATTCTACAAGGAATAATACAGAGATTATTTGGATAGTGGGTTCATTGCTCTTAACCTTGAAGTTGTTTGGGCAATGGGTCCAGCTATCTTCCAAAACTCCTAACAAGCTTGGCACAACTCTTAACAAGGTTAGAATCTCCTAACAAGGATTCAAAATCTCCTAACAAAGAGTCATATGTACTAAATGTTGTAACGAACTCCTAACAAGGTCTATCCTCTAAAAAGGAATATGTATATTAGTACATCATCTTGTGGGTACCATCCCCACCAAGGTTTTCCCTTTGATTAAGGGTATCCATAGTTTACATATTTGGTGTTATTATGTAAGAGTATCTTGTTGTGGTTTCGATTTACATTACTCATATGGTTAAGATTGTTTAAAGTTATTATCTGTGATATTAACTAGATAACTGATTCAACCCCCCTCTCAGTTACATCTGCGGACTATATATTCTAACATATACATATAAACATATATACACATACATGTATATACATACATACATACATACATACATACATACATACATACATACATACATATACAGAGATCACAAGGGCATGAAAACAAGATGCAAAGATCACAAGGGCACAACAACGAAATGCAAAGATCACAAGGGCATGACTACAAAATTTAGCGATCATAAGGGCACATCAATGAAATCCTAGTTCTCCACAAATCTCCACAATCCACAAGATCTCTCTCTATATATACATACATACATACATACATTGATACATATATATGTGTGTGTTCATACATCTACATATACAATCTTATCACCTTGAAAAATTGTATTTGATCCTACTAGCTGGGAACAACTAATTATGGTTATGGCTTGTTTCTTTCTAAAAATATCTACTATGATATAGTTTTATAAAATTTCTTGTGAACTTTACCCATTTTTCCTGGTCGACATTATTTTTGTGTAGGATCTTGAGCTAAGTCACTTAGCATGGGTTGAGTGAGTTTTATTTTATTTATTTTTTTGATTTTGGAATATGTATGCAATTGGATCAAATTTTTTGTTGTGCTGATATGTAATAAGCACCTTTAAAAAGATCTCTCTTTATCTATAAAGTATAAAGTTTTGTACCGGATTTCATATTTAAGGCTAACTGATGCACAAATTTTATTGCACTGATTTGTGATGATGAATAGGAATGTCTCTAAATGGAGACATAAACATTCACAATCACATCTATTTAGTGATACTTTATCAAACCCAATTTGTATAGACTTAATACAAGTCTTAATCATGTATTACTAATTATTATGAACCACAACTTGATTTAATATAGATAGATAGTTATCTAAAATCAAAGGAATCAAAATAAGTTTCGATCCTACCTTAAATGTGATCTCAAAAAATATATATATGATCATTGATTTCAATTGTGCATTATCTCATATACTGCTATTATACATATGCACATATATAAAAATATGTGCATCATATTGGTATACATATATACATATGTATATATATATATGCTGATCATAGTTATTGTCAAATTGCAGCTACATGCGTTAACAAAAAAACTACAAGTTGTGCAATTTGTCATGTATTGCATATACATTTGCTTTAACATTCTTATAAGAGTGTTTCAAGGTTTGGAACCACTTCAACATCCTTTGCATGGTTTATAGGTAATATCATTGTGTTAGAGAGAATAATGTCTATGAAGAGTTGAGCGTAAGGAGTTACTATCCTAAACCTATGCAAAAATTCCTAGGAGCCAAGGGACCCTAAACCTATATTATATTTTTTGGATACATGGGAGAAGTTACTACCAACTTCAGTACTTCATAACATTCTGGATCATATAGTGATGTCCAAATTAACTTCAATACATGCATGGTTACATCCTTGGCTTCCATTGGTGGGCCAATGTATGGATCCTTTATATTTAATCATTTCTTATAAATTGGGGAATGCACTTTATGCATAGCATACAAGTGATGCATTTGCATATGCAATTTTATCAACTTGAAAAACTATATTTGATCCTGCTAGTTGGGAACATTTGATTGTTTATTTTATCGTACCTAATTTGAAGAGACTTATACAAAAATTTGTAATAAATCAAGCTAATTGGCAAGTAGACCAATTTGGTAGGGTTATGGCTTGGGCATACACTATTAACATTTATCATATGGTTGCAATGTTGTAGGTAGCATTAGTTCAAAGTGGCAATAGGTTTTGTATCATTGGCTTTGTTCAAGTCCTGATTTTAATGAAGTAACAAAGTGGTTTTTAGGGTGGAAAGGACTATATAATAAAGAGGAAATTTGAAAACTTGAACCTTGAAATGCTAAAATGAAAGCTATCAAGGATCAAACACCTATGTGAGAGTTACAACACAATGTGAATTTTATTTTAGATATAAACAAAAAAAAAGAAAACATGGCATAAATCATTCCCCATTTTTTTTTATTGTGGAGAGCTATGCGCAAAAGATGGTGGAGAGCTCCATATGAGGGTGGAGAGCTTAGAATGTTTGTGGAGATTTCATTGTCATGGCCTTGTGATCACTAATTTTTTTTTGTGCTCATATGATCTTTGCATTTTGTTGGCATTCCCTTTGTGGATATTAGTGAAGATCTACAATATCGTTGGCATGCCCTTGTGATAATTGCATTTCATTTTCATGCCCTTGTGATCTTTGCATTTCATTTTCATTCCATTGTGATATTTGTGCCCTTGCTCTATGATTTTTTTGTCATGGAATGCACTTATGATCTAGGTGCCCTTTGCATTACAACATTTTAGGTCAAATTACGATGGCAATTTGTGATGATGGTGTAATTTGTGGTGTATTTGGGCCCAAATGTAGTAGTACTCTACAGTTTTCTTCAAGAGGAAAAGAGATACCTATGTAAATGTTATTTTATTTTCCTTCTAAACATGTATCTCTTTATATTTCCCCACATATGTGTGTGTCTATGTATGTATGCACACACATATATACATATGTATATGTATATGTATGTATATACATACATACATATACAAAGATCACAAGGGCAGAACAACAAGATGCAAAGATACATATATACATACATACATACATTTGCATATGCAATTTTATCACCTTGGAAAACTATATTTGATCTTTACTCAATCACCAAGAGATAATATAATCTGTAAGTATAGGTTTCTGCATACTTAGTTTGGTATGAATAGTTTCAATTGAAGTTTTCTAAGGAGAGTGAGTCTACTCATGAAAATAATGAACCCATGTATTGGGTCTTTAGATGAGAGAAACTTATAGAAGATTAGATATTGTTTATCGATATGGGATGATTCATTTGTGATGCCAATATATTCTCCTCCATATTGAATTTCTATATAATCAAATTGCTAGATACAAATCATTGGACTTGGTCTTCTGAAATGGTATGGGCTACTTGGAATTGTAAAACTTGAACCGTTGAACTGTACATTTAGATTGATGAGCCAACACTTTGAATCACTAGTTTCATGTTCAGATACTTTGGCCTTTGAAATGTGAACTTTGATTTTTATTTGTGGTGCATGGACTATTATGAACCAAAATACACCTAAATATTCTATATTTATGTTTTAGTGATAACAAATATGATGATCTTGAAATTAAAAAAGATAACTATCAGAGATCCATATTTGAGTTTTAGTGATAACAAATATATAGTCTAATTTTAAGAAAAATAATAGTTTTAAATGTATATGACTAAATAAAATAAACAAAAGTACTAGTTGTAGTTGTATAATTCTAATATTACTAATTATGTTAAACAAAATGTTCAATAAAACAAGTGTGAAGTAACATAAATGGATCATCTACTCAATCCTATTATGACCTAATGTGAATGCATTTGATAATTACTTGAACAATATTATGCATGAGATCTTTACTTAATCACCAAGAGATAATATAATCTATAAGTACATATTTCTGCATACTTATTTTGGCATGAATAATTTTGATTAAATGCAAGGATAATTTCTTGTGTGAATTCAGGACATGAATGATTAATTTAATATAGCACAAGTACTATGCAAGTGTGTATGTATACATGTAAAGCAATTAACATTGTGAACTAATATACATACATACATTCACATATGCATACAATCATGTATCTTTGAATCTGACCAAAGCTATTATATATGAACAAGATATACATGTTTAAAAGGAAAAAAAAAGAACATTTACATAGGTACCTCTTCTCCCCTTGAATAAAATCATAGAGTAAGGGCACAAAGATCACAAGGGCACAACACAAGAATAAAATGCAACAATCACAAGGGAATGACAAAAAAATCCTAGATCTCCACTGATCTCCACCAATGTTCAAAGCTTTCCACCCTCTTTCACGCGTAGCTCTCCACTGTCAATCAAAACAAATGGGGAATGATTAATGTAATGTTTTATTTTATTTTTATGTTTATAATCCATAATCCATGATCCACAAGATCTCTCTATATATATACATACATGCATACATATATACATATATACATACATACATACATACATGAAAATACCAATGCACTTTCTAAGAGTTTACAATTGTTCAACAAAATTAATATTTTATAAGAAAATGCACCTAAAGAACTGTTAGCTCAGAAGCAATAACATGGTGTTGAAATAGTACAAAAAGTGCTTGACATGAGAGGCCTGCAAGGAAGGGTGTTGACCAATATTGAAAACTTGAATGCTGAAATGGAAGCTATTGATGATCAAACACCTATGCCAAAGTTACACCACATTGTGAATTTGATTTTAGATAAGGTAGAGGTAGATATTCATACGTTTGATAATCAAATTTTAAGGCATGAGAGTGAAGGAGGAGGAGTGGCTCTAGAAAGAGACATAGAGAGTATTATGGGAGCCATTAGACAGAATCTAGGAAAGTGTTGTAGTAGGTACTATGACATTGGAAACATTAGTTAAATTGGTCTAGTTTTTTATTAGATGGGTTGATTACGTCATTATTATATGATCCAATGGTAATGTTAGTTATTATTTTGACATACATGAAAATATTATTATTATTCATTATTATATATACATACATACATGAAAATAACAATGCAATTTCTAAGAGTTTACACTTGTTCAACAAAATTAATGTGTTACAAGAAGATGAACCTAAAGGAATGTTAGCTCAGGGGCAAGAACATGGTGTTGAGATAGTACAAAAAGTTCTTGACATGAGAGGTACGTAAGTGAGGGTGTTGACCAATCTCAAAAACTTGAATGCTTAAATGAAAGCTATCGATGATCAAATACCTATGCCAAAGTTACAACACAATGTGAAGTTGATTTTAGATAAGGTAGAGGTAGTTATTCAAAATTTTGGTAATCAAATATAAGGAACGAGAGTGAAGAAGGAGGAGCAGCTTTAGAAAGAGAAGGAGAAGGAGTGGCTTTAGAAAGAAACTGCACAATAGAAACAACAACTAGACAACATTGATGATATTATGGGAGCCACTGCATAGAATCTAGGAAATTATTGTGGTAGGTACTATGAAATTAGAGTCATTTGCAAGTGTCTTTGAGAATTTATAGTCCAAATATCAAATTCTTATAAGAGTGTTTCAAGTTTGGGAACCACTTCAACATCCTATGCATGGTTTAGAGGTAAATTTTTTATTGTGGTAGATGCTTCTACAAGGGAATGAGCCTCGTGATTATGGCATTTACACAAAAAAAAAACTTGCTTCTTCAACTCCTTACACTCAAATCTTAACTGAAGTTATTCTTCAAGTCCTTGCATATGCAATTTTATCACTTCGGAAAAATGTATTTGATCCTACTAGTCAAGAACAAGTGATTGTTCATTTTACTGTACCTAATATAATGACAATTCTATAGGAATTTGTAATCAACCTAGCTAATCAATTAAAAGACCCATTTAACTGGGTTATGACTAGTTTCTTTCTAAAAATATCTGCTATGGTATGTTTTTTGTAAAATTTCTTGCAAACTCTGCCCATTTTTTGTGGTTAAAATTATTTTTGTAGTTTAATCCCTACCCCTAGTTGACTTTTCTTGTTATATTGTTAGGTTCTTTTAGGCCTGTTTTATGTTTATCTTTATGATTATTAGTACTTGGTTACCAAATTATATTAGATGTATTTCATAGTTAGTTGATATATGTGTTGAGTTAGTTATTTCATGTATTAATAATAATTTTGATGATGATACATGTATGTTCATTTAATGATTTTTAGTTATCTCATGATTATAGTAGATCTCCTAGGTGTCTTGTTGCCTCTAGTATTAGTTGATACCTATGTTTTGGTACCCTTTGAGATAGATTTCTTTCAAGTGTTTCCTTGACCTAGATGTTTTTGATTAAGTAAAACAAGTTTTACAGGGATCCTAAAACCCAAAAGTTTTACAGCATAAATATAGAAATTTAAAAAGTCTAGCTAACATGAAACTACTACGAAAAGCCAAAACCAACATAAGGCCCAAGGTCAGGAGGCAAAATCCTACATCCAACAAAACTATGAGTAATACCAAAAGAGAAACAAACTAATGGTTTTCGTTATCTAGATCCTGTAGATTTTTTGTAGCTTCGTTATCCTTCTGATTGTTCGTTCCTTCTTGGTTCTTGTTCTAGGTTTCCACCTAGTTCACCTAGTTTACCTGGTCCTTGTAGTATTTTTGAGCAGCCTCTTCTTGGCAAAATTCTAGCCTGGTCTTCTTCATTGTGTCCCCACCAAGGCCGACTCTCATCAGAGAATCCCCCAGATTGACAATGTTCTCATTCAGGGTGTGCAGAGTGTCTACAAATTTTTTTGTCATGATCTAGTGGATGGAATCAAACCTCTGGACTTTCTATTCAACCAAGGAGAGTCTATCCTCCTATTCATCTTTGGTGTCATGGCTACTATAGATATTCTGACTTCCTTCCTTATCTCTCTTCCTTCTTGTGGTCACCTGGTCCCTATGGATGTTCTAGCTACTATCCTAGTTTTTCTTATCCTTTAGAGCCTCAATTTCTTGAAACAACCATTTGATGGAATGAAAATTATCAATCAAGCTATTCTTCATGTTGTTCAAGAGGTTGAGGCCAGTTTCCCATGCATTGTTAGAAATGACCAATAAAGCAGAGTCAATTAGCTCATCATAATGGGTTCTGCTATCAAGGTCTTCCAACACTTGGGTGTTCATTGACTCTCTAAAAATACCCAAACTTCTAGTATCCAAGTTAAAATTCCTCCAATACCTCCTCCTGTTCTTTCTAATCACCTCCCCACTTTTTTCCACCATTATTTTAATCATCTCCTCAGGCAGTGATGTGGGCAGGATAGGGCCAGGGGTCTCAGCACTCTAGGCTTTCAGGTCTACCTAGGGCAAGACCTAGTCAGTTTTTCTTTTCCTGGGGTTTCCCAGGGGGGCGTCAAGAGCCCCCTCCTCTTTGTTGCTTTCTCTCCCCTTCTTCTCTTCTATCAAATTATCTTTCCCTAGCTCTTTATTCTCATCCTCAGAGTCCATGTCAGTCTCCTTATCTTCCTCATTGTTCGCCTCCTAAGGCTAAGGCTTTGGGAGAGGGGGAGGGAGGCATCTAGGGCTCTTTCTACTAGGAATGCAGGGATTATGGGCAAAGATGGCATTGGTGGCATTTTCCTCATCCTCAATTTTCACTACTTGAACATCCCTAGAATCAGAACTAGCAGTGTCCTATGAAGCACAACTTGGGTCACCAAGGGATTTTCCTCTAGTTTGAGTTTTCAAAACTTGTAAACTAGGAGAAGAAGGCCTTCATGGAGGATAGGGTTGGTAACAGGTTTTTTCTTGAAACCCTTAATACTCTTGGACATGGAAGTGTAAAGATAAAAGGGAAGAAAAATTTTAACACCATGCCTAAAGTGGTTTAACAAAACAAAATGGTGCGTTCTTATCTTATCAAACCTGGAGTCGAGAGTGATATACAAAATAAGGATCCTGAGAACATACCTCCAATTTTTTTTGATGGATTCTATGTCATAGTAGGTGTCAATCTTGACAAAATTATCTTTCTCCATTTCATCCTTGACAAAAATGCTAACTGCATTGGCCGACATCTTTTTGTCCCTGTAGAAATTCATGCCTTCCTAGGGAATGTCTATCACCTCCACGATCAAGCCCTCAAAAATTTGATGGATGAAACCATCAATTTTTACTCTCCCATTGTTCCATGTTTCCACCATGATCTTGGTCACCCTAGCTTCGAAGTCGTGAAGCTTTTCCTTGACCTAGATGTTGGTTTTGACTTGTTTTTTTAATATTCATATGGGACTCAAGTTTATCTCCTCAGTATAGTGGGAGTGAGCCATTTAGGTTCCACGAGGTTGGATGATAGTACATTTTCCTTATACCATTGAGATCTGATAGCTAGATGTCATTGCTAGAGGTGCTTGTGTAGTTGATCCTTTCTTTCTCATCTTATACTTATGTTGGATGATTATATCCTGTTATATTATACTTGATTTATCATAGATCTTATGAGATGATGTATTTTATTTATGATGTATATTCTTTGATCTTTTCATACCCTATAACTTGTATAGTGGATGATTAAGCATTTTGATTATGCCAAGTGACATCCTATGTAATTGTATATTATTGAATTGGAATTGAACTTGTAGTTATTCTTTGATGGTGGATTTTTAATATATCAAATTTAGTATTTAATTAAACCTAGATGTGATTCAATGGCATGGGACCCTTAGGAGATGTAATATGGTTAGGATAGTTGTATGCATGTGAGTTAATGCTTTTGCTATATTTTATATCTTGTTATTATTGCTTCCACTATATTGTATCTATTGTTGTTTATTATCTTTCAAAAAAAAAAAACATTGGAAAACTTTGTGAAACTTTAGGTTAATTTATTTTGGGTTCCCTAGTGAGGTGTTACATGTGGAGAATCTTGAGCTAAGTCACTTAGCACGAGTTGAGTGAGTTTATAGTTTTATTATTTGGATTTTGGAAGGTGAATGCAGCAAGATCAATTTTTTTGTTGTGATAAGATGTAATGAGAACCTTTTAAAAGATCTCTAAATATACATGTTTAGAAGGAAATACAAAGAGATACATGTCTAGAAGGAAAGAAATGAACATTTACATATCTCCCTTGAAGAAAACCATAAACCTAGGGCACAATAACAAAACCATAGAGAAAGTGCATGACATGACAACAAAATCACATCAGAATGGCATGGCATGGAAAAAAATTGTAGAACAAGGGCATGACAACAAAATCATAGAGCAAGGGCATGACAATGAAATATAGAGATCACAAGGGCATGACAACCAAATTATAGAGAAAGGGAATGACAACGAAATGCAAAGATGCATAGCAATGAAATCATAGAGCAAGGGCACAATAATGAAATGCAAAGATCATAGTAATGAAATGCACCAATGGCAAAGGTATGATAATGTTTATAGCTCTCCACCCTCTTTCATGCTCAACTCTCCACAATGAACACAAATGGGAAAAGATTTATGTCATGTTTTCTTTTTTTCTTGTTTATACTCTTAGTGTGGCCTCAATTACGATGCCAACATCGATATTACAATGATGTTGGGGACAATTACAAAAAAAATATTAAAATGACCACAAATTACACTACCATTGAAAATTATTGTCATAATTTGACCCCAAATATTGTAGTGATCCCTTATGTCCTTAAGATGACATCCTTTATCGATCATCATTGATAAAAAATGAAGTATGATTCCTAATGAAGATATGGTTGTCACATCACAGCATCCATCCATTGATTATATATGAATATAAATCATTATCATTAATCATGCAAAGATGAGATAATAAAGTTAGCAAGCAACAATAAGACAAGCAACATGATCATCCAACAATTATTATCATTGAAGATATAACCAAACAGAGAATCAATTACCAAACCAATTTTCAATAAATGGTAATGATAACCATGCAATATCAGTTAGCAATCATGTCAAGATTATCACTTTATGTATTTCCCAAATGATCATCATAATCGCCCATCAATTATAACCATTACAAGAGGTATTTATTTGGAATATTGAACATCAAAAGGCAAATTTTTTCACACCATTCCAGCGTTCCCATGTTCACATCAAACAACATAAATACAGTCATAGTTGTGTGTGTGTGTGTGTGTGTACATATGTATGTAGTTGTGTATTAGCAAATATATAGTCACATTATCAACAATTAACATGATTTTTTTTTATTACCACCTATGGAAGATTAATTAAATAATGACAAATGATGATAGATAAATTTAACTTAAATAGGTCTAGTGAACTCACTCTACTTAAAAATGCAGAGATTTTTCCTAATAGTATTGCCATCCATTTAATAACATTGCTTAAAACTAAAGAAAATTCATTTGGAAAGATAATGTATGGGATAGTTAAAGAGAATTAATCTAAAGATAATGTATGGGATAAAGAAAACACACACTTCATATCAGAGAATAAATTATGTGCATACTTTCATAGTTTAAAATGAGTTTATCACCCAAAAAATGTTCTTCAATGGAGGAAAAAATTATGGGGGACATCATTATGGCAGAGTTGTTTCTACCTATTTCTAATATAAATTTAAGATTACTGAACTTGCTACAATAATTTTTTATCATAGATGGGAAGATTGAATAGTCTCAAACTCACTAAGTTCTAGCCTACATTATCTATCTCAAAATTTAATAAATTAATTTATGGTTCTCTTGCAATCATTTGAGTGTAGTATATATATGAAAGGCTTATTTATCCATCTATATAATTGAGAATAGATTAAAAAGTATACAAACTCATTTCATCCTTGCAAACAACTCTGATGAAATATCTGCAAGATTGAGAAAGCAATCACTTACTATTTAGATAGAAGCCACATTTTCTAACAGATCTTCAAACCCAAAATTGAAATGCAATCTAATAATATCCAAACTTCAAATAATGATATAAAAGATAATAAAACCAAGATAAAAACAAAACAAAACAAGATTGTTATTATGAATGTGACCTAAAACTTGCTCAACATTGAAATGCCTGTAGGAACTCCTAAAATGAAAGATAATATGAGATCAGACATAAAATTTTTTAACCATTTTTGCCCCATCAAAAAAGTTTGAATTTTTAAGGTGGTAGCCATGGCCAATGTCCAAGTTTGAATTTTCAAATATATTTGACATGTCAAATATAAT
Organism: Cupressus sempervirens; assembly: GCA_028749045.1. NCBI lineage: Eukaryota > Viridiplantae > Streptophyta > Pinopsida > Cupressales > Cupressaceae > Cupressus > Cupressus sempervirens. Next base: position 741,468,483 of record CM053792.1, read on the forward strand.
AGGGATATGTAAAAACCTTAGTAAGACCTTTTATATCCATAAGTTTTAATATTTTTATATTTTCATGTTATATCCTTCTAACAATCCAAGTTGTGATCTTGCGATCATCCCCTTTTTCACTCCATTGCTTCAGTTCACTACTTAACCATCAAGAGGGACACAATGATGCAAAATGGTCATTTAAACAATGTGCATGGATTCACAACAATTAAGGGAAACTGCACAGTTAAGGCTACAATGATGTGGAAGGCAAGAGTAATCAGTTTGAGAGGGATTTACATGTTCACAACTAGTTAAATTTAACTCAAGGTTGTAGTTATGATGGTGCAAGAGTAGCCAATTTTATGTGTTTGTAGGTTTGCAACAATCAAAGAGTCAAGATGAAGACAAACAATGAAGTAGTGATTAAACATAATAAAATGGCTTTGCAATTTCGTAGGATCAAACAACTAAGAGAGTAAATTAGTTGCAAAGCCATGAAATGAGGCAATCAACAAGTCAAAGGAAGAAATAAAGGTTGGCAAGGTGGAAAGATATTTGAAAGGAATTGGGCCACATGGAAGGGTTAGGAAATTAACTATACTTGATTGATAATATGGTTGATTTCGCATAGAGGCACAATTTGATGCAGTTCTTTAATGGTGAACAGGTCCTTGATTTCTTATAAACACTATTTTGAGTGTGTGTCATGCCTAGTAGATGCAAATTTCATCTGTTTTGCCATATGGTTATCTATCTATCTTGCTAGAGTAGTAATGGCCATCATTTTTTGTCTCTTCATTCTCTAATTTACATCTAAGGATTAGATTTCTTGCATTTGAGTGTGTGTCCAATCAAATCTTTCTTGGATTGACAATAATGGTTCTCTGTAGCTACAAAATCTTGATAAAATTGGGCCCAAATTATTTTTTGGGGGTGATACCCCAAGCCCTAAAAAATTTATGAGGTATGTACAATATTTTTTTGATTAGTCACCACAAAATAATAATCTCCCACTTGGGGACTTATCAGACTCCACAATAAACAACAATCTCCCACTTGGAGATTGATCCTGTAGCTATGTCGCTACTCCATGAGGCTCCCATTGGATCAAACCACCCTAGACTATATTGTTCTGTTATTCATGTTCAGTCTAGAAGACCAACTGAAGCTGAAGAGGAGTTCATCTTCTCCCTTGTTACTACCTTTATAAACATATCTACTGGATTGTCAGCTATATCTTGTCCAACTTTAACTCATTCCCCTATAAGAAGCTACCTTAAAAAAGAATAGTGATGCATCAACTTAGCATTTGAAGATAAATCAAGTTGATGCAATAGTAACAAAGAAGATTGCATATAAATCAGTACATCAAGTACATGGAAAATCCATTAAATGTTGTCTTTGGCATGAGATATCAAAGAGGGAGAGTTTCCTATCATATTAGAGAAATTTTGTATTAGTAAGTCAAAGGGAGAGATTATAGTTAGAGACATCAAAGAAGTCAAAGAAAATAATTCCAGAGGGAAATATTGATGTCAGAGGGAGTTCTCATTGATAAAGGGAGTTCACATTAATGAGAATTATAATCAAACTAGGAATATTATCCTCACTTCTATTTTTGCTCTAAAATTGCTAAGTACTATGACATGTTATGCTGCATCAATGCCAAAGAGGGAGATTGTTGAAAGCCATCTTTCAATTGTATGTTGACTTTGATGTTACACAAAATGTCAAGTCTTTATTGACAAGTTAGTAATAGCCAAGCTCACTCGAGCATCGAAGGAGATTTCATGTACGTGTTGAGCATTCAATTTTAACCAAGTTTAGAGAAAATATTAACTGAGTTTAGTTAGTTTATGTACACAAGTTAGTATTAACTAAGCTTAGTCAGTTAATGAAGGAAAGTCAGTATTGATTGAGATGAGTCAATTAACACCAGGTCTCTTGTTCTAACTTATTTGGTTGGTGAACGAAGGGGTCCTCTGTGTTAACTGAGTACGCAACTCTGTATTAGCCAACTATCAGTATTAAGTTTGTTAAACTTATTGGTTAATACAAGCCAACTTAAGGGACGATAATTGTTTGATTAAAAGAGTATTCAAGCCAACTTGACAAGGTGAATCATATAAATATAAGTTCAAGTTGAGGATTGAAATGAGGAATTGAAGAACATGAATTAAGGAAGTGAATTAGAAGGATATTTAAAGATGACAGAGTATTCAAGTTGACCAAGCTACAAAGATCATTTTGATCAAGGATGACCAAGTAAACAAGCCAGAATGGAGATCTCAATCAGGAAAGTCAATTGCATCAACAATAAGGCCAATTCATTATTACTCTTTAATAATTGTCGCAGTGAATCAAATCTCTTAATAGAGTTAGCCTAATATTTATTTAGCAAATCCTCTTACAAGGTGGCATTTCTAGATTTAAGTGTTTGAAGACCTCTAACAAGGCTACTCCTAATAGGGTGAATTAAATCCTTTAACAGGGTCACACCTAATAGTGTGTTTTGTAACCTTTAAAAAGGTTGGCTCCTAATAGGGATCACTTTAGAAGAGTGAAAAACAATAGCTAGTTGCAATTGGTGGTTTTTCCAAACTAGGTTTCCACGTTAAATCTTGGTGTCTCATGTGTTCATGTTATTTCCTTTATGTTTTTGCAACTAAGTTAATTAAGGTTAATCACATTTAATATCTTAAGATATGCATATTTAGTGTTAACTGAGTGATAGTAATATATTCAATGTTAATCGAGTGATAATAACATATTTAGTTTTAATTGAGTTTTACCAAGGATTTGTTTTAAATTTGTATTGACATCTTAAGGGATCTAGGATTTTTTTAGTTGTAATTGATTCACCCCTCCCCTCTTAGTTACTCCTTTCCATCTCCAACAACCACTACTATACTTATAGAACATAGAAAGTGGTTAAGACATACCATGTCATGAATCTCAAAGGGGAATGTTGGTGGTTAGTCCAAAAAACAACATGTGATGTGAAGTATTATTCATCACCAGTCTCCATGCCACTTGATTTATAGGTCCAACAATTTCCCACTTTGGCATTGATGGAAAACCCTCTAACCATCCTTAACCTTTGTGACACAACCTCTTATTGTAGACCTTTCATCCTTCACCTCTTGGACTATATTTTTGTGTACTTAGTCCAAAAATGCCTGATGAGACACCCCCCTCAACTTAGTCTCATCTTGTCACTTTTATCTATCTCTTTGTATTCCAAGTATATCAACCCCCTTTTCAGTCTCTTTTCATGTTCATTTTTCATTTATATGTCTCATTGTCGATACATTGTCTCCCCATATGAATTTTATTTTCCATTCTCCCACTTTATTTGTCTTCTCCCCTTGTATGGTTCTTATTTTTCTCTCTCTCTCCCCCTTTCTTTATTATTCTTCTCCCCCTTTTTGTCAACAATTAAAAAGGGTAGAAGTGTTATGGTCACTACTTATCAAGCACCCCTTTGTAATGGGAATGAGCATTGTCTACTTGTGCCTTCCATGAGTCCTTGAGGTAGTTGAGAGAAAGTGTCTCACTCTAGATGTTAATCATATGTTCATAATTATTGTCCAAGAAACCATCCACTATATATAATGTAGGTCCGTGTTCCTCCTAAGAGTCATGGAAGATTTTGGTTTTCATGGAAATGGTTCAATTGGATTTATAAATGCATTTCCTCTTTGTGCTATATTTCTCTCTTGAATAGTTCACTTGAGGGATTCTTTCATGTTTCTCATGGCCTTTGACACACATGCCCTATTTCAACCTTTCTTATTATATATATGGAAAAGGATTTCAATGTAGTATCTGTTAGTCTTAGAATGGTTTTGACATTTGAGTGCCAACACACTTAACCACCTTCTACATTGAAGTCGAGTACACTATGTATGCCGAGTCTGAAAATTCAATAGGTGCCGAGTGATCTTCAAGTACCGAGTAGCCTTCAAGTGCCAAGTGAAGATCAAGTGCCGAGTGACTTTAGGTGTTGAGCATGATACAAGTGTCGAGTAATATTTAGGTGCCAATTCATAAATGATGCCGAGTAGGATAGAATCACTACAGCAGCTGAGTAAGCCAGTTTCTTATATATGTCGAGTATCAAGAATCAATAAGTGCCGAGTAACACAAAATGCGCATATGAGTTTGAAAAGGCACAGACTCATATGTAAACCATTTATATGGCTGACATATGATGAATCTTGAAGGATCAAATAGATAAGATCGAATCTTTTGTATTTCTTATGTAATCTACATGCAACCAATAAGAAAAATGGAGAAGGCATGCAACCAATAATAAAAGTGCAAAGAATGAGCGAGAAACAAAGATTCAATATGGATCATAGATCCATATCTAACCCTAAGTCTTTGAATGTATTTATAAGGAAGACAAAATCTCATTGTATGAGAGAGGAATGGAGTGAATGGGAAAAATATAGTGGAGTTCAGAGTGAAGAGTAAAAAGACTTAGAGGAAAAGAGCAGCAAATAGATATTTAGTTGAACAGAACTAAGCAAGGAATATGAATAGATATCAAATTTTATAGAATCAAGATCAGAGAAAGGAGATCAAGTGCCTGAATTCAACAATCAAGGATTGTAAACTATCAGGTTTATTATACCTAATAATCTCTAGCAATTTTATTAGAAAGGAAATCCTATGTTGATAGGTTAGCTTAACAGCTATTTTGTAGATCCTTTAAACAAGTGATTAAATCCTTTAACAGGGTAACACTTCATGTAAAGTGTTTTAAATCCTTTAACCAGGTCAATATTGACATAGTGTAAAGCCTTTAACAAGGCAGGCCTTTAACAGGGCAGACCATCAGAAGTGGTCAAACATTATTGCTACAGTAATTTTGTGGGTATCATCCCTAGCCCAATTTTACCTTCTTATTTCTGGAGGGTTTCTGGGTTACCAAAATCTCAAGTGTTATATGGTGGTACATGTTTGTTTTTCATGGTTTTTTGATATGTTTACATGCATGCAATTTACTTTCAGTTAAAGGTTTTAATAGTTAAAGCGCAATACTTCTAATTCAGCCCCCCCTCTCATAATCATTTTTCCTATTTGAATATTCCAACAATTGGTATTAGAGCAGAGTTCTCTCAAGAAGAAGCCTAATAGCTTGGAGGAAAAGATCTAAAGATGGAATTTTTCAAACATGGAAAGATCATTGAGAACCAAGTGAAAGATGTGCATCTCGCTCTACACAAGGTAGAGGAAGCTAGAGAGGAATTAAGAAAATCCCTGAAAAGAAGAAAGGAGATAGCCATAGCTTAAAATGATATAAACTACAGGGAGATTGATACCACACAAGTGTTTGCCAATAGAGACACTAAAGATTTTGATGCATCAATAGCAGAACTGATGGAGAAAAACAAAGTTCAAGCAAAAGAGATAAGATCTCTCAAGATGGAACATGAATCACATGCCATAATGTTATGTGAAATCACTGAACAAAAGAAAAGAGTGGTTGATGATAGAGTCATGATGGAAGATGACAAAAGGAATCTTGCAAATAGACTGGAAGAAAAATGTATTGAATTAACAAGGATCTCAAACATGCAGATGGATACACTTGCCCAAATGATGAACCTTCATCATGAACTCAATATGAAAGATATTGAGATCTCTACTTTGAGGATGTAGAATGGATAACTGTAGAATGAATTGAATAGAGAAAAAGAGATAGGAGAGAATCTCAACAAGTCAAGTGAAGCAATCAAATAGTTTGAATAGTTGCTGAAATTTCCAAGATCAGCCCATAATACAGCAGGACTTGGATACAACAGCACTGAAGTTGGGGAATCATCCAAGAGTGTTGAACAAAGAAGTGACAAAGGTAAGGATTCTAAACCTACTTTTCATTACTATAATAAAAAGGGGCATACTGCTAATGTGTGTAGGAGTAGAAGAATCAATCAGCCAAATACACCCAAAAGCAAGGGTTACTGTCACAAGTGCAACATGCAAGGACATATGACACAAGATTGTAGGACTAAAGTCACAAGGACACAAAGATTTGATGGACACTTCCATAATTGCAAGAAGTATGGACATAGAGCCTTTGAATGCAGATCAAAGCCTATGTGGACATCAACTCAACCAACAAATACAAAAGGCAATAGAAATCACTATTGTTGGGATTACAACACCAGGTATAGCTATCATTATTGTCAGGAATATGGACATATCCCTGAAAATTGTATAAGGACACACTTTAGAAGGAATTATAACAGGTGGCTAAGTCAAACCACTTGTTTCAGCTACTTGAAAATTGGTCATATCAACAGAAACTGTCCTACAAGGTCCAAAGAACCAAAAACTAAATCTAACAAAGGAAAAGAAAAGATTGATGTCAACAAAATAAGAGGACAAATGAATAAGACTTGGAAGAAGAAAGATGAGTGTAGCACATCAAGTGAAGGGATCACTTCACCCAATGGGTCAAGTGATCACACTTCACCATACTAAGCATGAGAAAGGTGTATGGGACTGATGTACAAAGTTATATCATACATCAATCCCAAGACAAAGAAGTATTGCAAAGAAAAATCAGCATAAGTAGAGATGCCAAGTCATAATATAAAGATTCTTACAAAACTACCGAGTTTTCCTCAGAAGTTGAGTAAAGCTCTAGTGGGTGCTGAGTTCTTAACATCGACTGAGTTGATAACTAATGCCAAGTTAAATAACTCCAATGGAAGTTGAGTGGGTAGTTGAGCATTTGATTTGATGGAAATAGGGTATAATATCATGATTTTAATCATTCTTCTTCATTGCGAACGAGAAGCAAAGAAGAGAAAGAGAGGGGAGCAAATTCATGGCAGAGAATCTAGTGTCCCAATCAGATTCCAACCTCTTACAATGCGATTTCATCAATCTTGAGGTATTTTCATTTGTGTCGAGCTACACAGTTTCATATTTCTTTATAAAGGAAACCCTAGTTTGCACAAATGGCTTCTAGTTCTAAGAACCCCAAGGGAAAAGAAGGTCATGAGGAATATTTGGTCAGTAATGAGGTTAAACAACCCGAATTTAGGCCAATTCCAGAAGTTGCCTACAAAAATGACCCTGCTGGCACATTATCCATTGTTCCATCCAAAGTAGTCATGATGCAAGATGTACGAAAGTGTTACAAATGAAAAATTGGTGCCATAGGTGATGTTGAAATATTCCAAGCCTATGATAGATTATGCAAGAACAAGATTGTGAAGGATGAATTCTAGATAGTCGAAAGAAAGGGTTTGACCAATGCCCTAGTTTACCCTATAGGATTCAAAACTAAATGGATACAAATTATTTTAAGCAAAATTCATGATGGATGATTTTGGCTGGAAAAAGGTCAAGTAAAGATTACAAAAAGGATAGTATATAGGGTTACTGGGTTTCCAACCCTAGATCAGACTAAGACCCTGCGCAGTGATTCCAAAGAGGTCATTGAAAAGAATACAGGAGCAAAATGGAATAAGAAAGGTATGAATATTGACACCACCACTGAGACCCTTCTAGATTTTGTTGTGAGGATAATATCCCATAAATTCTATGATTCCAATAGATTGAACAGTGTGCCATGCATAGCAATTGATGTGGCCTACAAACTGGTAAAGAGAGATCATACATATGATCTGTCTGAACTTTTGCTACAATAGATAAATGAAAACCTAGGAGCAATAAGGAGAACAAAAGGTGCTCAATGAAAAACTGGTTTAGTTCTTATGTGTATATTCTTCTATATAATGGAAGAGTTTCCTTCTATAGGAAAGGTAAACTGGAATCCTAACAAAACTATAATTACACAAATTAATGAGTTTATTGATCAGATGGGTGACAACTTTGAAGCCCATATGACAAGCTATTTTGAGGATTTCAAGAAATCCATGAAGCAAAGAGTAAGAATACCAGTTTCTTTAGTGGAAAAATATATTAATGATATATGCTTCTTAGTTGATATTGATTTCACCTACATCTAGGTAGCAGTTCCAAGGGTGAGATGGCTAAAGCCATTTGGTTATGAACTAGATGTGGATGAAGCATCAACAGCAATCACTGCATTGCTTGTAGAAGAAATAGATAAGACTACCAAGCCTTTTGGCACATATGATGTTGTTAAATCTAAAGTTGTAATAGAATTAAAGACTACCACATTAATGAAGAAGAAAGGTAAATTGGTGAAGAAAATAAAGAAGAAATTTGGTGAAGGAATTGAGGCTGAAGTAGAAGAAGAAGATGATGATGATGATGATGATGATGATGAGGATGAATAATAACAAGGCCAAATGGAATTGATTCAAGGCCTAGGTGAAGATAAGGAGAAAGGTGTTGAGGAAGAAGAAGTTGAGGAAGCACTAACCCAAGCCGAGCCAAAGAAAAGAAAGGCAATAGTACAGCCTCTAGCCCAACCCAAAACAAAGAAGGGTGCTAAGCCAACTCAAGCCAAGCCACAGATACAAGTCACAAGAGCTACCACAAGGGCATCTTCACAAAAAGCCAAGGAACAAATCAAAGAGAAGAAGATGGCTATTGAACAGACTAGAGAAGTCAGAAGATATCAGCCAATTTAGAGTGGTAAGTCATCCTCCCAAATCAGCCTTAGATAAAATTTGTGAAAATATTAAAAATGTAGATTTTATTGATTTGAAAAGCATTGATTTCAATAAGCTAAGTAAAGAAGAGAAAAACAAAGTAGAGGAATCAGTATATTGCATGATGGCTGAATTCAAGTCTACACCTCTAGAGCTAGACAATACCATGCCTAGAGAATTATATGAGAAAATTGAAAAAAAATGGCATTATTGTCTTAAAATTGAAAAGGAGATAAGAGAATCTACCTTAGCACAGGTGATGCCTGACCTAACAAGAGGTCTAATAACAAAGGCTAATAAGAAATATAGTGGCAATTTCACACCAAAGTATATAGCCTTTGATATCTTACAAAACAAGATCGAAGATGTTGTTAGTAAGTCAACAAAAATATGGAAGTTGATATATGGTTTGACTATTGTCAAAGATGGAGAAGAAGATCCCCTTGAGGGACAAAACACAGAACATGAAGAGCCTAGTGAGAAAGAGGAGGAAGAAGTAAAGAATACAGAAAAAGGAGAAGAAGAAAAGAAGGAAGAAGAAAAGAAAGATGGAGAGGAGAAAGAAAAAGGTGAGGAGGAGGAGACACAAAAACAAGATGAAACGAAAATAGCCGAGGAGGAGTAGCAACAAGACCAGAGTGTGCAAGACACACAATTTCCACCTTCTAGCCCTCCTCGTGTACCCCTCACACCTGCAAACACTGTAATGATACAAGATGTTCCTGACACTTCTGGTCAGAACATCAATCCTTTAACTGTAGAGGATCTCAAAAGACTCCTTGAACAATCCACACAACAAGCAAAATTATGTACAAATCCAGTATTGGTCAGTGTGGATAAATTACAAAAGTTAGTAGAAGACAAAGTTAGAGATAAGGTGAATCCACAAGAACCACCTTCCATCATCTCTACAGCTACTGGTGTTCAACTTCAAATGCAAATAGTTGTTTCATCAGGAATAGTTGACACCATAGTACAGAAGCCGAGTGCAACAGGAGACAAAGAAGTAGAACAAATAAGATAGACTATTACATTTGATCCTATAGCACAAACACAAGGTGCACTTCCTAACATTTCTATAACTGATCAAGGTAGTACACAGAAGGAGGAGAAAGCAGAGGAAACCCCTAAAGAACAGGAGGCAATGCAAACAATCATAAATTTTCCTACATTGGGAACTCCTTCGAAACAACCATGCAATGATGCAATGCCATTGCAAATGTTAGCACCAGGATCTAGTACTACAAAAGTTACAAGGGTGCTTTACTATGGAGACCCTAAATTAGATGAGGAGATAGTCATACCAAGTTATGACTCAAAAACAATAAGCATTGGTCAAATCAATGAGGTGCAGGAAGCATTAAATAGAAGAAAGAGGCAGGAGATACTCAGGAAGGAGTATAAAAAAAGAAAACATTACATGAGATTAAGGACATCTTTATGGATGCCTTAAGTTTGCAGTCACCAGTTGAGTCAAAGCATATAATGGAACAATTATCAGATATTGTTGACCAGGTGACAAATGAAGACCAAGAAACAAATGTAAAACTTATGGAATGGTCTAAAAGGAAATTCCAAGGGAAAGTAAATGAGAAAATATCTAATGAAATTGCACTTTCCCAGGTTGAATTGGCAAAGATGCTTGACAAAGTGAAAAAGGTACTTGAGAATATATTCTCATTGTACAAAAAGTTGTGTGACTTTTCATACTTCACATAGGAGACAAGCCAAAGAATAATGAGCCTAGAGAGGAATCTGAAGATTTCAAGCATGCAACTACCCAAAGATCCAGCTCAAAGTGAGAAGCATTTTGCTCAAATGCTTCACATCCAGAAAGAAGTAGTTGTGTTGACAGTAGAAGAGGCCACCATCAAGGCCAAATTGATACAAGTCCAATCCTCCATTACCCCACATTTGGAAGTACTCCATAAAGAATAGGTCTATGCAGAATCTGTTCTCAAGAAAGATACCAATCTTTCTACTTTAGATGGAATTGTTCACCTTGCTATAGAGACTGCCATCTAGCACAAGTCATTGGAAATTGCTTTGCATAAATTGGATGCAGCTCTCAAGATGATTATGGAAGTAAATAGTGCATTTTTAGCAAAATATGGTCTTAACCCTTAGCACTCTTTGACATAAGTGTCAAAAAGGGGGAGATATTATAAAGAGAATGGGGGAGATACTATAAAAGAGAAACGGAGAGACAAGATAAACAAGATAAAAGGGAGCATGATATACAGCACAAAATTTTGGTTACCAAGACATCACAGATAATGGCACAATCAACTCAAGGGGAGTTACAATAATTTTGAGGTATATATTGTAAGTTACAAAATTTTGATCAAGTTTTCTTTTAAAACCTTTATATATATATATATATATATATATATATATATATATACTGAGAAGATTAGTGAATGTACTCATAAGGTCAGATAAATAATGCTTAGTTAAGTGTTTTTGACACTCATATCAAAGGGGGAGATTGTTAGTCTTAGAATGGTTTTGACATTTGAGTGCCAACACACTTAACCATTTTCTACATTGAAGTTGAGTACACTATGTATGCTGAGTCAAAAAATTCAATAGGTGTTGAGTGATCTTCAGGTACTGAGTAGCCTTCAGGTGCCGAGTGAAGATCAAGTGCCAAGTGACTTCACGTGCCGAGCATGATACAAGTGCCGAGTAATATTTAGGTGCCGAGTCATAGATGATACCGAGAAGGATAGTATCATTACAGTAGCCGAGTAAGCCAATTTCTTATATATGCTGAGCATTAGGAATTATTAAGTGTCGAGTAACACAGAATGCGTATATGAGTTTGAAAAGGCATAGACTCATATGTAAACCATTTATATAGCCTACATATGATGAATTTCTAAGGATCAAATAGATAAGATTGAATCTTTTCTATTTCCTATGCAATCTACATGCAGCCAATAAGAAAAATGGAGAAGGCATGCAACCAATAATAAAAGTGCAAAGAATGAGTAGGAAACAAAGATTCAATATGGATCATAGATCCATATCTAACCCTAAGTCTTCAAATGTCTTTATAAGGAAGACAAAATCTCATTGTATGAGAGAGAGATGAAGGAGTGAATGGGAAAAATATAGTGGAGTTCAGAGTGAAGAGTAAAAAGACTTAGAGGAAAAGAGCAACAAATAGATATTTAGTTGATCAGAACTAAGCAAGGAATAGGAACAGATATCAAATTTCATAGAATCAAGATCAGAGAAAGCAGATCAAGTGCTTGAATTCAGCAATCAAGTATTGTAAGCTATCAGGTTTATTATACCTAATACTCTCTAGCAATTGTATTAGAAAGGAAATCCTATGTTGATAGGTTAGCTTAACAGCTATTTTGTAGATCCTTTAAACAAGTAATTTAATCCTTTAATAGGGTAATACTTCATGTAAAGTGTTTTAAATCCTTTAACCAGGTCATTATTGACATAGTGTAAAGCCTTTAACAGGGCAGACCATTAGAAGTGGTCAAACATTATTGCTGCAGTAATTTTGTGGGTATCACCCCCACCCTAGTTTTACCTTCTTATTCTTGGAGGGTTTTTGGGTTACCAAAATCTCAAGTGTTATATGGTGGTACACGTTTGTTTTTCATGGTTGTTTGATATGTTTACATGCATGCAATTTACTTTCAGTTAAAAGTTTTAATGGTTAAAGTGCAATACTTCTGATTCACCCCCCTCTCAGAAGCATTTTTCCTATTTGAATATTCCAATAGTATTGGGAAGATGAATAATAAAAAGGAAATAAAAGAGGGCTGGAGACATCTAATAAAAGTGAAACACTACAGAGAAGATTAGTAAACAAGACATAATTATCAGGACCCATTTTAATAAATGTTCCATGTTGGAGAAGAGCTAATATGTAGTCTACCATAACTATGATATATATTGTTTATACCTACAAAAACTATTCCTTTATAAATAATGATATATTTACTTGGCCTATAGAGAGTGGGGGTAAATAAGGAGAAGAGATTGTATATTTACATAGAAACCCAAATAGTGAAAACATACATAGACACTAATTTTCATGAAATGAACACTAGTTAAGGTGACATCGATTAAAGTTATTTTTACAAAGGGATTAGTGTAAATTTGTTCATGATTTTTTTTCTCACTATCAATTGGGCTAAATACCCTTATACATAAGATCTATTACAAATTTCTTTTATTGACAAAAAGTAAATTGGTAGAATTGCATCTCCCTACACATTAAACAATTCTAGTTGATAGGACAATAACCACCATCAATAGTAGGATTGATACAGCTATTTCAATAGAATATACCAAACCTATGCAACATACCACATAAAACCTTCCTTCACTCAATTTCCTTAAGGTTACACTAAATTATCAGACATGGATTGAAATAGAATTGCAAAATGTCACCTTCAACTCTATATTTTTCTATTTTGCACGCACATTCAAATGGGATTATGTGTGTGTGTGTGTGCGGGTGTGTGTGTGTGTGTGTGTGTGTGTGTGTGTGTGTGTGTGTGTGTGTGTGTGTGTGTGTGTGTGTGTGTGTGTGTGTGTGTGTGTGTGTTAATTATTCATTCTATATAAGCTAGCTACATATGTTGGCTAAGCCACAAAACTTGTCAGCCAGAAAAAAAAGTTGTTATAGCCATAATTATCAAGCTACCATCGAACCTAAATATAGATCATACATAAGAAATGTCTATGTCACATTATCATAGGGCCTAAACATAAGTCACCTTTGAGCTACATACATTTCATATCTCATTTTCAAAAAGATAAGTAAACTATGGAATCATTGAAACCATGTAGATATTTAAACCACATAGATGATAAAACTTGTCTAGAACATGATATGACTGACATATCAAAAATATCTAATGAATTGCTATAATTTCTAGGTATTAGGGATTCCTAGAAGAATTCTCTTACACAAAAATCAACCAAAACTAATTTCCTCTACAATCATCAAAACATTAATATTTACCGAAGAGATATATTCCAATAGTAGGAATAAGTGCACTTGAAATCATACCTCAAAATTGCACAAACTGAATCTATTATGCATATAAATGAATATATTTTTTTAATCTCATGGTAAACACTTAGAGACATTTTCATTTTGTGAATAATGGTAGAATAGTATAAAATTGTCCTTAGATCAAGAATTTTAACTATCTCAAAACTTCTAAGTATTGTAAATTAGAAAGTAGCTAGGAAAGTAAATACAAACAAGAGGTGGATCTAAGAACCCAAATCATATAATATGCTACCTAATATTGAAAAGATAAATATTTCAACCATGCATATGATGCATGTGAGGGTTTTCAAACTTACAAAATTATTAATTTAAATCGCATATTTACAAAATATAAAGTAATTAATGATTTAGTAAAGTTGTTTTAATGGTGTATTCAAGGTAGGATTTATATTATATTTTTTGATGTATTTAAATATTTCTAATTACACTTTACTTAAGTATACTCAGGATAATGCATTTGTATATTAGTTCTCATGTATACACATAGGATTTTACATTTCATTTTATCATATGGTGTGGGAGAGATCTGAATAAGTAGGATTTAGTTGTAATATTATACCTTTCTATGTGTGAGACCCACCTATTTATCCTATCACATTATCATCATCTCATTTCTTCACATCTTATACATACTTTTTGTAGAATAGATGATTATCCACCTTTAATGAACATGTGATTAAAACTTGTCTAGTTGATAAGTCATCTCATGCACATCTCCACTTATAATGCATTGCACATATATTTATGCTAGAATATATTTAGAAAATTGTGATTATATATGATTCAAGGGCCTATTATTATATGTAACATCAACTTCTTGTTACCAATTGTAGAAAATTATGTTTATAACCAGCAAGGGATACCATCTAAGGTCCAAAATGCTACAAAATTTGTGAGGCATTTTTCACCTCAACATATTATAGAGTAAATTATTGCTTGTATCCACTAAACATAAAACAAAGTTCAAAATATTTTTCCTCAACAAGTACCTAGATCAGTTGCTTCTTAGGCTACTTTTCTAAGTATCTAAGAGATCGGCAAAGCTCTACTAGAGAAGTGTCCTCTATTTATAATGGTCAACCATAGATTTCTAGTTATTTTATCTAAATTGTTTTAAATATATGAATTAAATCATTAAGGGTTTTTTATAGTTGTACAAAATCCTTGTGTTGGCTTATCACCTTCCCAAAGTAATAGATTGCTTTCACAACACCCTCTCATATGTTTCATAAATAATTAAGTTATTTAATAAGACCTTCTTCATTATCTCTCATCCTCCATAGTCTAACCCTTTGCTAGGAAGCCCACAAAGTCCTTGATAGGATTAAAATTTGTATTCCTATTGTCAAATAATAACAACCAACATTTCTGTCTATTACACATGGTTAAAAAAAATCTTGGTTGGGTGTAACATGCTAATTTTTCCCACTTCTAAATAAACAATAATTATAAAAAAATAATGATATCTTTCATATGCATATGAAAATAGTTATAATATCTACTCTACCCATTCAAATGAAGGGGATCAATGACTATAACAAAATAATTGAATCCTAGTGCATGGAAAGAAAGTAACTGATTTAATAATATTAACTAACTAACATATATCCAACTAAATAAGTAAATGCATAAAAATGAACTACCAATTAAAAGGAAGATAGCTTGAATGCAAATCATATCTCTATATAATGCAAGTCTTGGCATCATGTGGAGAGGAGAAGCATTATTAGAGGCTAAACTTGAATGCAGATCATATCTCTATCTAGCCCAAACTCCTCATCTTGACCTTCCTAGTCTTTTTTGGTGAATCTTGGTATAGTTGTCTATATCCTTGAAAATCAATCACATTTAATTACTTCATCCCAAACCTAGGCTTATGACATATATTTATATAATAATTTCATGTTATTTATTATCATTTTCCTCATTTCACTAAGAGTGCTTCCTCTTATCTTATAGGCATAATGAAGATTCCCCTATATAAGTCTTGTATGAGGTTAGAGACATGCCAATTCTAATTTAAGTTCTCAAAGAATAATCATAATAGTATGCAATAGTTAAGTTTTCTTCTTAATAGATATGGAAACAAGACAATATATTTGGAGCTATTCTTTCTGGCTCCATCTTATATATATATATATATATATATATATATATATATATATATATATATATATATATATATATATATATATATATATATATATATATATATATATATATATATATATATATATAAACTTGATATTTTATGAAAATGCGCAAAATACTCATGGGACACTCCCTATCTAGTTCTAATCTAGAGTGTGCTAAGGCATAAGCTTGTTACTCCAATTAACTTTTCATATAAGAGTGTGTTATGTCATGATTTTGTTAAGAAAAATAAAATCCTATCTTTCTTGAAATTATTTTGATGTATATATATTCTTACATAGACATTGACATATACTTACATATGTACACGTGTGCAACAAAGTCACCTAATGAACCTCAAATCTTAATTCCATAAACATTTATTTAGTGATTTCATTATTTATATTGATAAGATAATTTCTAATTTATTATGTATACTATTTTGTATAAATTTTTAATTTGATTTCATTCACATGCCTAATGTATGAAACATTTATGGACTAGGAAATGTAAACATTTTTACTACCCATATACTTAGGTTTTCAGAGAATTCCACCACATACTTCTTTAAGGGGTTGACTACAAAGATTATTCTTATTGTCAATAAGGAGAAACTTGTCCTTGGTTTTAGTTTTCCTATATTTCACCAAATCCTAAAACACCACAGCCCACTAAAAACTATTGTGCACCTCTCCAATGATTAGTATATATTTCAAAAGTAGAAATTTTCTAGTAGAGACCATGTCAAAAAAATTCACACAAGTTAATCCTTGGATTTCATATGTTAATTTTCCATGTAGCTTAGAAAATGTGCCATCACTAAAGGTCTCATTCTTCTAAAAATTTTCACCTAAGGAAGGTAAGTATGTTAGCATAATTATTCTTTTACGCTTATTAATTAGATCATCTTGATTTAATTAATTAAGTTGTTTATTACTCTAGTTTACTTAAGCTATCTCTTAGGTGCATATAATTAATATTTTATACTAATTATAATGCACAACCTAGTTTTATTTCCCTTTAGGGTTTCGTTTACTTTAAGGTTGAACTCTTGTAAAAAAAAAATCCATTACCTTGGAATACGTTTTGCTCTTACACTATTGAAATTTCCAAGTTGTGCCTTTTTCCCTTCTCTAGTTTCTCTTTAGCACTGGTTATTTGCATGCAGGTGTTCTTGGTGAACTGTGAAATTGGTTTTCACAACTTGTACATGGTATCAGAGCAACCATGTTGCTGCCTAGTTTGGAGATCTTGAAGTTGTGATTCAAAGATAGAAACCCTATCTTTTTTGAGGTTTCTTCTTCAATCTGGAGGAGGCACCTTTTTTTGGTGCACTTTGGGAAAAAAATGGGCGTCGCCATCACACTCAAAAAGCTTGGTATAGTTGAAATTCATATAATATTTGCGAATTTTGGCCACCATAGCCTCTAAAAAAAATGTTGGCCTCCTAGGGGCCATACGGACACAAAAAAAAAAAAAAAAAAAACAAAAGAAAAAGCTTTAAAGTGCTTTAAATTGGCAGCCACCCATGTGGCACCTGCATGCCATTGGTGAGCTGCCCATGCCTAGCCACCACTAGCATGCCACAACGGCCTTACCTATGCCTTGTTGTCATTGGCGCACTACCCACCCGTTGCTACTGCAGGTGGAGCACCACCCACCTGCCACCACCACTAGTTGAGCACTGCTTAGAAACCCTACAATGCTAACATCATCCTTTAGAGAGGTGATTTCACTTTCCAACTACAAATGTCATCATTTTGGCCAGTGACATCATATTCTGAATAACAAAAATTTTCAGGTGCTGATATCACTTTCCAGTGAGCTGATGTCATTTTCCAGCAACTAGATTTTTTTGGCAAGCAACCATTTGGTGACCATACGGTCATCAAATTTTTTACCAGTGCCTCTAATTTTCCATAGAGCTCATTCTTTGGAGGAGCAATTCATTTTTTTTTTCCATAACTTATGCATACAGAGATCTTTTTTTGATCCAAAAGAAGCATGAAAAAGTTGGTTCTAAGCCAAAGATGATGATGTAGGTTTCATTTTCTTACATGGCCCTTTGAATTCCTACTTTTTGTATTGAAGTAGAGGATTTAATTTCCTCCCTCTTTGCATCTAGTGTCGAGGTTTTCTTCTCAATTTTATGCATTCCATAATTGTTTCTTTGGTTTATAAGGGATATATTTATACACTGTGGGGGGTGCATTTTCTTTTTTGCAATTCAATTCAGAATCAACCCTTTTACTTTTGTTTTCTTCTCTCAATGTCGGACCCCTCTATGGCCCAGTTGATGCCACACAACTATCACAATTGGAAAGCACACCTCGACTTCTTATATCACATGGCTTATGGTCATGTCTGGATGAGAATCAACCTATCCTGCAATGCCCTTTTAAGGTTCTTTAGCACATAAACAAAATGGATAAAGCCATGGGATTGATTACACTAAACATCTCTGATAGTCTCGTATTTTACTTGGATAGTTTGACCACTCATCAGGCTATTTGGACCAAGTTTCACAACTTTTTTGGCATAGTGAATGAGTTCTGGGCACTATAGCTTGATGCAAAGTTGACTTCTTTGACACCTACCAACTTTCCCACCATTGAGAACTTCTTGATGAAGTTCAAATCTCTATGTACAATTTGCAAGGATGTGGGAAAAACAAAATAGATGATGAGTATATTTTTTTGATACTCTCAAAGTTATGAGGACATTATCAAATCTTTTCTTCCACTCTCTATTCCACTATGGATGCCTTGGGTAAAAGACATCAAATGCCTTCATTTGAGACATTCTATGACTGGTTGACATGAGAACATGCAAAAATCCAATAAGTGAATGCTTTTGGCTCTTCTAGCCAAGCATTGGTTGCTCAATCTTCTTAGGGGAAACCAAAACAAAAGCCAAACCAAAGAAAGATACACCAAAAATTGATTCCAAACCTCCAGCTAACCCTTCCAAGGGTAAATCTTCTTTGAAGTCTATTGAGTCTACCTCCAAGACTAAGAAGAAATCAATTGAGACCTACAATTTTTGTGGAAAGGATGGACATCCCATTTCTAGGCATTGAAAACATTTGGAGGCTTTAGAGGAAGCCATGCAGGAGCATCACATTTCAACTCCTAAGTCTTCATCCCCCTTACAGGGAAAGGTAGAGGTAGAGGTACTCAATTGTGCCAACTTTGTTCATAATTGGATGCCTTATAAGGTAGTTCGACATATGACTCCTAAGGAGGCTTGGTCTTATGCAAGCCTGATGTATCTTCATTCCAAGTTTTTGGTAGTGAAGCATGGGCATTTGTACCAGATGCTCAGAGGAGAGCAAAGGAGTGGAAGAGTGGACACCTCATTTTTGTTGGCTACTATGAGGATGTTAAATCTTACAGGTTGTTTGATCTTGATTCAAGAGAGATATTATTTTAACGGGATGCCCAGTTTGATGAGAACCTTCCTATAGTAGATACCCTATCTCTAGAGTCTACTTCACTTACCAATACTCCCTCATCCTTTATTATAGCTCAAGTTTCTACATTGTGAGCTCTAGGTATATTGGAACACCACTAGTTGCTAACTAGTTGAATTTAAAAAAACTTGAACTATTATATGTATCTATTACAAACCTGAACACTTGTACTAATTGAACTGAAATGAAACATAAATAGTGTTATGTATCTTTTTCAACTTTAACACTTAGAAAATTCAAACTTGAACACTTGAAACATAGAAAAACGCAAAACTTGTGAGTTGGATTTCAGACATGTTTTCTTATGATTGTGCTTTAACATACTATGCCTTGGATTTTTTTTACAAATATTATGTTGTTCTTATTTGGGTGTTTTCAGTACAGTTACAAACTTGAACCTAAATAGTTTGAACCCAAAAATTACAAACAATGGAGCTTTTGAAGAAACTCATAACATTTATATTCTCAACTTTTGATTTATGTCTATGCATTATAGTTTTTATGTTTTTCGATGGATTTGGGGATGTTGATCTTTTGTTTGGATTTTTTTAGGGGATCTATTTCAGTATTTGTTAAAAAGATGAAAGTTGGATCAATATGGTTTTTGGTTTATTATTAAACTAGAATCATATTGCTCTAAGTGATTGAAAGTGTATACATAGTTAACTTATTTGTATTAGTTTCTTAAATGAGCTTTTTGTTTGACATTATAGATAATACTCTCTGACTTTTAGTTACCCTAGTCATTATAGTAGGCTTCTAAGAGTAAGCCTAAGTCTAGGGGGAGTGGATGTGATGCCTACCCCTAGTTTAGTTTTATCTTTCTTGTAGGCTTCCAGGAGTAAGCCTAAGTCTAGGGGGAATGGATGTAATGTCTACACCTACTTGACTTTTCAGATTGTTTTAGGCAAGTTTTATGATTTCATTTTATGTTTAATAGTGTTGGGTTACAAGAATTGATTAATTGTATTTCATATTCAATTAACATATGTGTTGAGTTACTTTAGTACTACTTATTTCAGTTATTTCATGATTCTTTTGATGATGATATATATGTTCATTTAGTGAGTTTCCATTATTTTCATCTTCCTCCTCTAGAGGTAAAATAAGTTTAATGAAGGTACCATTGTACTTAGTTTGAGGTGATAGCACAAAAGCTCTCTTTTCTTTAGATTGTCTCCCATAATGATGGGGAGACTCGGGAAGAGATGTAAAAGACATAACAAATTCTATATGATATTCACCCATCCCTATTCTTTAAGATCCTTGTTTTTAAACTCTCCTCCATTATCAATAATGATGGAGGAAGGCACACCACACTTTCATATGATGTAATTCATAATGAATAGAGCTACAATTTTTTTTATTTTCTATAAAGAGAGGGACTGCCTCTACCCATTTAGTGAAATAGTCAATAGCTGTAATGATGAACTTATGTCCATTTGAAGAGGATGGGTGAATCTAACCCATAAGATCAAAGACCCATTATTGGAATGGCCATAGTGTGATGGATAGAATTAGCTCCTTGGTTGGATCGTGAATCAGATTTACTTGGAGCTGGCACTATTTGCAGGACTTGGCATATTGGATTGCCTCTTGCTCCATATTTGGCCACTAGTAACTAGCTCTAATAAGTTTACAAGCTAGTTTCAAGTTGTTATAGTGGGATCTGCAAATGCCCTTATGTACATTGATTAATGCATGTTTGGACTCATTGGGTTCTAGAAACCTAAGGAGTGTTCCACTGAGACCCCTCCTCAACAAGTGATCAGCAATGATAACATATCATAAAGCACTACAAATAAGGTGATGTTTTTATTCTAGGTTAGATTATTCAGAATTTTTTGGTAATACAAGTAAGAGTATATATGATAGTGGTGGGATGAGTCATGTCCTATAATAGAATAGATCATTCAATATTTAGTGGAATTATAGGTGGAGTAGAGTAACATCTCCACTAGGAACTCATGTTGAAGATCATTCTCTAGCATCTGTAACATGGAAGCAAGAGTAGCCATTGCATCAGCCACTTTGTTATCTACCTGAGGAATTTGTTGAAAAGTGATATGAGCAAAGTATTTATTTAGGTCATCCTCCATGTGTTTATAAGGTATCAATTTTTCATCCTTCATCTGATACACATCATTGACCTAGTTGATTATGAGATGCAAATAACCAAATATATTCAATTCATCAACTCTCTATTCAACTAAAATCTTCATGCCATTAATTAGGGCTTCATATTCTATAATATTGTTGGTACAAGGAAACATAATCTTGTATGTCTTAGGCAATGAATACCTCTATGGTCTCATGAATAAGAGCCCAACACAAGATCCCTATTGTGTGAAGGATTTGTCAAAGAACATCACCCAATTTTGGTGTGTTAGCATTAGAATTGATTCATCAAGAAAGTTAATATTCAGTGGGAGAAGACTCTATAGTGGTGCTTCTGCTAATTGATCATCAATTGTCTATCCTTTGATAGCTTTTCTCTCGACATACTAAATATCAAATTCACTTAGTATCATGACCCACTTAGCTAACCTTCATGTTAGAGCTGCCCTACTGAGTAAGTATTTTAGTGGATCAATTTTAGCAATCAGTCACATAGCATGAGCAAGCATATAGTGTCTCAACTTTTGGGAAGCAAAGATGACTACCAAGAAAGCTTTTTCAATGATGTTATAATTCATTTCATATGAAATCAATATGCTACTAAGATAGTAGATAGCTTGTTCCTTGTTATCATTTTCTTCTTAAGCTAGCAAGATACCGAGAGATTATTCCATTGCTAAGATGTACAAAATGAGAGGCTTCCCATAGATAGGAGGCTTCAAGATCGGTGGATTAACAAGGTATTGCTTTATCTGTGTTAGACTCTAGTCACAATCTTGGTTTTAGTTATATTTCACACCTTTATATAGAATCTTAGTAAAAGGTTGTGACCTATCCACCAGTTATGAGATGAATCTACAAATGGATTGAAGCCTTCCTTTTAAGCCCCTCATCTAACTGATATTATGAAGTGGAGGCATGTTAATGATTGCTTGAACTTTCTCTAGATCTACCTCAATTCCTTTTGTAGACATTGTAAGGAATGTTGTAAGAAATAATATAATTGTTTCCACATAATCAATAATAGATCTGAAATAAAAAAGGAATTAAAATCCACATGCAAGAGAATAGACAACATACCCACAAAATTGAGACACAATATATACCCTGGGAAACCCTCATTGAGGGAAAAACCTAGTCTTGGAATATAACCATTTCCACATAACCCATAATAGATCTAAAATAAACATGGAATTAAAATACACATGCAAAAGAATAGACAACATACCCACAAAATTGTGACACAAGATATACCCTGGGAAACCCTCATTGAGGGAAAAACCCAACCTCCAAAAGCATCCATCGCTATGTATTATTCAACAAAAAAATCATTGCAATACAACCATGGAAGCCTTCAAAGCCATAGCCACCACCAAGAAATCCATGTGAATAAGCATGAATCCACACATCCCATGCCATGCTTCCAATCTTCACCAATGCTCCCTTGGCTAACTTGTCAGGCCTTGTCCGGCTCAACTCTTGCCTTTTGTCTTCTTCTTGTCACATACAACAACTACCTATGTGGCTATTTATATAGTAGCAAGTCCCACAAAACCACCAAGTGGTATTACATAAACCATGTGCTACCTAACCCATTGACCCCACATTTAATATTAGAAATTTAATTCTTTTTTCCCAATATTAAATAATTACATGAAATATTATCATAATATTAGAATACAACTCATCAAGAATATTTCATGGAAATCTTTACATGGTGCACATCCATCAAGGTGCTCCTAGATACAACATTATCTAATAAAATAAAATAATACAATATAACAATATCATGCAATGTGTGCAACACCCATTATCTCAACAATCTTGCACTTGTTGTATACATGCATAGGGTCAATCTGTAGCCACATAATGAACAAGGGAACAATCCCTCCCAACACATCCACCATTATGGATCAAAGTACACCATGTGCTTCATCCTAGTACTTGTAACTAAATCAAAGTATGCAACATCTCAAACATGAATGAAACCACCTCCTATTATGCCACTACCACCGAACATACATAGAAGCCATCCAAAGAGAAAACCACCCAACTAGTCGCATTAGAAGATCATAAAATCTTGTACCAACTAAAATTATAAGCACAAAAAAACTTGATCCAAAGGTAATCACATGTATCAGTAGTTGTCAAAATATCCATAGCTGAAATAGCGCCCACAACAAGTGTCAAATCCATCCAACTATCCATACCTCCAAAGGTATATACCAAGTGAATCTCACATCGTCATCATATCCAATTTGTAACATACAATCACAAGCCTCAAGAGCAATACCTGCCACATATATACCAAGAAGCTCCCACTGCAAAAGATAATGTCAAATCTATAACCAATCCACTCACAACATCTCAAAGAAGTGAATCCATGTAGTATCAAAGACATCCACAATACATAAAGCAATAACATGCAAGACCAACTCTCATAACAATCTCCAACAGTCTCCCAAGCTCTCCATAACCAACAAAGGAAAGAGATAAAGGAATAACCATGTCATCTCTCACATGACATACATGAGCACAAACCAGTGATCACAATCTCTAACTAATCTCAAATCCAATGTAAGTGAAATAGAACATTTAGGAAGATAGCCAAGCCTAGAGAAACCATGCAAATCTTTACCTATATCATGTCTTCTACACACACCTCTAGATGTAAATTGTGCAAGTATGATCTCCTCTATAAAACCTCAACCAAGAAGCCTCAACAACACCCAAACCATACCATATAACTAATCATGGATATAAGCCTCTCACAAGAAGATCAAACTCATAAACTATTCCTAATCCAAGGAATATGCCCAATATAAAACCATCTCCCAAACTCAACCTACATAACAATATATGTACATGGAGATAACCAATGCTAAACAATCTCTCAAATGAATCCTCCAGAACTAACTCATGTACCATAGCTTGAGATCCATATCCATGAAAGATAAGCATAATTATAATGCAACTAAGAGAAACAATGGGCTATACCTCTCAAGTATCAAACCATCGAGTAGACCAAGAGTGGGGAATGAGAATGCTCATCAAGATACCCAAGTCTCCAACCAAGACTCATCTAAGAACAATTTCCTCTCAAGTCCATATCAGGTGACTGCCCCTCAGATTTCTTGCTCAAACCATCAACCGCCCCAAAAAATACTTCTCTAATCCAAGAGAAATTAGCATCACCACCATCTTTAAGTATCCATGAGCACTTGTAACCAATCAATCCATGCCAACTCCAAATGCAACATAGAAATATCATGAAAGTATCCAGCTTATGATCAATATACTCAATACCAAGAAACTAAACCAAGATCAATGTCAAAGTTCCAACCATGGCCTTAGGAATATAAACATGACAACATGATCTACACCATCTCAACCAAAGAGATAACATACTGCATATGAACATGCTATAACATGTCACAACTCTAAATGTGTATCAAGTGTATACCATGACATAAGAAATGAAACCATCCTCATACCAAGGATAACATGTCAATAAATCACACCTTTACCGAGAACCCTATGAGTCTTCAAGATGCAACCATCTCCACACACCATGAAGAAAACCATCTCCACATACCATGAAGAACCATCTCCAAACACCACGAAGATAACAAGTGTATAATGCAAATGTCAAAGATGCTTCTACAACAACAAGATCTAAGATAAGCATCCAACACCTACAAACACTCAATAAATATATCAATGTCAAAAAATCCCACTCAACCATGGTACCAAGTCACCTATGGCATCATAAAATCCATCACCTACATGAAGATCCTCGAGGTCTACACTCACACAACCAAAGTGTCAGTATTAAGTTAAACCAAGATCTCCAAACCAAGAAGATACAAACCAAACTAGGAACTAATCCTACATTGTCACCTCATCACTATCATAAGCTCCCACTAAACCATGTATCCAAGCTATCCATGAAATCATTGTGAAAAGTCCATCCTCTAACCATGAGAATCAACCAAAGCATCAAACCATCAAAGAACTCAAAGTGCACATCATGAGCTCCTCAAAAGAAACCAAATAACCATGATTCTTAACCAAGAAGATATACCACCATAACCAAATTAGGAATCCAAGCCAATGAACATCAAGGATGTACCTGTATATCCAATCATGTAATGCCAAAATCCATGGCACCATAATCACATCCATGAACCGAGCATCTAGCTCTCAATATGTCCAACCTCTTAGCACAAAATAGTCAACCATAATCCTCCACCATGACTGTACCTGGTAACAACATCTCATCCTTTCTACATGAAGAAAAATTGGCAAATCACGTGACTTAGGGCATAGAAAACCCAAATCCAAGCTACCAATATGAATATGCATCAATAATGAAAGATCAATGGGCAAAGACAACCCATAACCAAGCTATAAATGTAACTTATAAGTATAGACCACTTACAACACTACACAACTTGTAGATCCAACAAGTCATCATACATATCCAAACCAAAATGCTAATAACCATATCATCATGAGACCAGTCTAAAATATGAATTGAGTATACAATGACATCAAATCTTAAATCTTCAAACATACAATGTCATAGACTCATAACATTACCATAGTCATTATATACCATAAACTGTTTAGATTAATATACCACCAAATAAACCATGCCAAACCTATTCCAAATTTGAACTAATGTGCAAAGCTCTCCAAGAGCTTTCCATTGACTACTTAAAGTCCAAAATTTGACTCTGTATACCCTAGTTATCCCTTAATTTGTGCTCAAAATAAATAATATCTAAATTTAGGTCTCTTAGAACCTACCAAAATGTTAAAATCATAGAACCAAACCTACACCAAGTTTTAATGCTCTAAATTAGCTTTTCGATACCTATAAGAACTCTAAAATTTGATATCTTGAGAGAAAGTTATGGCCATTTTACTAAGACAGTCTTTTTACCATTTGCACTGCGATTTTCCAAAAAAAAATTTTGATGAAAAATTTTGACGAGATTAATTTTGATAGCCATCATGGGCTACAGCTAAAAAAGCTCTTTCATTTCTTTTGAACATGGCCAAACTAGGGCATATTATATATCAAAATTTATGGAAACATTGATCCAAATCCAATGGTGTAAGACCCACACGAGTACGTTGTTTTAGATTTCATAAAATGAATGTGATTAGGAGTTAATTAGAGTATGGCGAACATTTTTGTTACTAGAAATTAATTATGAGATCCTATTAGAGTCTAAACGGACTCTATTAATGATGACATTTGAAACTTGTGTTTAAAGCACGATGACACGCTTTTGAAAACATGCAAATAGATTGAGGAAATTAACCCTAGACACTCACAAACCCCTCGGCATGTGATAAATGGCAATATGTTTAACATGATGGAAAAAGACTAGTTAATAATTCTGCATAATAGTGATTTTCACTAAAGACATGTGTACCGCAATCCATTTCATATGTTTTGATTGTTTAATGATTATAAGAATGGTGATGATACTTAGAATGATAATTCATTATGCTAATACCCATATGTTGATATTTCAATGTTTTGAATATGAATCAAATGAAAGTTAATTCTATGTGTATTTAGATGAGATGAAAGTTAAATGGATATGACAGTGCAATGCTTCTTTTTATAGTAGTTAGAACAGAAATGATTAGATGAAGCTAAATGTATATGCTAATGTGTATTATGTGACATTGGATTTATTCTGCATTTATTTGTATGTCCTTTTATATTATAATCTCCTTACCTTTGTCAACTTGTTTATTTAGTTTCATTACTATTTACAGGTCGGCGTTACTTATCCTCCTATGTTGTACCTTAGTCGACATACTAACTTACTCTCCTCTCTCTTGCTTAGTTATTCTTCTTTTAGGGTTTGCTTTCTATTTTTGACAGCTTGTGATCTTATATCCTATGTCTTGTTTGGTGGGAAACCATCCATTTACCATTGTCATCATAGTTTTTCATTAATTCTTACTGATTTGATTCACTCCCTCAACTCAACACTGTCAAGGCTTATGATGATAGTTCCAACATCAACTTATCGGGAAGAGTTGATATATTTTGCAAATTTCCAAAAATTTAACTGGGTTTAACATCCAAGATCCACCTACAAGTTCTCAATTGTTGACACTTGACAGTTACGGTATTCATTTGGTTACATTCGAATTGAGAAATTTGAGCATTACACTATTGGTTGAATGTACTTATTAAGTATTAGTTCAGAATAGCATTGTGTATCCCATCGCTTCCAATCTTTATAGGTTTATCACATTTTGTCCCGTTACATAAAGTCCTTAGCATAGTGTGAAATTGAGGTATATTCATTCAAGAGTCAACATATTCGCAAGTTTATAGGGTTAAATAAAATCATATCTCATAATGAATGGAAGGGTGATATTCTAATTTTTCCCATGATGTTTATCCAAGATATTCTCTGATATGACCAACTTAAAGGTATCATACAACACTCTCACAAAAAAATGCCTCAAAAATAAATTAAATGAAGATAAAGTCACCAATTAACTATAAGTGTGGCCACAATGATAAAAAAATAATTTGCTAAAACAAATCACACCCCGAGGCAAAAAGGGGACCATACCAAGAAATCATCATAAATGAATGTTCCACAAAACTACCATAAATATACCAAAAATAAAAAACAACAACAAAAAGTTCATAACAATCCAAATCCTCAAAGGTATTGCGATCATACCAGGGTCTTCCTGAGGGAAAGAAAAGGAAGGGTTGTCCTAGGATTACGTGGTGAATCAAAAATATGCAAAATGATTCCTTTGTGTTTCTAGTCTTTCTAAGAATAGGTCAAGAAAGTGATCCATATGCTTGTTACTTAAAGGATTATCGAGCCTCAGACAGTTAGTTCCTTAATTTCTTATGTTTCCTTAACTACCTACCCATTACTATCAAGAATCGTCAGATGTAGTTCAGGGCCCAGGGTTTTTACCCAAATCATACTAGTGATCCTTTAGATAACTATGGAATGATGATTTTAGTCACTTACCTTACATATAATAAACCGCTATTAGAAGGATCACTGGGGTATATTTTTACCCTTTTCAATCTTCCTTCAAGCATCATTCAAGTGTGCCCATAACTTTTAAGAAGAATTCTACCCTCTGATCTCATAATAGGCTAGACTCTTTTTAAGGTAGCTATTGACATAGTAAGATTTATTCAGTCTTTTTTGAGCTTCCATTACTTCGAGCTATAGTGCAAAATGAACATGAAATTGATGCCCTCGCATCTGTTCATCACTGCATTGCAAGGCATTGTTGCGTAACAACAAAATGGTTGAGTGAAATTTGGCTTACAAAGTCTATTGAGCAACATTGAAAATCCCTTAATGTGTTCCATGGATTACCCTAGCTAGGAAGTATGTATGGTCATGTTGCCCATTTAATATGATGGTGAAGGTGGTGAGGGGTTCTCTTTTATTTTGGAGGTATCTAGTATAATGAAATCACTATACCATGTTATGTCTATCGTTATATGTCTCAATGTGTGTTTTCCTTTTGTTTCCCCGTGGGTACAAAAGTGAACTTATCTTTATCAGACATCACTTCTCATGAGTTCCTTCATGTGTGGTTTCTGTCACTTAAACTATGGGGTTTGTATCAAGATAATCAAGACATAAAATTTGGCCTTATTATAATCATATTAATCCTTAATTCATTATACCTCATTTCAGGGGTTCCTTGTCACAATTCTGTAATTACCATTCTTATCGTTCTCATAGCCCTCATTAATAGCTCCACATTTTATAAGGGTTTTCAAGTTCTTGACCATCCATCCAATCCTACATGTTGATATGATTTACGAAGAAATATTTCCACATGTGCCGAGCTCTAGAATCTCTAAGTGTCACAACCGTCGGGGGGGGTGCATAGATTTCGATCAACATAGGACTGTCACAAGGTTAAGGTGATATCCTATCATCTCTTAATCTTTAGTAGTTCTAGATTATTACCACGGTCAATTACTATTATCAGTTTTAGGGTGTTCAACTTAATTTCCAATTAGTAATAATATAGTTATGAACCAATTTCCTAGAAGGCATGTTTCCTATTTGCAATATGGTATTACGATAACTAACAATGGTTCATTCATTTGTGGACTCATTAATGCCCAGTGTTGTATAACTTTACTCTGATACTAGAATGTCATGCCACAATTTTACAAGGTCAAACATACCAACATTATTCAGGGTAAATCATAACACTTTTTTTTTTTTTGAATTGCTTATGCACTCACATTAGGGTTTAGTTGACAAGATGTTTGATCTAATACAGTTTTGCATAAACACTAGGTTCAAAACATCCACATTGATTAATAGTTGTAACTTAGTGCTCTTGAGTTGTAATCTAGAATTGCGAGTTACAATACAAATCGGGATTGATCCACTGCTACCTGAGATTCACTACATCTGCTAAGTCTAAATTGAAGAGAAGGAAATCGGTAAAGTTCTTTTTCAACCATTTCTATAGGTGAGGTTCGTTCACATTGTTAGATGCTTAGTATAGAAGCTATTTTATTTGTTTATTTATTTATTTATCATTATTATTTTTATAATAAAAAAGGTGAATATACATTTATATTTAATGTTTTCTTGAGCATTAAATTAAAAATGTCTAGTAAAATATATATAAATGTTTATATATTATCCCCTTCATTTCGTTTACCATGCAAAACCCAAATGCCATTGTTTTAACTATAATCCTAATTATTCATTCCTTAACTTCAAATTTAAATGAATAGACTAGACCCAAAAACAATTTTATTAATATAAATTTGCTCTTATATTAAAAATAATAATTATACTAATCATCAACCTAAACTACCTATAGAACTTTTGATGGTTACTTAAACACTATGTTTCTTTCTTAAAAATAAAGAAAATA
This sequence comes from Cupressus sempervirens, assembly GCA_028749045.1. Taxonomy (NCBI): domain Eukaryota; kingdom Viridiplantae; phylum Streptophyta; class Pinopsida; order Cupressales; family Cupressaceae; genus Cupressus; species Cupressus sempervirens. The sequence goes on from CM053792.1 coordinate 741,498,778, forward strand.
TTTAAATACTGTTATCCCCAAAATTAGGAATATCTAGCACATAAAATCAATTACTTATCATGACATGAATATCAAATTACTAATTCTAAACTTACCAAAAAACTATTTCTATAATAATCCTATTACCTATGCCTATACCTACTACCTACATAACCCCCCTTCCCCATGACATAGCATTTAAGGGCATCTTCAATTTCAAATATTGCTGCTGCATGTGAGGCCTTCTTCCTACCGCCCGTGGCTAAATAGCAGAAGATTTGCACCAGACATGACAGTTTTTTGAATTAATTAATTAATTTATAAATCACATGACAGTTGTTATGTGATTTATAAATTAATTAATTAATTCAGAAAACTGTCACGTCTGGTGCAAATCCTCTGCTAGATAGACATCTCCTCTTCCTACCATACGTGAGAGGGAGGAAGTCAAGAATTCACTCCATACCTAAGGCTAGATTCCTAGAAGAAGGTGCTGGTCTTATCCATGGAAAAGAGTTCATTAAAGATTGTTTTTTTGCAATTTTAAAACAGCACACTTGCTGCCCACGTCTGCAGGCCTAAAAGTGCAAGGGGAAGGAGGAGGGTGATTGAAAAGACCACCCCTCCACCATATTTATTGCTGCACCAAGTTGGGTGGCTTTAAGGCCAAGGAGGATGTAAGAAAAAGTTTGAGATTGTCAATTTTTAAGCCCATTATTGCCTCCTTTTTCTACAAGTCGATGACTAGGGTAGCTGGGGGATGTGACTTACCCTCTTGACTAATGAAATTGTGTTTTTTTCTTATTCTTACAATTTTGATGAAATATTAATGCTCCTGGCCACCTCCTTAGGAGGGAATATTTAAGTTAATGTTCATGTAAACAAGTTGAGTTTTTTATTAAACTTATGATTGGACCCATACCTATTTTATATATTTAAAAAGAGTTATACTATTCTAATATTAAAATCTTATTGACGATATTTTCAAAAGGAATTATTTGAAGTTTTTCATACATTTTCCAGAGACTAATTTTGCACCTATGTTCGCATTTTATCTTAGCTAATCGTCTAGCTCTTATCAAGCAATCTCTTTAGTTGTTAGGATTGAATTAGTAATAGTTTGTGGTTATACTAAACAATAAAATCTATTTTTAACTAATAATTTAACATGAACATCTAATACACATTATCAAAAGAACCATAAAGAAACCAAAACATCTTAAACTAGCTTTCAGAATAGCAAGTATACATTAAGGAAACCTCTTTCCCATCTAGTCTCCACAAATATACTGTCCAAAGCATGTCTCATAATAAATCTTAATTCCAATATAAAAAATCTATAACTAATCTCATTCTCATGCAATTCTAAGAAGATTAAGGTAGCAAGATGAATTCTCAATCCATTCTCGATGATACACATGATGCAAATTTTTTTCTCAACATATACTAAAATTTAAGCAATGATATACCAAGCTCAAAATCAACACAATAAAAATAATCATAAGGTGGTGGAAACATTCTCAAACTACACAATGAAGAAGCACATAACAAGATAGCTCAAAGCCTTTCTACATGAAGCCACCAATAACACATTGTATGCTTATCCTAAATGGAGTCCTCTTCATCTTTTCATCACCAACCCAAAAGGAGTCTTCTTCTACACCCATACTGAACTTCATGTCTATCAAGGTTTCCAAACTCTTCAAGTAAAAACCTGCAAAAAGAAGGCAAAATGGGAACCATGGAGGCTCACCTCCCAACCTAGGCCTCAAGGAGGCCACCCACTGAGCTCGGGGAAACAAGACATAAACAGTTGCATTCTTCACATTTCCATGCCATGCCAATACACCACAATAAAACCAGATTTAACACAAGACATCACAACACATCCCATCCAAGGCTATGCACAAAGATTCAACAAATGAATCAAGAAACGGGTGAAGGTGGGCTCTCATCATGAGGAGGATTGCTTAGCCTTCATTCACAACTTGCACATCTTTTCAATATCAAAATGCCCTTTCAGGGCAATCAACATCTTCCCTTCTTCATACCACCTTATACCTCCCAAGATGCAAGTGAGCAAGATAATTTGCATGCCATAAAAACATATTCAACCATCTCCACACAAGGGAGAACTCATCAACTCCATGTGTGAGCCCGACTAACCCCTTCACCCCAGGCATCTCTTCCCTCCCAAGGGTGAGTGATGCCTCACACCCAAATTCACAAGACATATAACATGAAACAATAAATTCAAGAAAGAATCCCACAACACTACCCACATGCAACATACAACAAGAGTTAACCACAATACACCACAAGACACCACAATCCCATCATGAAATGAAATCACCATTTCTAACCTATATGCAAAAATGAAGAGACTTCATGGATCATGTTACCAACCTTCCTCCAAGCAAGGCAATGAATACTTGCAGTAGAGCTCCCTCCTCTGTCTTCAACCCTATTAGTCTCTAAAAGTAGAGAGTTGCCAAGTGAGGTTCAATTTAGCCATGCCTCTATTTATAACCCTCTTATTTTCGGATTCAATGAAGCATGTCATTTTCATGGGGTCTCCTAGGTCCACTAAACACCATAGAGCCCATTAATAACCCCCTAACCTATAGTACTAAGATGGGTAAGGTTAATTTTAATCACAATTTACCTTAACATTACTTTATAACCCGTCTAAAGCTAGGGAATTCAAATTTCAAATTTCCTTTCCAAAGGTGATAACCTTGTCCTTTTCTAACTAAGGCAATAAACAAATTTCTCAATCAAAGCATATAACATAGAGCAAGGTGGCTACATGATCCATTGATGAATAACATGTCATTTAACATAACAAGCACAAGTGTCAAGTGAGACACACATCCATCACTCGTTCACGAAATAAGCACACCACAATGAGGTTTATGAATCTTACAAAGGAATTCATTGCAAAAAAATTTGTGCTTGTTTTGTTTGCCTTGTCAGGTTTCGAGCATGACAAATGGTGAGGTCTATTTTTACCCAGGAGGTCATTACCACAAGCCACCCCCTAAAAACCTCATTTAAATGAAACATCCAAAAAATCCTTTTGTCCAACAATTTCACATGCCCAAACCTTTTAACATTCCATCATAACAACAAACCAAAAACCCTTATATCTATAATAAATCACTCATATATCTTTCCCTTTCTTTTATCCTCTCATGCATTCCCATGGATTCAATCTAGGGTTGCAATAATAAAACCATAGCTCTGATACCACTTGTAAGAAAACTTGCAAGAAATAATATAACCGTTTCCACGTAACCCACAATAGATCTAAAATAAACACGAAATTAAAATCCACATGCAAGAGAATGGACAACATACCCACAAAATTGTGACACAAGATATACCTTAGGAAACCCTTATTGAGGGAAAAAGCCAGCCTTCAAAAGCATCCATCACTATGTATTATTCAACAATAAATACCATTGCAATACAACCATGGAAGCCTTCAAGGCCATAGCCACCACCAAGCAATCCATGTGAATAAGCATGAATCTACACATCCCATGCCATGCTTACAACCTTCACAAATGCTCGCTTGGCTAACCTGTCAAGCCTTGTCTAGCTCAACTCTTGCCTGTTGTCTTCTTCTTGTCACATACAACAACTACCTGTGTGGTTGCTTATATAGTATCAAGTCCACAAAACCACCAAGTGGTATTAAATAAACCATGTGCTAAAACCATGTGCTACCTAACCCATTGACCCCAACATTTAATATTGAAAATTTAATTCTTTTTCCCCAATATTAAATAATTACATGAAATATTATCATAATGTTAGAATACAATTCATCAAGAATATTGTATGGGAATCTTTACATGTTGCACTTCCATCTAGGTGCTCCTAGATACAAGATTACATAATAAAATAAAATAATACAATATAACAATATCATGCAATGTGTGCAACACCCATTATCTCAATAGACACAATGTAACCAAGTAGTTTCCTAGACATTACACCAAATTCACATTTCTTAGAGTTGAGTCTCAGACTAAATTTCTCCATACAATCTAGGATGGATCCCAAATCTTAAAGGTGAGTGTTGCATTTTGTGATATTAACCAAGGTATCATTGATATATTCCTCCATTGTCATATGAATCATATCATGGAAGATTGTAGTAACTACACTTCGATACATGGCACTAGAATTTTTTAGACCAAATGGCATCACATTCCAATAAAAAGTTCCCCATGCACAAGTGAAAGCAGTCATTTCCTAATCTTTTGGTGCAATTTTAATTTGATTATAACTAGAAAACACATACATGAGTGAGTACATTCCATATCTTGTTGTCATATCCACTATCATATCAATGTTGGGGAGTGAAATATCATCATTTGGACATGCTAAAATTAGATCACCAAAATCTGTACAAACTTTAATAGATTTATCATGCTTGGAGACTAGAATAATGTTGGAAATCCATTTAGCATAGTCAATAGCACGTATGAAACTAGCTTTCAAAAGCTTTTCCAGTTTAGCTTTAACAAGTAATACAACATGAGGATGCATTTTTGTAATTTTTTATTTGATTTCAGTTTCAATTATGTTGATGCTTTGTTCACTGGTGGAAGACATTAAAGGTTTTCTAGTATTGAAGTGGTAGGTGAGAGCATAGTTGTTATTGAATATAGGGACTTCATTAGATGCATTAGAATTCTCGTCTATGAGATCAAGATAGGTGAGTGAGAGAGATGTGATGGATTCGATGGTGTCCACAGTATAGTCATCAAATGCTTAGACAAGTAATTCAAGACCTACAACAGCTTCATCCACAAGTGTGTTTGAATGCCTTTGATTTCTAACATCATTAATCAAAGGCTCAATGACACTAGTTCCTAACCATAGATGATTCACCTACTTCAAGTTGATTTTCATAAACATGAACAAGATCTATATCTGCATCTGTAGTTGTTTCCGAGAGGGAATCAAAATTCATATTCTTGAGAATCTATGCTGCATGGGGATAGATTATAGAATTCCCCAGTAGTAATAGGGACCTATTCTCCTTCATCATATAGATTCTCACAAAGTTGCTCAATGGCTAAAACATGACTTGACTCTCCTTGTTCTTATTGAATAAGGGGAAAATTAGTAGTGTTGTTAGAAAAATCACTATCAACTTCTGCAGTGCTGACAAGTGGTACAAAGTTTTTTGGTTCTATGAAGAATTTAGCAAGATCAAAATGATTGGATAAGGATAAGGATCCCCATAATCAACATCATCCTTATGATCATCTAAATTAGCTTGTGACTCATGTTCAGACGAACTCTTAGATTTTGGTATAAACTTGTTAATCCCTAGATGGAATGGAATCTTCTTGAAATCTAGGCCAGATGTATCTCAAGACTTTCTAGCTATCACTTTGATAGGATCAATCAAGCCATTTTTTTTGTCTCCAATCAAATGATTCCCTTTGTAGCCAAAGTGTTTCATAAGTTTAAGACCTGGACCATACTTTTCAAGAGTAATCTCACAAGACTATTCGATGAGGTCAATTGGAGTTTCCTCTCTATATACCCATGCAACAATGGCTCTATTTTCATCTTCCTACTCTAGAGGTACAATAGCTTTAATGAAGGTACCATTTTACTTAGTTTGAGGTGATAGCACAAAAAGGTCTCTTCTCTTTAGATTGTGTCCCATAGTGACAGGGAGACTCAAGGAGAGATGTCAAAGATAGAATAGGTTCTATATGATATTCACCCATCCCAATTTCTTTCAACCTAAGTGACTACTCGATTTGTTTTAGCTTATCATTGTGATGCTTTGTAGATTCCCTATTAGTAGGTACAAAGCTTTTAGTAGATTTCAGCATGTTACAGGTATAACTAGTATTTACAAGTATAGTGACTTCATGAGCCATGAAATGGAAATATGACACATTGATGATAAGTTGAAGGCACAACTTGCATTTCATGTATCCATGGTCTTCCAAGAAGAATTTTGTACACTAATGGAATTTCAAGGACTTGATAAGTGACATCCCTTTCCACATAACCAACCTAAGAGGCAACACAACAAGACCTAAATATTTACGCTTGACTTCGTCATTTTCCTTGATGGTTATCTTGCTACGAGGATCAATGAAATCTTTAGAATATCCCAACTATCTAAATAAATTAATAGAGACAAATATTAAATCATATCCATTGTCAATGAGCACATGATGGACATGATTCTAGTGTATCATGACTTCAATGTGTAATAGTTGGTTATGCGGATGACTCAGTGAATTATTGTCCTCCTTAGAGAAGGATGTATAGTGAGGAAAGGGTAAATGACCTACCATAGATTGGAACCTATCAAGATCAAGATCTTGAGGTATGTTTGCCTCAGTGAGGGCTTTGTCAAGAATCTGCCTATGAGCAGGCAAGATTTTGAGAAATTCAAAGATTGTTATTTGAGCATTTGTTTGTTGCAATTGATCGAGGATATTGTAGCTAGTAGCCATAGAAGATGTTGTAACTTTTGTACCTTTCCTACATTGACTAGCAAGAGGTTTGTATTTGTTTTGTTCTAACTTAGGAGTAGGAGGCACATGGCCTTAAAGCACTACCTTAGCACAAGAAAGTGTAACAATATTAGCACAAAATTGTGATGCTTCTTTGTCAGATGTAGTAGATGTAGCACCCCTTAAGGCAAATGGTGTCTTAGGTTTGGTGTTGTGTTGTTTTCCCTTGATGGTGATAACATCACAATACTCACAATCCATAGGTTCAACCATGTTGATCACATCATCATCATTAGAGTACATTTAATTAACCTTGTTATGAGGTTTCTAATTTGAGTTTTCCCCTTTTTCATAGGAGGGGAATGGTTCCTTGAAAGCCTTATGATCTGAGTTCTTATTATGTTTGTCGACAACAATTTCACTATCGTCAGTTGAGTCTTGAACTTTGTGACACAAGTTGATGCAATTTTTGATTTTCTGACCTTTTTTTTATGGTATTTGCAAAATGCAGTTTCATTCCATCATGAAGGTCGTGGTTGTGGATGATAACAAGAGATGTATATTCTCATTTTTGGCATGTAACCCAAGATAAGTTCTTCATTTTATATCCAAATGTCTTATTGTTAGGAGGAGGTTTATCAAAAAAATTGGATGCTTTGACATTGTCTATAAGATTGAAAGCTACTTTAGCAAGTTTAGGAGTAATGTTGTCAATGACTCCATCATGTACTACCTCTCAGTTCTTATTCAAATACTTAGATTTATCTTTACTAGAGGTTGATTCTTGTTTGGTGTCCTTTTGAAGGGTTATTTTTCCCTTTTTGACCATGAATTCCTCTATTTGGATAGCTTCTATGACCATGTCTTCAAATGTTTGTGGACCTTGAAGTTGAACTTTAAACCCAAAGTCAAGTAAAAGATTATCCATGAAGATGTCAAGTTTTATTGTTTTATTAATCTTTCATGAATATTTAGTGTATAGTTGTCTCCACCTTTGAAGAAAGGTGAGGAAAAGTTCACCATCTTTCTATTCAAGGTCACACAAGTCACATATGTTAACTAGATGTTTTATGTTGTATGAGTGTTGTTGAACAAATAGGTTAGCAATCTCATTGAATGTTTTGATACTAGTAGGCAACTGTGAAAAATGTTCCATGGCCAGACCACCTAGACTTTGTGGGAATAGATGCATAAGATATGTTTGATTGTGCATGAACTCCATAGATAAAACACCGAATTCCCACAAATAATCCTGGGGATCAGAGGTTCCAAAGTGTTTATTGTACTTGGGAAACTCAACTCCCTTTGGAAAAGGAGGCAAGTCTAAAATCTTGTCGAAAAGAAATAGACAAAGAGTGTCTAGGGTGTATGTTTTGATTGGTTTGTCCTTATCACACTTCACTTGGGTCAACTATTCTTGCATGATCTTTAGTTGTTTGCATAACTGGAAAGTTTCAGTTTCTTCTTCTTGTGCAATAATAGTTTTGACATTAAAGTGATCAGGTACTTTCTTTCCTTCTTGAGAAAGTTTGAGAAAGTATTTCTCTTTCTCTTCATTAATAAAGATTTCCATGACTTTCTAGAAGTGTTTATCCTTATGACATTTTTGTATGTCTTCAGGCAGTATTTCTTTAGTTTCTGCATTCTCGTCAGCAAAAGGTTATTTTTGCCTTTCATTCCTTTGGTGATCGTGTCCTCTACTATGTTCTCTATTTTCTTGATCTTGATTAGTCATTTTAGGAATGTGATAAGTTTTAGTGTACATTAGTTGAAAAGATATTCTGAATAAGAATTCAACTATTTTTTTTGGAGATGTATGTGTTTTTCTAGTTTCAGGATTCTCTTGATACAAGGGATTCCAAGTTTATTGCAAGTTTATGGAAAACATTCTTTGAACATGAGGTTGTTTAACAGGTGAAGGAGATCATGAAGACTCCTCACTAGATGTATTGGATTCATACTGTGTATAAACTGGGTAGCAACCTTTGCCATTATTCTAACACCTAGCTCTACCTTGTCTAAGTCTATAGGGAGGAAACACATTTCCACTCCTTGTTGCAACAGTCATAGATAGTGATGAAAAGAAAAGCTTAAACAAGGACCACACTAGAACATAGCCTCAAAGTGAGATAAGAGTATTGTATACCTAGGTATGAGTCATCTAAGTAATGGCTAGAACAACCAAGAATTATGACTATTGTGACACAAGGTATGACAAACAAAAAAGGACAAAATAAGAAGACTAAGCAAGGAGACTAGCTCAAATGTAGATCACAAGTTGTGAACTAAGTAGGAAATTAGAGTTGGAAACTATTGTGGATAGAGGAATGACCAAGTGCTCTAGACATAGATCAAACTTGGATTAGATTTTGAAGAGGGAGCTGAAAATAGCTTGTTGTTTTTGACAAATTTTGATAGACTCGCATGAGGAAATGACTCCTAGACAAGGAAGTATAGATAACTAGGTGACCAAACATAATTTACAAAGTAGTTTCAATAGTTTTAGGACAAGATCTTGCATGAAGATTCATAGAGAACTGTACTAAAACATGCAAAGAACAAGGTGAAGTTTAGAACAACAAATTTAGACCAGTTTTCTCATGCAAGGACTTGCATAGAGCTGCACAAGGATTTGATAGTTTGAATAAAAGAGACAAGTTTTTGACTTGAAAATAACAGTGTTTAGCAAAATCTCGCACAAAGATTTGTAGAAAATTGCACGAGGAACCATAGAGGAACATGCAAGGAAGTGTAGACATGGAGTTTTCTCGCATGAATTTGCACACAACTAGATGTGAGAAAAGGACTAGACTGACTATTTTTTACTAAACTTGAAGAGGTTTTCAATGGTTTTGATAGTTCTAAACAAAAGATTGACTCTATTTACAAGTTTTAGGTAGATATCAACATAGTTTTCAAGTTTTAGACATCATTTTGGTTTACTAGTAGATAGTTGTTTTCAGACACGATAAGCAAGCAATACTCACAAACAATCCAACTAAGGACAAAGCAACTCAAAAGGATGGGGGAGTCTTGACATTTTGTTTATTCCCATATTTTTTGTGTATTCTAGGGACTCAATAACATATATGTTGAGTGAGAACCCTTGTTGAAAGGTTCAAGCATGTATATGGCCTTCTAGCATCTAGGCACATGCCTATTGTGAGTATCTATAGGAGAGATTATTCCCCCTCCTTGCACAAAGATTATGCCCCCTTTCGAAGATGAACCAGGTAGCAACTATCTAAAAAAAATTTACTTGGCTTTTGCTCACATTAATCCTTAGTGGCTTCGCAAATGAAGTTAAAGCCAGTAGCCCACACCAACATCTGAAAGTGCACACACTTGACTAGCAATACTAGGGTCAGCACTAACCAGTGCTATAGATAAAGCCTCCTCTTGATATGTAGTTTCATGAATCAAGAGGAAGAGATTAACATGGCTTTGGAGTCTTTTTCTCTACAAATCTTCTTTATTATAGTGAGTTGGAATCATTGTGAAAGGTGTGTGCTCACTTGGGTCATTCCTGGAGGTTGGATCACTCCAAAAGGCCCTCTAAAGGTTGACTCAACTAGTGCTTCAAATCTAAGTGTCCAAGTTTCTAATTTCCCTTAAGGGGCAAGAGCATACTCCTCTACCTCATCACCTTGCCCAAACATGCAGAACATGTTCATCACTGAATTAGCTTATCAATCCCAACTTGTCTTTTTCCAAGAATTTATCCCCTAAAAGGAAATGATCATCTCTTCATAAAAATATTTTCTTGGGACAACTACTAACTTTATTGCCTCCCTCGGGTACCGTCTTCCAAAGGCATCTAGGTTTCAAATTTACTCTTGGGCATCACTTCCAAGTAGCAAAGAGCATACTCCCCTATTCCATTGTCTAGAGCCCTATGAAATTCACAAGCACTATTAAACTATATGTAAGAAAGTAGTAAAAGAAGACATGATGTTTTAGTGGGTTTGAATATATTCTTTGACATGCATATATTCAACAAAACATTTTGCAATCAAACTGTCAGTACTGTTTAAGAGTTTGTAGTAGGGTGTCTTCGACAAGTATTCTACAAATCACTATTAAGCTATTGAAAATTAGAAATAGAAATGAAATTCTTCATTAACAACTATCAGTTAAATCATCATGATAAAAATAGAATCTAAAAACTATATTTTGCATTTATTGATACCAAATTTTGTGTGAAATTCTTCATAGGCTCACACAAAAAAATGGTGTGTATCGTGTGAGAAACTACACAATTATATACTTTATCATGCAAGGACGTGCATAACAGAGAGTGAAATCTTAGTTTCTTCATGCAAGAATGAGATATTTTGCATGAGAAACCGAGGGACTGTATAGAAAACACCAATAGAACACTAAAAAATTGCAGAATAAAGAATAGATGAGGCTAGAAACTTAATTTCTTTGCCCCATGATAGGTGGCATAAGTGTGAGAATTAATTATGGCCTAATGTAATCAACTACACTTCAACATGATCATCAACTAAAGAATCATCCTAGAATGGACATGGGATTGTTTGTCCGAAATAGCCAATAGGTCGATCTGTTGCCTCCTAACTAGAATGATTTTTCCATTCACTCTCAAACTAAATACATGATTAATCTAGATGAATGCATGATTAATCAATATGAGATTGCAAATATGAGAGTACTAAGCTTAAGAATGCAAGAGTAATTGAGTCAACAACTCAACATAAGTTTGATACTATTCAATTGCCAACCCTTGAAATGAGGAATTGAGAACTTCTTAAATAGAATCCAAGAATTGATCAACATTCACGATCTAAAGAAGATTCAGTCAAAATCAAAAGTTTCCTTATGGAAAAGGAAGTTAACTGATTTTATTTTGAGTGGAATAAGGATTTAACTGATTTAATTCCTTTTTTTTATTTTAGTCCACTCAAAGTTTCCATTTCTCAACTGAAGAGAAGATTTGGAGAATATATTTAATTTTATAAAATAGAATATGACCTCATAAGTGCATAATCTTAATTAATTGAATAATTAAATTCAACAAATAAAAATAAGGATATGTTTCATTAAATTAAATACATTTAATTCCTTGATGTGTATTTTAGCAAAAGGTGTAATTTTAATTTAATCAAAATGCTAAGACTCATAACTAAATTAAATTGATTAATAGGTTTACCTTTGCTAATTAAATTAGACTTAGGCATTAAATAAAGTATGTAATTAATGCAAATTAGGGATTTTCTGCATTTGACACTCAGGTCAAGTAGCAATTATTAGTATTCAGAATTGCCTAGTAAAATAGGACTTAAGATTGATTAAATAGACCAAAATTCGTTTAGTATGGCAATGTGCCAATTTTGGGGTATTACATGCACAAGAGAATTCTTGGTGGAATTATTACACCAAGGTGGCACCTCATAAAATAATTTAAGGAAAAAGAATGATCCAAGGAAAATGGAATTAGCAGCTATGTGTGATTGCAAGAAAGCATAGAGGATTCATAGGCAAACTAAGAATATGTAAACTTAAAGGAAAAGACAAGAAGATACTATGAAGTTGTAATAACTATGTCAATGATATGAATTCTACTCAATATGAACCATTGTACAAATATATATATCCTTACTCAGTTGCATGCTTGATTACAAGAAATAAATTATAAAGGTAGCAAGGAGCTACAACCAAAAATCCATTGCCAATAATATTAAACTGGCCACCAAACAATATAAGCCCCAAAGAAAGAATATAGAAATATGGCCATTCAAGATATAATAATAAAACTATTGCCAAGGAAAAATAAAGACATCGTTGTTCCTACCAATACTCACATATGAACAAACACACACACACACACACACACACACACACACACACACACACATGCGTGATATTTTAAACATGTTTGTTTTGTGTATACATCAAATTTGAAGTAATTGTATATGTTCTTGTATATCTTAATTAAATTATGCATGTGTGTGTGTGTGTGCGTGTGCGCGCGCGCGTGTGTGTGTACTTGTACAAGTATTTATAGGCATCATGGTGTTGTTATATTGAGAAATGTCTGACACAATAGGAAGCTTTAAGAATATCTCAATTATAAATAAAACCATGTTGTTATTAGTTTGATTAATGCTTAGTGTTTAGCTTTGACTATTTAATGATATACACATATTGACTTAGTTAGCTCATGGTCATCCAATGTATGCTCTTTCTTTCCTAGCCATTTACCCTTTGCCATGGTGGTTTAGAACTCATACCTATTTTCCCAATGATAGGTCATACCTGTTGTGCCCTATTCCTTCTCTGGAAATCCTCCCCCTCTTTGCAACATTTCTACAAGTGAAAATTTATCATGGTAACAACTTATTGCTCATCATTTTATAAAGTCAAAATAATCATAATATATGATCATATTATCCATCCATTTCTAATTCATATGTCGTCATAATGATTGACCAATATTCTAATTTCCCATAAAATTATAACGAATATCCAACACTTCATTTTCACATAAAACTATAATGAATAACTAATTCAACCAATCACTCAACTTCACATGAAACCTCAACATATGTAAAATGAACATTTAAAATTAAGCCATGATTGGATATATAAAAGCTCATAAATCTTCTTGAGCTAAGATAGGTAACACTAGCAGAAGCCAAAGATGCAATTGCTGAAGCATTAAAGGATATCACCCTAGTTATACAAAAGGTATCAGTCACATCTACCTTCATGCATGATTTGGAGAAAAAAATAAACAAAGGTCAAAAAGAGTTTTAGAAAATGAAAAGCACATTTGATGCACACGGAGGTTCAATAATAGAGTGCACAATGAAAGTTCAAGAAACTATTCACCTAATCCAAAAAATAAAGGTCGAATAAGACAAGAGATCACTTAAGATCTTAGAAATTGAAAATTTCTCATCACCCATGGAAGTTATCATTCAAGAGAAGATAAAGGATGTCAATATATATATTTCCAAGCCACCAATGAGTACCTTGGATGGCATTGACGAAAAAATGGTTGACATCTAAAGTGAGACACTTTATCTCAAATATCTCAAGGGCTCATGAAAGAAATAACTAGACAATACTCATGCCCATTACAAAGGGGTGCTTGATAGGTAGTGAGTATAGCACTCCTACCCTTTTTCGTTGTTGACAAAAAAGGTGAGAAGAATAATAAGGAAAGGGGGAGAGAAAAAGAAATAGAAGAAGCATACAAGTGGAGAAGAAGAATAAAAAGGGAGAATGATAAATAAAATTCATATGGGGAGATAATGTATAGATAATGAGATAGATAAAAGGAAAATGAACACAGGAAGAGACCAAAAAGGGAGTTGATACACTTGGAAATACAAAGAGACATATAAAAGTGACAAGTAAGAGGGTACTATGTTGAGGGGGGTGTCTCATTGGTGTTTGAAATGTTGAGTAGGCTAGATGACTGAGAGGGGGGGTGGGGGCAATGAATCAGGAACCAATAAAACTTTTACTTTAATTCACCATTTAATCCTTTATAAACTAATATGATCAAATTTCATGCATAAAAGATTGAAAGAAATAAAACATTCATAATAGTTGACACAATATTTGGTAACCTAGAAACCTTTCAAATACAAAGTAAAACTGAGGTGGAGATGATACCCACAAACTTTAGTACTACAATATAAAGTTGGCCTGTTAAGGTTTAAAATTGATCACTTATGGTGATATTCTCTATTAGGAGCAATAAGGACTGATAGGCCCACCTTGTAAAAGGATTTATAAAATACAATAAAGTGTATACTTTGTTAGGAGATTCTGCATAAGACTATTAAGTCTACCTTGTTAGAGGATTTGACTGATGCACCTATTAGGATGAACCAATAGCCGATCTCTGCTATGCAACTCAGTTTGTTAAATGAGATTCTTTTAATGTAGAATGATCACCTAAATGTAATGGATGTGACTTTACTTTTCCTATTATACTTCTTGTAGCCTTTAGTCAATCTTCATCTTCTTTTTTTCTCTAACTCTTTTATTCTCTTCTCTCATTTGGCTTTGACAAGATATCTCACATTTATACCAATCGAAATAATTACCTTCTAAAGTCGGATACAATACCATATTGAACAATATTCACCTAGTCAACTCAGTGTTGGCACTCGTGTTTAAAAGACCACTCGAGTGATATACTAATACTTGGCAATAAAGTGAACTCAGTTTACATTGTGTGCAAGGTTTACTCTATAGTTCTTGGCAACAATGTAACCAACCAAATGACTAAGTGTTTTAGAACTAATTGACACCTAGTCTTTGATTCTCGAATGCTTTCCATGTTTTTTCTCAACTGGTTTAGCTGCAACTCGACGAGGTTAAAAGAAAGATTGTTCTTAACTACCTTGTAAGCCAAGTCCACATCTTCACATAGAACACTGTTTGGTTGGCTTGAAATGTATATCTTATGTGCAATCACATGAATACCAAACTTAATTTCTATGTCAGTGACACCATTTAAATTCATTCCTTTGCCATCCAACTTAGAAAGAATCTTCTTTTCCAGCTCAACCTGAATTAGGGTTTTAGTTGTCTTGGATTTATCAAGCATGGGAAATTTGGTAACCTTGTGAATCATTTTATTCATGATCTTGATAGGTTGGCCGAGCCAAAATTTCATATCATGAACAGAACTCAAGATGAACATAATCCATTTGATTTGAATTTTTTTTTGGCATATATAGAATATGGGTTAACCCATTCACTTCCAAGTGTTTGTGCTTGGGTTTGAGGTTTTTTTCCACACATAACACCTCATATGCTTGATTAAGCTCTAGTGTTCCCAATTCCTAAATTGAATAGTGATAAAAAGATTTGATGTCATGAATTAATAGTATGTTTGATGGAATTTGTAAGTGCACACCAAATGGGTCCAATTCCTCTACAATCGCAAGACAAAGCTTGATCTTTGGTGCTTCACAAACTTCGTTCCTTACTAACATCTCAAATCCCTTCTTAACCTTGCTACTAGATGAGGTTTCAATAATGCTCAGTGATGCAAGGATAGTCTTTGACAAATTCGCTCTGAATTTCTTGGGGGCTCAAGGTTGCTATGCTCTTTTCTCTCTTGAATTTATGGTGAAGAATGAAAACATTTGATTCTTCCTTTTATTCAAATTTTTTCTTTAAGTCGCCATAAATGCATCATATGACAAAAAGCTCAGTGACAACCTATTTAACTTGACAGATATGAGATGCTTAGATAATACCTTTGGTAGCTTTAACTCAATAAGCACAAGCTCAGTTAGGTCTCCAAACTTAGTAAATGCCATCTACATCCAAGCTCAGTTAGGACTATCTTTTGACTGACCTCGGGTTAGGTCATGCAACCTGACTTTTTCTTGGTTAGGTCTAAGTTACATGGTTCAAAGTGACATTCAACTCGGTGATCCCAATGCATCTGAAATGCTGATTGGGATCTTCTTTCTTGCTTGACTAGAATTGGTATAATATATTTCTTTGAATCATGGTTCCAATGATCTCCACAAATAATTAGTTTGAGGTGGTTGAATCACCCAACTCATTGACTTGGGTGTTAATTCTTTCATAACTTTGACTTGTATTCTCTAAAGATTTATTTACCCATTGCTGCCTCATTTGATTTCTAATATTAATAGCCTTTTCTTTCTTTTCATATTCAACTATAGCTCAGTTCATATAGTTCTTGGCTAAATGACAAAGTTCTTTGCATACAAAACATCTCTTTGTAGGGTCTCTCTTCCTCATGTGATATATTATGAAAATTTCTCCAATGTGTCCATGCTCACCACATAAGTGACATATGTACCATGTGTTATAATACCAACCAAAGATAGCTTTCACATTTTTTTCTAATGGATTCTATTTCTTGGTTTTTCATTTTGAAGATTTGTGCCCTTGATTGTTGCATTTGAAGCATTTTCCTTCAAACTTGGTTTTCTATATGCATTCACTTGCTCTATGTCCTTGCTTGTTACAAATGTAACATTTTCCACTGAATTTTTATTTACCATTCCTCCAACACTTGTTTGATGTATGCCTTGTCTTTCTACAATGATTATATGTAGCCCTTTTGTTCTTCTGAGCTCCTTGCTATGATGATTCGCCTTCATCTATATAGCCTAATCTAGCTTTGCCTTTGTGTCTAAATTGAGTTTTCTTGTTCAATTGATTCATGATTTATGGAGATTTCATCATCCTTTCATTGGTTTTCCTTTCTATGTTGAGATCATTTTTCCATCTTACATTATCTATCCTCAAATTGATAAGCTCTTGATTTGCACAATTCAGTTTATTTATCAAATCTTCTTGCTGAAGAGATATGTGATGAATTTCATTATCCTTTTCTTCTATCTTTTCAATTAGAAATATTTTCTCTTCTTTTTCCATGCCTTTTTGTTTCATGTTTTCACACATTGTGACTGATTGAATTTCTTATTCTCTTTTTAGTTTTTGAACATCTTCATGTAGAGTGAGATTCTTTTCAAGTATATCTTAAATTGCTACATCAACTTCATCTAAACTTCTATCTTGGATAAAATCTTCAATTCTTTATTCTATCTAAATATTTTCATTCATTTGTGTTGCTAGTTCTTTCCTTCTTTGTAAGGATTTAGAGAGTTTCTCCTTCAATTTCTTGAATTGTTCCATGGCCATATGTATATCCAACTTTTCATTTTCGTTAGCTTTCTCTAGTCTGTACACTCCCATTGCCTCTAGTCTTTTTTCTCAAGGTATCTGATATGAGAACCCTTCTCTGATATCAATTGTTGGAAATGTAGAGTAGGCTAGGTGACTAAGAGTGGGGGGGGGGGTTGAATTGGGAACCAACAAAACTTTTACTTCAACCATTTAAGCCTTTATAAACTAATGTGATCTAACTGCATGCATGAAAGATTGAAAGCAATTAAAATTCATAACACTTGACACAGTATTTAGTAACCCCGAAAACCTTCCAAATAGAAAGTAAAACTAGGTTGGGGATGATACCCACAAGCTTTAGTACTATAGTATACAGTTGGCAAGTTAAGGCTTACAATTGATCACCTTTGGTGATCTACCTTATTAGGAGCAATAAGGACTGATAGGTCCACCTTGTAAAATGATTTATACAATACAATGAAGCATGTACCCAGTTAGGAGATTCTACATAAGACTATTAAGTCCTTATTGTTAGAGGATTTGACTAATGCACCTGTTAGAATGAACTAGTTGCTCATCTTTTCTATGCAACTCGATTTGCTAAATGAGATTCCTTTGATGTGATGAATGAGACTCTTCTTTTCCTCTTATACTTATTGTAGCCTTTAGTCAATCTTCATCTTCTTTTTCACTCTCTCTCTTATTTGGATTTGACAAGATATCTCACATTTATATGAATCCAAATAACTACCTTATGAAGTCAGCTACAATACCATATTGAAAAATCTTCACCTAGTTAGCTCAATGATGACACTCAAGTTCAGAAGACCATTTCATTGATATACTGATATATTGATTGGTCTAGTGTCCACCATGCCTATACTTGTTGCACCATGTGATCTGTTCGATGCTTTTTTCGCCCTTGTGCATCCATCATGTCCTCCAACTTAGAGCTCAAAAATCGCAATATGTCATTGTCAATATGAGAGTAGATAATCCTTTATGGCCCTCTTGGACACTCTTATAGGCCCCCCTGTGATGCGCTACTTCCCTTTTTGACCTCTCCAGTGACCTCCTTTTCCTCCATCCCTATTATTTTTGCAGTTTCATTGCCATTTTAACACTTTCTTTGTCCTTCTTCGTCATCCTTCTCACCCTAGTTTGTTGTACCTTTTTAAGAAGTGGTCAAGCATCGCCTTCTTTCCTTGCCATCTTCTTGAGTGGGCATTACATAGTCCATTCTCTCCTCTTCTACTTGAGATTGGGGAAACCCTATTGTTGTAAAAATATTGTTTGTGTCATTTACATTTGAACTTCTTTGAAATAGTATTGTCCCAACACTATGTCAAAGTGGGGCAAAATGTAGACACCTAAATTTGATTACATCACTAACTAACCTTATTTTGTCATCTTATAGGATATTATTGATTAAGTATTTAATATTTAATTAATTAATCATCATGCCCTAGTTAATTGGTTAATTTAATTAACAATAGGTCATTTGATAAAATCAAATGATAACCCAAAATCAATTTATCAATTAAATCTCTATTCCTCCATTAAATGAAATAAATGCATAAATCTATTTAATTTAATCTCACATCCCCCTTTTATTAAATAAATCATTCAATAAATCAATTCCTAAACCCTAACCATCCCTAAACCCTATCCTTACCCAAAGCCAACTCATTCACCCATGCTAATCTCACTTAGCCAACTAATTAACCTACCTCACTAATCCTAGGCCACTTCCCTCCTAATCCCCTCCTAAGCTAATATGTAATCCCCCTCCTAAACATGTGCACGACTTTAAACATGGGTTAAGACTTTCTAATCCAAGACAAAGTCAAAGTCCTCCCCCATCCTCTTATATTCCTATCCAAGAGCATTAATGGCTCTTACATGTTTTAATGGCCCTTAAATGTCTCTTACATCCTTCTTGCACACTCCTCCCTCATAACTCACTTTGACCCTCCACTTTGACCATCTAATCCCCTTGTGACAGTTGTTCGTTAAAAAAAATGCTATTGTAGATATAACTCAAAAAAGTTGTCAAACTATTATTTTAGAGCTTAGGTAAACTTAACTCCTAGAAGTACTATATATGCAACTATGAATTTTTTTGGATCATTTGGAGGGATGTGTATTCTATGGAGATCCATTGAAGGTGAAAAATGTGTCAATAGTAACAAAACACTTAATTCATAGATAGTTTGACAAGGAAAAATGGAAAACAATAGTGCAAATTGCCATCATAATTTGACCCAAAATGTTGTAATGCAAAGAGATTCCAACCCTATTAAGAGTTGTGCCAACCCTATTAGGAGTTTTGGAAGATAGTTGGACCCACTACCCAAAACACTTCAAGGTTAAGACCAATGAACCCAATGTCCAAATGATCTTTGTATTATTCCTTGTAGAATAATAAAATTGAATTATACTTCCTTCCTCTATCTCTATCCTATCAACTGCACTTTTGCTCTTTCTGATCTTGTAACCAGATCACAAAATGCGCATCCAATAATCCCTTGGATCACCTGTAATTAATTGAGAAGGTATAATAGTCGACTCAAGGAATTGTTTTATGGAAAGGAAGGACATTTTCTTTTATCATAAACATGCATTCAATCAAAACTTTGCTCCTTTTCACACTTCGTGCTTTAACAATGATCACAATACTTCTACATACTTTTTCAAATAAGGAAAACATATTTCCTTTATACCATATCTTTATAATAATTCCTTGAGTCAACCTTGAGGCTTTCCCAATTAATTAAAATAAGATATTTAATTAATTACAATTGTAATAGCATTTTCGGCTCATAGTCTATTACAAAATTTTACACATATGACTCCAAGTCTTGTGCACTCACCAACATCATCACCTAATTGTCCTCTATCATTGGTTGATTGCACATCACCTCATTATATCTTGGCTAAAAGAAATAATGCAAGCATCAAAAACTGCCAAACAAATGCTCTATTTCTGCATTGCTCATAGTAAATCAAATATAACTATTGTACATCTTTCACTCATACTTCGTCCTCTTAACCACATCATCAAAACACCCTCAAGAACATGTCCTTAACTATGCATCACTTAACCCTTACTCAATTACTACGCAACATAAGATCTATGACTACTATTCTTCCAATCTCTATAGAAACCATACTATGTTGTCATCAATGACAAACATAGTCATGAATGCAACATGCCAATGTTCTCCAAAGCTCAGGATACTACCCCAAAGTAGTATCATCAACATTCATGCTAATAGTGTGTATGTATGTATATAAAGAGAGATCTTGGCACAACAAAATAATAATAAAAATCACTCAACAAGTGGCATGACCATAGATGTAATGACAAGGCCTATTGGTAAGTAGATTCCTCTTTTTCTCTCTCATTTTTCATGTGTTTATTTCACTTGAACTATATAAGTAGTGAGTTAGGACATATATAGGATAACATTACATTAACTATAAACTACAACACAGAGGTTGCACTAGGGTATTAGGGTGATCCCACAATAATGTGTTCCACTTTAGTGGGACGAACAAACTTAGTAAAGTTGGGAAATTTTTGAAATTCAATACACCATATATTCACACGAACCTCACAGACATGTTCACATGAACATATGATATAGGCATGTTCGCACGAACATGCCTATGTCATATGTTTGTGCGAACATGTATCACGTCAATTTTTGGTGGTTTAAAACACTTTTTTAACTTTTCCCAATTCATTTTCACAGCGAGTATTGTTCATTTCGGGCGTTGGGGCAAACATGTGATTTGTGCTACCTCCGTCAGCGTCATCCTATCACTTTCATTTTGATTCTCATCATTGGGTATGTCAAAATATTATTAATTTAATGTTTTGAACGTTTTTAAGTATTTTTTAATGTTATCAAAGTAGATTTTAATGTTTTCAATGCATTATTAAAATGTTTTTAAAGCATATTTGAATGTTATTTACGTTTTTAATAGTTTTGAAAGCATATCTAAATGTTAATTTAATGTTTTTATTGTTTATTTATATTAATTTAGAAAACAGAAAAATATTATATAGAAAACATTAGAAAACAATTTTAGAAAACATTAGAAAAAATTGTAGAAAATTTATAATATAAAATTTAGGAAAAACATTAGAAAACAAATTTAGAAAATACATTACAAAAACATTAGAGAATTTATAATTTAATATAAAATTTAGAAAACAAATTTAGAAAAAAAAAAGTAAAAAAACATTAAATAAATATTTTTAAAATTATAAAAAAACATTAAAATTTTTAGAAAAAACATAACAAAAATATTAGAAAATTTAGAAAAAACATTACAAAAACATTAGAAAATTTATAATTTAATATAAAATTTAGAAAACAAATTTATAAAAAAATATTTAAAAAATTTAGAAAATTTAGAAAAAACATTAAAAAATTCAGAAAACAAATTTAGAAAAAACATTACAAAAATATTAGAGAATTTATAATTTAATATAAAATTTAGAAAAAATATTTTTAAAAATTAGAAAATAAATTTAGAAAAACATTAGAAAAAATGTTAGAAAATTTATAATTTAATATAAAACTCAGAAAACAAGTTTTTAAAAAAAAACATTACAAAAACATTAGAAAATTTAGAATTTAATATAAAATTTAGAAAACAAATTTAGAAAAAATATTTTAAAAAATTAGAAAATTTATAATTTAATATAAATTTTAGAAACCAAATATAGAAAAAATATTAGAAAAACGTTAGAAAATTTATAATAATATAAATTTTAGAAAATAAATTTAAAAAAACATTAGAAAAATATTAGAAAATTTATAATAATATAAAATTTAGAAAACAAATTTAGAAAAACATTACAAAATTTATAATAATATAAATTTTACAAAATTATATATATATATATATATATATATATATATATATATATATATATATAACATTTAACATACACACACACACACATTTTTATATGTATAATTTGTGTATATGTTAACTACTGATCTTAATTTATCTTATAACTAAGTGTAATTAACTATATTTAATAACACGTCTTAAGGGGAGATCCTAAATTATACATAAGAATGTAGATTAAAATGTATATTTTATATCATAAATGTACATGTAAATATGTTCATGTGTTAGATATAGACGTGCATACATATATTTTCAATATTCATGTTTAAATGTACATATGTTATTATTTTTAATGTCTTAATAATTAGAACTATATAATTAACTATATAATTCAATGACATGTCTTAAGGGGAGATCCTAAATCATACATATATAAGAATGTATATTAATTTGCATATCTAGGTATGAATATAACATACATGTACATCCAAACCCTAACCCTAACCTAACCAAACCCTAACCCTAACCATTATCCAAACGCTAACCTTGACCTTAAAATTTAATTTCTAAACGCAATATTATAAATGATAATAAATACCCTAAATCATAATCTTGAACCAAATCATAAACTTCATATGCTAAGTTCCCTTATCCTAAATTCTTAACCATGGACCTTAATATTAACCCCTAAATTTAATGCTAGAAATTATGTAAGTTCGTGTAAACCCTTACAATGTCATAAGGTCTTAAATCTTACCCTAAAATTGAGCCTAATTACACTAAAACCCTATTTCAAAACCTAATTGAGGCCTAACTTACATAAAATCAAAACAAGTTGACCCTAATCCTAAATTGTTAAAAATTACATTTGAGATACATGCACATACACTCAAACACATGTACATACATGAAGTATGACCCTTGTTTTAAATGATAAATATGTAACCCAACTTGAAACCTAAACCTCGAAACATTATCGTTTAAGAGTAATATAAATAATTTATTACCTTTTAATTGAATTATCTAATAATACCCCCCAAAGTATAATAAAATCCTAGAACAATAAATTAACTCTAACCATAACCAAACTCTCAACTTTAAAGTTGTCTTATACTTATATGCAAATTAATCTAGGTCTGGATGTGTTACAGATTATCTAGGTCCATGGTGTGTGATGTATGTTCAATTACATGTGTATAATTTTTAATTTTAAAAATAAAAAATTATGTGTACAGTAGGCAATTTAGCTCTTCATACATTTCTACAAATATGGCTTCACATGATCAGCTTGATGTGACTCCTAGTGCAGCAATTGATGTAGTTCCTGATGCGGCTCCTACTGTGGAACAGGTTGATGTGTTTCCTATTGCAGCGCCTGATGCAGTTCCTAATCTGGCTCCTCATGCAGCTCGTGGTGGGGCTCGTGCTGCAGATTCTGGTGGGGCTTGCCATGTACCTCGACATAGGGCTTGTCATGCACCTCATGTTCCGGCTCTTGGTGCGGCTCCTGGTGGTGTAGGTCCTGGTGCAGCTCCTATTCCAAGTCAGGCTACACCTGCAGCTCCTACTGGAAGTCTTGCTACACCACCTCCATGCATCAATATCGATGCTTTATTTGCATTTTCAAAGCAGGAGGTTACTAGACTGCAACACTCTATATTGACCTCTGATGATGGTCTTTATAGAGACATATGTACTATGATATGTAGGAGTTTATAGGATTTGACAGCTAGGTTTAGAGCTCACGATTCATTTACTCCTGCCATATTATCTTCCATATCTAGGTAGCTTAGGGCTGAGGGTTCAGGAAATGCATCATTTGATGATGTCAAGAGGGTAGCCCCCAAAGAAGTCATTTAGAGAGAGCTCTTTCCAGCGTATGAGGGAACACAGGGTAGAGTGAGAGGCTACAGAGTCACATGATGCAGAGACCCTATTATTGCTAGCATGATCTATCCACGATTTTTAGCTACACATGGTCATTATCCTAATAATGACCAGATACCCCTTTATTTTTCACAGTAGTTGTATGCTGAGTTTCGTATAGGGCTCAATGTAAACTACTTGGAGATTCTTGATTATTGTGGATAGGGGCGTGGTCGAATCGTAGATCGTGACCAATACTGCAGTGTAGATCATTTGCCACCAGCAGATCTTAGATAGTTTATTGGATCGAGGATGCCTCCTGTGACTCCTGCACATGCACCTATTGCAGATAGATTCATCATTGCTTC
The DNA here is from genome assembly GCA_028749045.1 of Cupressus sempervirens. Classification (NCBI taxonomy): domain Eukaryota; kingdom Viridiplantae; phylum Streptophyta; class Pinopsida; order Cupressales; family Cupressaceae; genus Cupressus; species Cupressus sempervirens. Next base: position 741,523,025 of record CM053792.1, read on the forward strand.
CCAGAGGGAAGCAATTGACACTATTGGGCACATTGCATCTGCGGTAGCTACTATCACATCAGATTCTATTGGTCATTATCTTCATAGTCGACGTCCTCGTCCACTTGGTCGACCATCTTCACAAGCATCTAGTAGCACTTCAGGTGCCTCCTCTAATGATGCATATAGAGCTGTTGGGCTACCACTGCTAGGCAACATTCGTGGTCTTTCAAGACAACAGACACATATGGATATGGCACTGTATTTTTTGGAGGATATGTTGCGCTTTATTAGCTATATTTCCAATACACAGAGGATTCTAGTACACTTGGTGATGGATGTTGTTAGACAACATCAGAGCCCCAACATAGTTCCATAGACATAGGCCGCCACACTAGTGATAGATGATACACCCATGTGTAACTCACAGCATTTGGCACTAGGCTCACGACACTCTACAAATGACTCGAGCAGATGAGTGTGAGATGTCCATATCACAGTTGAGGGTCTTGATGATTTTGGTGAGCAGTTGTGAGGCCTGTTTGAGATTGATACTAGTTCAAGCCTAGGTATTTCATCGTACATGGACCTGTTGTTTGGACCTAGCAACACTGATTCTACACCATTACCCAGCCAGTTACATAGTCCACTTCACTCAAATTTACTAGCAGTTGGACATGGAGTTTTAGGCTCAAGTGCATTAGTAGATGATACGATGGAGTCTGTTGATCATCCTCCACCTTCGGAGACCTAGGTACATATATAATTTATTTTTAATTTTAAATATATATGAAATTTAAAAATATGTTCATTTATTGAAAAATTTAGTTCAGATATATATGTAGACATTTAATTTAATCTTTAACTCATAATAAATCATGTAGGCACAGGTTGCTGGGCACATGGTTACACATACTATTGGTTCAGGGTATCATGTACATGAGAGAGATGATTCTATTGCGGCACCTGGTAGTGCTCAGGTACTTGAGTTTTAAATAGTTTGTTTAAAGTTATTTAAATATTTTGAAAATTAGATATATATCGGTATATATGCAAGTTTGTATTTAATTTGAATGTCCATGTACATGATGCATGTATGTATATATATGTTTTAAAGATAGAACTCTAACACATGTATGTATATATGTATATATATTTGCAGGGCTTGGTTGATGCGCCTCGGCAAGAGGATATACAGGAGACTCAATCAGAGGGTCGTTCTGTTCGTATGCATCTTGAGGGGTCCCTCTAGTAGTAGATTAGATTTATATATTTTTTTATGCATTTATATATTGGAGGTCCAGTTTACATGTACACATGTGTATTTTAGTTCCTTGATGACATACATGTACTTTCACTATTTATTTGATTATTGAGTATTTCAGTAGTTAGATACCATCACATGTACATATATATGACTTTTTATATTTTACTACATATGTGTATTTATTCGAGATTTACAGTTTGCATTTCAGATACATAGAGATATATTAGATCTCTAGATGTTTATTCTTGAGACGTGTATATGTGTACATATGTGTATTTTTTGTGTGTTATAGCTATAGAACATGATCTTGAGACGTGTGTACATTTATATCAATTATCAATTAGTAGGAAGTTAGAAAGATAAATATTTCTTAAATTATCAATTACTAACCCGCTAAAGATAAATATTAGTTTTATGTGGATAAAAATATGATAATTAGGTAAGCCAATACATTATTTTAGAGATTTTTTACAAAATATAATATTTAAAAAACATATTAATTTAAACTAATTTAAACTTGAAGAGTACATGACTATAGATGTAATAAAGTAACATTAAAATATATAGTTTTTTAATAAACTAACCTAAATGATAACTATGAACTTATAATCTTACAATTTTAAAAACACATGTTTAATTTTCACTTATGAAATTCAATCTAGTTTGAAAAAAAGTTGATAAATGAATTTAAATTATTAAATTCATCCATGGTACAATTAATTTAAATTATTAAATTATATAGTTTTTTAATAAACTAAATTTGATAATTAAGAACTTATGATCGTACAATTAAAAACACATTTAATTCAAGATGAAATTCAATAGTTTGAAAAGAAGTTGATATTTAAGAATTGTAAGATATTAAATTATTTTTGATATAAATCTATAGATAATGATTGTGTAAGTTTGAACTAACTTAAAGCCTATTTATATCAAGTTGTTAAATTATTAAATTCATCCATGTGGTACAATTAATTTAAATTATTAAATTATTTTTGATACATATCTATAGATAATGAAATTGTGTAAGTTCGAACTAACTTCTAGCATATTTAAATATCACTTGTTGTTAAATTATTAAATTCATCCATAGTACAATTAATATTATAGTTTTTTAATAAACTAATGATAACTAAGACTATGATCATACAATTAAAAATAGATTTCATCAAAGTTGATATTTAGATTATTATAAAATAAATCTCAAAGGTCTAATCAACCATATGTACACTTATAACATGTAATATCTTTTCATGATCTTCACTATCTAGTCTCCACTTGCGACGTACACGCTTAAGTTTGACTGGATGTAGACAAAGCCCGGTAGCAACGACCAGGTGGTTGTATTGTAAAACTTTGCTGTCAAGTTGATACTCAACAAAGTGTATTCCATGTTGGACTATTTTGTCTTGCTTCAAATATGTTCCCTCTATCACAACAGAACCTACACCACAAATTTAAGTATTTTAAAATTTGATAGATATAAAGTTACCTAGATATATATTTATTTATTTAAATATGTATGTGCATACATGTATATGTATAATTTACCTATGGGGAACAACATTCCATCACTTTCTTCAAGGTCATATAACTTTGTCCTCTCTGAGGTACATCGCAATAAATAATAACTGACACCTTCATGATTTCCAGGCTCAACAATCACTACAAAGACATCTCTTGCATAACGAGTATACATGAATGTATGTGTACAATATATATAACACAGTTGAAATCAATTATTTATTAATTAACAAGTTGAGATTAATTTTTATGATACTCACCTACTTTTACCAATCTAGAGATATGATTATAATCATCAGAAATCAATGGAATATCATCAAAATTTTCATCATCTTTATCAAATGTATCAGTAACATCAAGTGGTACCAAAATCCATGCACCTATATATCCACATGTTTGATTGATGCATTCTTCATAGTCTTCATCAATGCAACTGTCACAAAAACATGAGTATTCTCTTGTCTTCAATGTCCAATTGCAATTATCTGTACTCATGATTGAATGTAAGGAACATGTCTTTTCTATCCTCTTGCAACCATGCATGTTTTTTCTATTAACACCTAAAAGTTTGAATTAAATTGAAAATATAGACAAATTGAATTTAAACTTCAACGAATCAAAAAATAAAACTTAACAATAAAATTTTATAACTTAATTGCATAAAAATTAAACAGACGTACACATCCATACCTGTTATCTCCCAAAAGACTTTATATGGTACGTTTCAACTTGTGGTTGATGATGTCCCAACCTCATCTAATGCAAAATGAGTCTTATACCATTCAACAACATCATGTGCATCATTTACACGAACTCCCTAATAATTCATTTGATACTTTCACAAAGCTCGTTTGATGCAAGCTCCAGCACCATCATGTTCACCTTTTCCATGGCCACTCTCGAAGAAATTCCATATGTGTTTTATATTCTCATTGTGATGATATCTACACAATGCATAAAATGGTCTAGATGATTTAAACTATGCAGCACATCCATCAGACCAAACATAATGTTTATCAACACTTATGTTTCTTTCTTTCAAATAAGAAAAGAACATATTGAAGCAATGTTCTACATAGTGAATGTCATGTTCTTTATCATCACTTATATAAAAATGATATTCCTTTATAATTACTCATGCTTGAACTGTACTCTGAACACCATCCAAATCTAACTGTGCATGTCTATAACAAACATGTACGATAATAGTGACCTACTTATTAAAGTAATAATTTGATTGAATTGCTTTCTGATGAACAAAGGAATAGTTCTCTACAAAATCAACAACTGATACAATTGTTCCAAGTGGGAAATTATCTCTCAGAGTTTGAAACTGTTGTGCTTGCCACTTTGCAAAAAATACATGACGAATATAAGGTTGAATCAATTTCTTAAATCTGTGCATAAATGTTAGAACATGCAACTCCTCTTCAACATATTCCAACCTTTTTGTTTCTTTCCCCAACTTTGTTTCATTCTTGACATACTTGTAACTTTTGCAATTCAATATTTTTGTTACATCAATATTTTTAGTTTTCAAAGGAAATAGAGCCAATTCACCACATGTTTCACATAATCCTTTGATGCAATTTATTTGACCAGCTGGATCATCTATGTTGTCACACAAAATGGATGATATAAACTCACTTCTCCTACTAGGAGGAGCAGCATGAAAACCATATGTGTCTTCTACAAACTTTCGAAATACCTGATAGTGGAAATCAAACTCAATATGATGATGACAACAACACATTTCAAACACTTTGTTTGACCTCACAAAGTATGGCTTCAATTTCTCAAACAATGTTTGCCCAACTTTTACATTAGGATGTTCACTACAAAATGACACATATAACTCATGTTGTGTTGTGTCCAACAAATGTTTTGTATGATGTTCATATTGACCAGGTGCAATCCTATGCCTGATAACATCTCTACTATTTGATGAAGGACGAGTGTTATCAATCCAAAATGATATGACTAAATTTTTTAATAACTCTTCAATCCTATCAGAATGAGGTGCTCTACACATGATTGCCCAATTTCCCTCCATAGTACTGTCATCCACAATTAATCTTCTCTTAACATATTCTCTCATTGTTTTCCTACTAAAATCCATTTCAGATGAAATTGAAGATATTTGTCTATTTTGGGTCATATTCTTACTTACAACAGACATTAACATCACTTTTCTTGCCGCAGACTTATCTTTAGTTCGAGAGTGTTTTCTTATGTTTCTCAAACCTTGTTTAACATTTTCAATCAGATCAATTTGCATGTTAGAAAATATTTTCTTTTTTGATGTTGTGTCTAAACCTAACAATTTCAATGCTGCTTGCAACTTCTTTTGTGTAAGAAAATGTGAAAGCAACTAAGCTTGTTCAAGTGTTTCAGTGTTATCAAATTGAGTCATAATTTCTCTTATCTTCTTATTCATTGACCTTTTCTTAGAAAAACTTAATGATTGAACACTAGTTGCAAGTTTTCTTAATTTATCCACATCCATTTTAAGTAAATGATCTAAATTCTTATGAGAAATACTATTCTTTATAGATTGGGCAATTCTTGCACCTGATCCCGACCCTTCTCTGACTTCTGTTACTGGAATTTCTATAGGGACCAATCTTGAGCCTTCTCCAACATCCATTGTTTGAGATTTTGCAGGGAAAGATTCTAACCCTTCTCCAACTTCTATTATTTGAACCTCTGTAGGGAGTGATCTTGAGCCTTCTTCAACATTCATTGTTTGAGATTCCATAGGAAGTGTTTCTGACCTCTCTCCCATATGCATTGCTTCTACTTCTGTTGAGCCTTCTTCAACATTTCCTTCACCTTGTTTAATTCGATGATAACGTGCCACAGTCTTCTGAATATTTCTTTGTTCTGCTTCATCAAATCTTTTCCTTGCATATTTGTTTTGCCTTCCTTTCTTGTTTCTCATTATAAAATCAAAAAAAAAAAAATTTATCCCTTGCCTCAAGATAAATTTCTCGCAATAACTAGATAAAAAAATCACTGTACGGATTTGTCTGTCGCTGTCAATACTTTTAAATTGTTTTACAGAAATCAATAGAATGCAGTCGTCTGCAAAAAGGAATAAATATTCTTCATTATATGACTAAAATCTATGAGTCGCATTCTTTACAAGTGACAAAGCACCAAATCCTTCTTAAGCCATCATTGAATCACAAACAAATAACATGGTATGAATACTAGAATGTTTCTCCTAAAAATAAATTTTTCTTTCTTATAAAATATATAATTGTTTTGTCTCTTTAATTTTTGCATTCTTATTGTAGGACTAGAAAAATGGGTTAAATGCATAACATACTATGAGAAATCACAAAACTCAATCAACATACATTAGCACCCACTAGTCTACCATGAAAGCCAAACTAATCAAAAGAAGAAAACAAAGGGTTAGAAACCCCCTCTTCCATTTGTAGCTCCCATGTCCTTCTTTCTTCTCCAAGTGATGTAGCTCCAAAGTTGCCTTAAATGCAAATTTTGAGTATTTTGAGTGATTTAGAGTGTTTCCTAAGGTCTTGGGATGCAATGCAAGGTGTGGAAGTGTAGATTAGGGTTCTAAAACCTAGAATGAAACAACTAATTACCATGTACACCCTAAAACTACCAAGTGGGCCCTGAAACTACCAACTGCACCCATGAAGTGTGCAGTTGGTAAAACAGGGTTGTAGTTGGTAAAAGAGGTCAAAACTTGATAATTAAGATGTGGGTATGCAAGATATGAGTGTTTTTGGGATTTTTAAGTGTTTAGGAATGTCATGCAATGTGAGGAAATGTTAAATGTCCTAGGGATGTTATGCAAGTGCAAATGCAAGGTGTTGTTTTGAAGGTATGCAAGATGAAGATTATGATATGCAAAATGCAGGTTAGGGTTATGTTTTGGACTTGGTAAGGATGCTAAAGGTAGGTGTATGCAAAGTGGACTATGCAAGGGATGGTTTCCTAGGGTTGATAATGACGTTTAGGCTATGCAAAATGAGGACAGGTGATCAAGAAGACAAGTTGGTTGATGGACAATTTGATAGGGTTTGATAGTGAAAATGATGCGCTAGGGTTTGAACAATGCAATATGAGGGGGATATACCACTAGGGTAAGTAAAAAATGACATTTGGGAATATGATTATGCTAATGATAGCTCAGTATACGTAAGGTTTTTTGAACTTAGGTGAAATCTTTACAAGGTATTAAGCTAAGAGTTTAATGTTATGACAATAGACTTTGGATCTTGACCAAAAAAATGACAAAAAAAGATAAGATCAAAATGACAAAGCCAAATCTACCCTGAAATAGGTAGCGTTTGACCAAATAAAATCATAAAATGACCATGATCAAGATCCATCATCTGTTGACACAATGTAATACTCTAGAGTTCATACTTTTGTTTAGATTTTTGACTAAGTTCAAAGGTTTTGGGGTTCAAAATGATGTTTAGGCGACTCAAAATAGTGATGATGTTAAGAGGATATGTGATATGAAAAGGTCCTAAGGTGCAAAATGAGATTTTGGGTGCAAGATGATGTTTTGGGTCAAGTGCAGAATGAGGAGGTGTAGAGGCTTCTAGATGCAGTTTTAGGGTCCTAAAGTGCAGTTTGGAGGCCCAAAATGGTCATGCAGGTGCCTAAATGTATTTTGGAAGTACCAAGTGCACTCCAATAGTACCAACTATGCCCATGGTGTAGTTGGGGCTCAAAAGGGTGTAGTTGGTAGTTTTTGGGCGAAGTTGGGAAGCTAGGATGAACGTCTGCTGATTCAAAATGGTATGGTTGCCAAGTTGATATGCCATGAAGCTAAGATGTTGGGGTTGATGTTATGATGGGTTGAGAGATGCAAAATAGAGTTTATAACCTAAGGAATGATTTCCTAAGTGAAGACAATGAAGACTAGGAGGTGTTGAATGCAGATCAGGGCATGCTAATGCAAGGGGACCTATCTAGGTACCTAAGGACACTTCTGAAGCCTCAAAATGCTGTCTGGAAGCCCAAACTGGGTTCTTAGACTAGAAAGTGTGCTCAGATAGTACCAACTATGCCCATGGTGCAGTTGGGGCTCAGAAGGGCACAATTTTTAGTTTCAGAGTGCAGTTGGGAAGCTGGGCTGAAACTAAGGCAATTCTAAGAGCTATGTTTTCCAGATTGATGCCACAGTGAGGTAAATAGTAGAGGACAATGCTGAGACCAGAATGAATGCTCAAAATGATGTGTAGGACATCCAAAATGATGGTTAAAGTGGTCAAGATGAGGGTTGGGTATACAAAGATGCAAGATGGAATATGCAAAGTGATGATTTTAGAGGTGAAATGCAAAGGATGCAAGCTTAAATGCTAATGATTGCAACGTGAATATGAGGGATACTAAAAGGTGCAATATGAAGTATATATGATGCAAGTATGAGGCTCAAACTATGGAGAATGCAAGTGGATTCTATGCAAGAGTGAAATCTATGTTTTGCCAAGCATGTTTAGGAGCACAAGTTGCCATGTTTTCCAAGGTTTGAATGTATTGAACCAAATTTTGTGATGTTTTGACAAGGTTTTACAAGTTTCCAAGGTGAAAATTTGAATGTTGGATTTTATCTTGATTATGTTTTACACACACGCAAGACACATTAAGACAATAACGGTTGTTGTTAAAAGTGAATAGTCACAACAAAACCTAGGCTTTGGGACTGTATCCACTGAATTCCTACTTGAACCAAAGTTCAGTTGCACTTATCCAGAGTGAACAACTTAGGACCTTGGCACCACAGGCTCCCCCTTACAACACACTCACTTCTTGAGGCTACCAAGATCCGCTTCCCAAGGGGCATGACTTCCCAAGGGACTGTTGTCTCTACTAAGGACTGTGAGAATGTAGGATGTCTTCACGAGCATGGGTGAACCCTTGAGCCAGTGGATAGAAAAGGATTTTGGCCACTAAAACATGGTTTTTAGTAAGGGCATTCCGTTCAGCAAGTGAGTGATAAACTTCCTCAGAAGGTCTCCCAGCCCCAAGAATCGGGGTTTGACGCACCACAAGGGTACTAGAGGAGAGCTATCACTCAGCAATACTGCCGACATGGCTTTCACTGTAATCGAGTTTTATATAATGGCTAGAATGTTAACCTGGCTTTTGGCCCATTACTACTCTGAGGTAATCCCCTGGCATACCCAATATTGAGTATCTTGGTCCAAGGCAGGCCTCTTATAGAAGTTACATGGATTTCTCTTACACCCAAGATCCACAAATGGCGAGGGAAGAGGATACGTCCAATACAACTCCTAGGGATTTAAACACTGTAGACATGCTAGGAAGAAAATGAAAAGTTCATTTTAAGCACCAAACAAAGTGTTATTTAATCTAATAAATCCACACACATGGTTTTGACAAAGACACAATGGTCTTCGACAACATCCTGCAAAGCAAGCATTAGTAGTTTGTTATGATCATGTCTTCATCCCACAATTGCCACATGTTGCAAGGAGACCATTAGTAACACAAAATCATCTAAGCTATGTTCTAGAAGGAAATGAAAACCTTAGATGTAGATTATGTGTTATGTATGTGCTCACTATGAACCAGGTGTGCTCTGATAGAGCATATTACACCCCATAAGGCCAAAATGGCTTAGAACACCCCCAAGTGCACCCAGAGAGTGCAGACTGCATCAATGATGCAGTTGGGGCCCAGTTGGGCACAGTTGAATGAATTTGATTTGAAAATAAAATTAAATACTTTTCATTAATTCAAGTTTTAAATTAAAGAATTCAGTTGAATGTAACTACTGAGATAATTAAAGTGAGATAAGTAAAACTAACATGTAACCACACTTTAAAAGTATCTAGTTTGAATCTATTTAACTTCAATATATCCTTGAAACAACTTCACTAATGAAAGAAAGAAGGAAACAATTTAGATGTTCAATTTTTTTTAACAAATCCATATATTTTAAAAAATGAAAAAACCAATAAGAATATACATTTCTTAACACCGTGAATGTGTTACTAATTTTTAATTTAACTTCAATGCATCTGTTAAACAACTTCACTAATGAAAGAAAGAAATAAATAATTTAGATGTACAATTTTTTTACCAAATTGTGAACGAAGCTAGAAAATATTGATAGAAGCGTGAACGAAGATAGGAAGAACATTAATTTGTAGATATTGAGAAATCTCTCAGTTGCCTTCGATTTGACTTTTGTGAACAAAATTTGTGGCAAAGAGAGGCAATGCACTACCAAGTTGATGGCAAATAGCTTTACAAATTGATCTTTTTAAGGTTTTTTGACAGTTCGCATGAACACAATGGATCTAGGCATGTTTGCCCGAACTAGCCCTTTAAATTTCTTGACGGCCGTGAAATTTTAATGGGCATGTTCGCGCAAACACCCTATTCGAGCAAACACATAAAATTAGGAAAATTTTAATCCTTTTTATTTTTTTGCTCTTTTGACTCCCATAATTATATGAGAATGATCTCCTACTATAAAATAAAAATGTCAAAATCTGCTGCTTGGAGCAAGCTTTCCAATGACTATAATTGTAATACATATTTTAGTCATTAAGACTTTCAAATAGGACTTTAACTCATTATAGGTTCATTACCGATTGAACATCAACCGACTTCAACACCTTAGAAAAATTAATAAATCGGGTCAATTTTTTTTTGAAAAATATGTAGGAACTAGCTTATTGAGATATCTTTCTATTCAAAAAAAAAAATTAGGTTTATGATAAATTGACTTCAAATTATTTGTGTCAAACGGAACGTATGTCTCAATTACGATTCGTGTCACTTCAAAACTTCATAAACTATACAATATTCAACCAAAAGAAATAAAACCAAATGCATCCTCTAGATATTGATGTTACAAATCTAGCACTAAAAGAATTACTTCATTATCATTTCTATAAAAAAAGTTATGTGTGTCAAATAGACTATCACTCTTTAAAAATATTGAAATTTATTATGTACCACTTTTTGGAGGAGATAAAAAAAATTGACATAAATAAATCTTTTTTTAAGATTAAAAAATATGGTTACAAAGTAGGAACAAAGTACTCAAAATCACTAGTTTATGTCATCTTGAAATTATTTATAGTTTGGAGATATAGTCACTTGAATGTGATGTTTGTTGCAAAAATATTGATTTCAGTGTTAAAATTGGTCAAAAAGTGGAACCCATTATTGTGGGATCAGCCATTATAGTATTGTAAATATAGAAAACCATCTGATTCACCCAAGTGGGTGTATGATGGAGAAGAGTTGTATTAGGTGAGTAAAGCTCACTGGTGGTTATAGGAATACAGCTACATCAAAACAATTAGAAACAAGAACTACATATTCAGTAGAGTGAGTAGTTAAAGGGTCTTGATCCCGTGGATATGAGTATGTAAGCAACCTGGTAAGCTGAGTATGCCTCCAGTGTCCAGACACCTTGTACATAGTTAGGTAGCACTTAAATATTTTAAGACATTATATGTTAACTCACGAGGCTCATTCCCTTACAGAAGCCTCTCTCCAAATCACCCAAGATGACTAGAATATCTGGCTAAGCACCTCCAATATTTCTCAATTTCTTGAGTTCATCTCTAACATAATTCTGATTATATATAAGAGGATTATATGTTTCTTCATTTTTGCCAATATCTACATTCATTCGAAATATGTAATCTTGCTTATTTTTAGCAAATTGTTTTACAACAATTTACCGTTCAACTGTTGTTAGGGCCTAAACTTCAAAATCAATGTAAGTTAATATGCATGGTAGTAGAATTTCTTGAATTTATCAACATAATACTACGTCGAATAAAAAAAATGCATTTCAATTCTCCACAGTGGACATAATTATATTTTATTCCGTAGTTTTGGATGCAGTAATGAGGGTTTTAGCTCAGGCCATGGGAGAGCATTTGAGTTGTGAACATAAAATTGGGAATGATTTATATCATGTATATATATATATATATATATATATATATATAATCAACTTCACATTGTGTTGTAACTGTGGCATATGTGTTTGATCCTCGATAGCTTTCCTTTCAAAATTTTAGCATTCAAGTTTTCAAGTTTTTGTGAGAGATGTAAATTGGATTCACTTTCCTATGAAAATGGCTTCCAACCCTCATTTTCTTCTTTTCCCTCAGCTATTTTGTAGGATCACTGTCTTGTTGATCCCTAGTGCAATCCCAATAGACCCATGCTTGCAGGAACATGTTTTCAAAACTTTACGAACATTATCAAATGAAAAAAAATCACAAGTAAAAAATTTTAGTGTCTACCGATCGGTCTAATGTCTGTCATGCTCGTACTCATCATACCATGTCTTCCTAATGCTCTTGTCATCCTTGCAAAGCCATCACATCCTCTAAATCAAAGCTCAAAAATCACAATATTTCATCATCAATATGAGAGCTTGATAATCCTTTATGGCACTCGTGGACCCTCTTATAGGCCCCCTATGGTGCACTACATCCCTCTCTAATCCCTCCAGTGACCCCCTTTTTCCTCTAGCCCTTTTATTTTTGCAATTTTGTTGCCATTTTAACACTTTCTTTGTCCTTCTGCATCCTCCTGCTCACCTTGGTTTGTTGTACCTTTTCAAGAAGTCGCCAAGCATCACCTTCTTTCCCTATCATCTTCTTGAGTGGGCATCACACAAACCATCTCATCATCCACAAACTAATGGAAAAATAGAAGTTGTAAAATGGAGTTTGAGAAATTTGCCAAGATTCTTTCTTGGAGATAAACCAAAAGGTTGGGATCTTATTTTACCATAGACATAATTTGCATATAATAATTCTATCAATAGTACTACTGGTAAATCACCATTCCAAACTGTATATGGGAAAATTCCCAAAAATATTTATGAATTGAGGTAGTTAGATAAAGGAGATATAAGTAGTGCTGAAGCAGAATATTTTGTTGAACATTTGAAGACCATTTATGAAGAGGTAAGGAAGCACATTACATAGATGAATACATAGTGTAAGACTAAGGAAAATGTAAAAATGATGTATAAGGAATTTCAAACTGGAGATGAAGTAATGGTTCATTTGAGGAAGGAGAGATTTCCAATGGGTACATATAATAATTTGAAAATGAAGAAGTTTGGACCTTATAAGATAGTGGAAAACATGATTCTGGAAATGCCTATGAAGTAGAGGTGTCTATTGAGCTCAATATTTCACTAATGTCTAACATTTTAGATTTGACAAAATATTATGAAGGAGGTTATGGAGATGAAGTTGCAAAAGTATAGTGGAGTGTTTGAACATCTACTTCATCTACAAAATAGATTGAGGAGATATGAGATAGTTGTGTGGGAAAACACATAAGCAACATAACATATGAAGAGTATATGGTCAAATGGAAATGAAGGACATTGGAGGATTCATCATTGCTAGCACAAGAGGAGGTTGACCATCTTGGTTTTCCTCTAACAACCTGAGACGTGACATGCTCACTTCTCAAATTACTTTGGGTATCTAATGCATGAGCATCTTGGGTGTTAGGGCAGTCTTGTATCACCCAAAAATATTTCTATTTCTAATTTTCCAATTTTTGTGTTTTAAATGAGGGCTATTCCTCTATAGAATTTCAATTTGTGGGAGTTTGCTAATTTAGTAAGTTGATATTATGTGCTTAGATTATTCTAATCTCATATGTGTAGGTTGATCTTTGATCTATCAGTCTACCGGATGAGTTTTATTTTCATATCATATGTATTAATGTAGTTAGTGCATATTTTTGGTATGGATTTTGGCTATCCAAACTTTAGATCCAATGATGAACACCTGAATGACTCCAAAACAAGGCAAAACCCCAAATTTTAAATGCTTGCGCAATTAGATGTTGTAGATCGCTAGTCAAGGATTCTGAAATGGGGTTATAATACCCCAACAGGTCAACGATTTTCTAGTTGTGGTCTTCAAAAGTGGAACCATCCAAAAATATAATTTGTAAATTATCTTGAGTCCATCCTATGTAATAAACTGTAATCAAATGATATAATATGAGGATGGTCAGCCTCAATGGTTAGGATTTAGTGTCTACAACCTTCTTGGGTGGAAAAAAAATGCCTATATACAGAGGTGCATAGGTTGTCTAGGGTAGTTCTAAGTGATAGTCACAACTCTGCGTTGTAAAATATTGTAAGGATGATGCCCATGTGAGTTTTCATATTGTAATTATGTAATTTCACATTTGCAGGCATAATAAAAAGCATATATTGTGTTCTCTAAATTTGTGTTGTTCTCTATTTATGTTGTTTGTTGTGGTATTAAAGGGAGCACTCTTCATCAAGGTATCATAATACCCAAGAATAAATTATCCATAAAACTTTTTTATTGAACTATGGATTCTAGAGACCATCATAAACCATTAAATTTTAAGAAGTTATTCAAAAGAGATCTTCTCTAATAAATGCTTGTATAATTGGCCAATGTAGATCACTATTTGAGGATTTTGGAATGTGGTTATAATAACCCATCAAGTCAATTTGTCTTGACAGTGAGAGATATCCTAATGCAATAAAATGCTTTTAAAACATTAAAAAAAACTAAATATATACAAACTAACAATCTAACTGATGCTTAGAGGGACTCCATCCACATTTTATTCATTAATTGGATACATGAACCCTTTACATGTCAAAAATAAAGAAAGCATGAGAGAGAAAGTAGGAGGAAGCCATTAGTCAAGGTAGAAATGCATGGAGGAATCAAAAATGGAAACTATCCCTTCACTTGATGTGTGTCAGAGTTAACTTGCCATCAGAATGCGCTCTCAATGCATGGAAAGTGTTGTTTTTGGAACTGGCAGTCAACTATCAGCGCACCTCTAAATTGCAGAGCTGCGAACTTGTGAAGCTACATGAAAATGTGGAGCTATGGACCTGCACACCTGCAGAGCTCAAAAAATGCGGAGATACGTACTTGCGGAGCTGCGCACCTCAATAGCTCAAATCACCAAAAAATCAAAGTTGTTAATTTTGAAAATGGTTTTTGGGTTTTTCTCAAATGGGGTTTTAGATCATTTTTTTGTATATATTCTTTGCCCGTTATTTATGATTTATACCCTCTTTATAGCCAATCACTTTCATAAACATGAACTCCTTTTGCTTCTTCGATCTAAAAATCCTAAGGCACCGGTGTTGAATCTTGCCATTAATAGCTGCATAAGATGAGGAACCTTTTCCACTTCATGTGTCTAACCTCTGTATCTTCAACCTTTGTCTTCTCTCCAACTGCCCTATCCTTCTCGACAAGAAACCAAGTGATCCAGATGATCAAATGTTTGAAACTTTTTAATATTTTTTTCGCAATTTTTTCTAAGCATTTTTAAATGGCCTTTTCGGAGGTCTTTTGCTCAAAATTTCAAGTTGAAACTTTCATCGGTCCCTAAAATTGAGTAGCCAAAGGCTCACTATTTTAGGGACCAAAATTAGATCTTCAGTTCTTCTTTCCAACGATGTAAGCGGTTCTGAATTTCGAGCTCCAAGTCAAAAGTTATGACCCCTACAAGTTAAGGATACCCTTTTTACCTACAAAAAGAAGCAAACATTAGTTCGGAGAGATGAAAATGCTTAATTAAGACACACCCTAACGACACCAGAATAAAAAAACACTAAAAACTAGTTGTGTGGCACATTATGGCACGCGTAACACGTTTGAAGTGTGCGTTCGGTGCATGTGAAGCACGCACATGGCACGCTTTGGTGCACGCACGTTTGAAATAGGTGCAGTGCCATTTTGCACGCATGGAGTGCGTGATGTGCGCAGGTGAGCATTTGATGCGTTATGGTGTGCACAACCCTTTCCGACATGTGTGGGGCCTTTTGGGACACATGAACCTTTGGAGCACATGCGCGACCTTTGGTGCTCGGGCATGTGCGCTGCCCTTGGCAGTGCGTGTGAGGCCTTTGGCGTGCGTCACTTCGGCACGCGTGGTGCTCAAGCACGTACCACCCTTGGTGGTGTGTACGCAACCCTTTGTGGCATGCATGTTCAATGATTTTTTATTTTTTTGGGTAATTTTTCAATTTTTTTGATTTTTTTGTAAAATTTGAATTTTGACTCTAAAATTCTAACTCTAACAAAAATTTCTCCTCGCTACTCTCGAAATGTGAGTCTAAGAGTCAAAAAAAATCAGCGGGTCCCCATTCCTAGTGAGGAATGGGGCATGTGTTGTGGACACCACAACAATAAGGAAGGCCTATAGGTTGTCTATGATAGTTTTGGGTGATAGTCACAACACTATATTGCAGACTATTGTAAGGATGACACCCATATTACTTTGCATGTTGTAATTCTATATTTTCACATTTGTGAAAAATATAAGAAGCCCATTTTTTTTCTCTCATTTTGTTTTGTTCTCTATTTCTACTATTTGTTGTAGAATTAAGGGGAACACCCTTCATCAAGTGGTATGAGAGTAAGAGTTCTTGAGTGTCTAAACACATCATTGACTAGGAAGCAATTTGCACCATGACAATGGTTTGGGCTAAGTGTGTGGATAAATCATTGATCGTGAGGTAGTTTGCACTAGGGTCTTAGTAGAAACATGAAAATGCATCCATAAAGAGAGAACAACGGAAGAGTTGTAGCTGTTACACCTAAGGGTTTTAGAGCCCTCTAGAGATAGATGCACATATTGGAAGAACAAATGTATAGAGGAATAAATCTTTCCGTAAGAGATGAAAGTGATGATGAAGGAGAAGAAAAGTAAAATGTTGAAGAGACATTTTTTAACCCAAAAGAAGAGAGGCTTTTTAGGGCCATTTCCAAGATTGGAAAAAGACCTAAGTTTGAGGTCCTCACTTTTTGGAAAATCTTAACTCAAAGGAATTGATCGATTGGATCAGTGAATTGGAAGAATACTTTGAGTACAAAGATATTGATGATACAAATAGGGTCAATTTGCAAAGGACAAACTAAACGTTCATGCAAAGATTTGGTGGGAGGAGATTTCATTGTAGTGAAATAGAACAGGGAAGGACAAAATCACAAGATGGGACCAACTAATAGATAAATTGAAATGATAGGTCATCCCATGGATTATGAGATTGATCTATTGAAGAAGATGCAAGGGTTGAAGTAAGCGAGAAGATCTATTCAAGAGTATACCAAAGAGTTCTACCAAGTTCTCATTAAAATCGACCATGTGGAAGTTGATAAGGAGAAAATTTCACAATATCTTAATGGGTTGAGGCCAAGAATTCATGAGGAGATGAGTCTGGTTTGAATGACCAATATTGAGGAGGTGTACTAGTTTTCCCTAAGAGTTGGGAAAAGCTAAACAAAAAGTTTGATAACGAAAATAGTTGTAGAGGTTGCGATGGAAGATCTGGCAGGAAGTCTTATAGAGGCAAAAATGAGGGTCTAAAGAACAAGGATGAGGCTAGCAATAGCAATTAGAACTAAAGGGGTAATAACTTGAATCATTTCCATGATCAAAACAATAAAGATCAGAGAGGAAGAGGAAGGTGGAAAGGATCTAGAAGAGGATGCTTCCATGAGAAATGTTTTCACTGAAGAGAAGAAGGGCATAGAGAATTTGAGTGTTCGCAACACCAAGGAAGGACTAGTAGAGGAATTGAAGGCCAGACTAGAGTAGCACATGTTGATGAAGATGCCAAATCATCACATTCAGAAGATGCTGAAAGAGGAGAAGTCTTAGTTAACATAAGAGAGTCTTGTTCTATCATGAGAATGAACTTGATCAAAGGAGGAGTTTTTTTCACACAAGGTGCAAATGTGAAGATAAGTATTGTGATGTGATCATTAATGGTGGAAGCACTAAAAATATGGTATCAGAAAAGATTGCAATGAAGCTACATCTTAAGAGGAAAAACCACTTGTGTCCATATCGTATTTTCTGGGTGCAAGATGACCACAAGGTCATGGTCAATGAGCAGTTTCTAGCAAGGTATATTTTAGTGGCTAATATTTTCAAATTGGCTAATTTTAGAACTTTTTGGCTAGTAATTTGGCTGATAACTTAAGATTTTATACAACCTAAATTGCCATAGTTTTATAAAATTTAGTTCTAGAATATTTAAAATCGCTCAATAATTTATTTTATTGAAAAGATTAAATTTAGATATTCACATTAATATTCGTTACATGATTAGATTTGAGTCACCTAAATATAATATAATAATCTTAATTATTAGTTACTTTAGCGATATATCACCAATATTTAGCTTTCACTATTGATTTAAAGTATAAGTAATGATCCTCATAATATTCCACAAGGTAACTGATTTGTAATATTCCATGGTGATTAATAAATTTCCTATTATTATTGAGATTCATCAATGTTTTATATAAAAAAAAAAGATTCGAAAATAATCGCCAATATTAATCATATTTAGAATAAAAACTTGAGAAATTTTCCAATAGAAATAATTTTGTTTTTTAAAATAATGAAAGCTTTGCCAATATTTTATATCCTTTTTTGGAGGCAACTTTCTTAAAGTTTACGCTAGTTCCTAGTGAAGTTAAAGATTGGAAGCTATCAAGATGAGGTTCTTTGTGACATCATACCTATGGACATATATGATATGTTGTTAGGTAGGTCGTGGTAGTTTGATGGTTGTGCAAATACCCACACTCTGAAAAATGATGGAGAGACTCATAAGCTAAAGCCATTGAAGGATAAGGAAGAAAACTTATGAAGTGGTGCTATGTTTTATTGATGGAAAGAAGTTTCTCAAGGGTATGAGGCATGATCATATGTGTTTTTCTCTAATTCAAAAAGATCGTAAGGAAGAAGTAGAGGAGGTATTTGCAAAGGTTGTAGATTTGTGTTAGATAATGTACTTGATGGATTTACCCTAGTGAGGAATATCAATCACCAAATGGACTTGATTCTAGGAGCCATTTTTGCAAACAAGGGAGTGCACAAAATGAGACCAACAGAAAGTGAAGAGATGAACAAACAAGTTCATGAGTTGTTGCAGAAGGGGTTGATTCTAGAGACACCGAGTCCATGCGTTCTAGTAGTAGTATTAGCACCTAAGAAGAATGGAAAATGGAGGATGTGTATAGATTCTCAAGCTATCAATAAGATCACAATCAAGTATAGATTTCCATTATTGTAGATGGATGATATTATAGACTATTTGAGTGTAGCTATGTATTTCACAAAGATAGATCTAAAGAGTGGGTACCATTATATTTTCATCAGAGAAGAAGATGAGTAGAATACTACCTTCAAGACTAGGGAAGGATTGTACAAGTAGTTAGTTATGCCTTTTGGGCTAACCAATGCACCGAGCAATTTCATAAGAGTCATGAATGAGGCACTAGAGGAGTTTTTGGGTAAGTTTGTCATTATTTACCTAGATGATATTTTAATCTTTAGTAAGACATTGGAGGATCATTTGATGCACATTCATAAGGTGTTTGATAAGTTGGGGGAGGAAAAGTTGCTAATAAATTTGAAGAGGTGTAGTTTTGTGAAGGGGTTGGTATACCTAGGATTTGTAGTTTCAACAGAAGGTCTAAAAATAGACCTTGAGAAAGTGAAGGCTATCCTTGAATGACTTACTCTAAGGAGTGTGATCGAAGTAAGATCTTTTCGTAGACTAGCTAGTTTTTAGGTGAAGTTTATAAGAGGTTGCAATAGTATTTGTGAACCTTTGATTGAAACCATGAGAGGAGATAGGAAAGAATTTAAGTGGACTTTAGGAGCATATAAGAATATTAATCCTTTGAAACTAAAAATTATATAAAAATATATATTTTAGCACTTCCAGATTTTAATAAGCTGTTTCAAGTAGACTATGATGCTAGTGGTACCACAATAGGAGCTATGCTAAGAAGGTAGACCTGTTGCTTATTTTATTGAGAAATTGAATGATGCCAAAAGAAAGTATTATGTTTATGATCAAGAATTTTATGTTTTATTTCAAGCATTGAAGAAGTGGAGATGTTATATTATTCCTATGGAGTTTGTTTTGTATACTGATCATCAAGCTTTGCAATATTTGAACAGTCAAGGAAAATTGAATCAAAGGCATTTAAAGTGGGTTGATTTTTTTTAGAGTTATACATATTTTTTTGAGACATAGGAGTGGGAAGTCTAATGGAGTTGTGGAGGCTCTTTGTAGAAGATAAGTTTTGTTTATAGAAATATAGGTTGAGGTGGTTGGGTTCAAAGAACTCAAGAATTTGTATCTAAAGGATCTTGGTTTTGGTAAGGCTAAGAAAGCTTGTACAGAAGTTGTTACACTTAACAGGATAAAGTGATTGGATTTCATAAGCAAACATGGTATACTATTCAAGGGAATTCATTTGTGTGTTCCCAAAAGTTCTACGAGAAAGAATCTAATCAAGGAGAAGCATAGTGAAGGATTGGTTGGACACTTTGGTAGAGACAAAACCATTGCTTTGGTTGATAAGAATTATTATTGGCCACAATTGCAGCAAGATGTGAAGAATTTTATATAGTGTTACAGAGTATGTTATATGGTGAAAGTAGTGAAGGAAAATATGGGGTTATATCATCCATTACCTATACTTGAGAAGCTATGGGAATATGTTAGCATGGATTTTGTTCTTGGTTTATCGAGGACACAACAGGGGCATGATTCGATATTTGTGGTGGTTGCAGATTTTTAAAAATAACACATTCTGCTTCTTGCAAGAAGACAAGTGATGTTGTTCATGTGGCCGAGTTTTTTTAAGAGAAGTGGTAAGACTACATGGTCTGCCAAACAATACTTTGTGAAATAAAATTTTGGATATTTCTGGTGTACTTTGTGAAATAAATTTAAGACAAATTTGAATTTTAGTTCATCCCATCATCCACAAACTAATGGAAAAATAGAAGTTGTAAAATGAAGTTTGAGAAATTTGCCAAGATTCTTTCTTGAAGATAAACCAAAAGGTTGGGATCTTATTTTACCATAGACATAATTTGCACATAATAATTCTATCAATAGTACTACTGGTAAATCACCATTCCAAACTATATATGGGAAAAGTCCCAGAAATATTTATGAATTGAGGCAGTTAGATAAAGGAGATATAAGTAGTGTTGAAGCAGAATATCTTGTTTGCATAAGTATTAAGGAGAAAACTTAACCATTGCATATTATTATGATTATTCTTTGCAAACTTAATTATAATTGGAATGATCTCTAACCTCGTGCAAGACTTATATAGGGGCATCTTCAATATGTCCCTGAGATAAGAGGAAGCACTCTTAGTGAAATGAGGAAAATGATAATAAATAACATGAAATCATTATACAAATATACATCATAAGCCTAGGTTGGGGATGAAGTAATTAAATGTGATAAACAATGATTTTCAAGGATATAGACAACTATACCAAGATTCATCAAGGAAGACTAGAAAGGTCGAGATGAAGAGTTTGGGCTAGATAGAAATATGATATGCATTCAAGTTAAGCCCCTCATAATGCTTCTCCTCTCCACAAGATGCCAAGACTTGCATTAGATAGAGACATGATTTGCATTCAAGTTGCTCGGTAGTTTCAAACACCAACAAATTGTTCAATAGGCTCGGTAGCTATACACAATCTAAATAAGTGTGTGTCACTAATAACAAACTTGACTAATATGTCAACAATCTCCCCCTTTGCAATTAGTGACAAAAACACTTATTAGTCAAAATTGAATACCTTGTATTCATCACCATGTAGCCTAAGAAGCAATTGATCTAGGTACTTGGTGAAGCAAAATATTTCGAACCGTGTTTTATGTATAGTGGATTTAAGCAACATTTTGGACCATATTTTATGTTTAGTGGTTTCGAGAAACATTTTGGACCATGTTTTATGTTTAGTGGATACAAGTAGTAATTTACTGTACAATATGTTACGGTGAAAAATGGCTAACAAATTTTGTAGCATTTTGCACCTTAGATGGTATCCCTTGCTGGTTATAAACATAATTTTCTCCACTTGGTAAGAAGATGTTGATGTTACATATAATAATACGCCCTTGAATCATATATAGCCATACTTTTTAAAATATATTGTACCATAAATACATGTGCAATGCGTTATAAGTGGAGATGTGCATGATACGACCTATCAACTAGGCAAGTTTTAATCACATGTTCACTAAAGGTGGATGATCCTCTATTGTACAAAAAGTATGTGCAACGGGTGAAGAAATGAGACGATGATAATGTGATAGGATAAGTAGGTGGGTCTCACACACAAAGAGGTATAATATTACAACTAAATCCTACTTAATTGGATCTCTCCCACACCATGTGATAAAATGAAATGTAAACTCCTATGTGTCTACACGAGAAATAATATATAAATGCATTATCCTAAGTAAACTTAATTAAAGTGTAATTAGAAATATTTAATTACACCAAAAAATATAATATAAATCCTGCCTTGAATGCACCATGAAAATAACTTTACTAAATCATTAATTAATTTATATTTTGTCAGTACGTTTGGGATTAAAATTAATAATTTTGTAAGTTTGAAAACCCTCACACACATCATATGCATGGTTTAAATATTTATCTTTTCAAAATTAGGTAGCATAGTATATTATTTGCGTTCTTAGATCCACCTCTTGTTTGTATTTACTTTGCTAGCTAGTTTCTAGTTTACAATATCCATAAGTTTTGAGATAGTTAAAATTCTTGATTTGAGGACAATTTTTATACTATTTTACCATTATTCACACAATGCAAATGTCTCTAAGTGTTTACCATGAGATTAACCCTTTAAAAATCTAATAAGACAACTAAATAGTTTATGAAAGAGTTTGGCAAGTGTTTCTCAATATCTACAAAATTTATAACCCTCCTTAAAGAAGGAAAATTAATGCTCACGTCTGTTGCACATGAAATTTCAAATGAACTAAAAATATATTCATCTATTATAGTTTTGTTTAATTACCTCCCTTGTGTTGGATATACATAGCAGTATAGATATAATTAAATAGCGAGAAAGAGGGAGAAGGTATTAAACAGTTTTGTTTAATTACCTCCCTTGTGGTGGATATACATAGCAGTATAGATATAATTAAATAGTGAGAAAGAGGGAGAAGGTATTAAAAAAATTTGGACCATTTCTCGATTTATGCGTGTCATCCTTGCGCAGGGGCCATGCTAATCTTCTCTGTATCGTTCCAATTTTATCGGATGTCTCCGAAGAGACAGTAGTACCTCTGTACAACGGCGTATATGTGGTAGGCAGCGTATTAATGCGTGATGAATGTGGGAACAACTCCAGCCACGCGTGTTCCTCCTTCCATCGCCTCGGGAGAGGCGAAAAATGTTTCGGACAACTCCCGCATCGCCTTCCAAGCAAAAGGAAAAGATAAGAGATGAAAAATACATTCAAACCGAGCATAGCAGGCAAACAAACCGCCGTTGGCTTTCAGTTTACAAGAACGAGCCACACAGGCCATTGTGAGCATGAACAATAAACCCCATGCTGTCCCATGACACTAATAACCTACCATGAATCGCCAGTCAATGGGGATGTAGCTCACATGGTAGAGCGCTCGCTTTGCATGCGAGAGGTACGGGGTTCGATACCCCGCATCTCCATTTGCATATAATTTTACTCATTTCCAGTCATCTGTGCCTTGCCAAGGATCTTACCTCCATCTCCGCACCAGTGGTCTAGTGGTAGAATAGTACCCTGCCACGGTACAGACCCGGGTTCGATTCCCGGCTGGTGCACTTCCGATTTTGTGCTCAACAAACAGCGCCCTTGCTCCTCTCCTTCTTCCTGCTTTCCTTTCCTCTGTTACCTAGAGCTCATTTTCAGATTCTCATTTCGTCATATCAATTTCTCGCTCCTCCACTGCGCGCCAACTACCCACTCTCATTTAGTTTCCTTCTCATGATATGATTTCAACTAGAACTTATGCATTATGGAGGGAAGTATGATATGATCTATTGTTGGCATTTTCCCATTGTTTTTATTCTAAATTTGAAAAGATCACATCTAACACATTTATGGCTAGGAATTTGATGGAGCAGACTAAATATGTTAAAATGGCATATCATGACCAATTTTCTTTATATATCTATATATTTATTCACTTGAGGTGATACATCAATGGTAAGTAAATGTTCACTACCTCCCTTGCATGAAATTCATTTTCTTCATGTCCGTGTGTACGGCTTCTGAGTGGGAGAGGTGAAGAGTCGGTTTAAATATTTGATGGCTTTGGATAATAAAATAATAATGATAAAGTGATATGCTCATAAAATAGTAGAATATAGGGTTCAAAAGTCATTTTAAATAATAAAGAAATAAGATGAATAAATATATTTTAAAATGTTAAAGAAGTATTAAGTGTGGCCATTAAATAAAGCTAGTCCCATCTTAATAAAAGAAGCCACTTTAACGAATAAAAGATAAATATGTATTATTTTAATTGAATAATAGAAGAATATTTTTATATTTATATAAAGTCTAAATAAAATATAATAAACAAATATCTATAATATTTTATTAGCAATTGTTAAATTGAAATAATGGGAGTTGTATGTCAAAATTTAGATAGAAATTAGAAAATGGTGCTCTGATCGAACTTACCTACAAAAAACTAGGGCAAAATTAATCTGACAACGAAAAAAGCGGAATGGGAATTACTTTGCAAAAACTAAGTATGGAGTTTCCATCCCGGCAAATAACTCCTTTAGGCAACGCACGGAAGAAAGGAGCCTAAATCGCCATAACCACGCACAAACACAAATCTATGAAACTTGAATCCACAGCAGAAATTCTTCGCATTATTTAAGTATGCTGGAAAGAGAAAACACAAAAGAAAACCAGACTGAAGCAAGCAAAAAAAAATAGAGTAGATTATGCAATCAAACCCCCCTAAGCCCTCCGAATGCATTAAGGCTGACCAAGAAAAACAAGGCAGTTGGGTCTTAGCCCAGAACAAAAAGAAGTGGCGTAGGAATATGACAACCAAAAAGAGCTCCCCAATTAGATCTGCTAAAAGTCAAAGCAAAAATAGAGCTCACAATAGCTATCCCCCCCCCCCCCCCCCCCCTACAACCCATCCATTTCAACCAGAACCGAACTTGCACAGTCCCACATGTTCTCCCCCTGAAGAAGATTTCAGAAGCAAATAACAACCCCTTAGCCCCAATTAGATCTGCTAAAAATTGGAGGAAAAAGAGAGCTCACAATAGCCATCCTCCCCTGCAATCCATCCATTTCAACCAAAACCAAGTTTGCACAGTTCCACGGGTTCTCCCCTTGAAGAAAATTTAAAAAGAAAATAACACCCCATTAGCCCCTAACCCTAAATCAATAACTTGTAACTGAAACCCTTAATAAACAAGAGCTATCTTTCAAACTCAAGTCCCTTCCTACCATGTACTATGCAATGCCTAAGTGGAATCAAAATAACACAAACCTTACATAAATGTACATACATCCAACCAAATGAAATTCATTTTCTTCATGTCATTGTTTATGGCTTCTATTGTTGGAGTGGCAGAGGCGAAGAATTGGTTCAAATATTTGATGGCTTTTGATACTAAAATAACAATTATAAAGTGTTATGCTCACAAAATAGTAGAATATAGGGTTAAAAAGTCATTTTAAATAATAAACAAATAAGATGAATAAATATATTTTAAAATGTTAAATAAATATTAGCTGTGACCAGTAAATAAAGCTAGTCCATTTTAATAAAAGAAGTCATTTTAATGAAGAAAAGATAAATATATATTATTTAAATTGAATAATAATAAAAAAAAAATTATTTATATAAAGTATAAATAAAATGTAATAAATAAATATCTATAATATTTTATTACTAGTTGTTGAATTGAAATAATGGGAGTTGTATGTCAAAAATTAGATAGAAATTTAAAAATGGTGTTGCAATCAAACTTACCTACAAAAAAGGTAGGGAAGAATTAATCTGAAAATGAAAATCCAGAATGGAAATTACTTTGCAAAAACTAATTATGTCGCTTCCCTCCCAACAAACAACTCCTTCGAGATACTAGCAAAACTATTGGAATAACGCACGGAAGAAAAGAGCCTAAATTGCCATAACCATGCACAAACACAGATCCGTGAAGCTCAAATCCACCAGCAAAAATTTGTTGCATTAACAAAGTATGCAAAAAGAGAAAATAGAGAAGTAAACCAAAATGAAGCAAGAAAAAAAAATAGAGCGGATTGTGCAATCAAACACCCCAAATCCCTCTGAATGTATTAAGGAAGACCAAGAAAGACAAGGCAATTGGGTCTTAGCCCAAAATAGTAAGGAGCGACGCAGGAATACGAAAACCAAGAAGATCTCCCCAATTAGATATGCTAAAAATTGGAGCAAAAGAGTGCTCACAATAGCCACCCTGCCCTAAAATCCATCCATCTCAACCAAAATTGATCTTACATAGTCCCACAGGTTCTCCCCCCGAAGAAAATTTCAGAAACAAATAACACCCCATTAGCCCCTAACCCTAAATTAGAAGATTTCCTCAAAACCAAAGTCTTTCCCCCTCAGCTTAACCCTAGGTCACTCCTCCCTTTCAAAACTCTAGATTCTAACTAGAGATCTATTGCCATTTCCTTTAGGAAGGATCATATGGCCTTTGACACTGTAATAATCAACAATCCTCATTCAAAAAGTAGATAGGATAAGTGTGAAAAATTGGGCATCATCGCTTTCTAGACTGAACCAAAAGGAAAATACACCAATCTCCACAAATGGCTATATGATTTCTATGGGGAATAGGTAAGTATAACTATCGTATCTAACAAATTAATTTATGTACGCTGCAAATCTTTAGATATTAGATATTGTCTTTTGTCTAGACCTTTCTATTTTTATAAGGGGTATAGCATAATTTTTTGTCAAATGGAATCTGAATGTAAATGAAGATCATTTTAAAAACTTAACAAAACCAACATGGATAGAAATAAAAAAATTCTTGTCAAAATCATAAATCTACATACCCTAATGAAAATTAGATCGTCAATTAAAAATTTCCTAGGAACATATGCAAACTATGAATCTTGTAACCATATGAGGCCTGTCGAATATATCTCTAATAAATTACTAAAGGGAAGGTCATACTATGGGTTATTCATGTTCTTGGCTAGTAGCTCATGGCCATCTACTCCTATGTTAGCTAGCTTATCCCCTTCTCTATTGCCTTCCTTATCGATATGTGTTATGATTGTTTATAAAAGTACTTATTTTATTCCATAAGGCCTTCTTCCTAGCTATCGATGTAGGGCCATAAACATTAATCATAATGAGTTGTAGATCATCTTTGTAACTTTTTATTTCCCCCCATTCAATTATTGTTTACTGACATTCTATTGTATCCTATTTTCCTAGGATCCCAGATGATACCTATGCCACCTGAAGCACCCTCAGATTCTGTCTAATCATTTTTCCATACACCAAGTTTCCTTCTTAACCTTTCTCCCTTTGTCTTATTTAGTTTTATCTCTTGTATTAAAATTAATTTGGATTTGCATAAGGTTAGGATGTGTTTTAGAAGACACCTTTCTTTAGCATAAGTCCCCTAACATTCTATGTAGTTAACCTGATTTCTTCAAGTGAAGGATCTTCCCCTTTCCATCTTTTAACAATTCATGTATCTTTTTTTGGTTACCTTCTTTACCAGTTTTTACTCTCAATTCTACTAGCCATCTTTATCTCCTACAATGTAGGCCCAACACTTTGTATATAATCCCTCAATTTGACTACCAATTTTGATTGCAAGAGTCGGTTGGTACTCTAAGGTGGAAACCTAGGCTTCCCTAATTAAAGTGGAAGATAGAGGTAGTTGAGAATGACAAATTGTGTTTCTCAAATACAACAAGGGTTACAATGTTGAGAGGACATAATTGATAGTATTTTTGCACTTTTTTTCATGGTTAGAAGGAGTACACATACTATTTCTGCACAAAAATTCTTTCAAGTCTGAATAAGCATGGGGTGATTGTGTGAAAGGAAGATTTTTGGACAAAATTTTTTTAGACAATCACTTGAAGATTATAGAAGCTTGTACAAGATAGGGTGTTTAGAATTTTTGATATGTATTAGACAAAGTCCTATACATATGAATACTTGATCAAAATATCAACATATAGGTTGTAATTTGTCCAAAAGATCAAAAGATCAAAATTTGTCCAATTTGGACATAGTTTGAATTTGAGGCAAAATAATATATCTTCTGGATCTAGCACAGATCCTAAGGCAACAATTTTTTTTTTTGCTTTTCCAGTGCTTTTTGGACCTACCTATGGTTTTTTGGTCATAACTTGCTCATCTAGATTTAGTTTTTCACAAAAAAAAATATCACCAGAAAGCTAGTTTCTAGCCTGTCATGATGGTGCAGTTTATTTGAATTTTTGATGTTGTTTAGTTGCAAATTTATGCAATCAAATTCAAAGGTTCTATTTTTCACTCTAGGAAACATATTTTGGGACATTCTATTTTCTATAATCTATTGTAGGCACATCCCATTCAGTTTTTTTCTTTTCTGCATTTTGATGGATATCTTGGCTGTTTCAGGTCTAGGGATTGACTCTGTTGTTTCGGATAATTTTTCATGTGTTATACTATCTATTTTATTAGCCTTATGTTTATTTTGATATTTTTTGACATCCTTTTGTAGTAATTTTGAAATGCATTGAGATAAAGTGCCACTCTATTGTGTTTTGGAATCTTGCACATCTTTGTGTTTTGTTGTACTCACACTACATTATAAAGTGCCTTGGGGGTTTTATGTTGGCCATATTTTCCATCTTCGTTTGTCAAGTGAGTGTTCCTTCCATGACATTAGCCTCATGATGTGTTGATAACACGTGCCATTATAGGTGTTTGTACTTCTTTTGCACTCTCGATGTTCCTAGTTCTTCTTTTTGTAGGAGATATTGCATTCATTTTCAGTGTTCATGTCTTACCTCTTACCATTATAGGGGGTTATGTTGGTTCTATTTATTTCTTGGTTTGATGGAGTGAGCTATGTATTTAGTATTTGATCATATGCACTAGGCAATTGCAGTAGCTGGAAACCTATAAGTTTCGCTGAGATGAATCATTTACCATATAGACCTTCTTTCATTCCTATTTTTGGAGATTGTGAAGATACCTTCCATCTTTGATTGATCAACTCTTTAGACTTAGTCTTCTCTACCTGATCATGTTCTATACAGTGAAGGTTCTTCATATCAACAATTTGACAATGTTTGTAGCTTCACACTTTAGTGGTGTTCTTCATGACCATCTTTTGTTCCTATCTTCTAGGACATTCCCTAGTTTGCAGGCTTCTTTAGTCCTTCACTAGTTCTTTTTAACACTATTCCCATCTCTTTTTGGAGTAGGGTTTTTCTCATGTGGTTTTCTCTTTTTCTCCTCTTTTTAGAGATTTGGCTGTGCTTAGGTACCTCATCAAGCCTTGTTGCTGCGACCCAAATTTACTTTTAGTAGTAGTTTTTAAGTTTTTAGCTACTCCCTAAGTTTACCTTAAGGGGGGGGGTGTTAGAGTAATAAGATATTGCCTTATTAATTAAATCATTTTGATTTAATTATTAAGTCACTTATCATCTCTAGTTTACTTTAGCTAAACTTTAGGTATATAATAATTAATTCTTTTATTAATCATTATTATGCAACCTAGGATATTTACCTATTAGGGTTTTGATCTCCTTTATAAGGACGATCTCTCTTTGCAATTTATTAATTCACTTTTGATAATAGTAGTCTCTCTTCTTGCTTATCAAGAATGTCTCATCTATGGATTTGGAAATTCCAACCTCCATAGTTTTTTCTTCTCTCTTTCTATGACAAGTGTTTGCATGCAAGTGATTCTTGGGAGATGTGGGGCTTATTATCATCAACTTCAATAGTCTGAAGTTCAAAGTGTTCAAGTTGCAATAGATAAATAAATTGTTTAAGTTTCATTTTAATTTAACTAGTTGTCAACTAGCAATGTTCCAATATACCCAGAGCTCCGAATGTAGAAACTTGGGCTTTGATATTAGATGTAACGCCTCACCAGGGAACCCAAAAGAAATTAAACTAAAGTTTCATTGAGTTTTCCAAACAAATTTATTTATTTATTTTTAATAATTTTATGAAATAGGTCTAATAGGAAAACATAAACAACCAATTGAATTTTTTATATCAAATTTTGATTTCTTCTCCAAACCCCCATCCTGATTTTAACAATCCAAATACAAATCCCCAAATTCATCAAACAAGATTTTCAATCTCAAATTTTTTCACATATGTTTTCGAAATGAAAAATAATAATTACACAAACAAGGGTTTGAACCCAAATTAAATTCTGAATACAGATCCACAATACAAAGAAGACAGATATTTCAAAGAATGAAACTATTGCACAAAATCCACAAAATCTTACCTGGATTTGATGCTAAGCGACTAAATGTACAAAACTCACAAATAATTTCTTTTTCTTTCGAAACCCTCTTTTTAGAAATTGGCTCCTCCAAACCTGTGTATGGAGAAATGAGCTCTGATTCTTTAATAAAGAGCTTTCTCTTGTTAGGGCTTTGGTTTTGCAATCACACAAAACCTTTTTCTTAATTATTTTATTATATTTTTAATTTTCATTTGCAACCTTTTTGCAATTTAATTAAAATAACTTTATTAAATCAATTTCTTTCTCTCTTTTATTAAATCCCGAGATGTTTTAAATAAAATATTTATTAATTTAACTAATAATAATATTTAGAGTTTATTATAAAAATGAAACTCCTAAATATATTATTATTAAATTAAATAAATATGATTACGCCAAAATTAGAACTTTAATTAAATCTTTAAACTTAATTAATTAAATTTAATTAAATATTGAAATTTCTTTATAAATTTTTCATTAAATTAAATCATAAAATTATCTTTTAATTTGATTTAATTATAACTGAAAATCACAACAGACCCATAAAAGTAAGTACGAAAACCCAATATAAAGTATAGAAAACTAGATCAAACTCAAGGGTCAAAATCACGAATTCATGTCACTTGATGAATTTGAAAGGGTAAATAACTCAGATGCTTTTCCTACTTTCTAGGAAAATTGATTAGGGTTAGGATTTTGACTCAAGAATTATCTCCCCTATTTTACCATTGAGATACTATAGTAGGGCACGCTCATCTTGGCAATTTAGGGAAGTCAATGCCCAGTACCTACAATTTGCATAAAATCTGAGCATGTACATACACATATAACCTAAACTAAATAGGAAATGGTGTGAAGTGGTGTATCATGTAGATCCCAACTAGCAGGTGACTATGACTTCCTCCCTCAACCACATCAGAAATGTCAATCATAAAGTAAAGCATACAAGTACACCATACACATGCAAGGATGGGATAAGTAACCATAGAAGCTACATATAAATCATCTCTCTATCTATCATCATGAAATAATTGAAAATCACTAAATGAACATAGATATATCATCATCGGAAGGATAAACATAAACATCTGAAATTACCATATATCAAGTAGCTCATCAAGTATATCAACTACGTATGAAATAACTTACAAACAAATTAAGTAACCAAGTACCACTAATCATAATACATAATCACAAAACTAGCCTACAAGAATCTGGCAATATGACATGAAAAGTAAACTAGGGGTAGGCATTACATAAAGCATAATCAGATAATGCAAACTAAGTAAGATATTAGTTTAAAAATAAATAATCAAAACACTACATTAATGTAAGTATCACATGATCTAAAAACATTTATATTTTAACGCATAAATTCAAAGATCAAACTAACAAATATAGCCAAATAAAATGTCTACAAATTTTGGTTACAAATGTTTAGAATAATTAAGAGTGGGGGTGGATCAATTACTTAAGCTCAATATGCACCACTTGAATCCAGTTGTTGCTCAATCTCTATTGTAAAATTGTCATAAACATAATTTGCATTGCATAATGAAAATATTATCGAATGTAAACACACATAAAACATTCATCACCATTTTGACACTAGGATTTTATGTGGAAACCCAATTTGGGAAAAAACCACCAGCAAAATGTCACTCTTTTGAAGTGAGCCTTGTTAGTTTCCAACCTTGTTAAAGGTTACAAAACTCACTTTTAAATGTGACTTGGTAAGAGGATTTAATCACCCTATTAGGAGTGGCCTTGTAAGAGGACTTTGATCATTCCATTTAGAATGTCACCTAAATAAAGGATTTACATAGACTATTAAGTCTTTAAATGACTGTTAGGTCAACCTCTATTAAAAGGATTTCAATACAAACTGATTACAATGATAAGAGAGAAAACAACAGGTTTTGATATATGATTATAAGTCACTTTTGTAGGTTCAGATCCCTATTTGGTCCTTATGTTGGTTTACTGATAAGCCTTCTATTGACATCTCTAATCTTGATTTGCTTGGACACCCTTCAAGTAATTAGTCGAGAAGAAGGATAATGAAATTCAAGTAATCTAAAGAAGTTTAGATGAAGCATATGCACCAATAGAAGATCTACTTGGAGGGAACCTTATTCTTCAAGAAGAAGTTAGAAAATTGAAAAGCAAATTGGAGATTCATTCAGTTAGGATATGTGAAGTAATGTAACAAAGGAACCAAGGTGAAAATGAAAAAAACATGGAAAAAGAAGACAAAAGACTACTAAAGACCAAGTTAGAAGAAAAAGAAAAAGAAATCCACCAACTTTCACTACATCATGTAGATATGGAAAATTAGTTGAATAATCCAAATCAAGAAGTCACCAATCTAAGTACAAAAAATGAAAGACTCATGAATGATCTTAGAGTAGAAAGAGAAACCAATGGAAGATTGATTAGATCACCATGGATTAGTTGGTTGAAATATCTTAGAATAGACACAAAGGGAAAGTAGGATTGGGCTACATTGAACAAGGAGAGTCATCACAACAAGGAGTTCAAAACAATAAAAGACCTACATGCAATCACTGTGGAAATATAGGACATACTTCAAACAAATGTTGGAGCAATGGAAAGTCAAAGTTCAATGGAATATGTTATAGTTGTAACAAATATGGACATAGAGCAAGTCAATGCACAGAGAAAGCTAATTTTGAAGGAAAATGTTTCACATGCAACAAACAAGGTCATGAATCTTCAGAGTGCAAAACCAAGAACAAGAATCCTACTGAACAACTAGTTAAAGCAATCTTTGGTTGGGATTACAATACATGGTGTAGATGTTATCTATGTGGAGATTTTGGACACATTGGAGCTAATTGCATGAGGAATCATCTCAGAAAAAGAAATCCTACCAAAAGATGTTATGTATGCAAAGAACTTGCTCATATAGCAAAGAACTGCATGAATAGAGGTAAATTTGAAGATGAAAAGAAATCAAAGGCTGATAAGATCAAGACTCAAATGAAGTAACAATGGGTGAGGAAATCTCCATAGAATTTGAGTGAAATTGATGAGGTTATTGACACCCAAAGTAATGAATTGGGTGACTCAATTATCTCTACTTGAATAGGCAAGGAGACCACTGGAACTATGATCAAATTCATATTCCACATCAGTTCCAGTCATCTAAGCACAAAAGTTCAAATCAACATATCAGATGCACTTGGACAAAGGGAAGTCTTTAGACTTAACTAAGTTGTTAGTTCTAACCGAGTCACTCCTTAGGCCTAACCAAGCTCTTTTTCCTAACCAAGTCACTCCTTAGACCTAACTAAGCATGAGTAAACTTGACATAGTCAATGACTCAACCAAGCATGGTTAGTTAGTATTATCTAAGCATTCAAGGGTTGAAAACCAAACTGAGCTTCTTTTACCTAGCTAGGTACCAAGCATCAATTGAGCCATAAAATTTAAAATTCGGTGAAAAAATAGAAACCACAGTTTCATTTTCACTACAAATTTAGAGTTTTCTAAAGAGTGCAACATTCCTTGAGCCCCCAAAGTGATTAAGCCCAAGGCTTTTGAAGAAAATTCTCAGGCGAAGCCAACATCTTCAAGTCCTTCATCAATTGAGTATCATGGCAACATCTTCCAGTGCAAAGGTCAAGAACAGCTCAGAATATTGGTGAAGAGTTTTGATTGTATTCCTCCAAATTCTAGCTATATCTAGGAATTGCCGAGGAAAAGGATCCACAAGGATCTCACTCATCAATCCCCCAAAGGTACTTCTCATTCATGAAATTAGCTCATTTTATCATTTCTCTATTCAAGAACTAGGCAATCTTGAGCTAGATTAGGCATATGGTGCATTGTGTGATAATGATGTGTTGAATCTAGAACAAAAACATTTGGAGGTCAAGGGTTTGACCCACATCATCGACATGCCAAGGAATTTCAAAATTAAATGGATAAGGCTTATACTAAGCTGAGTCCACAACATGTCATTCTGGCTAGATCAGACTTATTCCATCACAAATAAGATGATTCATAGGATAATAGGGTATCCAATGATAGAGAATTCAAAGATTACTAAAACCCTAGATGAGGCAGAACTAGCACAACTAACCCTAAATGAATGGGATGATAGAGGCATGAAGATGAACAATGTGAATGATATGGAAATAAAGTTTGGCATCCATGTTATTGCACACAAAATCTATAATTCAATCTTGCAAATTATATGTCATGTGAGACTGTGGACCTAGCATACAAGGTAGTGAAGAAGAACTTATATTTTGACTTAGCAGAGCTTCGACATGTCTAGCTGAGAAAGAAAATGGAGAGCATTCAGGCCTCCAAGAATAACTCATGTAAGTTTGGTTCACTCTTAATCTATTTGATCTTTTATGTATAGAAATTATTTCCTTTGAAACAAAATGTTATTTGGAAGAAAGACACTCCAATATTATACCGGATTAATGAATTCATAAATGAGATGGGTGAGAACTTTGAAAGCATCATGGATGTCTACTTTGATAACTTCAAGGAAAGGATGCAAAGTAGGCTTAAGATCCCTAAGAAAATTGTATATGATTATGAGCAAGATATATGCTTCCTAGTTGACTGTGACAGAGTTCATATACATGCAGTTAGACCTAGGATTGGATGGGTAAAACCTCTAGCATATGAGATAGATATTGATGAAACAAAAAAACATTATTGAGGCTCTCATCAATGAGTATATGGACCCCTTGGCTACATATTGTGGGACATATGAGGAAGCAAAGACACAAATTTCACTTGAGATTTAGATTCCTCAAATTCAGAAGAGAGGAAAGAAGAGGGTGGAGAACATTGGGAAGAAACTTGGGAAATGAGATTCACCTCTTATGCTCACCAAAGGAAAGGGTGATAATGTAGAAAAGGAAGATGAAGAAGAAGATGAAGAGGAAAGTGATGAAGAAGAAGAAGCAAAGGAACCTCCCAAGAAGAAGGTAAAGACCCCATCCAAACCTCCATCAAATAAATCAACAAGGTCTACTCTTGTGATTACTACCTTAAAGCCAAGGAAACCAAGGAAGAAATAAGGCTAGAAGATGAGGATGAGGATGATGCAGATGAAAAAAACACGCCAATTATCTCTTTGAAGAGGGAACCCCTACCTTTGAGAAAAAAATAAAAAACATAAAGGAAGGGGTTTGGTAGGATTTAAATACTTCAAGTATGACTTCAAAAGCAAAGAGGAGGATAAGAAAAATTCATTGAGTTGAACTCAGTTCAATTGAGAAGTGAAGTGAAGACTATTACACCTTCACCAAGATCTCTGTCAGAGGCAACCATGCAATAGGCTCCCATAGTCTCAACCAAGCAACAACATTAGGACTTAGTTGACAAAGGAAAAGAGATCATTCCTTATTCAATTGCCAAGAGAAAAGGTAAAGAGAAGATATTTGATAGCATAGATCTAGATGAAGAGATTATAATCCCAATTTGGGACCAATCCAATCTATCTACTAAGTGAATGAATATTTTGAGAGACTTCTGGAAGAAAAGGGCTAAGGGTTGAAAGAGATAGAAGTAAATTTCTAGAAGAAATCAAAGAAATATTTGTGAATGACCTATCTATAGAGGTAAATGAAAATCCCCTATCATTGATCAATTGATTGATATTGTTTATAAGTTCAATGAGGACAATTATGGGGAGGAAAAAATCCTTACAAAAGCTAAAAGGAAGTTTGAGAATAAAGTAGTAGACAATGTAGCACAAAAAAAAGCCATTGATTAAGTAGAATTATCTACTTTGATTTCTACATTAGAAAATATTGTAAATAATGTTGTATCTTTATTTGTAAAGTTGAGTGATTCCACTAACTTTACCAAGGAAATAAAGGAGAAACTGGTCAAGATTTTGCAATGGACTTGAAGGATAGTGGAAATCAACAGGCACTCAATCCAAGTTTCAGTTCCAATCATTTTGTAAAAACTAGATTTTTGATAGATCTTCACGCAGAATTGCTAAGGGAAGAAGTTAGAATAAGGGCAACATTAGTTGATATACAAGGTATGATACTTTCCCACATGGATATTATGTAGAAGAGAATGGATAACTAGGATAAGACTTTTCCTATGATTTTGAAGGTCTGCCATGATTTTCTTTCTCATTTCGGCATAACCTTGTAATTTTTTTGCATTTGCAACAAAAACAAGGGGGAACATATACCAAGGGGAAAGCATATAAAACAAAATTATAGGTAATGCACATTTCTATACACATGTAAAGGGAGATATGTATAGGAAGGAGTAAACATGTAGAACAAGGAAGATATGTAAAAGGCATAAAAAAATAATTTTGAAAAATCAAAAATAGAGTTTTAGTTCAAATCGAGTTGTAGGTCTTCAATGAAAACAGAGCTACAAAATAGAGGATACTCAAAGGGGGAGTTTGACTAAAGAAATTTTGATTTCAGATCGTGTATATGATAACTATTTTTTTCATTAATGCCAAAGGGCAAGATTGTTAATCTCATTGCAAGATATTAATAGTGTCAAAACACTTAGTCATAATGGAAATACTATAGTAACCAAGTCACCAGTCTGTAGTGTTAACTGAGCTCATAAAGGAACCAAGAAATTAGTGTTAACCTTGCATGAAGTAAGCGGTCTCAACCAGTTGCAGATTCAACCAAGTTGACAGTGTCTACCAAGCTCCAATGAGAACCAAGTTAGAAGAGTTTTCCAAGATAGTAATAAATATGGAAGAGCAATGTGAACCAAGTTAGAAGTGTCTACTAAGTGATCAATATAAACTAAGCATCTAGTATCAACCGAGTGCTAGAGTTAGCCAAGGTGATAGTGTTGCCCGAGTGTCTTCAACATCACTTGAGTAAGTCATTGGACCTGAGTTACAACATTGAGCCGACTTGGTAATTATTTTTGGAAATGAGTATATTGTAGCCAACCTATGAAGGAATTATTTGTGTTGATATAAGTTTAAGGAATTTTGTTTATCCAAAAAAAAATCATTTTTGTATTATCATTCAAGCATTAAGAAAAAATGAAAGAGTAATATATCTAGAAGGCCATAATCAACATAAGGAAAGGAAGAGACCCATCTATCAAAGTTAAGTGATCAGTTTACTTCAAAGGATTTTCATTAGCAATCATAGTTGCATTTCAAAGATCAATGCACTAATTCATCCTAACATGTACATTAGTCCCAAATCCTTTAACAAGGTGGACCTAATAGTCCTTTTCAAAAACTCCTAATAGAGTACATACTTAATTTTATTGTATAAATCCTTTCACAAGGTGGATCTAATAGTCCTTATTACTCTTAACTAAGTAAGATCACCAGAAGTGATCAATTGTAAGCCTTAATAGACCAACTTTATTATTGCAGTATTGAAGCATTGTGGGTGTCATCCCCACCCTAGTTTTACCTTCTACTTGAAGGGTTTATGGGTTACCAAATATTGTGTTATGGTGTTGTTGCTTTACTGCTTTATATTTCTTGCATGCAAGTAGATTATACAACTTAACAAAGTGGATTAAGTGAAAGAAGTTTAACTAGTTCCATTATAATAAATAAGAAGGGATAATTTAGATCCCCTTGTCTTATGCCTCTTGATATATTAAAAGAACCTTCCAGGGTGTCACTGATTAGTAATGCAATTTTTGGTGTTGCTATAAAATTGAATATAAGATTAACCCATTGATGTGCAAAAACAAAATCTTCTAGGGTCTTGCAAAAGAATATCTAGTCTACTTTATCGTATGCTTTTTGAATGTCTAGTTTCATGAGCACGCATGCTTCTTTATTAATTTGAGAGGAGTGTATAACTTCTTGAATAATGATAATACCATCTAGTATTGATCTATTGGGCATAAATCATGTTTTTTCTTCCAAAATTAATTTAGGTAATAATATCTTAAGTCTATTTGCAAGTGCTTTGGATAGAATTTTATATATTGTGATACATAAGGCTATTGGTAGATAGTCTCTTGGTTCTTCATGAATAGTTTTTTTATGAATAAAAGCCAATATTGTGTTGTTGATTTCTGCTAACAATGACCCCAAATTTCTCATGGCTTCCATAGCTCTCCATAAATCATCACCCAAAATGTCCCACATTTCTGAGAAAATAATGCTTGGAACCTATTCAAGCTTAGAGATTTGTTTGGATTAAGATTAACCAGAGCAATTTTGATTTCTTCTTTAGAAAAAACTTTGTTTATGAATTTGTTGTCTTCACTAGATATTAGTCTTGGGATTGAATTTAACATCGTATTATGAGCTCTTAAGTTTGTGTTTTCTTAATTATTTAGAATATTAGTATAGTACTAAAAATATGCCTGCTATGTGTGTTGGATTCTCAATTATATTACCTTGTCCATTCTTGATTTTTGATATTTTGATGATGTTCCTATTATTTATAATGTTGTTATGAAAAAAAATAGTGTTGTGACCACCACCTGAAAGACTTGTTTCCCTTGATTTTTTTTTTTCCAAAAGATTTCTTCTTTAGCTAATATAGATTATTGTTTGGTTAGTAGTTATTTTTCTTTTATGAAGTTGTTGTTATCTAAACCTTCTTTTAGGATTTTTTTTTTATTAAGTTTTTTTACTTCTTCCTTTTTTTTGACTTTTCTTTGAATATATTATTGAAGTGATTCTTGTTCCATTTTAAGATGTTTTCCTTTAATATTTTTAGTTTAGAGGCAAAACAAAATATTCTTGATCCTTCAACATTCCCTTCTTACCACCATTACTTTATGAGTTTCATAAACTTTTCACCTTGGAACTATATATTTTTACATTTGAATGGATTCATGGTAGACTTTTGCTAAACTAAAATTTCTAATCTGATAGGATAATGATCTAAACCTACATTAGGTAGAATTGAGTATTGAATTGCACAAGTCAAATCTCTAAGGCCCCCTCTGAAGATGAATCTATCTACTTTTTCTATAATCTAGAAAAAGTTCTTTCTCCTATTAAACCATGTGTAACATCCATATGTTGGGGGAAAATTAATTAGAATGTATTTTATGATCCACTCTCTGAAATCCATCATAACTTGAGATATAACTTGTGATCCTCCAATTTTTTCATCTAGATTTAAGATAGCAATAAAATTCCCACCACTTAAAAATAAGATCTGTGTTATGATTTTTTTAATTATAAAAGTACTTGTTTCATTCCACAAGACCTTTTGTCTAGTTGTGTAGGACCATAAACATTAATCAAAATGAATTCTAGATCATCCTTGTAGCTTTTGGTTCCCCCACCATCCAATTATTGTTTACTACCAATCTACTATATTCTAGTTTCCTAGGATTTCGAATGATACCTATGCCACTTGAAGCTCCCTCAAATTCTATTAGATCATTTTTCATATCCCAAGTTTCCTACTTAACTTTTCTCCCTTTGTCTTGTTTAGCTTTGTTTTTCATATTAAAATTAATTTAGATTCCAATAAGGTTAGGTTGTACTTTAGAAAATTGCTTTTGTTAGGGGGATTGAGTCCCCTAACATTCCATGTAGTGAACCTCATTTCTTTGAGGGAAGGCTCTCCCCCTTCCCATCTTTTAACACTTCATGAATATTTTTTGGTTGCTTGCTTCACTAGTTACTACTCTCAATTCAACTAGAATTTTTCTTCCTCTTTTTTATTTTTTTTTACCACATAAAGGAGCTCCTATACCTTCCATATTGCAAGGTAATCCTAATGAATCTATATTATTCTTGGGATTGTTGAGGTTGGGTTCAATTGATTCATCATTTAGATCTTTTTCTTCTTCTCATCTCCTTGAATATATGATCACTTAAGTTTGTTCTCTTTTGTGGTATGTATTTATGCAATCTTTCTAAAAAAATTCTTCTATTT
This sequence comes from Cupressus sempervirens, assembly GCA_028749045.1. Taxonomy (NCBI): domain Eukaryota; kingdom Viridiplantae; phylum Streptophyta; class Pinopsida; order Cupressales; family Cupressaceae; genus Cupressus; species Cupressus sempervirens. The sequence goes on from CM053792.1 coordinate 741,563,050, forward strand.
TCTATGTTTGCACTTTGATTATGATTAAGATTTTATTTCACACCTAATTCTTCCCACACTGCTTTAGAATTGGCTATAGGTTTTTTTTGAGTTGTCGTTTTACATGATGCTTAATGATAGGAATACTTTCAAAATCCTCTCTTGAAAAGTTAATCTGGGATCAACTCCAAGGTTTCATTTGATCTTGCGACCTACTAGAATCCACTCAATTGAAAATAAATGTATTTTTTCACATGGAGGTCTTTGCTGGTTCTAATCAATTTGGATAAGATTTTGAATCTGCTTGTTGTTTCAAAAGAATGAAACACAAAAAAGAAATATTTTTTTTTGTATTTTTATGTTTTATGGTGAATGCAATCTAACAATGCAACTATATGAACTCCTAATTTAACCAAGGGGTTAGTAAAGAAAATAATGAAGATAGGGTAATAAGAAATTTAAGAAAATAAGTTGAAAAGTAAAATCCTAATGGACATAAACTATGAAAACAACATGTCTGCGAGTTAAGCCTTTGAAACGATTGGTCAGTAACCAATGAAAATAGGAGCAACGCTTCCTTAATTCCACTTATGCAATCTTCAATGGGAATTAAATAAGGGTAAGATGTTTCACTTTTCATCAAATTGCAAGGCCACAGAAAGTGTGCTGATGCAAGATGAAAAGCCATGTAGGAACAATATGGTGATCCCTTCTTGAACTAAGTATGTCAACAAAATTTGTAGACCCATAGAAAACACCAAAATTAAAAGATTTCACAACAAAAAATAACACAATAAAACTATTGACTCAATTACACTTTATGAACATACATTCACAAAATATAACATACTTAGGCAAGAATCACTACACTCCAGATGCGAGCACCAAAAGTGTACATTATTGCATCAAAATAATGGTAGTTTTGAATACATATTTTATTCCCAAATTTATAACTAATCTTCTCCTCAATTTTTGTTGAGAGTGAAAGATATCTTTATTCAATCATACACTTCTAAACTATTAATACAAATCTATCTATGTACAAACTAACTCTCTAACTAGTGCTTAATAGGACTTCATCCATATTTATATCATTAATTGGATGCATGAGCCTTTACATGTCTTAAAAAAAAGAAAGCATGAGAAAATAAGAAGAAGAAAGCTTTTAGATGATGTAGGAGTCTCTGGAGGTGCTAAAAATAGAAGCTTCTTCTTCACTAGGTGTATGTATGAGTTAAACTAATATTAGAATGCATTTCTAATGCATGGAAATCTCTAAATTTAAAACTGGCAGTTAACTATCGACACACCTCTAGATTCTTTGAAATCTTCCAAAACACCACTGAAAAAGTGCACCTATGCACCTAGTGCACCTTGTGCACTTGCGCAGCTAAGAAGCAGGTTCCAAAAATGCAAAATTTTACCAAGTGTCAAAACTAAAATTCTACCGTCTAGGTTTTGTTCCCCTTTATATCAAAGCTAAAGGAGCTCCACATAAAGGAGCTCCTATACCTTCCATATTGCAAGGTAATCCTAATGAATCTATATTATTCTTAGCATTGTTGAGGTTGGGTTCAATTGATTCATCATCTGGATCTTTTTCTTCTTCTCGTCTCCTTGAATATATAATCACTTAAGTTTGTTCTCTTCTGTGGTATGTATTTATGCAATCTTTTTTTTAAAAATTCTTCTATTTTCTATGTTTGCACTCTGATTATGATCAAGATTTTATTCCACACCAAATTCTTCCCACAATTCTTTAGAAGTGGCTACAGGGTTTTTTTGAGTTGTCGTTTTGCACGATGCTTAATGATAGGAATCATTTCAAAATCCTCTCTTGAAAAGTTAATTTGGGATCAACTCCAAGGTTTTAGCTAATCTTGTGACCTACTAGAATATGCTCAATTGAAAATAAATGTATTTTTTCACATGGAGGCCTTTGCTGGTTCTAATCAATTTGGATAAGATTTTGAATCTGCTTGTTGTTTCAAAAGAATGAAACACACAAAAGATTTTTTTTTTTTTTTTGTATTTTTATGTTTTATGATGAATGCAATCTAACAATGCAACTATATGAACTCCTAATTTAACCAAGGGGTTAGTAAAGAAAATATCGAAGATAGGATAACAAGAAATTTAAGCAAATAACTTGAAAAGTAAAATCCTAATGGACATAAACTATGAAAACAACACGTTTGCGAGTTAAGCCTTTGAAACAATCGGTTGGTAACCAATGAAAATAGGAGCAACGCTTCCTTAATTCCACTTATGCAATCTTCAATGGGAATTAAATAGTGGTAAGATGTTTCAATTTTCATCAAATTGCAAGGCCATAAAAGTATGCTCATGCAAGATGAAAAGCTATGTAGGAACAATATGGTGATCTCTTCTTGAACTAAGTACATCAACAAAATTTATAGACCCATAGAAAACATCAAAATTAAAATATTGCACAACCAAAAATAACACAATAAAACTATTGACTCAATTACACTCTGTGAAAATACATTCACAAAATATAACACACTTAGGTAAGAATCACTACACTCCAAATGCAAGCACCAAAAGCATATATTATTGCATCAAAATAATGGCAGTCTTGAATACATATTACATTCCCAAATTTATAAGAAATCTTCTCCTCAATTTTTTTTGAGAGTGAGAGATATCTTTATTCAATCATATGCTTCTAAACTAACAAAAAAAATCTATCTATGTACAAACTAACTCTCCAACTAGTGCTCAATAGGACTTCATCCATATTTATATCATTAATTGGATGCATGAGCCTTTAAATGTCTTAAAACAAAGAAAGCATGAGAAAATAAGAAGAAGAAAGCTTTTAGATGATGTAGGAGTCTCTGGAGGTGCCAAAAATAGAAGCTTCATCTTCACTAGGTGTATGTAGAAGTCAAACTAATGTTAGAATGCATTTCTGATGCATGGAAAGCTCTAAATTTAGAACTAGCAATTAACTATCGACACACCTCTAGATTCTTCAAAATCTTCCAAAACACCACTGAAAAAGTGCACCTGTGCACCTAGCACACCTTGTGCACTTGCGCAACTTGGAAGTAGGTTCCAAAAATGCAAAATTTTACCAAGTGTCAAAACTGAAATTCTAGCTTCTAGGTTTTGCTCCCCTTTATAATAGAGCTATGTCTAGGTGTTTTCCCTTGAATTTCTCAATGATCTTAGTGGTCCTAGAGCTGCATCTGGTGAATCTAAGGCCTCATAATTATCCTTCACTTTCTTCCTATAGTTTTCCATCTTGATGTGAGTCTCTGCAAAATCTCCAAGTTTTACATCTAAATCTAATAATGCTTCTTCCATTTTGAATGCTTTCTTGATGTCATCATCATTAGAATCTTCTAAAGTCTTCCAAAAGTGCTCAACTACTACCTCCACCTTTATCAATTTATCCCTTGCATCATCCTCAAAAATTTCTAAACATGCATCACTATAATATTTCTCTGCCTCCAAAATTTGCTCTTGGGTTTAATCTTTCATCTTATGAATTTTCACATGTAACGTCTCCATTACTTTTATTGCCATCTGCAATCTTCTCTATCCAATTATCAATCCTATCTAACTCTTCCATTGTATATACTTCCATTAACATCTAATACCTTTGGCCTTTGATTGACTATAGTGCTTGTAAGTCCTTTCCCCATGTATGTACTTCGTCCATCAAACCAAAAGCTTAATTCAAAATGGCCACTAGCCTGTCTGCATTATCGTGCATATGGTGTAGAAAATTCAAATTCCCCTATATAATTTGTACACCTTTTTCCTCAAAAATCTCTCTCCATTGTTGACAAGCTCTAAAAAATGGATCTAACCTCATTGTCTCCTTATCCCTTTTCTCCAATGCTCCATTCAAAGTCTCCTTGGGATTTTTAGGACCTAGGGGACTAAACACTTCGCTTAGATATCCTTTTAAGATCTCATTTTAGTCTCCAAAGTGTTATCAATTCTACCCCATCCTGTTCTAAGTGCCTAAAAACTTCTTTAATTCCTGTTGTCACCATCAACTTAGCCATGTCCAACATAGATTTCCCAAGCATGACCTCCTTGATCTGATAATCTCTTGGAGTCAATTCTTCAACATCTGTATGTAGAGGAGGGATAGAAACATGTGCAAAAAATCTTGATTCTAATCACTCATGATGAAGGCTAATGCCAATGCATCCTTTGGTGGTGACTAGGGTTTCTTGAGAACTTCAATCAATTCCATCCTATCCTCTTCCTAAGTAGTGAATTGCTGACTTTTGTTTCTAATGACTTCTTTCCTCAACCATCTTGGAACATGTTCTATCAAAGATTTTCCTTTTGAAGACAAACGAGTTTGTTCTGCTATGCTCCTCCCCTTATCACTCCTCCCTAGAGTCTTCACCTTCCACGAGAGATCCATACCGAGAGTCTCCATATCCATGGAGTCCACAGTTCCGACCTCTATGTCTTGGGAAGTTTGCTAAGGATACTCACTTATTTATCCTTCCTCTGACACTTCATTGGAAAATACTTGTTATGGCTCTTCCTCTTGTTCAGCTTGAACATGTTCTTCTTCATTTTTTAGAGGAAGTGGAGTGGCTAATCCTTGATCTACAAAAAATTTAACTTGATTTAGTGATGGTGAAGCTATTTTGAGTCCTCGTATCTGAGGTGGAAACTAATTCCAATCCTCCTATTGAGGTTGGTTAGTTGGAGTATCTCTTATTTTGTCTCCCACCAATTCAGTGTCGATGGACATAAAATCAAAATCTAACATCCTGAAGGCATAAGTCCTTCAACATCCTAATCATCTATCCATTGCTACAGTTCATCCTTGGAGGTTGTAGACTGAATAGGTTGCTCAAGAATGGATGGTGATGTAACCATGGAGCTTCTTCTCCATTTTGATTCTATGGCTCTAGAAAAACTAGTCCTTTAATTCAAAGAGAGGTTATCCTCATCATCCTCTTCTTCCTCTCTTTCTTCTAGAATAACTTTTGAGACTAATGGGAAAGGAATCACTCTCCTAATTACCTTTTGTCTCCTCTTTACTAGAGTCTTGATCTTTCTTTTCTTAGGAGCAAATGGGGAGGCTTGTACCTCTTGTTGTGGTATAGACACCTCTTGCCCTTTAGTTTCAACTCCTCCTTGCCCTTATTTAGTTGGTGGCACTTGAGGATTGTCTTGGGCCTTTGTAGCTTGAATATTCTCTGACCCTTGTGTATTTTCTACCCCTGGCTATGTAGTGCTTGAGTTGCTTCCTCTTCTAGCTCAGCTTGTTTAGGAGAAGTTCTCTCTCTTTCCCTTACCTTTCTGAGCCCTATAATACCCATCTTCTTTGTCAATTTGGTGCACTATTTCCAGCCTTACAGGGGATTGATCTATAAATATAGGCATGGTAACCTTAGCTCCTTGACCTCTTGTTGGGTAGGCTTGAGCATGGAAGACTACTTCTTAGGGAATTAGATCCAATTTGAAAGGTCTTTTGATCCAATACTCTTTCAATTTGATGACATGCCTAGCCCTGTGATTAATATATGAGTTTTCTTCCTTATCAACCTTAGCATTCATAATGGGTATATCATCAATCTTGTCCATATTGAGAAATGGATTAAGGGCACCTTTAGTATACTATTGCACAACCTTTAAAGGAACCTTAATCTTCAAAGTATTGGTTGCTCTTTTTAAACAATCCTGGATAATTTATCACTCTTGTAGCTAACAAGTATACCAAATATGATGTCATATAGAACTTTCGGTTATTCTTAACTACCACCAACTTCTCACCCATGTTCTCACTAAGAATGGAAGCACAATCAATTGGCATCTCCGCTACTTTGATAGTTTCAATAAAATGCACCATCCACACATTCAGATGTCTTGATGCTATCAATCCCATGACTCTACTCAAGTATATGATAGAATATCCAATATCTTCCTTCATGTAACACCTCATCATGTCCACTTTTCCTTATTTACACCCTAGAGGAGTCTTCTCAATAAGGTATGATGACTCGATGATTTTTGAAGCTTCCTCTACATGTTCCCTATACCATCTTTCTGTTTGGTGATAGGTCAATCTAATGAACTAATCTACTCTTGGAAGATGCAACACCTTCTCTATGTTCTTGGGTTAGAGATCTAGGATGATCTCTCTAGTTATGCTCTTTATGACCCTTTCTTTAGAAACATAGTTCTCAGCTAGTTTCATGATCAAATTTAAGGACTATATTGATGTTGGGTATGATTTTGCATTGACAGCTCCTAATCGAATTAGAGAGGATATCATTGGGGATCTCTCTATAGGCTTGTTGCACAATACCAAGAATGTACTCAAATATTTATGACCCAATCCGGTGTCCCAGATCTCTGAATAATCGTCTTGAAAGTGTGACTTGGCCAGACGACCTTGAAACCTGAACACCATGGGTTTTGGGACCATCTCTTCAGCAAGTGAAGATGAAGAAGAAGCCATTGAATCTACATTTAAAAAAATGTTTATTACTCTGGAGTCAAAGAAAAATCAATTAATTCCAACCCTAAAACTAACACAAACAAAACCCAAAAAACCTAAATGATAGAAACAACTAAACTGAATTTAACCCTAGAATGCAAAAAAAATGTGCACGTAGTGCACCTCTAAGGAGCACTAGATGTGATTTTATTCTTATAAAAAATTTCATATATGAGAATGCGCACTAGTACACCTCATGGGGTGAGCTTGGTGTGTACCCTATGGTCTTTTAAGAGCATAAGTTATAAAGGTGTGCAACTATGCATCTTTACTTAGGCATGAGTCTTTTAAAGGTTTTCTTAATTTTTAAAAAGTTTTTTAAGTTTAGCAAAGCAAAAAAGGTGTGTAGTTCTGCACGTAGGTAGGTGTGCAACTGCACACCTATTCTTAGTGCTTTAATGTTGATTATTTTGTATGAGTGCAAGTGGAGGAATGAAGAATGCACACCTTCGTAGGTGTAGTGTTATGATATGGGAGCTGGAGGAGGAAAAATGATAAGTGTAGTGCCTGCCCCTAGTTCGCATTTCTGTTATCATTGTTGAACTCTTTTAGGCTAGTTTTACGCTTATGATTAGTAGCATCACTTTGAGTTTATCAGTTAATGTTTCAGATTCAATTGATTTTTATGATGAGATTATTTGGTACTCTATATTTCATGTATGTATGGTGATTATTCAATATTTTTAGTTATTGATGATGATAAGTTAGATGGATTATAATATGTGTTTCTTATGGATACTTACCCCATACTGCATGTGTATGGTGTGCGTGTTTGTTTTCTTTATGTATGGTGTTTCTGATGTGGTTAAGGAAGGGAGTCGTAGTCACTTGCTAGTCGAGATCTACACGAAGCACAACTTCTTGCCATTGCCTGTTTAGCTTAGAATATTGTGTCTATACATGCATGGATTTTATGTAGGTTGTAGGTACCGAGTATCGACTTCCCTGAATTGCCAGGATGAGCGTACCCTATCGCATTATCTCAATGGTAAGAGAGGGGCGATAAATTCTTAAGTCCAAATCCTATACCTTTAAGCCATTTGTCCTAATCGAAAATTAGGACAAGTATTTGAGTCAGTACCCTTCAAATGCGTTGAATGACGTTAATTCGTGATTATAACCCTTTTTGTTTGATTTGGTATGTGCTTTTCTATGATGGGTTTTCGTATGTTGCTTTATGAGTCTTTGGTGTAATTTCTATTAATTAAGTCTAATTAAAAGATTTAATTAAATAGAACTTATTATGATATTTTAATATTTAATTAGTTGAGAAATTAATTAAATAAAAATAATTAAATTTGAAGATAAAAGTTGAAGTTTAAATTTAGAACGTGATAATATTTAGTTAATTTAATAATAATATATTTAGAGTTTATTTTTAAATAAATGCTAAATATTATTGTTATTTAAGTTAATAAATATTTTATCAATTAAAATTCTAAAATAAAATTTAAAAAGTGAAAAATATAATTATTTAATAAAAGGATTCTAGATCGCATGATGTGTGCGTGAGTTTAAAAATAAAAGAAATTAATTAAAAGATAAAATAAATGAATATAATAATGTTATTTTAATTTCATAAAGTGCACATGGGATTAAAGTAATAAATTAGTTAAAAATAGAAGTTAAGTGGAAATTAAATAAAGTTATTTAATAATTCATTTAACATGCATTAAAAGATAAAGCAAAGATAAAGAAAGTTAATTTGGAGTTTGAGTCTTGTGAGCAAGGAGTCCTTTCGGGTGAACGCACAATTAGTGCCCCGATTTGAGGAGAAAACTCTTTATCACAACTTTGGGGTTCATTTTTGAGGTACCGTGAATTTTGGAGACATGAATTTTGGGGAAGACAACTTTTGGAAGCAAATTTTAGGAGGAGAATTCTAGGAAAGATTTTCAGAAGAAAGTTATTGAAGAGGAGCGAATTCTCTAATAGCTTTTCAGAGATTTCGTATTAGCATTAGGAGCAGGTAGGGTCTTGTGCTTTGATCGTTGATTAATTTTGCAATTATCCCTTCCTGTCTTCTTCGTGACTGTGCATTTGATTGTTTGTATTTCATTGCAACGAATCTTTCAATCTTGTAAACTGGAATTCAGGCATGTATGTTGTTTTCCTCTGATTATGAGTTTTATATATATCATTGCACTTCTCCCTCAGTAGAATTAAAATTGTAATTAAATCTGGGTGGGGTTTGAAAGAAAGAAAATGCTAAAATAGGAAAATTCGAATGGTTGATAGAATTTCTCCTATCAGACTATATTTGCAAATGATATTAAATAATTATAATAATAATACATTTTACAAAGGGTTTTTTGAATTTAATTTAATTAAAAATAAAATTTAAAATAAAATAAAGTATAGGAAAGAGGATTGTTTTGGTTAAAATTTTATTCAAAATAAAATTTTAAATAATATATATTTACTTGAGAGGATTGTTTTAAAAATTCCTAACAATAATTAATAAAGTTTTGAAAACTAAATTTAATCTTATTAAACTATATATATATATATATATATATATATATATATATATATATATATATATAACTAGAAAACGTTATATAAAGTTTTAATTAAAAAAAAAAGAATTGTTGGCGGCTGTAATTTACTTATCGTAGTCTGCGAATGGTACAGGTATAAGCCTCACGGCTATATTAAGAGGCCGACGATTATTATGTATAAAGGGATATGTTTAAAAAGGTTTTGTAAACTTTTAATATATGTTCAAAGTTTTATAGAAACTTTCATTAAATAAGATATGTTTAAAGTTTTTTAAAAAGAAATTTTTATTAACGTTTCTATTAAAGTAAGATGTTTTTAAAAGTTTTAATAAATTTTAATATTTTAATTAAAAGTAATTTGTTAATAGTTTTATATTTTTGTTTTAATTATTATTTTAATTTATAATATTATTTTATTAAAGTTTATTAATAATTTATTAATATTTATTAATGCTTATTTAATAAATTTAGTAATTAATAAATATGATTAATTAATGATTAAGCGATACTATTTATTAAAGAATTTTGTTGAATATTAATTAATTATTAATTATTAAATAATTGATAATTATTAAATTAGAAACGAAAATGGATATTAGAACTAATTGCAATTAATGATAAAATCATGAAAATTATATTGATTATTAATGAAATTGAGATTATCTTTATTTAATAAATCAATTATTATTATTTTAATAATTTAATAAATGATTATTAATACTTTTAAGTCATAATGCAATTTCTTTTATTATAAGAATGAGACCGAGTTGATTGTACAAGTTAATTGGTGGGAAAAACTAGAAATTTCATATATCTATATATATATATATATAGGAAAGAAAACTAAAACTAAACTTTTAACTCAAACTATGTGTTTTCTTAATTCAACCAAACTGTGGATTATCCTATTATGTGTTCTTGGTACTGTCTATGTTTTGGGGTGTTTTGGGGTTGTCCTAGCATTGACCAGTTTAGGACGTTTACCAGAGGCTTGGGAGTCATGTGAATGTGATATTATGATGTTTTGGTCTCGATCTTTTTAAAACCCAACCATGGTGATGTGTTGATAATGCTCTATGATGGATGTATTTACTGGTTGTTATTGCTTTCCAATTTCTTTGTGTGAAGCTGAGGTGTATGTATTGAGTTTCCTGACTTAACTATTTTTGAATCATCAATCAGTTATATTTGATTTTCTTTCTAGTCGCTTTGAGAGGACTGAAGTGTTTTGCTATGTTCTTGATCATGTCATGTTGTGACATGTTTGACTTAACCATTTTGGAGTCTTCGATCAATATTGTGATTTATTATTGGGATACTTTTTGGTTGCTCATTGGAGAACCATTGGATATTGTGATTTATCATCGATGCCTTTAGTTGCTAATAGAGAACTGTTGTGATCATTATGATTATGATTTGATGCTTTCCAGTTTCTCATGGAGAACTGATGTGATTATTGTGGCTTATCTTTTGATGCTTTCCAATCGCTTGTATAGGGTTGAGGTGATGTTGTGATTAATGATTTCATGAGCCTAGGGTAGGTTATCTCTATGTAGTATCGGGAAGTGGCTTGCAATGGGGATCGGGGCCCTAAGTGGCTGCCGGAGTAACTCATTATAAGTTGTTTTAATAAGTGATAACATTTACACTAAATGAGAGTAAAATGAACCTAACAAGATTAATTGTATGCTCTCTCCCATGCCTTGAGTGCTAGTACAAACTAGGATGGGGTAGAGAGAATGCTTGGTTACGACCCTGCATTCCGTAGTATGCCTCATCAATATGAGAGGATACTAGTGGCCGTAGGGATTAGTAGGGACCCGAGATTCCTAAGGGATTGCTCGGGTAACTTCTACATGACTTTTGCAATGACACTTTCCCACTTGTAGAGTAGATCCCCTTGTTGGATAATGTTGTCCTTGATGTCACACAAATGTCATATCAGTCATTAGTCTCAAGTTCACCGAGCTTAGACAGTCTGCAATGCAATCTACAGTGCCAACCGAGCTCACTCGGTCATCGAAGGAAATGTTGAAGACAGTGTTAACCGAGCTAACTTGGTCAACAAAGGAAAGGTGAAAGACAGTGTTCACCGAGCTCACTCGGTCAACGAAGGAAATGTGGAAGTCAATGTTAATCGAGCTTCACTCGGTCTCCAAAGGGTAGTTTCCACCGAGCTCACTCAGTCATCAAAGGAATCATGGAGAAGTCAGTGTTAATCGAGCTTCACTCGATCTCCAAAGCGTAGTTTCCACTGAGCTCACTCGGTTATCTCAAGAAACTCAGTACTTACCAAGTTCTCTCGGCTATTGAAGGATTGTCATGAAGTTCGCTGTATTAACCAAGCTTAGTCGGTTAACACAGGAATTATTTTTTGAACAAAGTTTATCGTGTAGGGTCAGCCAGTATAGGGATTTGCAAATTAATTACTTCTAGCTGACTGTTGTAATTGTTTGTTTAGTCAGTAATTCGAGCCGACTAAGATAATCTGAAAGGTATATATGGTCATTCAAGTTATGAATTAAAGTGTGTGTGAGATTGTGAAAAAGAAGTTATGAATGCAAATTATAGTATGAAATGAAAAGACGAATGTTGAGCAAAGTCTGATGAAGGATCAGATGTGTTGAAGGAGCTGTAAAGTTGCATTTGATCAGTAAGGATCTAGTCAAGCATAATAGAGATCTGTAATCAGCAAAGATAAGTTGTACATTATATCAGGTCACTTCATTGTTGCTTTCTAACCATTGTAACAGTGAATTCAAAATCTCTTAATAGAGTTGGTTTAACAGCCATTCAATAAATCCTCTAACAAGGTGACAGATCAGTTGAATTATTCTAAAGACCTCTAGCAAGGCCACTCCTAACAGGGTGATTAAATCCTTTAATAGGGTCACACCTAATAGTGTGTTTTTGTAGCCTTTAACAGGGTTGGCTCCTAACAGGGCTCACTTCAGAAGAGTGAAAAACAGTATCTAGTTATATTGGTGGTTTTTCTCATATTGGGTTTCCACGTTAAAACTGGTGTCTCTTGTGTTCTTAATTACTGAATTGCTTTGTGCATGATAACATATCAGTTCTTAATATTTATCATTTACTGCATTATCAAGTTTCAACATTTTATATTAATCAGATCAAAGGTATATTCAGACATCTTAGGGACTGTGGAAATTTTTGTAGTAGCTGATTCACCCCCTCCCCCTCTCAGTTACTCTATTCTCATTTCCAACAATTGGTATCAGAGCCTTTGGTGCTTGCAAGAAAAGATTTCAAGGATCTAAGCCAAAGATCAAGATGTCTTACAAAAGAGAAATTCCAAAACTCAACAGAGATAACTTCTCTGCATGGCAAAGATTGATGAGACTTCATCTGGCTACTGTTGGTGATACTGGACTGAAATACCTTGAAGAAAAATATGAAGAACCTTCTGGCACATTGTCTGTCAATGACATTGCTGAAAAGAAGACTCACAATAATATGATGATAGACATAGCATCCGCTCTCAGTTATGAAGAATTTGATGACATTAAGGACTGCAAAACTGCCTTTGAGATGTGGAACAAGCTAAAAGAGATTTATGGAGGAGATGATAATGTGAGAAGAGAAAAAGCAGAAAGTCTAACAGGACAATTTAATCAAATGAGGATGAGAGAGGATGAAAAAATTGCAAAGTATGTTGATAGAGTTAAAGCATGTGTGAGTGCAATCAGAGCATCTGGAGGTGATATCAAAGGAGAAACAGTTATAAGAAAAGTTCTCAGAACCTTGCTTCTTGTTTATGTAATTAGAGTTTTTGCAATTTAGGAAAGAAGGTGTGAAGAAAATCATCAGATAAATCTTGAGGCCATAGTTGGAAGACTAACTGCATTTGAACTAGATAACTTTGACAACTATGTTCCAACCTCCAAGAACATTGAATCAGCATATCAAGCCAAGCTCTCACTCAAGGAGAAAAACAAAAAGGAGAAGGAATCTCAGTCAGAAATTGAAAATGAATCAAGCCAAAGTTCAGACAGTGACCTCGAAGTAATTGAAGCTCTACTAGCAAAGAAATATTCTAGAGGCAGAGGAAAATACAAAGGTAAAGTTCCTCTAATCTGTTTTTCTTGTGAAGAAATTGGTCATATTGCAGCAAGGTGTCCAAACAAGCAAAAAAATGATGAAAAGAAAGATTACAAATGGAATGGCAAGAAAGACTTCAAATCATCCAAAAACAAAGGTAAGAAATCATGCTTCATGGCTGAAAATTCTAAAGATTCTGATAATAGTGAGGATGAAATTGTTTATATTGCCATTAAAGATGATTCTGACAGTGATGAAGAAGATAAAATGGCACTTGTTTCTCATATAAGTAAGAATGATACATGGATTATAGATAGTGGTTGCTCACATCATATGACTGGTGATAAAATTAAGTTTGATCAGTTTGAAGACTATGATGGTGGCAGTGTAAGGTTTGGTAATAATGAACCTCATTTCATAAAAGGAAGAGGAAGAATTTGTCTAACCAAAGAACTTGTATGTAATAATGCCTATTTGGTTGAAGGTCTTAAAAATAATTTGCTAAGTGTGGCACAGTTACTCAATACTGGTTTCGAGGTGGAATTCATGAATGGAAAGGCAAGATTGTTGAATGAGCAAGGAAAGCTGATAGGATCTGGCACCCAAACTAAAGGTAACTTGTTCTATCTAGAACTTGGTGAATGATCATGTTTTATTGCTCAAATTGAAGAAAGTTGGTTATGGCATAAAAGGTTGTGTCATGTCAATTTTGATAATCTGGTAAAAATAAGCAAATTCAAGAAAGTGAGAGGCATTCCTAACATTAAGAAACCTGAGGTTGGTCTATGCAAGAATTGTCAGATTGGTAAAATGGGAAAGACTAGTTTTAAAAGTAAGAACTATCAGTCTGAAGATATATTAGAAATTGTGCATACTGATTTATGTGGACTCATTGGAATAGAAAGCTATACTGGAGAAAAGTTTTTCATTTTTTTTGTTGATGACTACTCAAGAATGATGACTGTCATGTATCTAAGGAATAAATCAGAAGCATTCGAGAAATTCAAATGGTATTTGGCAAGAGTAGAAAAAGAAACAGGAAAAAGACTAAAATGCTTAAGGTCAGATAGAGGTGGTGAATTCATCTCACATGAATTCAACAACTTCTGCATTGAAAAAGGTATTAAAAGACAGGTCTCAACACCAGGAACTCCTGAACAAAATGGAATAGCTAAAAGAAGAAATAGCTCCATCATGGATTGTGCAAGAACCCTGATGTTAGAAAAGAACGTTGCTATCAAATACTGGAAGGAAGCCATCAGCACTACAGTTCATACCTTAAACCGAGTACAGTTGAAGAAGGACTCATTCAAAACTCCTTATGAATTATGGTATGGCTACAAACCCAATGTAAGTTATCTGAAAGTATTTGGAAGCAAATGTTATATTTAGAAAGAATCTAGAAAAGGAAAATTTGATGGAAAAGGTGATGAAGGAATATTTCTAAGATATTCTTGCAAAAGCAAAGCATATAGATGTTTAAATCTATCCACTCACAAAGTCATAGAAAGTGCACATGTGAAAGTTGATGAGTTTGCTGACAAATCTGAAGAAGAAAGAAAAAAGGTACCTGAAGATTACAGAAGATTTGTTTACATTGAACCAGATACTATACCAAGCATACCGTTCACTCAAGAATCCTCAACTCCCGAGTCATTAGTAACCGAGAATCCTCAACTCCTGATACATTACCGAGCAAGTGTCTATCGAGTCTGAAGTGCCTGAGCCAATTCTTACTGAGCCAGAACAGCCAGAACATGAAATTGAAGCACAAGGAGATAGCAATGAAACTCATTCAAGAGGCAAAGAACCTGTATTAGCTAAATATGTTAGAAGACATCATGCACCAGATCAGATCATTGGAGACAAGTCTGAAGGAACCTTGACAAGAACAAAGCTGAAAAATACTTGTTTACTTGTTGATTTTGAACCTAGAAGCATTAAAGATGCATTGACAAATGATAGTTGGATTGAGGCAATGAACGAGGAAATAGAACAGATAGAGAAGAACAAGACATGGACTCCTGTACCCAGGCCTAAAAATAAGAATGTAATTGGAACCAAGTAGGTATTCAGAAAAAAGTTGACTGAAGATGGTAAGGTATCCAGAAACAAAGCCAGATTGGTATGCAAAGCATACTCTCAAGAAGAAGGCATAGATTATGGAGAAACCTTTGCTCCTGTTGCAAGATTGGAAGGAGTCAAAACCTTACTTGCATATGTTTCTCACAAAGGATTCAAAGTTTATCAGATGGATGTCAAGTCAACATTCCTCAATGGAATACTGGATGAAGAGGTTTACATTGAACAACCTCATGGTTTTGTTGATCCAGATAAAAAGAACATGGTCTGCAAATTACACAAGGCACTGTATGGTCTGAAACAAGCCCCTAGAGCATGGTATGAAAGATTGCATAACTATCTTATTCAGATTGGTTTTCAAAGAACTAATGATAATAGTAGCTTGTATATAAAGGAAGGACCAGATAATAAGATTGTCTTGGCAGAAATATTTGTAGATGATATTGTTTTCACAAGGCATGATGATCTTTGCAAAGAATTTTTAGAACGAATGAACAAGGAATTTGAAATGTCTATATTTGGTGAAATAAAATTCTTTGTTGGTCTTCAAATTCAACAAAATAAGAATGGCATCTACATCACTCAATCAAAATACATCATGGAGATATTGAAAAAGTTTTGTATGGAGGACTGTAAACCTGTTGGAACTCCTATGTGTACTGGATTGAAACTTACCAAAGATGATGAATCCAAAGAGGTAGATCAAACATTGTATAGATCTATGATTGGAAAGTTGCAATACGTAGTTCATACCAGGCCAGATATTGCCCTTGCAGTTGGTATTGTTGCAAGATTTTCAGCAAAGCCAAGAGAAACTCACCTGATGGCAATCAAAAGAATAATGAGATATTTGAAAGGAATTGAAGATTATGGCTTATGGTACAAATTTGGAGGTAATTTGGATTTGAAAGTGTTTACTGATGCTGATTGAGAAGGAAACCTTGATGATAGAAAAAGCACAAGTGGAGGAGCATTCTTTCTTGGAAAAGGATTGGTTTCTTGGACAAGCAAAAAGCTGAATTGTACATCCCAATCTACAACAGAGGCAGAGTATGTTACTGCAGCAGTAAACTATTCAAATATTGTTTGGTTTAAGCAGTTATTGCAAGGAATGAAGATGGAAATCAAAGAACTAGTTGTCATGTTCTGTGACAATACTAGTGCAATCAACATATCTAAGAATCCAGTGATGCATTCCAAGACCAAGCATATTGCAATAAAATATCATTTTGTCAAAGAATTGGTGCAAGACAAGGAGATCAGATTGGAATATGTCCATACAAAGAAACAAATTACTAACATATTCACAAAGCCTTTACCTAAGATGCATTTTTGTATCTCAGAGGTAAGTTAGGGGTCATTCCCCTATCTGAAGTCCACTAAAATTAAGTTCTAGTGATGCATCGACGCATACAAGATTGAAGATCTATCCGTTGATGCAGTTTTATCAGAAATCATTGCATATGAATCAGTACTAAAGGTACATTACAATTCACTTAACTTCTGTTGTCTTTGGCATGTGTTGTCAAAGAGGGAGAGATTTACTGTCATATCCTTCTAAAATTTGTGAGATTTGAAAAGTTTTCCATGAAGTCCCTTAACAGAGGGAGATTATTGAAGGAGGGAGAAGTCTGTTGGACTTGTTTTCAAAATTTCATTCTGTTATGACATGTTGTGTTGCCATCAATGCCAAAGAGGGAGATTGTTGGATAATTTTGTCCTTGATGTCACACAAATGTCATATTAGTCATTAGTCTCAAGTTCATCGAGCTCAGACAGTCTGCAATGCAATCTACAGTGCCAACCAAGCTCACTCGGTCATCGAAGGAAATGTGGAAGACAGTGTTAACCGAGCTAACTCGGTCAACAAAGGAAAGGTGAAAGACAATGTTCATCGAGCTCACTCAGTCAATGAAGGAAATGTGGAAGTCAGTGTTAACCAAGCTTCACTCGGTCTCCAAAGGGTAGTTTCCATCGAGCTCACTCGGTCATCAAAGGAATCATGGAGAAGTCAGTGTTAACTAAACTTCACTCGATCTCCAAAGCATAGTTTCCACCGAGCTCACTCAGTTATCTCAGGAAACTCAGTACTTACCAAGTTCTTCCGGTGATTGAAGGATTGTCATGAAGTTTGTTGTATTAACTGAGCTCAGTCGGTTAATATAGGAATTATTTTCTGAACAAAGTTTACCATGCAGGGTCGGCCAGTATAGGGATTTACAAATTAATTACTTCTAGCCGACTATTGTAATTGTTTGTTTAGTCAGTAATTCGAGCTGACTAAGATAATCTGAAAGGTATATATGGTCATTCAAGTTATGAATTAAAGTGTGTGTGAGATTGTGAAAAAGAAGTTATGAATGCAAATTATAGTATGAAACGAAAAGATGAATGTTGAGCAAAGTCTGATGAAGGATCAGATGTGTTGAAGGAGCTGTAAAGTTGCTTTTGATCAGTAAGGATCCAGTCAAGCATAATAGAGATTTGTAATCAGCAAAGATAAGTTGTACATTATATCAGGTCACTTCATTGTTGCTTTCTAACTATTGTAACAGTGAATTCAAAATCTCTTAACAGAGTTGGTTTAACAGCCATTCAATAAATCCTCTAATAAGGTGACAGTTCAATTGAATTGTTCTAAAGACCTCTAGCAAGGCCACTCTTAACAGGGTGATTAAATCCTTTAACAGGGTCACACCTAACAGTGTGTTTTTGTAACCTTTAACAGGGTTGGCTCCTAACAGGGCTCACTTCAGAAGAGTGAAAAATAGTATCTAGTTACATTGGTGGTTTTTCCCATATTGGGTTTCCACGTTAAAACTAGTGTCTCTTGTGTTATTAATTTTTGAATTTCTTTGTGCATGATAACATATCAATTCTTAATATTTATCATTTACTGCATTATCAAGTTTCAGCATTTTATATTAATCAGATCAAAGGTATATTCAGACGTCTTAGGGACTTTGGAAAGTTTTGTAGTAACTAATTCACCCCCTCCCCCTCTCAGTTACTCTATTCTCATTTCCAACACCCCTACGTGTCTTTGTTGTGCCTTTGGGTCTAGATGTCGATCTATGTGTTGGAATCCTTGAGTTAGGATACTTTTAGGATTCCTGGACGTAGAGAGTATTATGTCATGTGATTTTTTATCCTACTTAGGACTTGAGACTATCTCCTCAGCGTGGTGCAAGTGGGCAATTTAGGTTCTACGCGATCGGGTGGTAGTGCTTTTTCACTCTTACCATTTGAGATCCATCTATTGCTACCATGGCTGGAGCTTCTTGGTATGCTTGTTTATCATGTATAGATGATTTTTTTTACTATGCTTCATCCTAGTATGTTAGATTTCTTTATGCATATGTTGTAGCATGTTTTAGGTGTGATATCCCTATTACTATAGTACCGACGATCTTATCAGTGACTTGGGATGTTATGTGTGGGGGATGGCGAGGGCCCATGATGGTCTAATGATGCTATTAATGGTTGGGAGGAACCACACACTTAGATTAGTTGTGTTTTATGATAGATGGATAGTTGTATTTCATGTTGGATGTTTATATCTTTTATGATGGATGGATGTATCATGTATGGTATATGGTTTCATTTATTTTACTATACTTTGTATAATGGATTCTTGGAGGAGGATGTATCTTTATTTCTACTTATGTATATTCTTTTAAGCCTTTCATACCCTATGACATGTACAGTGGATGATTGAGCATTTTGAATTAATTTGCCAAGAGGCATTCGGAACAAATGTATATTAAATGGATATTGGACTTTCTTATTATTCTTTCATGTGGATGTGGTAGATGTTAGACTTACAATTAATTAAATTTAAATGTGAATCAATGTCTTGGGATCCTTAAGGAATGTAACCTGTCATGTATGTTTGTTGATGATTACATGTTATTGCTTCCACTACTATTGTGTTGATGTGTACATTATACTTTCTTACTTTAAAAAAAAAATGTTTAGCAAACTTAGTAAAACTTTAGGTTAATTCTTTTGGATCCCTTGGCAGGGCATTACAATAAGTGAGGAGGTAAGGGGGGTCCTTGGGTTATATAGACCTAAGAACCTTGCACACCACTTGGTGTTGTGCAACTGTGCTACTATGCTGCTGCACATCACCATGGGTTGTTGCCTTCTCTATGTGATTTGGCATGTGCAATTGCACACCTATTCTTAGTGTTTTAATGTTGATTATTTTGTATGAGTGCAGGTGGACAAATGAAGAATGCACACCTTAGGTGATGCAATGTTGTGATATGGGAGCTAGAGGAGGAAAAATGATAAGTGAGGAGGTAGGGGGGGGTCCCTAGGTTATATAGACCAAAGAACCCAGTGCACCACTTGGTGTTGCACAACTGTGCTACTACATTGTTGCACATCACCATGGGGTGGTTCCTTCTCTATGTGATTTGGAACACTAGCACACTTGGGAGGTGCACTGGTGCACCCCTTTTTGTAAAAAATGACTTTTGCCCCCAAAATTTTGATTTCAAAATTTGGGTTTTCTAGTTGGGACCTAGACTTGACCAAAGACACTAGGCAAAACCCTAGAAAAGATTTGAACCCTAGACTAGGGATCCAAAAAGCTAAAAAATAAAGTAGGGGGTCCCCATTTCTAGGCAAAATGGGGTGTGCATTGTGAAACCACAATAGGTTTCCCATTTGGTTTAGTAGATTTGAATAATTATCTATTTCCAACCCATTCTTATTAATGTAAGATTCTACTTCCAAAGGGATGCAATTCAAACTTTAGTCTTTTCCTTCTTTTTGAACTTCATCAAGGTTTGTATTTTCAAATGGATCTTTCCCATTTTGAGGCGTTTGCCAAAAAAATTAGGATTTCTTTATGAGCTCTGTTGTTCTTTTTTTGATTGTGATATGTTATGTTTGTATATTTTATCTTATGAGAAAAGGAATGCATCCCTAAATGGAAGAATTAAGGCCCTATTTCAAAAGGGGTTTAAATGATAGCATTCTCTTAATCATGCTTCTTGGATTTAGAGGAAGAAGAATCTATGAAATTTTGATTTGAATGTAACTTGTCTTTATTAGTAAATCTGAAAATTCCAAAATTTCTTCACCCTTCTTTGAAGTTCCAATCTCTGTATGTGTGACTATGTTTAGAATGTCTAGTAGCTCATTAGTATCATTGCTTAAGAGATTTGAACTTGGAACAGAGAAAGATAATTCTACACCTTCCTTGTGGATTATCTCTTTGAATTCTGTTGATTCAATATTCTTGTAATCTAACTATGCTATATTATGAGAGAGTGATAAATTGTTTGGCTTCTGCTCCTTATGAACTTCTTCCTAGAGTATAATATGATTAGTGATGTGATTTTGTATAAATAAGATGTCATTTATAAGCCTTTTGTAGAGGGTCAAATTTCTTTTTAAATCTTCTGCAAACAAGTTTTGTTTAATACATTGCTCACATTATTGCATTGTTTGCACATTTTCTTCAATACCACTAAAGTTATTTATACCCAATTTTGTACCTTAGATTATTTGTGACCTTATCATGTGATTGTTGGTTGTTTGAAACTCTTGAAAAGGTTTATCGCTCTCTAGAAATTATCCTTCAATTTCCTTTCTATTGTCAATATACTTATTTGGGAAATATAGGGATTTGTATCTTCCCCTATCAATCTCTCAAGATTTGATATATCTGAATGTTCTTGTCTGTTTTTAAATGTGTTTTATTGTTTCTAATATATATAATTGGGAATATCTCTTTTAACGGAAAATTAAAAGCTAAAATTTTGAAATTA
The DNA here is from genome assembly GCA_028749045.1 of Cupressus sempervirens. Taxonomy (NCBI): domain Eukaryota; kingdom Viridiplantae; phylum Streptophyta; class Pinopsida; order Cupressales; family Cupressaceae; genus Cupressus; species Cupressus sempervirens. The sequence goes on from CM053792.1 coordinate 741,583,965, forward strand.
TTGATTTGTTGAGAATTAGCTTTAATGATTTTCTTAATATGACATTGAAATATTATAACATTTAATTCATAAATAGATCTACTGATATTAATTTAATTTAATAGTTTCAAAACCAAGGTTGGAGCTAGATATTTGTGAGCTATGGATTCGCTAAAGTTAAGTTCATATTTAATAAATTTAAAACAATAGCTCTTAAATAAACAAAAATAAACTAAAAGAATGTATTCTCTAATATTTTTATTTTTATAGTGAAAGTAAAATAATCTATTAGCACCAGGAGTATATACTTACCTGTTCACGACAAAATTCTTCAAACCAAAAGATCATTCTTGAGATTTTTGAAATAAGACCATTCCAAAATGTGTATAGTCTTAATTATTTATATTCCAACCATCTCTCTTCACTAATTTTATTATTAATAAGAAGAATGGTTTTAGGGTTTCTGTCCTTCTTTCTATCATTTTTCTCAATTTTGTATTGTCTAGTCTAGCAAATTGGTTATGGAAGGAAGGCTCAAGCCCTAGAGATGAAGATGGCTTAGAACATAGGGCCACAAATCTATGATGAGGGGGAATATAGGCATTCCTATAATTATTTGGGAGATTAGGATTTGGTTTAAAATTATGATTCCACTATAATTTACCTATCATAATCCTATTAGTTTCAAAGATTTTTCTTGGTCAAGGATAGATAGGATTAGAAACCATTACAGAGTATGAAGAGCATATGTTTTTACAAAATATTGGTATCCATTAAGTCTAGGCTTGATTTACATGATTGGATGGCTTTGAATATTTGGTTTTAGATAAATCCACCTTTTTTTGTTATAGTTTATCATAAGAAAGAGGATTCAATCTTGATTTCTCTAGTGTTGAAACTCTAGGGTTTCCTGAACATTCATCCAATCATCCTCTTTAATCATTTGGAGAATATTAAAATTGTTTTCACTTTGCAAAATCTTGTGTTTCACATATTTTGTATTGAGAAATTATGATTTTGAAATATTCTAGAACAATTGCAGACCTTGCCTGTCGTGTTGACTTCACATTCAGTCCAGAGTTCACCATCACTTTTTCTATGGGAATACTATTATCTCTGGTTGTGAGAAGTGATTTTTTCTAATTGAAGGAATGCCTCCATGATTTTGGCTAAGGTGCATGCCTCATGCACTTTCATACCTCTTCCTAATGCCTATCCTTAATAGCAAAGCCTCTGTGAATGATAGATGGACCAATTTTTACAACATTATTCTGAATGGGGTTTACCCTAATTTTCTATGGAGGATTGAAAGATTAAAACAAGTTTACCTTTTTTAGGGCATCTTTTTTCTATTGAAAGTATTTCACATTCCTACTTTTGTTGGTGAGAAAATGAAAATTTGCTAAATCCATTGCCTTTTTTCAGTGATGAGTCATATTCTTCTTTTTTATATTTATTGGAAATTTTTAGAAGAACAATCCAAAATTTATCTTTCTTCTAATGTTGGTTTAAATTAATTAATTTTACCCCTCATAAAATTTCTTTTCACCAATCAAAAATTAGGAATTTTTGCTAGAAAATAAATTTAAAAATAAAAGATTTTTAAGCTTTAAAAACTTACTAATTTTGATTGTAAAAATTAATTGCCAGCACCACTAGGAACATTAGTTCCCCACCTAATGAAATCTTTAGTAGAAACCCTAGAAAAAAGACATTTTTTAGTATGAAAATTATAAACCAATAATTGATAATAATTTAATAGGATACAAACTTAAAACTTGGAATTATATTCCTTTAGACATCAATTTACACTAAACAAATAAATAATGTTAGGAACAAAAGCCAAATTAAACCATCCATTAGATCTTAAGATAAGAATGAATGAATTTATATCCTAGAGCATCTATATAGTTGAAATTTTATTAGGTATGTATCTTAAGACCATTTACAACTTTAAAAATTTGTAAATACCATTCAATAGGACCTATTATGCATTTGAGCCCACTTATGACCTAGTATGTATTATATGAGCCATTTTAGTACTTCTTATTCAACAACTATGATCACTTAGAACCCATTAATGTATCCTACACCTTACTATCCCTTTTGTGATCATAATATAGTCTACGGTCCTATCCAATTACCCATAAAATATATCCTAGGACAATAAATGACTTTTGAGCACTTATTAGTACCCTTTAATATGCATAAGGACCCATTAATACCCCTTAGCATCCTTTAAAATGCATTAGGACCACTTATTACCCATAATGTATCATAAGGGGTTGTAGAAGGTCCCAAGACTCATTGATGGGTCATATGCACCCTTAGGACCCTTTGTAAACACATTAAGACCCCCTGAGGACTCGCCTATTAGGATCAAGAAACATTGGGGGGGATTAATGCTGAAACACTCTTAAATTTTTTCTACCACAATACCAAATAATAACTAAAATCATAAATCATTAAAAAAAACCATACACAAAAAAGGAACTCATAAGACCATCATTTATTTTGGTAGAGAACCCAGCCAAGGGGAAAACCTAATGGGGATGATACCAACAAGATAATTCACTAGAATAAAAGTGTCTACATTAGGTGTCGATGAAATACATTTAATACATATATCTTTGTTAAGGGACTGGACCCTATTAAAGGTCTGTAACTGTATTAGGTGTTGATGAGAAAAAAAGGGAGCTCATTACACAAAGGATAAATGTCAAAGCCACCTTCAAGAGCTCACCATCCATTACATGAAATATTACATGAATGTTTGTCTTATACCTAATTAACTATACATAGCATCACAATGTACGTGTAAGAATTTTCCTTAGGGCAAAATTTACTCAAGAACTAAGAACTCAAACACAAGCACAACTGTAGACTAGAAAGGAGTATGATCAGAATATCAATATGAATTTGATTCAATATGCATGAAAGTACACTAGGAGTGCCTATATATAAAGGCCCCTGAGATGCATCTAGAATGCCTAGAAATCAGCATCATGATAAGTCATACAACCAAGCACATATCCACTAGATATGGTTGAACCTCCATTAAGTATGGAAGTAAGTGATATGATGAGAGGATAAGCCTACAATAGTGTAAGAAGTAAATCTATGTTGTAGACAACATGTGCTAAAAAGGGAGTGTGAATAGCTGTGTTGCCTACATGACAACTCAGTAAATGATGCAAACTCCAGTGTTGTAGACATCATGTGCTGAATTAGAGTTGCATACTTCTATGTTGTCAACATCACAACTCAAAAAGGTACACAAACTTCTAAGTGTCTCACAAAATAAATAATAAAATAATGCATTAACCTAAGTAAACTTAAGTAAGTGTAAATAGTAAATACATATTTACACCAACACCCCCTCTTAAGTGCAACTTAAGGGAATGCCCTTAAGCTTACGAAAACTGGGATGAAATGTAGGCTGCGTCCTAGCTATGAGGCCATGTTAGGTACCCATGTACATAATAAAATGCAATTTCTCATAAAGCGAAGAAAGAGGGAAAACCTCATGGGAAAAACCCTCCCCCAAAAAGAGAGATGAATAGGGATGCATGGATGGATGGAGTAATCAAGACACCCCCCCCCCCCCCCCCCCCCCCCCCCCCCCCCTCACAACATACATCTAGTATACACAATAGTGAAGAATGAGAGAGACAAGACCGCCAATGAAGAATGTTGACCAGTGATTGCTACTTTAAGGAAGAAGTTGGTCCATGAGTGTAGAATGATATTCCTCCCCTTTGGAAGAAACAAAGGAAAAGGTATAATCCTGAAGATGTATGGTGGCCCTAAAAATTGCTCAAGTGTCCTTGTGTTGATTTTGTTGTTCGCCCCTTCCAACAATGCTAAAAATAACGAATGCAAATCTAGAAAGGTGTTGGCATTGTATTTTATTTGTCATTAGTAAAAACACTTATTCAACTATGAATGATTATCGAGCTCATCACTCAGTCTACAGTGTATACCGAGCATTCAGTGGTTACCTTGTAGGTTCATCACTTAAGCAGTTCACATCGAACATTTCTGAAGCTACCAAGTGAATGTGTATTCCAGTAGTATCTACCGAGTCTACAGTGTTCACTGAGCTTCATAGTGTCTACCGAGTCATCAATTTTTATGATGGAAGCCAGTGTTTATTGAGTGATGAAAGTGTAGTGTTTACTGAGTGAAATCAAGGTAAATGAAGGATTCAGTTTCTACCGAGTGACACTATATCTACCGAGTCTCCAATGGTTACCGAGTTCCAAGCTACGTTGTGTGGTTAGTATGGAACGAGCTTCTAATTTCTACCGAGTGCATGACGATGCTGAGTAATGCAATGGATGCCAAGTATCAGAAGGTCACCAAGTCAGCTTGAAGAACTCAAGTTTTGTACTATTTGGCCGACTCAGTAATATTTTGTTCTCTTGTGTTTTGGCAAACCTTGCAATTATAATGATTGGAATGATATATATGTAGTGTATTATATCATTTACAATGTATGCATGAGAGTATCAAGATAGACACGTAATGTTTTGAGAAGTGTAAATGCGAATCAGTAGTAGAGTAGAATACTCAGCAAGGTCAACAAGGAATAGTAAAGATTCATTTGTCACAAGAGGTGATCTATACTTCAAGGATCTAATCAGCAATCAAGTTTGTAAGTAGATCCATTTTTTCATCCTAATAGGTGAATTAGTTTTGTAAATCCTTTAACAAGGTAGACTTAACAATCTTTGTATAAATATCCTAACAGAGTGCATACTTCAGTGTATGTTTATAAATCCTCTAACAAGGTGGACCTAACAGTCCTTTGTGCTCCTAACAGGGTAGATCACTAGAAGTGGTCAATGTAAGCCTTAATAGGCCAACTTTATACTGCAGTATTGAAGTTTTGTGGGTATCATCCCCACCTTAGTTTTACTTTCTATTTGGAAGGTTTTTGGGTTACCAAATCACTATGTAAATGTGTTATGGATGTTTGATCTCTCATATATGTAGTAGATTAGATAAATGAATGGTGAACAATATATATGATTAAAGTACTAAATTGTTTTAAAGTTTTGAGGTTACTGATTCACCCCTCCCCTCTCAGTAACTTGTCATATCTTTAATATTTCCAATAGAAAGGATGTATGTTGAACTTTTTCCCGTGAACCATCTATCTCCCCAACTGATAAAGAGACCTCTAACAACTATTGTTCATAAGGATCCACAATCACACCAACCTGTGAAGATTGATCATGTAGAAAATGGACATGAGGGTTAAAGTGAGTCCTCACAACAACTTTAGAAGGATCATCTTCATCAAAGAGAAGATGTAAATCATCAAGAATGTCTCCCAAGTCTGCAGTGTGGGACCCCACGAAAAAACCTACAATGTCTGCCATGTAGTCATCAACTGAAGTTGGAGCTAGAAGACAAGTTGTACCCTACTATGCTGGACCTTTCACTATGACAATATATGCATGTGGACTATACTAAAGTTGTGACCTCTTGTTGCAAATGTTAATAGAACCACAGGTATCTAAATTTGTTGAAGCACTATCATTGGTGTCACTACCAGTTTCCATAGTATATGAAGTGCAGAGAGGATTAGAGGATAAGATGGATGAACTTTTCCTCAAAGTGAACATTATTCTCCACAAAAATCTCATGAGTTTTTGGATCCATAAGTGTATATGCCTTTACATTGTCTTCATAACAGTTGAAAGTACAAGGCCTAGGTGTTGGTGCCTTGCATCCCTTGGAAGATAGGTTTGTCCATGCTGGAGAACTAAAAACTCTAAAGTGACTTACAACTAGTTTTCTACCACACCATGCCTCAAAAGGAGTCTTACTATCTAGGGCATTATGACGAGACCTGTTAAGTATGTGAGTAGCACTGCTAATGGCTTTGACTTCAAGTGTAGGATCAAGAGACTTGGCTTTAATCATGCAACTTGTCATGGTCCTAAGAGTTCTAATCCTCATAGCTGCAACATCTGTCTTGCGCAAACTAAATGCTAGTGGATTCTAAAGATCAATTCACTCAAGTTTGCAAAAGTCCTTAAGTCTTCTGTCCATATATCTCCTTTAGTTTTTAATTCATAGAACCTTGATGGCTTTCTTGGATTTGTGTTCAACATGAATCTTAAAGGCTTGAAGCTTATGAACCACTTTACTCTTGTGATGAAGAAAATAGACCCATGTGAATCATGAAAATTCATCAACAAATGTAAGGATATAGTGGCCTTGGTTGTCTGAAGTCAATGCAAAAGGTCCTGTTAATACCATGTGAACCAACTGGAGAACAACTAGTCCTCTAGAAGACTTCCCTTTATCATACTTCTCCTCAAGATGCATATCCACTTAACATGATGAACACTCAAGCTTAGAAAAGTTAATGTTAGGTAGACCTTTGACCATGTGTTTGATGCAAAGTTGCTAAAGATGGTAGAAGGTAAGATGACCAAAATGCTCATGCCATAATGTAGTTTGAGAATGTGAGTGAGTTGAGAAGGCTTGAGAAGGAGACTTGGGCACAAAGTGGGAGAATAAATAAAGCCTCTTGTGATGATTGAATTTCCCCACTACAACCAATGAATCATCTCTAAGATTGTGCACCATCACTGAATCTTAGAAGGAGCTCAACTTTGTGATCATCTCCAACATGAGTGATTTGGTAAAATAAGAGGAGATTGGAGCTAAGGTTTTGAACATAGAGAACATCTTTGAATTCCCCTTTTTCCATTTCCACATGTCCTTTCTCTTCAACTTCCATTTTAGTATCATCTCCCACAAATATGTGCAGTACCTATGATTGCTTTAATGAAGAAAAGTCTCCCTTTGAAGAACCCATATGATAAGAGGCACCTGAGTCAAGTATCCATTTTGAAGAAGAACTTGAGTTTTCCATAAGCTCTTTCCCTTTTCCCTTTGAAGTGGTTGGAGTTGAATCCTTGGAAGTACTTGGCACTTGAATTTTGTTCTTCTTGAGCAGGTTTTCCAACTCATCAATTCTTTTAGTCTTGCAATGATGCTCATCATGATTTAGATTTTTGCAATATGCGCAAAAAAGTTTTTTTCCTTCTTTTCATTACTTCCCTTCTTATTGGAAGAAGAATTTCCTTCCTATGAGGAGGATTATTGTGTCTCATATTGTGATTTTTGCTTCCACTGCTTCTTCTTGTTGCTAGAACTTTTCCACAATCTTTAAGTAGTGCCCTATACTCATTGACTTTGTTGATGTAATCTTGAATTGTGTCAAAGTTCTTTGGATCCAAGAGAAGTAGATCATCCTCAATCTAAAATCCCTTTTCCTCATCCACCTTACCATGCAATGCTTCAAGTTTGGATTCCTTGAAACTATAAATGTGGAAGAAGAGATCTCTGTGTACACAATTCTTGACAATTCCTAAAGCCTATTGGTCTTGTTGTTGCTAATTAATGAGTTCTTTAGCATTAGTGGATTTAGGTATTGTACCATCAACATAAAGATTGTAACCTTTTTCCATTAATTTGCTCCATGCAATATCTTTCAAAGTAGAATAATTACGTGAAGTTAGAAGTGGACATTTAGGTGAACCCATGATGTAGAAAATAAAAAGAGCACACAAAGAGACACAAGAACACATTACACACCCCCTCCTTTTCACTCAATCAAAAGACCCTCCCAAAAAGGATGCTTTTGGCACCTTATAAATAGTGTGTACAATAGGCCACTTGTCAAAATGTATAAAGTGGACTTCTAATTTTTCTTTTTACAACTACCTTTTGAGGCCAAAATCTAGAACTAAGCACTGTAGCTCAGATGTACAAGAATTCTGAAAAGTAATCAAAGCTTTATAATGTAGAAAAAGCCCCAATTCTAAAAGTGATATTTTTTTCCACACAATCCTAGAATCTGACTATAGATTTGGAAAGTAGATGAAAAATAACACACTTTCAGAAAAAATGGAACTTGTTTTCATGTCCATATAAGCTCGTACAGAGCATTTGAAGTTGAAAAATGCAAGATTGAAAAGTACAGTCACCAAAAGACATAATTTTTGAAAAATCCTTGAACCAAAACCAAAAAAGAACACCACCATAGAAAAGTTTAGGAAATTTCACCCAAAATAAAGAAAAATTGCACTGAATTAGAATATGAATGACTGAGTTATAGGCTCACAAATTCAGGCTGCCAAATTAAAATTGCATCTAAAGAGGGTTCTGGAAGGAAATTGCATGCTTAAATTTGACAATCAAACAACCATCATAGTAGTTATAAAATTCCTAGTTTTCACGGTCAGACAGTCATCAAATTTAACCTCCTATCTAGATGATGTCAGCAAAAACTTCACCCTGATGACATGGCACTAACGTAATGATAACATCGTATGAACTAGGATGATGTGTCTTGATGACATAGCATACGGATCCCCGTTAGCATATGGATATGATAGGTATTTGTTAATGTGTCAGTCCAATAGGTTGTTGATGTAGGCAACTGATTCTATTGATAGGTGGCACCATGGTGGTGGCAAAGTTTGCTGAGGTGGTGCTTGTCCATGGTGGTAGAGGAGCTGAAAATGCTTGAGGGTTTGTGTGAGCAGAACGCATGAATCTATAGTGGGTCCTCACTATAGGGATAGGTGGTAGCAATTTATTGGGGCTGCATGGCATCGAGCAGCATGGGTCATGCGGAGATTGCCGAAGAACTCTACAACAGGCTAGAATTAAAAAAGGTTGTCGTGGAAATGTAAGTGTTAAGATCCAGAAAGTTTTGATGCTAGTAGTGGACGAAGTAAGATTACCAGGGGCTTGGAAATTTTTATGTGCTGCTCGCTGGAGTTAATAGAAATTATCCCACATTTGTGAGGGGACTAAATGCAAAGCAGTTTATAAAAAAAATGCAACAGTGCCAATGTAAACAAGTGGACACCGAGTGGAGGTGGGTCGTTGGCTTGGTGTGGGCTTGCTCAATCAGAAATTTGTGCTACCTAGCTAGTAATGAATAGTGCCAAAAAATAGATTTAAATGATAAAAATTGGTATCATACCTATCGATCAGATTATGTGTCTGTACTATAATAAATGCTAGCTAAATACTTGTAGGGGTCAAGGTTTCACTACGTAGTTCCTACAAAAAAAATTCTCTATAGAGTTGACTAGCTATGAAAATATTTCTAAAAAGCTATCCAAAAATCATAGAGAAGAACAAAATACTAGATCTAAAAATTAAAATTGCAGATTTAAAAGATCATACCCAAACATGCAAATCGAGGCCTCTGGGTGCTGATTTGCAAAAAAAAATTTGCCTCATGATCAACTTTTTCTTAGGATAGGTAACTTTATAGCCAATTTGCACCGAATTGACATTTTGGATGCAATGACAAGGTCCATTCTGGCTCTAGACACTCCTAGTTTCTATGGTACTTCGGATCTAGACTGAGGTGCTAAAGGAAAAATGGTCTTGAATGGCTATGTGAAGAGAAAATACCTAAGCTCTGATACCATGTAAGAATTTTCCTTAGGGAAAAATTCAGCCAAGAACTAAGAACTCAAACACAAGCACAACTATAGACCAAAAAGGAGTATGATCAAAATATAGATATGAATTTGATTCAATATGCATGAAAGTACACTAGGAGTGCCTGCATATAAAGGCCTCTAAGATGCATCTAGAATGCCTAGAAATAAGCATCATGATAAGTCATACAACTAGGCAGATGTCCACCAAATATGGGTTAACCTCCTTTAAGCACAAAAGTAAGTGCTATGATTAGAGGATAAGCCTACAATGGTGTAACACGTAAATCTATGTTGTAGACAACATGTGCTAAAAAGGGAGTGCGAACAACTATCTACATGAAAACTCAATAAATGATGTAAATTCTAGTGTTGCAGTAACCATGTGTTGAATTAGAGTTGTGTACTTCTATGTTGTCAACATGACAACTCAAAAAGGTACACAAACTCCTAAGTCTCTCACAAAATAAATTATAAAATAATGTAAAATAATAAAATAATCCATTAACCTAAGTAAACTTAAGTAAGTGCAAATAGTAAATACGTATTTACACCAAAAGTATGATTAGTTCTAATGCAAGATTACATCTTCTCTTCCCTAATAATCTCAAATATGGAAAATAAATTATATCATTGCCTTATTGGACCTATACCACTTCACAACATCAAAATTTTTGTTGCATCACATATTAAAACAAGTTACCATAATAGTAGAACATATGCATCATAAATATCATATCCCTATAACTGTAAAGCCTTTTGATCATTCCTTTCTCATGGCTAACCAAAATTGTCCAACTGTACATGATGAAGTCCTCCTAGACATAGACATTTTTCTCTTATCTCATTCATCAAAACTTTTCATCATGACTAGTGTGTTAGATTGTGGTGACTGATCAGGAAAGTACTATACATACTATTCGCCATTCGTAGAATTTGTTTTTGGTACTATTCACCATTTGTAGATTCGCCACTAAAGTTATGGCTAATTATGGCTGACATGTTATAACCCTAAAGCATTTTAATACTTGTATAAAAGGGTTTAGGGTTGGGTATTTTTTTTTTTGATTTTATGTTGTGATGCAAAATTGGTTCTTGCGGCGGTATTGAGTTGTAAGGGATTACAAATTGTAATTAGGTTGTAATCACTGGATTGCAATAAGATTGGACTTGCTGTTTGGTGGACATAGCCTAGGGAATGGGTGAACCACATTAAATATTGATGCCTTATGTTCATTTTTGTGTGATCTATTATTTTCTGTTATTGGTTATATTTGCATGTAGTTTTTTATTTTTGTCTGTGGTTTATCCTAACAAGTGGTATCAGAGCGAGGTTGTCTTTCAGTTATCCTATGTAGGAAAGTTTCACAGTTGAGTGGGAGTCTCACGGTTGAGTGGGAGCGATGGCAGATGAGGGTAAGCTGAGGGTTGACAGGTTTAATTAGTAGAACTTCCAGTTATGGAAGATGCAAATGGAAGACTGTCTATATCAAAAGGATTTATGGAAGCCGTTGGAAGGAAAAGCCAAGAATCAGGGAACTATGGCAGAGGCTGAATGGGATCTTTTAGATAGAAAGGCACTTGGAAGCATTTGGTTATGCTTGGCACCATCGTTGGAATTTAATATTATAAAAGAAAAGACGATAGAAGATTTGATGAAAACCCTAGCGACACTGTATCAAAAGCCCTCTACTTCAAACAAGGTATTTCTCATGAAGCATTTATTTAATATGAAAATGGCAGAAGGTGGATCTATTGTAGATCATTTAAATGAGTTTAATACTATTACTAGTCAATTATCTTCTATGGGTATCAATTTTGATGAAGAAATTAGGGCTCTCTTGATTTTGTGTTCTTTGCCTGAAAGCTGGAATGGCTTGGTAATGGCAGTGAGTAATTATGTTCCTCGATCTAGTACTGTAAAATATGATGACGTGATTGGTGTTGTTTTGAGTGAGGAAACTCATAGGAAATCCTCAGGTGGATCTACATTAGGAAGAGAGGAAGTAACTCCAAAAATCATGGGAAATCAAGAAGAAAGTCAAAGGGGAGAAGGTCTCAATCGAGAGGACCAAACGATTGCTGGTACTATGGGAAACTAGGGCACAAAAAGAAAGATTGCTAGAATCGCAAGAAAAATGAAGGAGATAAATCAGATGGAGACAAGGAAGCAAATGTGGTAAGTAAAAAATTCAAAGAGGATGCTTTGCTTCTATCTTTAGAAAGTATAGATGATTCATGGGTTTTAGGTTATGGTGCTTCATTTCATGCTACACTTCATAGAGGTTATTTCATTGATTATGTCCAAGGGGATTTTGGGCTTGTTTATTTGGGGGATAATGAACCCTGTCAAATTGTTGGAAAGGGAAAAATTAAGATTAAGTTGTAGAATGGGAATCATTGGCTACTACATGAGGTAAGACATGTTCCAAGGCTTAGTAGGAACTTAATTTCAGTAGGGCAACTCAGTGATGAGGGTTGTGTAGTTACTTTTAATGATAAAAATTGGAAGGTTTCAAAAGGTTCCCTTGTAGTAGCAAAAGGTGTGAAAGTAGGCACCTTATATCTTTGTATAGGTCATATTGTTCCTTCTACTTTGATTATTTCATAGACAAATGAATGTTCAGGAACAATTGCTGTAGTTGAGCAGAAAGAACAAATAGTTGTTGTAGATTCTGATACAGCACTGTGGCACAATAGACTTGGGCACATGAGTGAGAAAGGTATGAAAGTACTTCATTCAAAGAAATTTTTACCAAGTCTGAAATGTGTTAATATGGATTTTTGTGAAAGTTGTGTGTATGGAAAACAAAAGAGAGTGAGTTTTGTAAAGACTTGGAAGGAAAACAAAAAGGAGAAATTAGAGCATGTGCATACAGATGTATGGGGACCAGCTTAGGTATCTTCACTTGGTGGCTCTCATTATTATGTTACATTTATTGATGACACAACTAGAAAAGTATGGGTTTATTTCCTTAGATAGAAATCTGATGTATTTCAAACTTTTAAGAAATGGAAATGCTTGGTTGAAAATGAGACTAGTAAGAAATTAAAATGTCTCAGATCTGATAATGGTGGTGAGTATTGCAGTCATGAATTTGAAAATTATTGCTCCACTAATGGTATTCATAGAAAGAAAACTATTCCAAGGACTCCACAGGAAAATGTGTTGGGCCCATTTGCCGTTGCACCAAAAGCCATGACTGTTAGTGAACATGGAACACCACATAATTAACCACCTGTGGGCAGGGGAGCGCGTCGCATCACCCAAAAATCTCCCCCTCGACGCGCATACCAGGTGCTTACGCGGGTCGGGATGGCACCAGGGAGATTTGAACCCATGACCAAGCCAAAACCAGGCTCTGATACCAATTGTTGGGCCCATTTGCCGTTGCACCAAAAGCCATGACTGTTAGTGAACATGGAACACCACATAATTAACCACCTGTGGGCAGGGGAGCGCGTCGCATCACCCAACAAAATGGAGTGGCTGAATGCATGAGCAGGACTATAATGGAGCGTGCAAGGAGCATGAGGTTGCATGCTGGGTTGCCCTTACACATGTGGGTGGAGGTTATTAATACTGTAGTATATTTGATTAATAGAGGTCCCTCTACTCCTTTGGGCTATGGTATTCCAGAGGAAGCATGGACTGGTAAGAAGGTGATTTATTCTTTTCTCAAGACCTTCAGTTGTGAAGCTTTTGCTCATATAAACTCTGAAAATAGAACCAAGCTAGAAGCTAAATCAAAGAAATGTGTCTTTGTTAGATATGGCATTAATGAATTTGGTTATAGGCTTTGGGATTTTGAAAATCATAAAATTGTTAGAAGTCAGGATATCATATTCAATAAGAAAGTGTTGTACAAAGATCTGTTGTAACAACATGAGAAGAAAGAAGATGATTATGTAGTGCTAGATGATACTCCAAAATTTGATGTTCCATCCATTCCTCATGATGTGCAACAACTGCAACAACAAATACCACACACACCGGTGAATGTTAGATGGTCAACGAGGCAAATTAGACCTCCACAAAGATTTTCTCCCTCTTTGTATTCTATTTTACTTACTGATGCTAGTGAACCTGAAAGTTATGATGAAGCTGTGCAGGTGGATAGTAAGATTTAGTGGGAGTCTGCAATGAAAGATGAAATGGACTCTTTTATGAAGAATAAGACATGGGATTTGTGCAAGTTGCCTATAGGTAAAAAGGCTTTACAGAATAAGTGGGTTTACAGGTTGAAAGAAGAGGAAGGAGGTAAGAAAAGATTTAAGGCTAGGTTAGTTGTAAAAGGATTTGCACAGAAAAAGGGAATTGATTTTGATGAGATATTTTCTCCTGTTGTTAAAATTACTTCTATCCTTACTGTTTTAAGTCTTGTGGTTATTGAAGATTTGTATTTAGAGCAGCTGGATGTTAAAACAGTCTTCCTTCATGGTGATTGGGTGAACCACGCTAAATCTTGATGCCTTGTGTTCATTTTTGTGTGATCTATTATTTTTTATTATTGGTTATATTTGCATGTAGTTTTTTATTTTTGTCTGTGGTTTATCCTAACATAGTGTCCATATGCGAGGGATACATTTTTGCTACTGATAACACTTGTATGGTCACATGACATGCACTTTCTAGTACCAGTATGTATTAGAAGGGGTTCTAATGGGTCCTACGACCATTTAAGACCCTTATAACCCCTTATAATTCATTAAAAACCATTAAGATCCATTATTGTATCCTAAGACCCTTTAGTGTACAAATTAGAACCTCTTAAGATTCTTATGTATTAGTAGGGATCCTTAGTGGTCACATGGCCCATTAATGAGTTATAGGACCATTAAGGACTCATTAATGGGTCCTACAACCTCTTATTATGCATTACGACCCCATAGGACCCATTACGTGTGATAAGGGGTCCTAAGTGAACATAAGACCTATTAATGAGTCATAGGACAATCCATTACTCCATATGACCTATTAATGTGTCCTAAGACAATTTACAATCTCTTAGAGCTCATTAATGAGTCGTTATAAGCTCTTAGTATGCATTACAACTCCTTACGACCAACTTTTCTATTATAAGTTGTCCTAAGGTGTCATATGAGTTGTTAATGAGTCATTAGACCATTTAGCACTTCTTATAGCTCATTAATGTGTCATAAGATCATTTACAATATCTTAAGACTCATTAGTGAGTGTTATGGCCCATCAGAACCCCTTAGTATCCCATAATATCCATTGGGAACCCTTAGGATCCAATACAACCTCTTGGAACACATTAACTATCATAATCTCACTAATAGGTCCTAAGGGGTTATTAACTACAATCCAAATGTACCAATATTAGGAGCCAAATGCATTAACCATTGCACACATAGTAATGAATCCTAATGTATCTTAAGGAGAATTAACTGTCACACCAACAATTCATTATGTATTCATAAGATCCCTTAGTATGCAAATTAGGAACCCTTAAAGACCAATTATATATCACAAGAGGTCCTTAATCATCCTACAAATCATTAATGGATCCTAAGTGGTCCTAACATATAACAAGGGGTTATAATGTGTCTTAAGTAGTCCTAGGGAACTCAGTACCTATTACGGCCTAGTAGGACCTATAAAGACCCATTAAAGCCTCTTATAACCCATTTTCATCCTTATGATGCATAATGGGTCCTAATATGAAATAGCTCTCCTTAAGGGACCCAATTGAGAACCAATTGGTCATAAGTAGTCCCAGGACACTTAGTACCTACTAGGGCACATTAGGAAGTAATGTGTAATAGGGGTCTTAAAAGGTCCTAGGACCCATTAGGACCCACTAAGACCCATTCAAACACATTAGGTCACATTAGGACCCATTAAAACTCATTAGCACCATGTTTATTCATAATGGGTCCCAACATACAATAAGTGTCCTAAGGGTTCTATTCATGTACTAATTTTTAGTGAGGGGTATTCTAACCCATTTAAGACCCATTATGGATAATTAATACACATTGGGACATATTATACATATCATATCAAATGAAGACCCATTAGGACACACTAGGACACATTCAAACACCCTAAGACCCCTTTGGAACATGTAGAACACATTATGTATTATACAACATTTTTATGATACATAAGTGGTCATAATGTATTGTAAGGGTTCATAGTGGGTCCTAACTCATCCTATGATCCATTAGGACTAATTAATACATATTAGGATACATTAGGATCCATTATAACAAACTAACACCCTTTCAAATACATTAGATCCCATTAGAATACCTTAGGACCTTGTAGAGCATATTAGCTATTGCACAACACACTTATGATAGATAAATGGTCCTAATATATCATTATAATTCATTAAGATCCATTAAAATGAATTAAAACCCATTCAAACACCTTAGGTCCCATTGGGACTTATTAAAACCCAGTAGAACTTTGATGATACATAATGGGTCCTAACATGCAATAAGTTTCATAAGGGTCCTATGACCCCTCAATACTCATTAGGACCAATTAATTTCTATTAGGTCACATTAGGATCACTATGACAAAATAAGAATCATCCATTGCTACATTTGATCCTATTGTCCAATGGAGGGGTCTCATTTTGTAAAACTAGTGTTTTTTTTAAAATTTCCCCCAACATCATCAAAAATATGACTAGCTATTTAGAGTTAATCTAGATTTTGATGGTAAAGAGAAATATCATTAAAAAAGAAAAACATTAAACCTTTTTCACTATCGACCATGTACGAAATAAATGATTGCAAGGTGAGGTTTAAGCATGAAATTCCTCTATGCTAGTCACGCAATGTTGTAAGCTCGCATGTCATTGACACTATCTACCTAGGTAAGGATGTGTATCGCTTCAAGATATTATGATTTGGAAATGAAATTTCTTGAAACTTGATTTATGTGATTTGAAAATTAAATTATTTGAAACTTGATTTATGTGATTCAAAAATAAAATTTCCTAGCCTAAAATCTAAATTTTCTTGATAATAAAATTACTCGAAACTACAAAGTATCTCTTCAAAAACACCATCAATGATTCCCTAATAACACTTAACCCTTGTCACATTTAAGAAGAATAATTTGTGGCACCAATATTTTTAAGATATTGACTATTTGTTAGCACTAAGTTGTAACACAAATGCAACCCCTTTCCTCGATTGTACAATGCATCCATTCTCATGGAATTCATATATTCATTTAGTATATTTGTTGACCTTGATTGTGGTTTTTTTAAGTTCTAGTCTTTGGGTTTTTTAATTTATAAAGCTAGGTGGGATTTGATAAGAAATAGCTAAGATTTTTCTAGGGTGGGTGAGAATATAAAGTCACGAATAACTAGGCTCTAAAAAAGGCAGTTCCTTATTGTACATGGATTTGATGTGTTATTCTGTCAACGAGCTCTTCACTCTCTCCTCTTACATACACATAGATCAATGATAATGAGAAAAAAATGGATTCACAATCGATGTTTTTTTGAGTTGAGGGAATGGAAGAAAACTAAAAGTCATTAAATTTTTATTAATTGGGTTATAAATTATACCTCCATCTAGTTTTTCCAATACAACATTCATTTAGGATTCAGGATTGAATATATATAATGTCTCTTGTTGTACCCTTGTGATCTATGTCTTTGCAATGATAAGGAAGAGAGAGAAATAGAATTGGAAGGGTCTCATAATAAGTACACCAAAATCATCCATTTCATATCTTCATCTCTACAAAATCTCTTTATAGTTTCTTTCTACTTACACAACCATTTCATTTCATATGATCTTATGAAAATAGTGTAAATCTAATCTCTCAATTGTTTCCCCTCATTTGATCATCTCATAACTGATAAATTATGATTATTGTAGAGTAGTTCCAAATATCAAGATCTGAGAAAAGTAATCTCTTCTAAAGAGGAAGATCAATACAGAGAAAAAATGAAGAGAGTGGCACCAAAAATCAAGCCCTTGACTTGTTTCAATTAAACCTTGAGTCCAGCGTATGTATTTAAGTGTAGTGATTGTTATATTTAAGTAAATGAAACTTTCTTATTTTAGTTTCTCTTAATAGGGATAAGATTCAAATTTAGATAACTATCTTATCATTGATATATACACTCTTTTTGAAAATGGATAATTTATGTACACTGTGATTGCCACTCATTGACACATTGTGCACCTTCTCTATCCTCTCATGGTGTTTCTTTGTAGTTTCCTTTGGATCATTAGGTGTATCAATGTTCCTCAAACCAATTGAAATTATAGCTTACAAATAAAATAGGGGAAAGTGAAGAAAACTTGCAACTTTGGTCCTCCTAGTTCGATGGTTGATAGCAACTCTTATGCTTTATTTTTTCAAAACAATAAAATGTTAGTCCCAAATAGTCCTAAGAGGGAGGGTGAATTAGTACTGAATATAAAACTGGTTATTCTTCTAAAAATTTCAAGTACATTAACTAACAAAAACTTAAGTGCTAACATGATTATGAATGTCATGAGATAGAAATAAATAAACTCAGAAAAATAATAATTCATAAATGGACACACAAATTTTGTATGTGGAAACCCTCGATGAGAGGATGAAAACCATGGTGGGGATAATATACCCACTAGCCTTTTACTAAAGATAAAAGGTTTCTCTATTAAGAGATACAACTTATACCTTCTGAGAAAATGTACTATTGGGAATTCTAGTAACCTATTAGAATTACAATTAGCCCACTAAGGCTACCTTGTTATAGGATTTAGTACTCTTTTTGTAATGCGCCTTCTTAAAGGATTGAAGATATGGTTTTTTCTAAAGTGTTCTTGGTTAAGAGCTTACAAGATGATTACAAATTTTAGAGAGAAATAAAATGTGATCTATATTACTTGATAGATCTCTAGTGAATACCTTATGAGATGTCATGATATCCTCTTGCCACTTGGGCGAACTCTATGATATCCTTCTATATTAGTATTATTTTCTCTTGTCTTCTTACCCTTGTTTTTGATGCACTCTTCTACTCCTAGTTAGCTATAAACTTGTGTCTTGATCTTATGCTTAATCTATGACACCTACAATTTGGGGTCTAGACTAGTAGTGTTGTTTGTCTACTCTAGGTCTCACCTCAATTCTTCTATCCTTTATGTGTTATGTAATTCTTATCAGAATACAAACCAACTTTATATTCTCTCCATACCTACTCTTCCCTATCATGGTGATGACTCCTCTTGCTAATTGTAATAGCTTTTTCCTTGTATTATTCTTGTGTGTGGATTGGTGAAGATGTCTATCAATACTTATGAGATTATATAGTTCTTTGACTGGTTGCCAATAAATAGGAACACACTTACACCAACTATACTTCATAATGCCAATCTGATTGGTCGGGTCAATAATCTCTCCCTTTGGCATTGATGGAAAAACATATACTTTTGTTGGGTTAGGTACTAGTAGAATCTTTATTAGTGAATGGACTTAACAATTTTTTTCTCCTTCCTGCATCTTCCTTTGTTTTACTCCCCTTATGTGGTCTATCTTTCACTTGATTTCTTCCCCTTTTTCTTTAACTTTGTCATTTTCTACTGAATGCTTCATTTCCCCTTTTTTGATATCTTTGTTGCACTCTTCATTTTTATCTCCCCCTACTGATCTCTTCATCTCTCTTTGCTAGATTCTTCATCTCCCCTAACTAAATGCTTCATTTTTCCTTTTGATCTCTTTGTTTGTCTCTTCAACCTTCATGTCCTCCTTTTTCTCATCAATGACAAATGGCATCTTGCCTCTACAGAGTCCAAGTATGTCTTCCATGTGTCTAAAATTTTGCAGAGTGCCAAAGTTAGACTAATGTTTTTCAATAGACACTATTTCATTCCTTCAATGGTGTCCCCAAGGCTTGAGGACAATAATACATTTTCCTCTTTGATGTGTCCTTGGATAATTCTTATAATGGGTATTATAAAACACTATAACTCAAATATTGTGGAGTTCCTTATATGTTGTTCTATAGTGACCCAATTGATCGAATGAAGCTTGTCTTGAATCTAACCAATTTACACACTAACTAAACTATTTGATACATCAAATGGTGTTTGAGTGACTTTTAGTCCCTCATGAGCTATTCTCAAAGTACCATTTAGATCAATTAGAAACTTTTGTTAATTTGTTATTTTGGAAGGATTGGAGAGCTATCCTTCAATAATGCAACTGCAAATTTTCTTGCTTCTACAAGTGATGCTCAATGAGTTGCTTGATATTTTCCTTTTACTTCTACTAAGCATATCGATTGTTTCAATGACATCTATATGCTTGAGTATGTTGTCTAGTTGATCAAAAATATTTGTATCAGCATCATATTGCACATCACCAAGTATTCTTATAACCAATGTCCTTGTGTTGATCAAGGTATGTGCTCATTCTTTTCTAGATGAGCATTATTTTCTTCTTTAAGTTTCTACAACATGTGGTTAGGATGAATAAGCTCTTCAGTACTCAAATCTTTCACTCTTTTAGCATACTTACTGAATTCACATCCTGTACTTCTTGAGCATGCCTATCATATGGTTTTCCTTCATCTTTAGAGCTTGAAGAGGATGATGAGGATAGTGTTTGTCTCCTCCTCATCCTTTTCTCCATGGATTATTCAGACTCTACTCTCTCTAGCTATAACTTCTTCTTTGTAGATGTGGGCCTCATAGAGCTTTTGGATTCCACTAGTTTTGATTGCTTGACTAGTTGGTCATCATTGCCTATGTACATCTTTCCTCTCTTATATCAGTTTCTCAATGGTGTTCCCTTCAAAACTTATTTTTCCTTTGTCTCCTTCCTCTATGACCTCTACAAATGATATTTCTTGCTTGAGTTTAGTGTCACTTTCTTTGATTCTCTCTTCATGTTGAGTTGTGCATGATTTCTCTATATCTTTATCAGTTGTATCTTACTTATCTTGTAGGTATCGACTTGTACTTGTGTTGTTGGAGTGACTTGAGGATTTACCAATCCTAGTGATATTTCATTTTTTGCAACTACTGCACTACATGTTGTTGCATATTTTTTTTTCCTTGAGGAGGTTAGAGGGTTGAATTTAAAAAGCTTCACATCTAGTTCTTCAACATATCCCTCAAACTCTACGAATCTTCTAGGTCCAACAAGTGTGATCCTTTTTACTTTACTTTTGTCCTTTGGATCTGCCCTAGTTAGAGTCTTTGTTTGTCTGACAACATTTAGAACATTCATGAGATCTATTTGATCTATAATTTAAATCCAATGTTCTTTTTTTTTTCGAATACTTCTCTTTCTTCTCCTATTTATATAAATTCAAAATTTTCTTTTGGTAGGAATTCAAAGATATATGATCCCACATATGTTTTTCTCTTTGTTGGGGTATATTCTAGCCTGATAATTCCTTAAGTACACCAATTTTTCACTTCTTTGTGATGACCTCTACCAACTCCTTTGGTCCATTGAAGGTGTTCTATTTCAAGTCCTCGTGTTGACTAATACTACACTTATAATATTCATGTGATCTTTCTCACTCATAAGTGCATATATGCTCCATATGTTGGAAACTATAATTGGAACAATTTTTATGTTGTCATTGATGTCAAACCTTATTGGTAAGACATTTGCTAATAGTTTTGAGTGCCATATTAGATGATTGATGAAAAGGATTTGAAAAGAGAGATAACTAGATGAACTAGTGAAATTGATGAGAAAAGAGGAGTAAGTATGATGGAATTACAATGGGAACATGATCAATTAGTCATTGACAAGATAATGTGTTTTCTAGTCATTACATGAAATGGCGAAGATAGTTGAGTTGATGTTTAAGAAGATAAGCCAAGAAATTGAGTAAAATATGAAGCATGATCTTGTGAATTGTGGTCAACCAATGAAGCAAAAAATTAAGGAACTTAAGAGATGGCCAAGCAAAGAGTATTAGTTGAGTGTCAGAAGCAATAGAGTGTAAGTGAATTCCAAGTGATAGTTATGAAAGAGAGAGCCAGTAAAAGCCGAGGGTTGGAGAAAAAAGTAAAGACCAAGTAATCTAGTGATAATTGAGAAGAAGAACACAATGATGAGCGAGTGACAACAAAATAACAGTTTGTGAAAGAATCAATTTTTGAGGCCGATATAGTTAAATTTTTGAGATGGTCAAAATGTGTGAAAGGTAGGAATTGATGAGATGGTGTATTTAATTCAAGAATTTATTTTATTATGTAATCAAAGGCAATGATTTTATGAGAGGTTTCTAGAAGTATCAAGAAAGGATAGAAATAAAAAAAATGCTAATCAAATTCATTTATTCTAATCAAATCCTGGTGATGTTTCAGTGGAAAAATATCAAAGAAACCTATGTAAGGAGGGATAAGAGATGGTTTAGGTTGGTTATTTGCTAGTTGATTAGTGATTTTATGGATAACCTATGTGGAACATAGAAGAAGAGAAAAAGTGAGAAGATTGGTGAATTGTGACTACTTGAAGGGTTACCAAGATGACTACAGAAGGAAAGCATGATGAAGTCAAATCAATAAACCAACATGAGCTAAATGGAGATATGAATTTTTTTTAAGTGAGTTTTACTTTACAAATCAAACCTTTAGTTAAATTCTAACCATTGTGGTAGTCAAAATCCTTTAATCAATGTTGGCCTAGCTATCATTTGTAAATACTTTAATCAAGATGACATTCTAGTGAAATGATCCAAAATCCTCTAATTAGGCCAGAACTAACATGGTGATTAAATACTTTAACAAGGTCACAACTAACAATGTGTTTGTAACCTTTAACAAAGTTAACTCTTACCCGAGCTCACTTCAAAAGAGTGAAATCTTAGTAGCATGTTACTAGTGGTTTTTTTCCCAAATTGGGTTCCCACGTTAAATCTTGGTGTCATTTACTTGTGTAAATGTTATTTTAGCCATGCTATTTTATAGTTATTTATTTTACTACTAGTCAACACATATATTGGACAAAGAGTTTAAAAAGTTAAAATGTTGATGAGTTTCAATATAGAATGAGTTTTTAAAGAAAATTGTTTGAGTTGTTTGAAGTTAGTAAAAATTGAATTGGTACATCTGGACCTAAGGATAATTGATTCCCCCCTACCCCCTCACTTATTCTAATCATTCTAATACCTTATTGTTTTATAATTTCCATTATGAATTATGTCACTTAGTATGTCATTGATTGAGAGTTGAGGAGTATGGTCGCTTCCTCTTCTTGTAGGTTTCATTTTCCTTGATGATGATTCACTTCTAGATGGATTTTGTCTTGTTTGTGTAGGTGCTAGTTTTTCCTTGACTACTCCTTCCAATTTCTTCTTCTTACTCTTGTGATCCTCACTTGTCCCTATTTCTAGTGAGCTTGACTCTCCTCCTAAGTTGATTTTCACTTAATTATTTTCCCACTTGTTGGAGCTTATAGCCTTGCTTTTGATTGTCTTCTTCCTCTTGCCTACCTTCTTAGCTTCTTTCCTATTTTCTTCGTTGTCCTTTTCCATTCTTTCTACTATGCTCCTTCTCATTGTGGTAGTACCATGTACTACTAGCTTGTTGTCAATATTTATTGACAATATTATTTCTATGGTGTTCCTTGCCTCTTTCTTTGTCAACTCATATTGGAATTTTGTGAGCCACTAAGTTCTTTCCTTTAGAATTTGTATTACGCAAGTATCAATCCATGCTAGGAAACATACATTATTTCTATATTCTTTTATGAGGACAAAGCATATCCTTTCCCCTTTCCTCACTGTATCCCAAAATGTATCAAAATTTCTATTAATTTTTTTTATCCTATTATCTCTCAACATCATTTATGATTTACCAAAAAAATTACAAATTGGCTTATCCTTGAACCAATTGAATATATTATGTCCAAGAAATTGATGTGTAGAGCATAAAAATATACATACAAGTAGAGCTCCAAATTTTAATGGGTGTACCTTGGGGCTTTCTTTAATCTTTTTCAGGTTCAACATCAACTTCCTATACAAGCACCCACCTAAGAAAAGTGGGGCACGCTCATAAATTATTTGAAATGATGTTTGTACCACTCCATAGGGTACACTATTTGTCTTTCTTGATAAGTAAAGTCTACATGCACTTTCCATTGTATAAATTTTCATTTTTGGGTAAGCAATTTCATGAATGGCTAGTGCTCATCCTTCCTTATTTTCTCTAATTAACCTTGCTAGTACATTAAGCATGACCTTTCCTATATTTATCCATGCTCTCATGCCATTGGTCTTGTTACCCTAAGGAAAAATTACTTTGTAATTTCATAGGGCATGTCTAGCCATATGCATTTCCATGTACTCTTCTTAGTACTAGTCTCGATTAGTCCTCATGAATGATGTGATGCAATGTTGTATTCATTAGGTGTTACCATTCTTTCTTCAATATAGCATCTTCCATAATGTAGTGAATATCTTGTATGTATTATCTTCTCCTAATTCCACAATGTTTCCTTCAAGTATGTACCAATTTTTTTGATAAGTAGAACATTTGCAAGAAGTGGGTATAGTGTCACTACTTGACTTCTTGCATCTTCTATCAGTGAGGTAACCACATAGTCTAATTTTGCAAGTTCTTCATTGTTGACTAGATCAGTCTTATGAAATTTTTAATTCATAATGTTCTTTCTACCTTTTTGAACCTATTAGCTCCATTTAATATGATCTTGTGCACTCTCATCTTTAAAAACTTCGTCAAAGACACATAATTACTCGGCTAGGTTTTTAAATAATTTTTTCTTAGCTCAAGACTTAGAGTTTGCAAAGTGATTAACGAAACCTTTTTAACCTATTCATATCCTTTGAAGAGTTATCGTTAGGTTAATGTTAATGAGAAATGGTGAACACAATGTTTACCTACCTATCCTTTTTCAATTAATGTGAATGAACTGGGTAGAAATGATAGAAATCTTAACATTCTTTTGCCTCAATATGGGCTCCTTATGCTTCCTTTGTGCTTCCTTTTATGATTTTGATTAGGGGATAGGTTTGTTGTATGTTCTCTGGCATATAACCCCTTCTAAGCTTGGATTAGCTTTGTTTTCCACTAAATATCAATAACAACAGGTGAGCTTCCCTTCTATTCAATCTTGACCTCTTTGGCTTTGTCTTCTTTCCTTGCCCATATCTTTTTGAAGTATTTTATGACTTCCTCCTTCTCCACTATCTTGGTCTTTCATGTCTTGTCTAGATTGTGCATTTGAGAAAATTTTCTTGATTTATAATCTTTAGCAAGATGCCCTATCTTTCTATAGTAGTAACACATTATGCATATTCCTCTCCATAGTCTTGAGTTGTTCATTTGACTGCTTCCTTGTAGGAAGAGATGAACCATATTTTCTTTTCTCTCACAATTTGAACATACAAGTGTGTTGAATTTTTTCTTCTAAATGGAATTGGAAGTTCTCTGAGACTATTGATTTGTCCATTGTCTTGAACTACATATTATGACATTGTGTCTGTATTTGTTACAATAGTAATAAAACCCATCAAACCTTTTTCTCATGAGTATGAGATCTTTAGTCCTAAGAAGAGGAACCATACTACTAACATGTATTTAAGTACCCATTTTGGTCTCACAATGCATGCCCTATTTTGAGTCACAAAATGGGGACCCCCTAAATTTGAAATCCTCTTAGAGCACCTAGTCAAGTGTCTTGGTCAATTAGGACCCTCCTCTAGGTCTAAGTTAGTCCTCGATCAATGATTAGGTAGTATTGAGTAGTACTGAGGGGTCAAAATTCAATTTTTGAGTTTCTAAGTGTAGAAAGTGTGTACATGTGTGCTAAGTGTGAAAGGTATGCACTCACCTCCTACTGAGGTTTCACACATGCACACTTGTACATGTGCAAACCCTCAGAAGTACGCACCCTCAAAGGTGCACACTAGGCTACCCTAGCCTATAAATACCCCCTCCCCTCTCCTATTTCTCACTTGTGATCTCTTCATCTTCTCTTAGCTGCACCTTTAGACATCTTCCAACTCTGAATCTCCAAAGGTTCACACCTTGCACCACCTACCTTAAAGGTAAAACCAACTACTAGATATGTGTACATGCACACCTCCAATATGTGCACATGGTCTAAAAATAAGCAAACCAAGTTCCCCCCAAATAAACTTTCCCATACAAAGGATCAAGTACATAGTTGCACACACACTAACCTTGCACAGCTACACTAAGTGTGTAATTGCGCACTTTTATATCAATGTATTGATGCTTAAAGTTAGGGTGCACATGTATACTTTTTCTAGATTTGCAAGCTGTGCATGTGTGCATTTTAGGAACATGGGGGGATTTAATCTTTTCTCTCCTATTTTTGGTTAGTTTCTCATTAGTCTGGGTCTCACTTTAGGGTCAGTGTAGGTTTTTGACATCAATGGTACTAATATTTCTCCCTTCTATATAGATATAATGACATCATCCTCATCCTCAATGGCCACAAAGATGGCACCAAAGGCAGTTGGTTTCAAGTATCAAGGAGCACCAAAGAAATACCAATTCAAAGACAAACATTCTAAGTTTAGAGATACTGAATTAGGACACATTGACTAGAACATCTTTCTAACCCTATGCAACAAACCTAAAGAGAGGTTAGGCATGGTGTCATCACTAATCCAAAGTGGTGAGGTGAATATTTCCTCTCACCCAACAATATTTTAATCATTCAAATTGATCATGACTTTGGTTCATCACTACATACTAGAGGAGAAGGTGATAAAAAGTATGACAGGAGAGATAGTTTTGGATCCAAGGCCTCAAAAAATTGAAAAGGTCTTCCATCTTCCATGGGTATATTAGTACCTTCAGATCACTTATGAGGGCATAGAAAGATGGTACATGGAGATTGAAATAGATGCCAAAGAGTTGGTACAAGGAAAGTACCCAATTAACATAATACCCTTGGGAAGAAAAGTTGGAAAGGTTCACATGACCAGAGGTTACATGATTGATGACATTAGCTACTCAATAGTTTTTCTAAGAAGAGCCATGGGTCTTCCTACAATAAGTCATCTGGAGGCATGGATTGTACATTTCATTGAAACTATCAGAATAGGAAAGATTCATATTGATTAGGCTAAAATACTAAGTGATAATGAAGGATGACCGCCACTTCTACATGAGCTCCTATGTGGTATATCTTTTGGCAAAAAGAACCATATATTTCCAAGAGTTATACAGAAAGGAAAACATGCAAGATGTGAATTCTTGGCCTTATGTAGTTCACCCGCAACTGTTAAAGAAGAAAATCCCTCTACAGTGTGTGGAAAAGAGAGTGGTCAACTATGGTTTCATCTTCTCCATCATTAGGTTCATTGAATGAGATTATGTAAAGAGGATGTTGATGGAAGCTATAATAAGTATAACATAGGTTAGTTTATATTACATCTAGTTCAAGATATTCACCTATATTCAGGTAGCTAGGACCCTCTTGTGCCCAAAGAACCTTACACAATACCCCTCTAATAGGATAATATTATTGGAGATATAAAGGCAACTAGTCTATGCATATGATAGGAAGAGGAAGAAACATAAGAAGGCTTAGGTGTGGCCAATCACCATTAGGGCCTTCAAGGTAAAGTAGAAGTAGGATATTGCTACATTTGATTTAGAAGGGGATCAATATCCTCTTGAGGATTATCAAACACCTCACCTATATTTTGATAGCATCAAGATGGCACAACATTTGGTGTGGAATAGGTTTGTGCCAAAAGAAGCACTTGAGGATAGGATAAGGGTATTCTCGAGATACTAGATCCCTTATACAATGAGGATAATATCTATAAGAGACACATAATGAGTGCAGAAATTGGGCATGAGGAAAATGATGATATCAATAATTGGGCTAGACATGTGGTGGATTGAACAAGAGAATGGATCAAGAATCCTTTTCGTATGGATCCAATTCCACAAGCTCCAACTCTTTAGGCCACAACGAGACCTAAAGAAGGAAAGATGACACCACCATCATGGCTCAAGAAGGAAGTCTTGTTCAAACACAAGAGACTTGATTAGAGTTGACAAAAGAGGAGGAAATGATGGAATTAGTAAAGGAAATCAAGAAGCCTGATCCACCTAAGGGTGATGCAAAAATATTGCCCTTCATAATGAAGAATCAAGATCAAGATCTTCTGGCACATATTGTCATTCTACCCCCTCATCCAAATATAGAAGAATTGATTCCAGAGAACTACCAAATAAAGGAGGTGGTATTAAGGAAGCCCACGGTAGATACAAAAAAGCTTCTGATTACTACAGGTCTTAAACAAGTGTTCACGCATCTTGACAAAGATGAATAAGATATTTTAATTTGAAGAAATAGAATGAGCTATTAAGAGGATATTTTCATGAGGTAGTAAGGCCTATAGACCCAAATAATCTCAAGATTTCTCTTGGAGATGCATTAGAAAAGAAAGGAGATGGGGAAACCTATGGATTTTTTTTTTGGATGCTTGCCAGAGATGGCATCACAGTTTTGAGGAAAGAGGACTGCAAATAATACAAGGTAATTTGAACCTTCAACACAACGTCCAAACTAATGCTGACAAATTGGTTACCATTATAAACCAAGATTTTTGGCTAATGGATGAAGTGCGTACTTTGGAAAA
The DNA here is from genome assembly GCA_028749045.1 of Cupressus sempervirens. Lineage (NCBI taxonomy): Eukaryota > Viridiplantae > Streptophyta > Pinopsida > Cupressales > Cupressaceae > Cupressus > Cupressus sempervirens. The sequence goes on from CM053792.1 coordinate 741,612,040, forward strand.
TAATTTGCGTGTGCTAAAATCTATAAAAGGGAAAAGGTACCGGATGCTAATGGATGTTTATTTGGCAGCAAAGTTAGATAAACTAGATGGTTGGATAGAGAAGATATCTTCTAGGAATAAAGTCATGGAAGGAATACATGAAGATATTCAACAAATAAAGAATAAAGCTCAAAGGCAATTTTTGGAAGCAGACAAATACTACAATGCCACTAGCCATGAGATTTTTGAAGATGAATCAAGAACTAAACTCTCCTTGGTGCATATAATAGTTCAACAATTCAGGTCTTCATTCAAAATGGCTTCATTAGAAGATGATGTTAGAAAAGCATTCAAAATAGAAGAAGCATTGTTGGAACTAGATTTTAAGTTGGAGGATTTTCTCGATACAAGGATGAAGTAAGCAACTATCAACAAATAGTTTGAAATAAGTATGAAACATTAGATTTATGAGAGGCTAAGGAAGTAGCAGAGATAATTGAGAAATTCAAAAGCAATCATCTAGATGATCAAGTTTTGACACTTAGAAGAATTTTTGGATTTTAGGTCCTGTCACCAAAGTGTGCTTCACCAAGATGTGTTTTTCCGAGGTGCACTTTTGGAAGGTGCACTTTTCAAAGATGCACCAACAATTTTGAAGAAGAAGTAGTGCATCTACATTTAACTATTTCTTTCTATTTTACAACATTCCATGTATCGAAAACACATTTTGATGGTAGTTCAACTCCTAGAGACACCTAGAGAAGGCTAAGCTTAGATTTTCAGAGCTCTTAGTGAATCCTAGATCATCTTATCACTTTGATCTTCCTATCTTCTTCATCATCTCATCGATTTAATCTTCTTTTCTTCTTCTTTTATGGAGGAGTTCACTGAAGTGTGAATATCAAAGTTGAAGATAATGTTCACATGGAAGATGGCGATCATGCATCAAAAAACACATTTAAAGATGATGGTACAAATGCATTGATAAATGACATATTTGGTATTGACATAAGTGATGATGATGATGACCTTGATGTTCAAGATATACCCCTACTTGAGAAGGCAACCACGACCCTTTATGAAGGGTCCCAAATAACTCTTCTCTCTATTGTATTGTTGTTAAATGTCTCACATGTTAAGGTATATCATATATGTCATTCCAATTAATAAAGAGTGATCTATATGTTGTTAATATTATCTATATGAACACTTATATTTTTTGTTGTAGATTGATAGGTGAGCTTTTGTTGCCAGCATCAAATAGTTACATCAAAATTTGAACTAATCAATAATTTTCAAAATCAATTCAAGTCACTGTCAAAGATACCAATGACATTTCAAAAAGATTAGAATAGATTCAAATCCTTATGAAATCCTTCAAAACCAATTCATCAAATTTGATGAAAATATAGTAATTTCCCCTCTTTCAGGGAAAATACCCTTAATTTATCCCTACAACTAACTCTTGATAAATAAATATGTTTTATTTACCCACTTTTCCTAGATTTCATAATTAATTAATCTTGTATTAAGTAATTGACTAAGATTTTGATTAATGGGATATTATTCATTTTATAATTCCCTATATCTAATTTATGGGAACAAATCATTTTTTAAATTAAAATTTTCTCTATTTTTTCATGTGCAAATCAATTCCTATTGATTAGTCTCCATCTCTTAAACCCTTCACTTTCCATTTTCCCATTAATTTAGCTATTGTCTTTCCCTTTTGAATGCCCTTAATTTATAGATTCCAACATTGAACTTTTTCCATTGTCATAATGTGTCATAACCATAGTTATTAGAAATGAGATGACAACGACAACGTAACATGACAAAAAATACATTTTTTAGAATATATATAATTATTTTATATCAAGCGTGACATATTATAATTCCAATAAATTAACTAAATATTGAAATTAAAATAATTTAATATCTAATTAAACTTAAAAATCTATAAATTATTATCAAATTAATTACTTCTTAAAATGTTAAGTACCACTTCAAATATTCATCAAATTCTTTAAATCAAAGTATAATTAACTAATCATAAACTACGATATTTGAAGAAAATGTAAAATATATGTTACTTCTATGATATTTACTAATAAAAATAATAAATTTGTGTGTAGTGATTTAAGAATTTGTTTTATTTATGTTTGTACAATATTTAGACATTCAAAAAACATTTTATTATTTGCTTCAATTTGATTCAAACAATAAATAGAGTAAAATGTTGCGTGATGGGGAAACTTGTTCCAGTCATCAAAATAGGAAATGAGGATCTCTCATCATATTTTTGGTAACTGTATTCATAATATTAAACATTTCCAATTTGTACTCTTCAACTATGACTAACTCATATTTGTACATAAAATTACTTTATTGGAGATTTGGATGCAAATCTACATAAATAAATATCAATATGTCATCATTTACTAACCACTTTCCATTTGTTGTCATGATAGTGAGTGCAATTTCTTATTGGAAGAGATACATATTAGATAGAGAAAAAAGAAAAAATATTGGAGTTACTTTGATGAGGTGTTTTGGTTTAAATGCTTATGTTTATGCACTCTGCTTTAGTGGTAGATTAGGGATTTGAATTTGCATATAGTATAAAGAGGTTTTGTAGTTACACTTTTTCGTGCTCATGTTTATGATTTGTAATTTTCCTCATCTTACACTTGTATAAAAAAGAGTGGAATGATGAGAATTTAGCTTTTTCATTTTCACAAAATTCTCTATCGTGAGCGAGCATGCAAGCCACTCTTTCGATTTAGATGTTATGTTTTTCTTTAAAGAGAATCCGTTTCTATGAATATAGAGAAAGCAACAATTTAAAAGAACATTAGAAGCATATATCTTTCAAATGCATAGTTGATGGAGTAGCTCTTTATGTAAGAAAAATATAATTTGGATCATGATTGTCAAACTAAAAAATATCATGCAGTTAAAAATTTTCTTTTTACAAAAAAACATCCATTCACATTTCAACATAAAGAGTATGCTACTTGTACTTTTTTTAAATTACTGAGACAAATTTTAAATAATTGTAGCTAGGAATTCATTTTTCTTATATACCATCTTAGACATAAGTAACACATTAAACACATCCTACTTAACATAACTTAGAATAAGCTAAACACATCAAAAATCTATCGAATAGATGGTCGAGATGATTCAATAGCTCCTACACTAGAATAATTGATACTATTGTGGGACTATTCTTTTCAATGGATAATAGTGAGGTTAGTAGATAAATTAGTGAGTTAGTTAGCTTAGTGGTTGAACATGAATATAGCAATGGTTTTTGTACATCTAAGCTCTTGAATATTTTATAGACCTATTTCATAATAACATGTTCTATTGCATGTTATACTTCTTATTGTAGTGTCTAATTATAATGTTATTCTTATGTATCATGGTCTTCTACAATTTGATATAGTTCTTGACATATAATTTTATTTGAGACAAACTATTTTATATTAAGTAGTCATCTATTTTTTCATGCATAAAGTGGTTTTGGTTTGTTTTGCAAATTTTCTATGTTCAAGTATTTAGATTTGGGATATTATACTGAAATATCATTTCATAACTAATAATTTAAGTTCCATATGTAATTGGATTTAATATGATTAGTGTACTTGCAACATTATGTTGCTTAGTTTGTGACAGTTATAGACCAATGTTTTGATAGCTCAATTTTATTTTTTTATGGCACACTGAATCATGCCTCATAATATAAGAGAAGAAAAAAATAGGAAGACAGTTGCTAGATTTTGGTCTAACATCAAACGAAGAGGTGATGGAAAAATGTATTATCCTTGCAAAAATTGCAAGGGCCTAAAGATTAGCAGAGTTAACATCAAAACAACTAGAACACATTGAAATGACCATGGTCACATTGAAGGGGATGTGATTATTGTCTATTGGTAAGTTGTTCCTTATATTGTTTTAACAATTTAGTAGAGATAATTAAATTTAAAAATATATCTATTTATTGGAAAATATACTTTGAGAATCTTATAAGACAATAGAAAAAGATTGAAATAAAATTAAAGTTTTGTAGTAGTAGTAGTAGCAGTAGTAGTAAGGAAGAAAGATTGAGCTATATTCACTAATAAGTGGACAATTTAGTAATTTTGAAGTCTAAAATCTCTTGGAATGGTCTAAATGAACACATTAGAAAATACACACAGTGAGATCTTCCAAACTCAATAAAGCTTAAATTATAGCTAAAATTTAATAAGAGTTCTTGATCAAATAAATAGCAATTGGTCAAAAAGAAATTGGATTATCTAAAACACAACAAGAATTTTATATGATCGATTGCTTTTTGGACTAACATTTCTTGTGTGCTATAAATTTTCATCATTCTTGTAGATATTTATAATAGGTCTCTCACCTAATTATCAGTAAACATTCATTGCATAAAGAAAAGAGAGATGCAAAATCAAGCTCATAACTTAATTTGTGTAAAAGGAATCATATTATCACTCAAACAAAATCTAAAGGAGGAAACACCTCCCTAAAACCCTAGTTATGATAGATGCTTCTATATCTAATATTAATATTTTCAAGATGGTTGCTTTGCTACCCAATAATATTTTAAGAACTGGGGTATGACCTTTTTATATATGTAGTCTTGTATAGGACTTTGTCCCACGAAAGATTGAAGGTTTTCCTCTTTGTTCTTTCCTACTAGTGCCCATTTGAATGGAGACTTTGCAAACCTTTTTATTTTTTTAGTTTAATATAATCAATAGGGTTTCAACCTTTTACCAATTTGAAAAAAAAAATTGTCCAATAAATATCAAAATATATGAATACCACATCTTGTACAGCCTTCTACAATATTTGAGTGATTGTCTAAAAGCTTTTTGTCCAAAAATCTTCCTTTCATACAATGACCCCATACTTATCCAGAGTTGAAAGAAAATTTGTGCATAAATAGTATGTGTACTCCTTGTAACCATAAAAGGTACAAAAATACTATCTATTATGTCCTCAGAACACTGTATCCCTTGATGTACTTAAGCAACACAGTTTGTCATTCTCAATTGCCTTTGTCTCCCAATTTGATTAGGGCAGCCCAAGTTTCACTAGAGAGTGCCATCCAACTCTTACAATCAAAATTGGTGTAGACATCAAGGATGTCAGAAAAGTACTAATGTTGCAAGCTTGTCGCAGGTGTAGACATCATCATTTTTTGAGCCAAAATTTGATGGTCTTCAAACCATCTTTTCTATGATTTTTTTTGTCTTAAAAAGCTGTCTTTGGTTTTTCAGCCGTATCTTTGTCATACAGATATATTTTTTGATGAATCTTATATTGTCAAAAAGCTCTTTCCAAGCCCATCATGATGCTATAGTTTATTTAGACTTTTGATGCAGTTTGGTTTCCTGTTTGGATAGTCAAATCTAGTTGTTTAGTTTTTCACTCCAGAGGGCATATCTTGAGCATCCCATCTCCATTTTTTGAAAACATTATATTTTCGAAAAGCTGGTTCAGTTATCTTTCCAAAAATGCTATTTTGTGTTCCAAATTTTGCTCCAAGATCTTTTTATTATGCTTTTTTATTTATTGCACTATGGTAGATATCTTGGGTGTTTTAAGTCCGGGGATCATTTTCATGTCATGGGATCTCTTCTTTTTGGTTGTACTATATATTGTAACAACTCTTTTCCCTTTCTAATAATTGTTGATATCATTTTTAAGAATATTTGTGCAAACACACTAAGATAAAGTGTCATCTTACATCTATATTTTTCTTTCAATTGTTTTGCCTTATTTTACCTTCTAATTCAAGCAATGTCATCTGAGGAAACTCATGAAGATTATTGTATTCTTGGGATTCACCATATCTTGTGTCTTATTGTACATGCACTACTCTAATAAAGTGCCATGTGGGGTTGATGTTTTCCTTTTTTTTCCATCTTCCTTTGTCTAGTGAGTGTCCCTTTCATGAAATTAACCTCATGTTTGTTAGGAAAAAACCACAGACATAAATAACAATTACATGTAAATATAACCAATAACATAAAATAATAGATCATAAAGAAAAGAACACAAAGCACCAAGATTTAACGTGGTTCACCCAATCCTTGGGCTACATCCACCAAATAGCAAGTCTAATATTATTATGTTCCAATGATTACAACCTCATTACAATCTATAATCCCTTATAGCTCAATAACACTACAAGAACCAATTTTTGCATCACCACTATGAAAAAATCCCTAACCCTAAGCCCTTTTATACAAGTATTTTTATGCCACTTTAGGGTTATAACATGCCAGCCATATATCAACCATACATTGGCCACAATGGTGGCCACAACCCAAAGAATTTATGAAGAATGTATAGTACTTCCCTGATCAGTCACCACGAACTAACAATCTCCCACTTGGGGCCACACTAGACAACAATCTCCAACTTGGAGACTAATCATGTAGCAATACTACTACCACATGGGGCTCCCATTGGATCAAACCACCCTTGACTCTGTTGTTCTTTTATTCATGTTTAGTCTAGAAGACTGACTAAAGCTAAAGAGGAATTCAACTTATCCCTTGTTATTACCTTTGTCAACATATCTGTTGGATTGTCATCTATATGTATCTTGTCCAACTTTAATTGTCCATCCTCCAAAACTAACCGAATGAAATGGTATTGCAACTGTATGTGTTTGGTCTTTGAATGCAGAGTTGAATTCTTCAGAAGATGAATGGCACTATGACTATCTATAAACAAATAATTATCCCTGTGACAGTGTCCCAATTCTTCCAAGAAGAGCTCAAGCCATATCGTCTCCTTGGCTGCCTCTGTAGCAGCAACATACTTTACCTCTATAGTGGATAAAGCATTAACATTCTATAACCTAGAAACCCAACTCATGACTGCCCCACAAATAGTAAAGACATAACTTGTAGTACTCTGCCTAGTATCAACATCCCCTACCATAGTGCTATAAATTAGTAGTAGGTCCCCCAAAGGGTAAACACTTATTTGATGTTCCTCTCAAATATCTAAGAATCCATTTGACTGCATTCCAATGATCAAGTCCTGGATGACTGATATACCTGCTAATGACTCCCACTACATGTGCAATATCTAGCCTAGTACATATCATAGCATACATCAAACTTCCTATAGCTAATGCATAGGGTACCTTAGACATCTTATCCTCCTCTTCTCGTGGCTTAGGAAACATCTCCTTAGTCAACTTCAAATGACCAGGTAAAGGTGTGCTGATGGCTTTAGCATTCTCCATAGAGAAACATTGCAACACCTTCTCAAAATAATTAGCTTGAAATAGCATCAATTTCCTATTCTTCCTATCTCTACAAATCTTCATACCAAGGATTTTTTTTGCTGCCCCCAAATCCTTCATAGCAAATGCATGTGCTAATTGGAATTTCAGCCCCTTAATGTGATCCATGTTAGACCTAGCTACAAGCATATCATCAACATATAAACATAAAATAATGTAGCTATCATCATCCAACCTCTTAAAGTAGACATGATGATCTGAATGACACCTACTATAACTATGCTCATGCATAAAACTGTCAAATTTTAGATGCCATTGCTGAGGTGCTTGCTTCAAGCCTTATAAACTTTTCTTCAATTTGCACACTAAATTCTCCTTACCTTTGATCGCAAATCCCTGTGACTGAGCCATATATATCTCTTCACCAAATCTCCATGAAGAAAGGATGTCTTAACATCAAGCTGCTTTAAATGCAAATCTCTAGTAGCCATAATACTTAAAATAGTATGGATAGAAGTCATTTTAAAAACAGGAGAAAATATCTCATCAAAATCAATTCCCTTTTTCTATGAAAATCCTTTTACAACTAACTTGGCTTTAAATATTTTCTCACCTCCATCCTCTTTTTTTAACCTGTAAACCCACTTATTCTGTAAAGCTCTTTTACTTGTAGACAACTTGCATAAATCCCATGTCTTATTCTTTAGCAAGGAATCCATTTTGTATTTCATTGCAGACTCCCACTAAATCTTATTATCCACCTACATTGCTTCATCATAACATTTAGGTTCACTAGCATCAGTAAGTAAAATTGAATAAAAAGATGGAGAAAATATTTTTGGAGCTCTAATTTGCCTTGTTGACCATCTAACATTCACTCATGTGTGTGGTATTTTTTGTTGTAGTTGTTGCACATCATGAGGAATGGCTGGAACATTATCTTTTGGAGTATCATCTAGCACTACATAATCATCTTCTTTCTTCTCACATTGTTGCAACAGATCTTTGCATAACACTTTCTCATTGAATATGACATCCCTGCTTCTTACAATTTTATGATTTTCAAAATTTGAAAGCCTATAACCAAATTCATTAATGTCATATCCAAAAAATACACATTTCTTTGACTTAGCTTCCAACTTAGTTCTATTTTCAGAATCTATGTGAGTAAATGCTTAACAGCAAAAGGTTTTGAGAAAAGAATAACTCACCTTCTTACCAGTCCATGCTTCCTCTGGAATACCATAGCTCAAAGGAGTAGATAGACCTCTATTAGTCAAATATATAGTAGTATTGATAGCCTCCACTGACATGTGTAAGGGCAACCCAGCTTACAACCTCATGCTCCTTACACACTCCATTATAGTCATGTTCATGCATTCAGCCACTCCATTTTCCTGTGGAGTCCTTAGAAAAGTTTTATGTTTATGAATACCATTAGTGGAGCAATAATATTAAAATTCATGGCTGCAATACTCACCACAATTATAAAATCTGAGACATTTTAATTTCTTACCAATCTCATTTTTAACCAAGTATTTCCATTTTTTTAAAGTTTGAAATACATCAAATTTTTGTCTAAGGAAATAAACCCATAATTTTCTAGTTACGTCATCAATGAATGTAACATAATAATGAGAGCCACCAAGGGAAGATACCTGAGTTGGTCCCCATACATTGGTATGCACAAGCTCTAATTTTTCCTTTTTCTTTTCCTTCCTAGTCTTTAAAAAACTCACTCTCTTTTGTTTTTCATAGACAACTTTCACATAAATCCATATTTACACATTTTAGACCTAGTAAAACTTTCTTTGAATGAAGTACTTTCATACCTTTCTCACTTGTGTGCCCAAGTTTTTTGTGCCACAACGCTATATCAAAATCTACATGAGCTATTTGTTCTCCCTACTCAACTACAACAATTGTTCTTAAAAATCTATTTTTCTCTGAAACAATTAAAGTAGAAGGAACAATATGACCTATACAAATATATAAGGTGCCTACTTTCACACCTTTTTCTACTATAGGGGAACCTTTTAAAACCTTCCAATTTTTATCATTAAAAGCAACTACACAACCCTCATCACCAAGTTTCCTTGCTGAAATTAAATTCCTACTCAACCTTGGAACATGTCTTACCTCATGTAGTAGCCAATGATTCCCATTTTGCAACTTAATCTTAATTTTTCCCTTTCCAACAATTTGACAAGGTTCATTATCCCCCAAATAAACAAGTCCAAAATTCCCTTAGATTTAATCAATGAAATAACGTCTATGAAATTTAACATGAAATGAAGCACCATAATCTAAAACGCATGAATCATCAACACTTTCTAGAGACAGAAGCAAATCAACCTCTTCAAATTTGTTACTTACCACATTTGCCTCCTTGTCTTCATTTGGTTTATCTCCTTCAATTTTCTTTCAATTCCAACAATCTTTCTTTTTGTGCCCTAGTTTCCCATACTACTAGTAGTCATTCGGTCCTCTCAATTGAGACCTTCTCCCCTTTGACTTTACTCTTGATTTCCTACAATTTTTGGAATTACTTCCTCTTTTAGTCGTTCTATCTCTACTTTGTGCATTCAAAGCACCTTCTGATGTAGATCCACCTAAGGATTTCCTACGAGTTTTCTCACTCAAAACAACACTGATCACATCATCATATTTTAGGATACTAGACCCAAGAATAGAAGTACTCACAACCACTACTAAGCATTCTAGCTTTCAGGAAAAGAACACAAAATCATGAGAGCCTTAATTTCTTCATCAAAATTGATACCCACAGAAGATAACTAACTAGTAATAGTGTTAAACTCATTTAAATGATCTGCAATAGATTCGCCTTCTACCATTTTCATGTTAAGTAAATGCTTCATGAGAAATACCTTGTTTGAAGCGGAGGGCTTTTCATACAATGTCGCTAGGGTTTTCATCAACTCTTCTGTTGTCTTTGCTTTTGTAATATTAAATGCCATTCATGGTGCAAGGCATAATCAAATGCTTCCAAGTGCCTTGCTATCCAAAAGATTACATTCATCATTTGACATAGATCCTTGATTCTTGGCTTTACCTTCCAATGGCTTCGATAAATCCTTCTAATAAAGATAGTCTTCGATTTGCATCTTCCATAACTAGAAGTTCTGCCCATTAAACTTGTCAACCCTTAGCTTACCCTCATTTGCCATTGCTCCCACTCAACCGTGAGACTTTCCTACAGAGGATAACTGAAAAAATAACCTTTCTCTAATACCACTTGTTAGGATAAAACCATGGATAGAAATAACAATTACGTGCAAATATAACCAATAACAAAAAATAATAGATCACACAGAAAAGAACACAAGGCACCAAGATTTAACATGGTTCACCCAATCCCTGGGCTATGTCCACCAAATAGCAAATCTGATATTATTATGATCCAGTGATTACAACCTAATTACAATCTGTAATCTCTTACAACTCAATACTGCGGTAAGAACCAATTTTTGCATCACCACTTTGAAACAATCCCTAACCCTAAGCCTTTTTATACAAGCATTTTTATACCACTTTAGGGTTACAACATGTTGGCCATATGTCAACCATACATCAGCCACAATGTTAGCCATGACCCAAAAATTTTATGAAGTATGTATAGTATTTCGCTAATCAATCACCACAAACTAGGGTATAATTTAGTGGCTAATATTCATAAATTGGCTAATTTTAGAATTTTTTGGCTAGTATTTTGGCTAATAATTTAAGATTTGATACAACCTAAATCACCATAGTTTTATAAAATTTAATTCTAGAATATTTAAAATCGCTCAATAATTTATTTTATTGAAAAATTTAAACTCAAATATTCGCCACAATATTCGTTACATGAATAGATTTGAGTAACCTAAATATAATATATTATTGGAAAAATTAAATTGAATTGACCAATAAATATCATAATTATTAGTTAATTTAGGGATATATCACCAATATTTATTATTCACTATTGATTTAAAGTATATGTAACGAGTCTCATAACATTCCACAAGGTAAAAAAATGTTCAATTTTGATTTGTAATAATCCATGGTGATTAATGAACTTCCTATTATTATTGAGATTCGTCAATATTTTATACAAAAAAAATTATGATTCAAAAATAATCGCCAAAATTAATCATATTTAGAATAAAAAATTGAGAGTTTTGCCAATATAAATAATTTTGTTTTTTCAAAATAATGAAATATTCGCCAATATTTTATATCTTTTTTTGGAGGTGGCTTTCTTAAAGTTTACCTTGCCACAAACTAATAATGTTGTGTCTATGATTGAGCACCTCAGGACACAAATATGTACTCTGTTGTGCATCTTGATCATGGTTCCTTGGCATGCAGTTCTTTTGGCCCACTTTTTCAATTGCCTGTCACCTCACCCTTGTTTGCATTATGGGGGCTTTTTTTGTTTCTCATTCTTTCTTGGTTTGATTGATCAACCCTTAAAGCTTTGGTGTTTCATGCCATCTATATTTTTTGAGTTCAAGTGTTTGCCTTTGTTTGCCTCTTGATTCGATGCAAATTATAGTCTTCTCTACCTAGTCAGGTTCTATTTTAGAGGAGGTTCTACATATTAGTAGTTTCTTTTTTATAGAGTTTGCAGCTTCTACATGCTTTAGTGGTTTTGTTCACGATCATTCTTTGTTCCTTTTTATGGAACATTCCTCTAGTTGGATGCTTTTGTAGTCCTTCACTAGGTTTTCAACTATCTCTTTTTGGAGTAGAGTTCTTCCCACTAGGTTTTCTCTATTTCTCCATTTCATAGAGATTTTGTTGTGATTGGGTACCTCATCAGGCGTTTTTGTTAGGACCTAAGTTTGCTTTCAGCTTTGCATTTTTTGTAATTGCATTGTTGCTCATCTTAAGGGGGGTGTTAGATAAAAAGATTAATTTAATTTCATTAATTAAATTACCTTTTCTCCCTTCTTACAATTTTTCTTTATGCACTTTTTGCATTCTTTATTTAATAATTAATTAGTAAGTATTTAATAGCTTTTACCTTTAGGTTACCCTTTTTGGGTTTTGATCTCCTTTTATAAGGATTGATCTCTTTGTGAATCATTATCTTTTCTTTATCTAAGAATACAATTTGCATGTTTTTAGAGAAAACCCTTGCTTCCTCTCATCTTTTTATTTTTGTGACAGGTATTTGCATGCAGGTGATTATTGGGAGCTGTGGGGTTGATCTTTCATCAACTTTAACACCATGTCCCTCAGTGCCAAGTCAAATATGTCATTTTTATCATTTGATTATTGACATTGTCGAGTTCCTTAGTGTCCCTCAGTGTCGGATCATGACTTTATCCAATCAATTTAATAACATTGACAATATCCATTGATGTTATTAATATCAATCTCACCAATCAACTTCAATCCTATGGCATTTAGAATGTTTATTAAATGTCACATGTTCTTAATCCATGTCATGTGTCCTTGGCATGTTATAAATCCAAATCCCTCAATCAATTTGATCATATCTTTGATCTACTCACCATCATCCTAATGATCTTCATAATCGTCACATTTCATCAAAGGACAATCTCATGTTTATCTAATCAGATTGGCCAATCATTTGCTCATTCATCCTATAGGATTAGTTAACCCATAATCTATTCCAACATCATTTCAATCATGTTCTTCTTGAATTACTAATTATTCTTACTAACAATATTATCAATTAATTAATTGATTCATCCTTCACAAACTATTGAAATTCTCAATTTCCTAAGTCCTATTTTCCACTTCTAATTTCTATCTACTAATCTTCATTTGTGTGGAATTATGGTTTTTTAATGCAAATATTCCACCTAGTCTTGACACATGGACATCATACATCATAGATTATCTTCCTACTCTTGACTAATATGTGTCATATTTGACATACATTATTCCTTGTGCATGACTATAATAAGCCACATTCATCATAGATTCTTATCTACAATTGGCTTTGATGTGTCATGTAAACGTAATAGATTCTCCTCCACTTTTAGCCATGTTGATTTTTATGCATCATAGAATCCTATATGTGGCATATTGTGTCATATTTTTCATAGATATTCTAAGGAATATCATGCCACGTTGCACATTGGAATTGATAAGTGTACATCTCCTCATTGATGTCCTACCTCTTACTTTATAGCTATAAATTGAGCCATCTTGCACTCATTTTTTATCCTTAGAACCTCTTAAGATTAGGCCAAAATTACGCTTCTACTACTCTCAATAGAATCATCATATTATTAGGCTTTTTCTTTCAATTGTGCGTGTACCATAGGCAATTGGAGCTACATCAAAATGGAGAAGAAAGAAGGACATGGGGACTACAATTAAAGAGGGGGTTTTCCTTGTTTTACTCCCTTTATTTCTATTGGGTTTCATGGTAGATTAGAAGGGTTTAGTGTATGTTGATTGAGTTTTGTGGTTGCTCATAATATGCTAGGTTCTAACCCATTTTCTAGTCCTATAGTAGAATTAGGTTGATCTGATAAATACAACTCACTTTACAAATTTCAGATTACAACCTAGTTCATATATTGATCCATTGACTAGTCTCCATTATCATTTATGTCTCAGATCTTCTTGGCAACGTGCAATCAACTTCACCTCTTCATGACTCTTCTTAGCCTCCTACTCAAGTTCTCCTATCAATAGCATCAACAAAAAGACCAACCTTTATTAGGTTATCCCTTATGCCTCCTTAAATAGGTAATTTAGATCTTTTTCCACTTAAGCATCACCATACTTAGGGTTTGGTTAGATTCATCTAATCCTTTCATCATTTCATCTCCTCTTTTCTCTTCTAGAAATTTTTCCAAACTTCACCTTGAATTATTGCATAGAAATTCTCAAAAATATTTCCCTTGAATTAAATACTTTGGCTCATCCATCCTTATCTTCAACACACTTTACATATTCTAAGAAATCAACTGTGTTGGCTAGAAATTACAATTCCCTCATAATCTATCAAATAATGTCCCTCAAACATCATTGTGTTTTGACATTTGGTCATCATTGGATTTCTTTGCCACTACTAAATTTTATATTCAATACATATAATGTCACTCAGTCAATACTGATGCTTGATCAACACTATGTTTTTCTTAGCTTATACTGGTGCTCAATCAATACTAGCATCACTCGGCATAAACTTCAAGTACCTTAATATTATTCTTGTTTGCTTGGTCAAGCCTATGCATTTTCTCATTCTTTGATCACTTATTTTAGACTTCATTAAAATTTTGTTCTTCACTTAGGTTATGATTTAAAAATCACTTTATCTTGTCAAAGTCTAACTTATCAAGTATCCACTATAGTTTATCATAACTCAACCTTTCCTTTGGGTCCTTTTGTTATGTCTTTTTTTTCTCAAATCCTTTTCATTAATCATCTAGATATGGCACTCAAATCAGATAAAAAATGTCTTACCAATAAGGTCTGACATCAATGACAACATTAAAATTGTATCATTTGAAGTTTCCAACAATATCCCTTTTAGGCATTTATCGCAACACCTCTAGTTACCATGCAATCAAAAAATGTAAAACTTTGAGCATCTCCCTCTATGTATAGTATCATATATTCATTAATATCCTTAACTTCATTCTAAACTCAATGTCCAACAATATCTCTCTTTTAATTTTATTCTAATTCTCATCCATGCAACTCTAGTATGCAACACATAGAATCCCTCTATCATATCAAATTATGAAATCAATCAGCTTCCTCTTGTATTATTTGTAATAAAATGTTCTCTTTCTAAATAACTCTATCTTCATATGGTAACTATAGATCACCTATCTTACATTCTCTCCCTCTTTCATGTATGACTTACAATCTCTCTTTCTCATTAATGCATAGGTAATTACTTCATAATCTCTCCCTTTCATGGTAACTGACATTCTCTCCCTCTTTGACAAGAATTCCAAAGACACTTCATCTTTCACATACATCTTTATCATATAGATATCTTTTTGTCATCGCATATAAATCTTATTCACATCTCTCATTTGGTTTTATGACTAATACAACATTCTATTCTTCTCACTTGACTACTTTAGGAATCTCCTAAAGTGTGACCTTTTTCATCAACTTGTAAGATATTCTAATCAACTTATTTGATGTAGAGCTCTCTCTTAGCTTAAGTATCCTTGTCTAGGGGAATCACCTCTAATTTACCTCTTAGATACTTATGAGCATACTTAGGTATAGCCTTGGTGAAAATATTAGTTATTTTCTCCTTAGTGTTCACATACTCCAATCACACTTTTTTTGTCTTCAACTAGATCTCTCAAGTAATGATACTTAATAGAAACATGATTGGTCTTTGTATGCACTACAAGGTTCTTTGATATATTTATAAAACTTGTGTTGTCAGAATAGATAATGGTAGGATCAATGATCTCTTTCTTCATACCTTTCAACAATTGTTTGATCTACACAATGTTTGAATTATTTACTATTTCTACCACGTATTCAACTTCATATGTTGATAGTGAAGTACAATTCTATTTATTTCTTGTTGATGATACTAGTATTTTTCCTAAAAAGAAAGCTCTACCACTTGTACTGTTTCTGTCATCAACATTGTCTACCCAATTAGCATACGCATACACTCTTAGTTCAAACTTGTCATTCTTCTCTTAATATAGCCCATAGTCTTTAGGACCTATTAGATATCTCACTATCCTTTTCACTATCATCATATGATTTTCCTTAGTGTTTGCAAAAAATCTTGCAACAATCCCAATTGCTAGGGCAATATAGAGTTTGTTATGAATAACATATTGTAGTTTCCCAATCATTGATCTATATAATTCTAGTTTACATCATCTAAATAATCATTCTTAGATAGTTGATGTCATGTAGCCATAGGTATGTTGACTGGTATTGAATCTTCCATCCCAAATTTTTTGAGTATCTCCTTGATGTATTTTGATTGAGTAATGTAGATACCTTACTTCATCTAATATACTTGTAAACCAAGAAAGAATTTGATTTCACTAAACATAGATATTTTAAATTTCTCCTTTATCTCTTCTGCAAATGATTTGCATAATGTATCTTGTCCTCCAAATATGATATCATCAACAAATATTTCACCTAACTATATCCCGTTATCACCATCATTCTTCAAGACAAATTGTTGTTATCATTAGTTCTAACAAATCCAATCTTTATCAAGTAATTATGCATCCTTTCATACCATGCTCTAGGGGCATGTTTCAATCCATATAGAGCTTTTTGTAGTTTACATACCATGTTCTTCTTTCTAGGATCCACAAATCCTTCTAGCTTTTTCAATGTAAACCTCTTCTTCCAGTATTCCATTCAAAAATGTTGATTTAACATCTATTTAGTACACTTTAAACCCTTTACAAGTAGAATATGCAAGTAGTATTCTAACTTCTTCCAATATTAAAACTGGGGAAAATGTTTCCCCATAGTCAATACCTTCTTCTTGTGCATATCCATTGCATATCAATCTAGCTTTTTTCTTTATGACTTCTCCTTTTTATTTAGTTTTTCCCTGAATACCCACTTAGTTGCAATAACATTCTTGTCATTAGGTCTAGATACCAGTGTCCAGGTTTTGTTCTTCTCTATTTATTAAATTTATTCATTTATTTCTTGAATCCAATCTTCATCCTCCAAATCATCTTTTATTAATTTAGGTTCAATCTCATAAAGTAAACATGTACCACTTCTGATCCTTTACCTTGTCATGACTCCAAAGTCTTTACTTTCAATGATTTGTTCAAGTGCATGGTGTCTTCTGACATACTTTTCTAGTGTAGCTTCTTTCCTTCTTTCTTCTTGCATAGGTTCATCTTGAAAATTAATTTCAAGTTCATTTTGTATCTCTGCTATTCATTCTAGTTTAGGTCTTTCTTGCTCAACATTGTCTTCATGATGTTTCACATCTTCTTCATTTATCTAGGCATCATTCTCCTGACACTCAACACCAATAGAGTATTAAAATTATTTAGAATAACTTAGAGGGGAGTGAATCAGTTATCCAAGGTCTAGATGTACAAATAAAACTTTTCAATGCTTAGTAGACCCATATCCATAAAACCTTATCATGCATGCATCTATTAGATCATACAATACTTAGACTTTGTAGGTTACTTAAAATGATGTAGAGTCTCACCTTGGAAAACTCCGGAGGAAATCAATCACTCAACTAAGTTGCTTCAAGAGGCACATGCACCTTCTAGGAACAATTATGAACTCCCTTAGACTATTAACCAAATGATTTTCTCAATACTTACTAAAAACCATCATTCAACAGGAACTTTCTGAACCTTCTGTCACCACATTTCAATTTTTTGTACCAACTTAATGGAGGCCGACCCAACTCTTCTACACTATATTTGAAATACCTTTTTGGGAAAAGGAAAACTTAACTTCAATCGAACTATAAACTAACTATCAAATAGAATTTTTCATATTCCAATCTACACCATCTTTTCTCCTTGTGTGGATTTAAAACTTGAGAAAAAAAATTGACCATTGACCAAGAAATATTTAGACACTTACATATTTGCATATTCCATATATAAAACAACTTTTTCCCTTATCACATAACAACTATGAAATTTCAACAATTTGGTGAATACATGAATATATTCACCATAAATGTGAAATTACTTTCCATGTAGACATGGACTGAATTGACCAAAAAAAACAAAACAAATGCAAAATAAAAATGTATAATACATGGCTCTACTGCGATCCTAGGAAATAGATTGCAGAGAGTCTAATACACTACCATCCACTGATGCAACTCTCAAAACAACAAATATTTACATTCAAATATTCTAAAAAATGTGTTTCCTATAATAATTTCAAAACAACAAATTAAAATCTAATCCCAAAACTTAACTGATACGTTGTTGTTCTAAAAAAAAAAACATCACTAAAATCTTGGAACTTTTGAATATCAATTTAACTAGGGAAACAAAGAGAATCACACATCCAAACTGCAAAACTCAAAAATAAAAAAAAACTTAAAAGAAACTTTCTATTCCATTCTTCTCAATCTGATCTCTCTCCTTTACATCCAAAAACTGCTTTTAGAAAAAATGTTTTCCCCCTCTTTTCTATTGGGAACATGAAATGTCATTAAAAAAAAGAAAAAGAAAACATTTATCAAATCATGACAGGATCAGTTAGAATTTAGAAATTTCCACCAATGTTCTAGCTGTTTGAAACTTCATGTGGTCATCAATTCTTTAGCTGACTTAAATATTAAACACACACAAACACTTAAATAAAATTGACTCGACATAAAACTGAAATTAACTTTGTCCTAAGTGGCTATAATTGGAGAGCTTATATGATCACTATTCCATTTATGCCACCACATCATAGCACTTTATTACAAACATTAAAACTAAAAATATTTAAAACATAATATTAAATTTTTGCATAACTTCCTGTAGTTAAAACTGTTTGGTCTACATTAACTTTCTGCATAACTTCCTATAGCATCTTTAATCCTATTAGTTCCTGTAGCAGAAATTGTCTGTTCTACCACTGCAGCATACTCCCTTGTAGAATGAATCTCAAGTCCTCTTGAGATGAGGTGTTTCAGTAATGAACCATGATTGTTTCTTTGTTCCTCATCCATCCAAATATCTTCTATTGCAGGTTTGTTCTTCCATTTTACTAGATACTTGTATATTGTCTCCTTTGAATCTTCTTAGAAATACCTGTAAAAATAAATATTAGAAAAGAAAAATATTTCTTCATCTTTACTTTAGGCTTATATTCCTCTTCCAGTTGCAATCTTGTATTTTCTTGGCCTTGAATCCCTTGGATTTGTCTTTCCTTCTTCATCTTAATCTTTGGTTTGTCTATGTTTTGTAACATAAAAACTATTTGTTGCTAATCATTTATTTCTAGTAACAACTTTATCTCATGTAAGATCTTTACTACTGCATACATTTGTGACTCCACCAAATATGTTTTCCAACAAAATTCATCTTTGTTGTCCTCACAAACATACCACATCTCCATACATAGAGAATACATAAAAACTTGATCCCTTTCATAACCCATAACCAAATTTTCTATAGTCTCTTCTCTTGGAGCCAAATCAAATTTCTCAATCTGAATTTCGTCAGCCTTATCATCATAATTTATTACCTTATCATAAATATATCTAGCCTCGTCTTCTTTTTCCATAACATCATCAGATATCTCTTCCTTGGAAACTTCTTCATTCTAAGTCTCTATAGTACCACCATTCCTTTGCCATTCTCTGATGATGGCTATAAACTCTTCCCATAAATCAGATTCTTCTTCAAAACTTGCTGCTACACATTCTTTAACTTCATCCTCATGCCATTCCTCTTGACATTTAACTTCATCATGCATATTTAAGGCTTCATCATATGCCTCCAAAATCTTGTTCATAGGAGTACCTTCTAGCATTGTACTCTTCTCTATTTTCAAAGGACATGTTACTGTTCCAACCACAAATTGTTCACACTCAAATCCTAGAGGACTTGTCTCATTACTCCTCTCATCAATATTTACTTGTTGCACTTCTTCTTTCTGCACTTTATTTTCTTTCAACTTAGCTTCATTCTCTTCAAGTCTCCTTCTCAAAATTTTTATCTCCTCTTCTATCTTGCTTACCTCCTCTCTTTGTGTTCTCATTTGTTCTTCTCTTTTATCATTTCTCTCTCTCCTCAACCATGAATCCTTTCTCTTTTGATACCTTCTAAAAAGGTACAACCCTACTATTACAGTTGCATTCCCTTGCTCCATTGTGCCTCACCTAGGATCTTTTATTTTTGCCTAGTCTCTCGGACTTCTTCTTAGGTTCTTCTCTCAACCTATTATAACTGTACAAACACACACACAACCACTTTTTCCCAAACCTTTTGCTGAGCTCTAATACCAAAAATGATGCAGAGTCTCACCTTGGGAAGCTCGGGAGGAAATCAATCACTCAACAAAGTTGCTTCAAGGGGCACATACACCTTCTAGGAACAATTATAAACTCCCTTAGATTGTTAACCAATTTATTTTCTCAATACTTACTAAAAATTGTCATGCGACAGGAAGTTTCTTAACCTCATGTCACCACATTTCAATTTTCTATACCAACTTAATGGAGGCCGACCCGACTCTTTTGCACTATATTTGAAATACCTTTTCGAGAAAAAGAAAACTTAACTTCAATCTGACTATAAACTAACTATCAAATAGCATTTTTCATATTCCAATATACACCATTTTTTCTCCTTGCATGTATTTAAAACTTGAGAAAAAAAAACTAACCATTGACCAAGAAATATTCAGACACTTACATCTTTTACATATTCCATATATAAAACAACTTTTCCCCTTATCACATAACAATTATGTGATTTCAAAAATTTGGTGAATACATGAATATATTCACCATGAACGCGAAATTCCTTTCCGTATAGACATGGACTAAATTGACCAAAAAAATAAAACAAATGTAAAATGAAAATGTATAATACATGGCTCTGCTGCGATCCTAGGAAATATATTGCAGAGAGTCTAATACACTACCATCCACTGATGTGACTCTCAAAACAACAAATATTTACATTCAAATATTTTGAAAAACGTGTTTCCTATAATAATTTCAAAACAACAAATTAAAATCTAATCCCAAAACTTAACCGATACGTTGTTGTTCTAAAACAAATGCATCACTAAAATCTTGGAACTTCTGAATATTGATTTAACTAGGGAAACAAAGAGAACCACACATCCAAACTACAAAACTCAAAAATCAGAAAAAACTTTTAAAAAAACTTTTTATTCCATTCTTCTCAATCTGATTTCTCTCCTTTACATCCAAAAATCTGCTTTAAAAAAAAAATGTTTTCCCCCTCTTTTCTATTGGGAAGATGAAATGTCATAAAAAAACAAGAAAAGAAAACATTTTTTCAATTCATGATATGATCAGTTAGAATTTAAAAACTGCCACCAACCTTCTAGTTGTTTGAAACTTCATGTGGTCATCGATTCTTTAGCTGACTTAATTATTAAACACACACAAACACTTAAATAAAATTGACTCAACATAAAACTGAAATTAACTTTGTCCTAAGTGGCTATAATTGGAGAGCTTATATGATCACTATTCCATTTATGCCACCACATCATAGGAATTTATTACAAACATTAAAACTGAAAACATTTAAAACATAATATTAAATTTCTACATAACTTCTTGTAGCTGAAACTATTTGGTATGCATTAACTTTCTGCATAACTTCCTGTAGCATCTTTAATCATGTTAGTTCCTGTAGCAGAAATTGTCTAGTCTACCACTACAACAAAAACAACTTTCTAGAAATATAAAAATGAAACATAACAATATCAATAACACATTTGACACAATGATTTTATGTGGAAACCCAATTTGGGAAAAACCACCTATAACATGCTACCAATTCTCACTCTTTTGAAGTGATGCCCTGTGAAAGGCCAACCCTATTAAAGGTTACAATACACATTGTTAAGTGTGACCTGGTTAAAGGATTTCAATCACCCTATTAGGACTAAGCCTTGTTAGAGGACTTTAGACAATTCCATTAGAATGTCACCTGGTTAAAGGAATTACAAATGACTGTTAAGTCAACCTTAATCCAAATGATTTACCCTAGACTGATACAATGATTATAAAGTAATAGTAAGGCTTGATCTAATAATAAGTTTCATCTCACTTGAAAATTATAGATCTTTGTTTTGGTCCTCCATCCTTCTTGGTTTTCACACACTTTAGCTCCAATAGCATGTTCACCCTTCAAGCATTCATACTCTTAAGCCTTCTTTCTTTACATGCCAACTATAGTCACTTTTGTTGGGCCACTGAATGAAGCAATACCCTAGACTCCTTGTCTACCTAAGGTTCTTGCACATGACAACCTTTTCTTCTAACCAACTATCTCTATAAATATAGAATTAAGATCTTTTTTCGCTTAACCACAATCGTCCATTCTAGGGTTAGGTAGGATACAATGAATCTACCCACTAAATTTTGTGCCACTAGCTCATCATAGTTATCTTCCACATGCTTCACACAATTGAAGAAACCAAAAT
Source organism: Cupressus sempervirens (assembly GCA_028749045.1). Classification (NCBI taxonomy): domain Eukaryota; kingdom Viridiplantae; phylum Streptophyta; class Pinopsida; order Cupressales; family Cupressaceae; genus Cupressus; species Cupressus sempervirens. The sequence continues at coordinate 741,634,427 of CM053792.1, forward strand.
AGTTGGCTCAGATTCATCAAATCTTCGATTTAACACTATTTGTTGTCACTCGACAACTATACTAGTTTACTCGGCATACACTAGTTCACTAGAAAAACACTAAAGTTTACTGATGCTCAACACCAACTAAACTTTAGTCATGATATAGTAACAATCACTCAGCTTGCACTATTATTCACTTAGCTTCAACTCATTTCTACTTCGCTTGCATTGACTACTCGGTAAGGCTTGGAAAACACTTTTCTTACTTGATTTTCTTCCAATCTTAACTTGAGAATCTTTCATTTTAGACTATAAGTAGATAAAAAATACACTATATTATCAATGTCATACTTGGTCTTAGTGCTTCTTTTACATTCCAAATAACTCAGCCTTTCTCTAGGTGCTATTGTTATCTCCTCTTTTCAAATCCTCTTCATTGATCAACCAAATGATAGCTTTCAGGTAGCAAGACTGACATCATTGACAAAATAACGATTGTTCCATTATAGGTTCTTCACTTCAAAACAATCTTATATCAACACAGTTTATTTCTTAATAGCCTTCTGTGACAACTCAACATTTACATTTTGTTTTTTCTTAGTAGCCTAATTCTATGTTTCAGTTAAGTTGTAGGAAACACCTTAATTGACATGTATGAATTTGTTGTAATCTTCAAGTTCTATCTTGCATTTAACCTCATTTTTTTCTCCATATTCATCAACTTTCACATTTGTACTTTCTACAACTTTGTTAGTGTTAGAGTTCAAATATTTATAAGCTTTTCTCTTAGTGGAATATCCTAGGAACATGCCTTCATAACTTTTAGAATCAAGTTTTCCATTTTTATTATCCTTTAGTAAATAACATTTTCTTCCAAAATATTTAAAGTATTTCACATTAGGTGCATAACCATACCAGAACTCAAAGGGTGTAACATTTGTACCTTTCTTGACTTGGACTTGGTCCAAAGTATAAAATTTTGTAATTACAACTTATCTCTAGTATTTCAGTGATACATTCTTCTCCACCATCAATTTTCTAGCACAATCCATGATTTATCTCTTCCTTTTTTCAACTATTCCATTTTGGGGAGGGGTCCTTGGTACTGACATCTCTCGTTTGATTCCTCTATCACTGTAGAATATGTTGACTTCATTGGAGCTAAACTCTCCTCCTCTATCATATCTCAAGCACTTCAGACTCTTACCCATTTCCTTTTCAACTATGGCCAAATATCACTTAAACAACTCAAAAGCATGAGATTTTTCTTTAAGTAATATTATAGTCACGAGTCTAGAATAGTCATCAACAAATAGAATGAAATATATGTTTCCACATATACTTTTCAATCCAATAGGTCCACAAAAGTCAGCATGAACTAAATCCAAACTATCGTTAGATGAGTATGTCTTGCTATAAAAAACTAGATTTTTTCATTTTTCCCAATTGACATTGTTTACGCATAGAATTATAAGGTTTCTTCAATCTTGGTAATTCCCTTACTCTTTTCATTTTACTAATACTTACAAATTATCAAAATTCACATGAGATAACTTCTTATTCCATAACCGTATATCTTCATTACACAAGACACAATGTATCATTACCGAATTTAACACAACTACCTTTCTATGGTTCCATGGTTTCAAATTTACTTTTATCACCAATAATGTAATGTGAACAACCACTATCAATTATCCACTTATCACCTTTACTCACATATGAAATTAATGCAATTTTATCTTCTTCATCAGAATATTATTTCATAGAAACATAGACAACTTCTTCATCATTACTTTTAGACTCATTATTAGTTTATTCTTCAACAATGTAATAAGATTTCTTACCTTTTTCTTTGTATCCCTTGTTTCTTGTATCATCTTGGTCATCTCTTTTACCTTTTTACTTGCATTTCCTTTTCTCATCCATGTCTTCACTATTAGGACATCTTGCAAAAATATGACCAACTTTGTTACATTAAAAACAAATAATAAGAAGTTCATCTTTGTATTTTCGTCTGCCTCTTGGAAGTCTTATTGCCATCGGTGCTTTAAAATCATTAAGTTCATCATCAGAAGCATCACTATCATTGTTCACATACTTTCATTTTCATTTCTTACTAATAGCCAATTGAGATTTGAAAGAAGATTCAATAGAAGTAGGAGTGAAATTATCAAAATTTTACAATTTAAAAGCAATAAGCCTACCAAATACACCTTCCAAAGTTAGATTGTTATCAAAGGTACATCTCAGTTCTTGTATTGTAAAAACTTTAATCACATAAATAGGAGGTAGGGTTCTTAGCACCTTGTTGATTAGAGTCTCACCATCAATCTTTCCATCTGATCCTCTTATAGCATTTACCACCTCTTTGATTCTTCCACAACATTGCACAATATTTTCACCTTCTACCATTCTCATTTCATCAAATTTACCTATCAATCTTTATTGTTTTGCTCTCAAAACATTTTTGTCTTCACCATTGATAGTTTGCAATGTAATTCACATTTTCTTAGCAATAGTGCAATTGTTTATTTCATCAAACTCAGCATAGCTTAGGGCTTATACAATCTCCAACATAGGCTAATTGTGTTCTTGCTTCTTTTTCATTTGTTGAGTTGTTAGAGGACTTGGTATTGTCACATATGCATGTTCCACAAAGTGTATTGCACCATTTCCAATTTCCTCTGGATGCAACTTCATCAAACTCTACCATGCAAGGAAGTTCTCTTTGTTCAACTTTGGTACCTCCTTTTGTACATCTTGATCTTTATCTCTAAGTACCTTCAAACTTTTCTCTAAAAGAATCAACACTCTAGTACCAATGTTTAGAATGATTTAGAATAATTGAGGGTAGGGGGGGCGCGGGGGCGGCAGTTGGGAGACAATTGTCCTTAGTTCCTAATGTACCAATTGAACTTTTAAACACTTCAAATACTTCAAATCTTAACATTCAATAACTCAGTCTCTTTAGAAAACAATCCATAACAAAAACTTCAAATCTTAACATTTAAAATGGAAATCCAATTTGGGAAAAATCACTAGTAACTTGTCACCAATTTTTTAACTCTTCTAAAGTGAGCTCTATTAGGATCCAACCTTTTCAAAAGTTACAAAACACATTGTTAAAGAATTTAATCAACCTGTTAGGAGTGGCCTTGTTAGAGGGTTTAAGAATATTCTATTAAAATGCTACCTTGATTAAATGAATTACATATGAATAGTAGGTTAGCCTTGATTAAAGGATTTCACTACTAATATAATGGTTAGAAAGTAACAATAGGCAGATCTAACAAATACAACTCACTCTACAAATTTAGATCACAACTTGGTTCATATGTTGATCCACTGACTGACCTCCATTTTCATTTATGTCTCTGGTCTATTTAGAAACCCTAAAACAAATCAATTTCACCTCATCATAAATATTCTCAACCTCCTTCTCAAGTTCACCAGTCAATAACATCAACAATAGCTCCAACCTTTATTAGGTTATCCCTTTGTACCTCCTGAAATAGGTAATTCTGATATTTTATCACTTAAACATCATCATAGATCTTAGGGTTTGGTTAGATTTATTGAATCCTTCGATCGTTTTGTCTCCTCTTTTTTCTTCTAGAAACTTTTCCAAACTTTGCCTTGAATTATTGCATAGAAACATGAAAACATGGTTTCCCTTGAATCAAATTCTCTAATTCATCCATCCTTATCTTAAACACGCTTTAAATAATCCAACAAGTCAAAATTTGAATTTATATATTAAATTGATACAATTTTTAATTTTTTTTAAAATATTTTATTTTATATAGTTTTACATGTTTTTTAATGAAAATTATGTGTAGTATAATATTTTTTACAATATAGTTGGAAAAAAAATTCGGTAAAAGGTTGAAGCCCTATAGATTATATTATTAAAAAAATTTACAAAGTCTATGTTCAAACATGCACTAGTAAGAAATCACATAGAAAGAAAACCTCCAGTCTTGCCTAGGACAAAGGGTCCTATACATAGTACAAAATTAAAAGGGGCATACCCAATTTCCCTAACATACTAAAGGAATTTCAATTCTTACATCTTTTTGTCAATTTTGAATTTTTTTCTTTGAATTTTATAATTAGGTCATCCTGTCCTTGTTGGGTGTTTTTGATGAATTTCTTCCTTTGGAGAATTTTTAGAGAGCAAAAAATCTTTTCAAGAGTTTTAAACAACCAAATATCACATGATAAGGTCACAAATAATCTAAGAAGGTACATAACTAGGAATAAATAACTTAAATGGTATTGAAGAAAATATGCAAACAATGTAACAATGTGATTAATATATTAAATAAAACTACTTTATAGAAGACATAAAAAAAATTGATCCTCCACAAAAGGCTTAGCAATGACATCCTATTAATACAAAATGACATCAGTGATCATAAGATATAGTTGAAACATTGATTAATTGTGTATTGTCTTTGATGTTACACAAAATGTCATATCATTGCTAGTCAGTGTATGTCGAGCTCACTCAAGAAATGAAGATAGTTTGTTGTGTCTACTGAGCATTCCAGAGTTTGCCAAGTTCAAAAGACAGTGTCAACCGAGTTCACTCAGTTGTCAAAGGAAAGTTTGTAGAAGTTGAGTGTTAACTGAGCTCACTCAATTAACGAAAAAAATGTTGGATGGAACCAGTGTTAACCGATCTCACTCAATTGTTAGAGGACTTTTGTGACTATGCATTGTTAAAAAAGTTCACTTGGTTAATATAGGAAAATCATATCTGAGTTAGTGTCTACCGACCATGGTTGACTAACAAAAGATTTTCTTGTTTTGGCATATTGAGTTCAATTGATTTAGTTGTTGGTTATATCAGACTGAGGAGATGAATATTAAGTATTCTAAGTTGTATTCAAGGCAACTTGACAATGTGTAAGATATAAATATAAGGTCAAGTTGAGGATTGAATGTGTGGAACATAATAGAAGATTTGATGATACTTAGAGGAATCAAATTAGAAGGATAAGCATAATATCATTGTCGAGCTGCAAAGATACATTCGATCAGGAAGGATCAAGTAATCAAGCAAGAATTGGGATCTATAATCAACAGTTTAGTTGCATCAAAAATTAGGTCATCTCATTGTTACTCTCTAACCATTATAGTAGTAATCTAAATCTCTTAATAGAGTTGTCTTAACAACTATTTGTAAATCCTCTAATAAGGTGGCATTTCTAGATTGATGTGTCAAAAGACCTCTAACAAGGCCACTCCCAAAAGGGTGATTAAATATTCTAATAGGGTCACACTTGACAATGTGTTTTGTAACCTTTGACAGGGTTGGCTCCTAACAGGGCTCACTTTAGAAGAGTGAAAATCAATAACTAGTTGAAATTAGTGGGTTTTCCCAAATTGGTTTTCCACATTAAATCCTTGTGTCTATTGTGTTCATGCTATTTATTTTATGTGTATGTAACTAAGTTAATCTTAAGGTTAATCACATTAAGATTAGTATATTCAATTATTGTTGAGTTACAATATTTGCTAGAGTTAACCGAGTGCTTGTGTGTTTGCTAAGTTATAGCAAAAATATTTTTATCAGAGTTTTGATTTGTATTGACATATAAGGGATTTGGGATTAATTCTTGTAGTAACTGATTCACCCTTCCCCTCTCAGTTACTCCTCTTATATTTCCAACAATAGGTATCAAAGCTCTTGGTGCTTGTAGAAAAGGTTTCAAGGACCTAAGCTAAAGATCAAGATGTCTTACAGAAGGCAGATCACAAAGTTGAATAAATATAACTTCAAGGCATGTCAAGAATTCATGAGGCTACACTTGGAAACCATTGGAGATTTAGGGCTAAAGTATCTAGATTTCAAATACAAGGCTCCTACTAGAACTATGATTTTTGAAGAAATTCCAGAGAAAAAGAGTTGTAATATCATGATGATTGATATTGGTTCATCTCTCAACTATGTCAAATTTGATGAGGTCAAAGATTGTGGAACTACTTATGAAATGTGGATCAACCTAAAATCCATCTATGTAGAAAATTAAAATGTAAGGGTGTGAGGCCTCACCTCAACCATCATGGTATAGATGACACATTTAGATTACGATACTCTCAACACTTTGATACACTTTGGAGACTATAAGGTTTTGTCATTTTAATATCTGCATTTGATGATCTGCACATTAGGACCTAATTGATAAAATTAGTGATTTCCATTTCATGTTCTAAATTATTTCAATTAAAATTTTGAATTTGTAGAAATGCTTGAAATGACAAATTATAATGTTAGTGTTAAAAGATAGATTTTTGTTGTGCAATAGAACCCAGTATTGTGAATGGGATGATCGAACACATATATATGAAACTTTATGACATGATAAAATTAGATTATGATGTGATGCAAAATGTTAATTGGATTATGATGATTTTTGATATGTTGATAAATGTTAATCTGGTTATGATGGTTTATGATATGCAAATTTGATATTGTAGCATCTTGGATGATTTATTTGAAATGATTAGAAAACGGAACTTAAGTTGAATTATGTCAATATGGATTTCGTAAAATTTAAATTATGCATTTATGATATACATTTAATATGTCCTCCTTGGACTACTAATGCTCGAGTTTAATGTACAAGAAGTTGAAACATGGAATTTCTTGGGGGAAACAAGTTCCAAGCCTATGTGAGCATAGTTAACCAAGTTGAATCTTTGGAAGATTGAAAAGCCTCATTGTGAAAGTATTTTGTTTTGTAATGTAAGTTTTCTTGTATGAGGAAATGTTTAATCATAATTTTGATGCATTAAGGACATGTCATGGTGAAGTGTAATGTATTTTAATGTGTCACTTGACACTTCTAATTGTCTATGTATTGATGACATGTCACCTAGAGTGTTGGTCACAAGGTCACTTAATCTAAGTCCTTTCCCTTCTTAAAATTAATGTCTAAGTACACCCACTTGGGAGAGAGTTTTAGGACGGATCACCATCATGTTGATTTTTGAATTCAAACTTGTTAGGGATTTTGGGGGGGCTAAATGGGACCCTAAAGTGTCATTTTATTGAAAATAGGCCACTCATATGGTATTATAACATGTTAGGGGTAGGGTATAATATAGTGGCAAATTTTCGTATTTTGGAGAATTTGACATTTTGCCAATGTTATTTTTGGCAATTTCTGAGCCCTTCCATGGTTTCTTGGTCGCCAAGCTTTGTTGGGTTTACCTGGTTGCCTAGCATTGTAATCGCCAAGCCAAATGTTACGTTTGAGTTTTTCCCTGGTGGTATCGCCTTTCACGCAGCCGACCAGGTAACGCTTATCGTGGAATGTTTGTCGAGTTTCAAGTTTTCATTTCATGTAGTATGGGAGAATTCGCCATCCCAGTTTCATTTTATCGTGGAGGAGTCGGCTCATTTTGCCAACACTCTTTCATTTTGTTGTGGAGGAGTCAGCTCGTTTGACGTGGTAAATTAGTAATTGTATTGATTTGTAATATGTATAAATCCAAATTCACCCAAGCAATGAGACATTCACTAAATACCGCTGGCACTCCATCAAATTTCTGGCAGCGCAAGACACATCGCAGGCACGACTCAGACTCCAGAGATAGCTTCCACAAGTGGTGGTACACTGGTATGTGCATCTATGCTGTAAAATACTCTCCTTGAGCTTATGTAGTTTAATTTAATTAGAAGCTTATCTACAGTTTCCTTTCTTATCTCATTTTCATTAGAAATTTTTCAAAAAGTGGACGCAATACTGAAAGTTGTTGGCGACATTAATGGTTTTTAAAGCTTGCATGCATGGATTCGTGAAAATGTGAAGTCTATTTCCTACCAACTTTCAAGTGAGATTCGTGAAAGATTCCCTCGAAGTCTTTTCCCTTTAACCTCTGCGAACATGTGAAATCCTTGCCATCGTGGTCTCGCGGCTGTTGGAAGTCTTTTCCCTTTAACCGCTGCAAACATGCAAAATCCTTGCCATCGTGGTCTCGCAGCTGCTGGAAGTCTTTCCTTTAAACCATTGCGAACATGCGAAATCCTTGCCATCACGATCTCGCAGCTGTTGGAAGTCTTTCCTTTAAACCGCTGCGAACATGTGAAATCCTTTCCATCGCGGTCTCGCGGCTGCTGGAAGTCTTTTCCCTTTAATCGCTGCGAAGTGCGAACATTCGATGGTGTGATCTCCCTTTTTCGTGACTTCGTGACATAAAAGTTCACCATCATTTAAACCGGCGATGATGTGATCTCTACCCTCCTCGTGATTTTGCAACGCAATCTCCTTTATCTTTTCAACTGATGATGATTGGATCTCTGCCCTCCTCGCGGTTTCGCAACACAGAAACTATTAACTTTCACTTTGATAGCGACATTGTGATAAACCTATTAAAGCCTTTCTCACAGTTTCGCCACTACCAAGTTGCCAACTTCAAACTGATAAAACTATCATACCACTCCTTTGTATCAATTCCCTAGCCCTTCCATGGTATTTTTTTTTAAACCTTGAATACAATGAAATGATTCGCCCAAAAAATTAAAATTTTACTATGATTATTATTTTTTGGTTTTAAACGGATATTGAAAGTAATACTACTTATTCTCAGGGAAGTAAAGTTTAAACATATTATCAATGGATTGAGATGTTAGGGGAGGGTGAGTCTGTAACTAATATTGCTTAGTCTCAGGGAAGTGACAAGGGAAAGACCCCCAAAGGCAGTGAAGGGATTAATCTTACATCAAAATGCTGAAAACTTAGAGATACTACCATAAAGGCTTTCTTTGGAATTGATAATGTTTCTGGCCTACCAACTTTGGCAAGTACAAGTGCAGAAGGAAATCACAATACCTCGCCACCACTAGAAGAGCAAGTTGTTATTCAATTAAATCAAAATGCATCAAATGAGGATAACAATGTTCGAACAACAGAAGATTTTGTAATAGAAGATAATATTGATGTTGGTAGGAAGAAAAGAAAAAGGAATGTAAAAATGGGGTGGGAGTGGGAAATGAAAAGGACTTTCCAGGTTGATTGGGTAGGAAAGTACTGGTTTATTGAACTAGTCACAAACAATGATGAACCACCAACAAAATGCAAGTGTACGATTTGTACCTGGAAAACTAAAAGAGAGAAAAAGTTGCAGTTAAAGCTTGACACTATAGAAAAACATATTGGTAAGGTTTATGAGAAACAAATCATAGATGGAAAGGAAGTAGCGGCAGTGAGATGGAAATCAAAGGAAGAATGCCTTCATGTTAAGTATGCCATAGAATATGAAGAGCATTTCAAGAAAATAGCGGTAATTGGTAGTGGCAGTAGTGGCAATCCAATCAAGGATGGGCTTCAACATGCAGCCAATGATGCAAACTTGGCAAAGACTGTTCAGATGAGTGTTATTTTTCATATTCTATCTAGAGGGCATCCTATGAGAGACTTTTCAGAATATGGTAATTTATTATCTTTTTTGAGAGTTCTTCACTATCCTATGTCACATTTGTCAATATACGGTGGGTGGGAAATGGAAAGCTGTCTTGCTGAGGTGGAAAAGCAAAATGTACAAGAGAGAGTAAAAGAATCCAAGTTCATTTCATTATCCTTAGATGAAGTCACTGCAGTAGATAACACTGCTTGGGTCTGTATGCATGTATATACTGTAAAAGATCATGTCTGTCAAGCTAATCTACTTTGTGTTCGTAAAATGAGGACCAATTCAACCATAGAAAAATTATATTTAGAAGTTAAGAAAGCTTTGAATGAAATTGTTGGTATGGATGACTTGACAATTGCAAAGAAGTTAGTGTGTGTCGGAGCTGATGGAGCTGTAGTAATGCAAGGGCAAAGGACTGGTCTTTGTGCAAGATTACAAACTAGTATTGCACCTTATATGCTTGGCATACATTGCATGGCCCACCGAATGAATTTAGCATATAAGATTGTAAGTACTTTTCCTACAGTGTCAAAAGTTGAAGATCTAATCTGTGAGCTCCACTCATACTTTTGCAAAAGTCCTAAACACTTTGCAGAATTTAAGATTTTTTCTGAGGGAGTAACAGCAAGAAATAAGATTCTCAAGGATGTTGAGACCAGATGGATATCTTTGCATGGACCAGCAAAACGAGTTCTAGCAGAATATCAATCCTTGATTGGAGTTCTATATGAGCAACGCCTTACAATGGATAGAGCTCCTGATTTGTTAAATAAGTTAAGTGATATAGAGAACCTATTAACTTTAGCTAGTCTTCTCCCCATGCTGGATTTAATGAACAAACTTGTTAAGAAAGCCCAAGACAGAACTATGTATATTCATGAGTATTCTGATTTACGTAAAATGACATGCATGGCTCTGGATTCTTTGTATTCAGATCTCTCAGGTCATAGCCCAATTTTTTCAAGGTGGGAGATAATTACAGATTTGAATCATGCTGAGAATTTTTTACAATTCAATGGGAAAAATGAGCTATGTGTGTTTGTGAAAGGATTTCAAATACCAATGCACCAATCTAAAACAACCAAGAGAGGCAAAGTACTACCAGTTAGAAAGGATGATTTTGACAAGATTGTTAAATCTGTTAGTGAAAATGTGAAGTCTATTTCCTACCAACTTTCAAGTGAGATTCGTGAAAGATTCCCTCGAGAAGAAATTATTGAAGCCATGAGTTGTGTGTTTCCTCAATTTTGGAAACACTTTGGACATAATCCAACTGATGCAAAGTTGTTTCATAATAAACTTGACGAATTTATAACACAGTTTTCAAAGCATCCAGATTGCAATGGACAACTAATACAAGGAATCTTAGATTCAAAAAATCTTAAAAATCAATGTAAACTTTTTGCATTGTGTATGAAAAACCAGATGGAAAACTTTGAGAATCCATTCGATCCTGGTGCAATAACAAGGCTCTGGAAAAGGATAAGTCAGAGTGAAGTATTACGTACTTCAATATCAGAATATTTCAAACTTGCTGATTTATGTCAAACAATGATATTAGGGTCGGTGAAAGATGAGAGAGTTTTCAATGCATTGGGGTTTTTGAAATCAAATGTTAGAAACAAACTAGAAAAAAATTTGGAAACTTGTTTGAGGTTGTTTGTTACTCAATACAATGTTAGATATTTTCCTTATGATAGGTCATTGGCCATTTGGAATTCCACACGTGAAAGACGAGGCCTTTGCAACACTTCAAAAGATGGTGGTTCTACTTCTACTGCTAACTCCAACATAAACAATGAATTTAAGTCTCAAAGTCAAAATGAAGATGAAGATTTTACGGATTTTGAATACCCGATTCAGAATGAAGAGGAACCTATTAGTACTATTCAGACTTCAGTTTCATATTTAAGACTGAGTCAATGAAGTAAATTGTGATTTAGTAATGTAGCATTCAGTTCTAAGGAATTTATAGGTCTACTTTAGTTCTTCCATATTCATTATTCAGTCATATTGCAATTACAATTTACAAAAATTGAGTTCAAGATTTTTGTTACTCTATTGTTGACATAATGTTATTTTTGTACCTTTCTCTTGATTTGAGTTCAAGATTTTTGTTACTTGTTACTCTATTCATATTGCTGACACAATGTTGATTTAGTTGTTTGATAATAAAAAAAGAGATAATAGAGACGTGTGCAAAGCCCATAACATCACAGAGAACTACTAACTACAAAACATAATGGAAAATTGAAATACATAGAGTTGGAACAATATCTGCTCTTAAAGAAAATTATACTTAAGTCTTAATTTGAAAAATAACAATAGATCGGACCATTTCTAAGCCTTGGGAACTCATATTTATATCACTTGAGTTGCAACAAGCTTCAAGATTACAAAGATTACATAATGATTCATTACAAAAGACAAAAGATAACAACAATTAAGATAATCATTACAATTTGTTGAAACCTTTTGTGACATATTTTAAGAGAAAAAGGGGAAACAATTACAAAATGTGACAAGTGGCAAGTGATCATTAAGCCTGTCTTCCAGTTCTAACTACAGCATTACCCACAGCGGATGTATCGCAAAGGTAAGGTAATATGTTATGATGAACAACTTCTCTTTGATATTCTACTGCAAAACTTGTCCTCCAATTGATTCCTCGGGGCCACCATCTTTTGTGCTAATCATCTTCTACTGAAGGGATTGCTTTGATATCTGCTATAATGTTGAAACCTTTTGTGACATATTTTAACAAAAAAAGGGGAGACAATTACAAAATGTGACAAGTGGCAAGTGATCATTAAGCCTGTCTTCCAGTTCTAACTGCAGCATTACCCACAGCAGATGTACCGCAAAGGTAAGGTAATCTGTTATGATGAACAACTTCTCTTTGATATTCTTCTGCAACACTTGTCCTCCAATTGATTCCCCGAGGCCACCATCTTTTGTGCTAATCATCTTCTACTTAAGGGATTGCTTTGATATCTGCTATAACCTCCCAAATAGTAATATCTGTATCCACAATAGGCCATGCTATATTTCTAACTGCCTCTAATTCACTGATTTTTTTAGTCCATTTTGCATCTGTGATGGCTTTACCCTCTCCAGTAATTTTGTTCATATCTGCTTCAATTTTGTATGTCATATCAATCATATCATATACAACTTGATCACTTGATTCACCTCTTGAAAATGCTATAAATCTTGGACGGTCTATTTTAGATCAAAAGATTCAGACCACTCTTGTCAAGATTTGACATACCCTTCATTGTTCAAAATTGTTGGAATGAAATCTAGGGTACCCAATGCTATGTTTTTCAATTTTCCCCTTACTGCTTCGATCTTACCAATGAAGAATGAATTCAATTCTTTAACTTGATGTATCATTTTCCTTATAGGAACAATGATCTCCTTAGGTAGTTCCTTTTTCTGTGTGAGTAAAGGAACTAACCTATCAAAGAATTGAATGTATGGCCCCCACTGGGAAAACAATGGAAATAATAGTGATAAAGCCTCAGAGCATTGGTATTCATTACTCTGTAGAGTAACGTACATACTATGTACATTTATAGAGGCTCTCTTTAAAGCAGTGATTCTATGAATCAAAAACTATTTCATTGTCCTGATCTTTGCATCATTGCTAATCTCAAACTCATCCACATCCATATGTGTTACTAGATGTGGTTCTTCTGCTATCTGGTCAGTTTGAATATTCTGGTCTTGTACCTCCCTTACTCTTAGTGACCTTTCTTCTCTTTTCAAATCTTCATTCTCATTTTTTGATTCCTCCAAAGCGTGTTGCAGAACATATGTTTTTCTCATTTCCTCTTCATACTTCTTCTTGGCGTCAAGGTACTTTTCATATGTCTGCACCAGTTATTCTTGAAGAATATCAATCTTGTTCTTGGCTAGCATAGCATCAGTGTTTTGGAGGTTGTAAATTTGATCTGAAGAAGTTGAATGTGCATTCCAGAAAATTGCATTACCTGTCGATGTCTCTTTAATTTCCATTAGGGTAGGCTTCTGTGATTTTGGAGCTACACTCCAAATAGCCATTGTCTTAGTATCTATATTAAATCCTGCCCCCTGCAATTCAACAAATGGATTAATCTCCTCATAAGAGATTGATTTTTCTTGTCTCCTCATTTGATCAAGCAGGAATGATGAACTAATATCCCATCCTGGGAAAACTATCATACCACTCCTTTGTACCAATTCCCTAGCCTCCTCTATAGTGAGGCTTTCACTATTAGGATCATAGGCTTGGAGCTTCTGCACCATTTCAATCACTTTTTCATCTGTGTCTCCAGGTTTTACATGCAAAGAAAGTTCATTTTGTTTGAGTTTATAAAAAAAGCTTTTGAATTCTTCACTCTTGATAAAATCATCATCCTTCATGAATTCTTGAGCCTGTATAATTTTGTCATCTAGCATCATGGACTGTAGTTCTAAACTATTGGGTCTCCTCTCCTCTTCAGTAGCTTGATCAATTAAGAACTTTTTTCTGGCATCATCAAAATACCTAGTTCCTTTTGGAAGCACTTGTAAGGATTTCTCTCTAGCCTTTTCCGGAACCTCAATCATTTTTTGTTTCTTCTTGCCCCCTTTATCCCAGTCTGAAGGGCCAGGCTAATCTTCATCATCACTAATTTCCAATACAATATCTGCCTCTAGAGAAGAAGGGTTTACCCTATCTCTAGAATTTTGAGGAACTTGATCCATAATGTTATCAAACTCCTCAATACACTTATCAATATGTTTAAAATAGGGTAAATCGGAATAGAAGCCCTGGAAATTAGGATCTACTTTCTTCATTTCTTCCTCTACTGAGAGGATTTCTCTCCACTTCCGCATCCTATCAACACAAACATCTTCATACAATACATCCCTAATGACATCCTCTTCCCAAATTTCCCTTCCAATGATGACATTATAACCCCTCATTTGTTCAAGAGCACTTGTAACAATGTTATATGGGTCATAAACCCTAGTGGGGGCAGTGGGGAAATTTAACTCTCTTAAGAAGGCATCAACTTCCTCAATGGCCTCTTTACCAATTTCAAAATCCCCTACTTTGAAATTTCTACACACAAAAGACCCCTTTTTAATGGTTGGCCCTAGATATTCTCTATTCATGGATAACAACTGCTAGAAAATTTCCACTACACCCACCCTCTCTGGTACATATCTTAGCAAGAAATTAGGGGGTTGGGAACAACCAAAAATTCTAATCAGTGTACAGTTTGCTAAAAAAAAGGCACTGCCCCAATCATGATCAATTGGTCCCTCATCATCAAAACACAAAGTTGGTCTAAAAATCTTCCTGATTAACCTAGGTAATCTTTCCAATTTTGAACCTAACATCCTATGAATAGTTGCAACAAAATCATTATAAAAAGAGAGGGAATTAGAAAAAGAGTAGAACCTTTGCCATAATCTTGTCCATCTTTGAACAGGCAATGCCTCTATGAAATTGTCCAAACCTTCAATGAAACTGGAATCTACATGGCCCACGTTGTAGAAGAGGATGAGATGCATAAGCACCGAGTAATGTAGAAATTTGAAATTGTCAAGATCACCTTGTTGAGCTGTCACCATCTGCTAATGAATACTATCAGCAATGAATGTTCCAAAATCATACCCCACATTAGTATGTGGGTCTTGAATGTCTAGGGCTATTACATACAATGTTGGGGAGGCATCCATGGATCCATCTACTCCCAATAGTTTGTTCAATCCGAAAATTGTTTTTTGAAAGTATGCACACAAATATGACAAGGGTATAAAATCAGTAACCATTTTTGCGAATTCTCCTTTCATCTTGTTTTGATTTTCCCTCGGGATATGTCGCAACATTGCATGTGTTGTATAGAAATCTCTCTGTTTCTCAAATGTTGCTGCCAATTTTTCCAGGTTAATAGGAACTGACATGGGACCCTGCAAATCAAATGCTTCAAACAAAAGCATCCTTACTTAACGTACAGAGAACGCTCATATCCTTTCTATGAAAGGACCGAGTGGTTGGATTATATGCATTTACTAGTACCTTGATAAGGTCAACATCCACGTATACCTCTGGCATTATCAACTTTCCCAGGTTTCTCGTCCATGGATTTGAGACGGGAACACTTTGCACCCTATTCTTATAAAAGTACAAGAACAATTTAGTTCCATTGGTGTACGGTACTTGAGCATCTCTACAAAAGCTGTAAGCATCTCTAAACGTGTGGACACTAGCACTTTGAGCATTGGAAGATTTAGGGAGAATCTTCAACCATTCTTCTGCAAATTTGGTAGACAATGAAACCTTGATGCCCTCTCCAGTGCCCTTCTTTACTAATGATTCTGCTTCTGCCATTCTGATCTTACTGCAAATTCTTGAATCTTTTTGCTCTATTAGCTGTAGATACCTGAGAATTCTAGTTTTCTACAACTTCTTGATGGGCCACGGCATTAAATTGTTAAATTTTAATGGCTTTAAAGTTTAAAAGCTTGCACATGCATGGATATCTATTATCAATCACTACCAGTAGTAACTATTGCCTTTATTTCATTTGCCTTAGAATGTCAACTCATTAGCTGTCTGAAATCAGATAATAGATTTGAAAACCTATTCTTTTGTACTTTTGAAGTTTCAAGCTTCAAAAATACATTATCATTGTACAATCTTATGAGTTGCGAAACCCTTCGTTCTACGCTCTGTCGCAATCGGTTCAACTTAACCTTGAAATCTTTTCATGAAACTGCGAAACCCTTCTTTTTCTTTTCTCGGGCTATCGTAATAGTTAAATCAAATATTCGCTTTATCCTTGCGACCCTACGTTAAACCTTATATCCTCTTCTAATGAGATTCCCCTTCTGTCCCAACTTCAGAACTTACATATTTCAAATCGCATTGTCGCAGTTGTGAAAACCCATTTCCTTCTAACCGGTGCGAAGTGGCAAACACTGCTTCATCTTAACCTTTCGCGACTTTGCAAAATGACATATCTTTCCCCTTTCACCACTAAGAACATGCAAAAACTACCTGAATTAACATTTCACGATCTCACAACCAACAAACTAACTGCTTGCATAAAACCTCTGATGATGCGATCTCCCTTTTCGTGACTGTCGAAAGTCCTTTGCCTTTAACCACTGCGAACATGCGAGATCTGCTTGAATTAACATTTCACGATCTCGCAACAAACAGACTAACTGCCTGCATAAAACCTTCGATGATGCGATCTCCCTTTTCGCGACTGCCAAAAGTCATTTTCCTTTAATCGCTGCGAACATGCAATAACTGCTTGAATTAACATTTCGCGGTCTCGCAGCCAATAGACTAACTGGCTGACTAAAACCTCCGATGATGCGATCTCCTTTTCGCGACTTCGTAACATAAAAGTTCAAACTAATGAAACCCTTTGCGAACCTCCGATGCCATCGACTTCGCATATGTTTTTTTTAACCTTGAATACAATGAAATGATTCACCCAAAAAATTCAAATTTTAATGTGATTATTATTTTTTGTTCGCCAATGTCTAATTTTTTTGTGGTTTTAAAATAACACAATTCGCCTAGATTTTACACATTGTTTCAGAGACTATGAATGATTCGCCAATGGAGATTATTATTTTTTCTTTGTAAACTATTTTTTTCACCACAAAAAATAAATTTTTTTGTCAAGTGTTTTACACCTTTCGCCAATTTTTTACACCTTTTCTAAAGGATGGGTTTCTTAAAGTATACCCTGGTTAGGGGCCTAAATTCAACCATTTTAGTGCTTAGCTATCTTAGGGGACCTCTTAAATAATGCACTCTTGAACCAATTCAAAATTTTGGGTTTCCCCATGAGTGTACCTTTAAAACCCCACTTGGTCAACTTTCTTATTTTGGAGCGACAACAATGTAAGAAAGGGGGGGCTTGATGTTCCTACTATAAAAAGGTTGGTAGAGAGTCCTTTTAGAGGAGTGGTGACAAATTAGTGGGTTGTTCACGCACTCTCTAAGTTTAGAGATTGTTAGGTTTTGGAGGGAGATTAAGAGAGCTCTACAACAACTTTCTTTGCCTTAGCTTGGACGAAGGTTAGTGTTTTCAAAACATGACCATTTTTTTCCTTTGTATTGCATAATTAATCTGCAAGTATGGGAAAATTTGTTATGGGTTCATACAATGTATTGTGAATCTTGTACTGTTGACATGTACGAAGATAGAGATCAAGGATCTAGTGCTTATCTTCTATGATAACACCAGTGCAATTAATATATCCAAGAATCTTGTGATGCATACCTAAAACCAAGCACATTGCTATAAAATATCATTTTTTGAGAGAATTGGTACAAGATAAAGAGGTAAGACTGGAATATGTGAATACTAAAAAGCACATTGTAGATATATTCACTAAGCCATTATCTAAGGATGGATTTTTTTATCTAAGTTAGGGGTCATTCCCCTATCTGAAGCTCACTAAATACAATTTAGTGATACATCAACTAGAGCATGTTGAAGATCAAACAATTGATGTAGTATTGACAAAGCACAGTGCAAATGAATCAGTACATGAGGTACATTGATATTCACTGAATATTGTCTTTGGCATGAGATGTCAAAGAGAGTGAAGTTTTCTATCATATCTCACATAAATTTTATTACTTCCAATGATGTCAAAGAGGGAGGACTTGGGCTAATATCAAAGAAGGAAAGTTTTCTATCAGAAGAAGCTGTTGAAGATAGAGTTTTGTTGATAGAGGGAGAAACTAAACGCAGAGGGAGAAACTAAACGCAGAGGGAGTTCTACTAGATGAGAATTAGAATTAAACTAAGGATATGTTCCTTACTTTATTCTTTCTCTAAAAATTTCATTGTATTATGACATGTTGTGTTGTAATCAATGCCAAAGAGGGAAATGGTTGAAAACAATTGATTAATTGTGTAATGTCTTTGATGTTACATAAAATGTCATATCATTGCTAGTCAGTGTATGTTGAGCTCACTCAAGTGACAAAGATAATGTCTTGTGTCTGCTGAGCATTCCAAAGTTTTCCAAGTTTAGAAGATAGTGTCTAGCGAGTTCACTCAGTCGTCAAAGGAAAGTTTGCAGAAGTTGAGTGTTGACCGAGATCACTCACTTAATGAAGAAAATATTGGATGGAACCAATGTTAACTGAGCTCACTTGATTGCCAAAGGAATTTTTTGAATATGCAATGTTAACTAAGTTCACTTGGTTAACACAGAAAAATCATTTCTAAGTTAGTGTCTATCGAGCATGGTCAGCTAACAAAGGATTCTCTTGTTTTGGCATATTGAGTTCAATTGATTTAGTTGTTGGTTCTAGCCTACTGAGGAGGTGAATATTAAGTATTCTAAGTCATATTCAAGCTGACTTGACAATGTGTAAGATATAAATATAAGGTCAAGTTGAGGATTGAATGTGTGGAACATAACAGAAGATTTGATGATGATTAGAGGAAACAAATTAGAAGGATAAGAAGAATATCCTTTTTGAGTTTCAAAGATACATTCGATAAAAAAGGATCAAGTATTCAAGCCAGAATTGAGATTTGTAATCAGCAATTAAGTTGCATTAGAAATCAATTCATCTCATTGTTACTTTCTAACCATTTTAGTAGTGATATAAATCTCTTAACAGAGTTGGCTTAACAGCTATTTGTAAATCCTCTAACAAGGTGGTATTTCTAGATTGAATTGTCTAAAGACCTCTAACAAGGCCACTCCTAAGAGGGTGATTAAATCCTCTAATAGGGTCACACTTTTTAGTGTGTTTTGTAACCTTTGACAGGGTTGGCTCCTAACAGGGCTCACTTCAGAAGAGTGAAAACTAGTAACTAGTTGCAATTGGTGGTTTCTCCAAAATTGGGTTTCAATGTTAAATATTGGTGTCAATTGTGTTCATGCTATTTCTTTTAAATGTGTATGCAACTAAGTTAATCTTAAGGTTAATCACATTAAGATCAATATATTTAGTTAGTGCCAAGTTATAGTATTTGCTAGTGTAAATTGAGTGAATGTGTGTTTTTCGAGTTACAATATAATATAGTTTTATCAGAGTTTTGATTTGTACTGACATCTAAGGGATTTAGGATTTATCTTTTTGGTAACTCATTCGCCCCTCCCCTCTCACTTGCTCCTCTTATATTTCCAACAACTCTGGGAAGAAGCTCATAAGGAGCAGAAATCAAACAATTTATTACTCTTTCATAATAGAGCAAAGTTAGATTATATGAAATTGAATGAACGGATTTCATAGAGACAATTCACAAGGAAGGAGTAGAATGATATGTCCCTATTCTAAATTTGAATCTCTTAAACAATGATACTAATGGGTTGCTAGACATTCTAAACATAGTCACACATATAGAGATAGAAACTTCAAAAAAGGGTGATTTATTTTTTGGGAATTTCTAGATATTACTAATAAAAATGGCTTACAATCAAATCAAAATTTCACCCATTTTTTTACCTCTAAATACAAGAAGCATGATATAAAGAATGCTATCATTTCAACCCCTTCTAAAACATGGGCTTAATTATTCCATTCATGAATGCAATCCTCTCCTCATAAGATCAAATATACAAAGTGAACATATCACATTCAAAAAAAGAACAAAAGAGCTCAGAAAGAAATCCTAAATTTTTGGAAAATGCCTCAAGATGGGAAAGATCCATTCGAAAATACAAACCCTGATGAAGTTCAAAATGAAGGAAAATATCAAAGTTTGAATTGCATCCCTTTGGAAGTAGAAACTTACATAAATAAGAATGTGTTGGAAATATATAATGATTCTAATCTAGAAAAACAAATGAGAAACCTTGTAGCCACGTTTGAAGAATTTTGGGAAGAGTTTGACGTGGAAGAAAATCTTGATCATAATCAAAGTGCAAACAAAAAAAATAACAAAAAAAATAATATAAAGATTAAAGAAACACGTACTACACGAGAGAACAAATTTAAGTGATCATATATTCAAGGAGATAAGAGAAGAAGAAAAATATCCAAATGATGAATCAATTGAACCCATCCTCAACAATGCCAAGAATAATATAGATTCATTAGGATTAACTTGCAATATGGAAGGTATAGGAGCTCCTTGCTATGGTACATGAAAAAAAAAGAGAGGAAGGAAATGCTAGTAGAATTGAGAGAAAAAAAATAGGTAAAGTAGGTAACCAAAAAAAGATTCATGGAGTATTAGAAGATGGGAAGGGGAAGATCTTCCCTTCAAAGAAATGAAGTTAACTACATGGAATGTTAGGGGACTTAATGCCCAACAAAGGCGTCTTCTAAAACACATCCTAACCTTATGTGAATCCTAATTAATTTTAATACAAGAGATAAAACTAAATAAGACAAAGGGAGAAAGGTTAAGAAGGAAACCTGGGGTATGGAAAAATGATCTAATAGAATCTGAGGGTGCTTTAGGTGGCATAGGTATCATCTAGGATCCTAGGAAAATGGGATGCAATGGAATGTCAGTAAACAATAATTGGATTGGGGGGGGGGTGTGGGGGTGTGGAATCAAAAGTTACAAAGATGATCTAAAATTCATTATGATTAATGTTTATGGCCCTACATTGATAGCTAGCAAGAAGGACTTATGGAATAAAATAAGTACTTTTATAAATAATCATAACACATATCAAAATTCAACACATTCAAAAGGAAATAGAGAAGCAGATAAGCTAGCTAATATAGGAGCAGATGGCCATGAGCTACTAGCCAAAAACATGAATGACCCATAGTATGACATTCCCTTTAGTAATTTATTAGAGATATATTCGATAGGCCTGATATGGTTAGAGGATTCATAGTTTGCATCTATTCCTAGGAAGCTTTCTATTGATGATCCAATTTTCATTAGGGTGTGTATATTTATGATTTCGACTGGAATTTTTTTATTTATATCCATGATTTAATTTAGTAATTCCAAAGTCTAAAATCTCTTGGAATGGTCAAAATGAACACATTAGCAAATAACACACAATGAGAACTTTCAAATTCAATCAAGCTTAAATTATAGAAAAAAATCAACAAGACTTCTTGATTAAACAAATAGCTACTAGTAAAAAGAAACTAGATTATCTAAAATCCAACAAGAATTGTATATGATTGATTGGTTTTTCGACTAGTGTTTCTTGTGCGCTAGAAGTTTTGATCATTCTTGCAAAGATTTATGGAGATCTCTTGCCTGATTATCAATAAACATTAGTTGTTCGAAGTAAAGAGAGGCACATAACTAGGCTCATGACTCAACCTATGTAAAAGGAATCATATTATCATTCAAACAAAATATAATGGAAGGAATACCTCCCTAAGACTCCAATTATGATAGGGGCCAATGTATCTAATCTTAAGCTTTTCAAGATGGACAGTTTGCTACCCATCAAGAATTTAAGAACTGGTGTATGCCCCTTTTGTATTTGTATTCTTGTATAGTACTTTGTCTAATACATATCAAAAATTCTAAACACCCTATCTTGTACAAGCTTCTATAATCTTCAAGTGATTGTCTAAAAAAATTTTGTCCAAAAATCTTCCTTTCACACAATCACCCCATGCTTATTCAGACTTGAAAGAATTTTTGTGCAGAAATAGTATGTGTACTCCTTCTAACCATGAAAAAAAGTGCAAAAATACTATCAATTATGTCCTCTCGACATTGTAACACTTGCTGTATTTGAGAAACACAATTTGCCATTCTCAACTACCTCTATCTTCCACTTTAATTAGGGAAGCCTAGGTTTCCACCTTAGAGTACCAACCGACTCTTGCAATCAAAATTGGTAGTCAAATTGAGGGATTATATACAAAGTGTTGGGCCTACATTGCAAGAGATAAAGATGGTTAGTAGAATTGAGAGTAAAAACTGGTAAAGAAGGTAACCAAAAAAAGATACATGAAGTGTTAAAAGATGGAAAGGGGAAGATCCTTCACTTGAAGAAATCAGGTTAACTACATGGAATGTTAGGGGACTTATGCTAAAGAAAGGTGTCTTCTAAAACACATCCTAACCTTATGCAAATCCAAATTAATTTTAATACAAGAGATAAAACTAAATAAGACAAAGGGAGAAAGGTTAAGAAGGAAACTTGGTGTATGGGAAAATGATTTGACAGAATCTGAGGGTGCTTCAGGGGGCATAGGTATCATCTGGGATCCTAGGAAAATAGGATACAATAGAATGTCAGTAAACAATAATTGAATGGGGGGAAATAAAAAGTTATAAAGATGATCTACAACTCATTATGATTAATGTTTATGGCCCTACATCGATAGCTAGGAAGAAGGCCTTATGGAATAAAATAAGTACTTTTATAAATAATCATAACACATATCGATAAGGAAGGCAATAGAGAAGGGGATAAGCTAGCTAACATATGAGTAGATGGCCATGAGCTACTAGCCAAGAAAATGAATAACCCATAGTATGACATTCCCTTTAGTAACTTATTAGAGATATATTTGACAGGCCTCATATGGTTAGAGGATTCATAGTTTGTATATGTTCCTAGGAAGTTTTTAATTGACGATCTAATTTTCATCAGGGTGTGTAGATTTATGATTTTGACAAGAATTTTTTTATTTCTATCCACGTTGGTTTTGTTAAATTTTTAAAATGATCTTCATTTACATTCAGATTCCATTTGACAAAAAATTATGCTATACCCCTTATGAAAATACAAAGGTCTAGATAGAAGACAATTTCTAATATCTAAAGATTTGTAGTGTACATAAATTAATTTATTAGATATGGTACTTATACTTACTTGTTCCCTATAGAAGTCATATAGCTATTTGTGGAGATTGGTGTATTTTCCTTTTGGTTCAGTCTAGAGAGCAATGATGCCCAATTTCTCACACTTATCCCATCTACTTTATGAATGAGGATTGTTGATTATTACAGTGTCAAATGCCCTATGATCCTTCCTAAAGGAAATAGGAATAGATCTCTAGTTAGAATCTCAAGTTTTGAATGGGGGAAGTGACCTAGGGTTAAGCTGAGGGGGAAAGACTTTGGGTTTGAGGAAATCTTCTAATTTAGGGTAAGTGGCTAATGGGGTGTTATTTGTTTTGGAAATTTTCTTTAGGGGGAGAACCTGTGGGACTGTGCAAGATCAATTTTGGTTGAGATGGATGGATTGTAGGGCGGGATGGCTATTGTGAGCACTCTTTTGCTCTAATTTTTAGTAGATCTAATTGGGGAGATCTTCTTGGTTTTCGTATTCTTGCGTCGCTCCTTTTTATTTTGGGCTAAGACCTAATCGCCTTGTTTTTCTTGGTCTTCCTTAATACATTCGAAGGGATTTGGGGTGTTTGATTGCACAATTCGCTCTATTTTTTTTTCTTGCTTCATTCTGGATTACTTCTCTATTTTCTCTTTCCGCAGACTTTGTTAATGCAACAAATTTTTGCTGGTGGATTTGAGCTTCACGTATCTGTGTTTGTGCATGGTTATGGTAATTTAGGCTCTTTTCTTTTGTGTGTTATTCCAATAGTTCTGCTAGTATGTCGAAGGAGTTGTTTGTTGGGAGGGAAGCGACATAATTAGTTTTTGCAAAGTAATTTCCATTCTGGATTTTCATTTTCAGATTAATTCTTCCCTACCTTTTTTGTAGGTAAGTTCGATTACAACACCATTTTAAAATTTCTATCTAATTTTTGACATACAACTCCCATTATTTCAATTCAACAACTACTAATAAAATATTATAGATGTTTATTTATTACATTTTATTTATACTTTATATAAATAAAAAAATATTTTTTTATTATTCAATTTAAATAATATATATTTATCTTTTCTTCATTAAAATGACTTCTTTTATTAAAATGGACTAGCTTTATTTACTGGTCACAGCTAATATTTATTTAACATTTTAAAATATATTTATTCATCTTATTTGTTTATTATTTAAAATGACTTTTTAACCCTATATTCTACTATTTTGTGGGCATAACACTTTATAATTATTATTTTATTATCAAAAGCCATCAAATATTTGAACCAATTCTTCGCCTTGTAATGCCCCGCTCGGGAACCCAAGAGAATTAAACCTAACATGTTACAATGTTTACTGAACTATTTTTTTTTTAAAAGTTTAAACAACATCCAGATAACATTAATGCGGAAGCAACATGAACATACACATCAAATACACATTTGCAATTACAGATATAGTTTCAATTCCTCAAGGGTTCCTTTATGTTTAGTCACATTTAATAATTTTTAAATTAATTAGTTTAAGTTTCAAGTACAATGTCTCAAGATCATAAAGGAATAACAGATACATAATCGCATAAGCAAATGCATAAGTATAAACAATAAAATGAAAGTACATCCAATTAATAACATCCACTGCACATGTTGCAGGGTATGTGAGAATAGATACAGTACATCAGAATACATGATAACATAAATACATCATCTGAAAAGAAGTCTCTGAGATAAGAAATAAGAATGATAAAGGTACATCTTCTGCAACGAACATCCAACAGCTAGCAATGTGAAGGGGGACCCAAATGGTAAGAAGGCACTACCTCCTAACCGCGTGGTTACCTAGTTAGGCTTCCACTCCCACCGTGCAGGGAAGATAATGAACGATCCACATATGGCTATCAAACATAAAACATTCCTAGGCAAGGTACCCCTAATAGCCAAAACTACCTCAAAGGTAACACATACTACTCAAGAAGATAAAATAATCCAAAAGTAAAAACACTCAATCCAATATCGACTCCACATAACCAAACATCATACATGAACCAAGTATAAACCAAATACCAAGATCACAAGGTAAAGTCAACGAAAAGATAATCACCTCAAGTCAAAAGCCACACGTCAAAAGTACAACATAATAAAGCACCAATCATCATCAATGAAAGTAAGTAACCACAATAAACACATCCAACAATAGATACACCACCAGAGGTACACAAAATCTACAGAGGAGACTCAGGCTACATACTAGGGAGTGTCATCACATGGCTGCTTGAGTTACCCTGGACTGATCTCTTAATAGACCCCGGACCCTCAAGCGTTGAGTTACCCTGGATTGGTTACTCTGAACCCCGGACCCTCAACATCACACATATGGAAATCAGAAAGCCCTCTCAGAAGACGAGGCACTCATCTCATTCCCATCCTTAGTCTATACAAGCACTCAAGGCATGGGTAGATCAAAAATCTCTAACTTATCTTTTTAGTGTGTTTTCCCCCCAAAAGTTTTAATTACTAGATTATCACTTATTACATAACTTGCATTAGGTTACCCTGGTACTGACCACTTTGGGTGGGTCCCGGACCCCTATGCAAGCCACTCCCAAGTCACGTACCTAGACAACCTCTCCTAAGCACATAAAAACACAGTTGTGTCCCATACCACAACACCCATAAAGATCAAACTCGGCTCCTTAACAGGCAACCTGATAACAAGATGGTTCTCCCATTCGAGTACACATAAAAGCTCCACAAATAAAACTCATAAATATAATCTCCAATATGAATTACAAAACACATCACAACATTTAGTCCCATAAATAGTATACAAGAAATCTGACAAAGCCTCTGGTGTACATCCTAGACTGGTCAAACTAGGTCAACTCCAAAATCCACAAGTAAAGACAATACATAAAAAAAATAGTACAATTTCACAATTTGGGTTTGATTTGAAAGGACATAATAAAGTCAAAAGTAACATTTTCAATTTGCATTTCAATGAACGTTTAAGTGTATAAGATTCTCAGTTTATCCCACAAGTCAACTCTATAAAATTACCCCATTTATTTATTTGACTTAAAATGTACAATTACCCTACTTTTGATTTTGAGTCAATTAATCAATATAACTAAAAGGGTGTTTATTTATTTAATTATTAAAATAATACCCAATGATTTTTAAATAAGATAATTTATAATTTTATTAAAATAGGAATTATCACTAATTAAATAAATTTACGTCTTTGTTTCTAAATAATTCTCATTATTTAAGTACATCAATTAAATCAAATTTAATAAAGTTAATTATTAGTTATTTATAAAATAACTAGATAATTAACATTTAATCAATCATTAAAACTTAATTACCTTCCCTTTATTCTCAAAATACATAATAATAATAATTAATAAAAACATTTAATTAATTATTAATAACTTCTTTAATTACTTATTCTATCGATAAACAATAAATTATTATTCAAATAATACTAATAATAAACAACGTTATTGTTATTGACTAACATATTAATTTTTCTAACACTTAATAAAAATATAATAATTTAAAACATTTAATAATTTTAATATATATTAGTAAATTTAAAACATTATAAATTTCTTTTTAAAAAAATGATTTTAAAAATTGCAATTTAATAACCTACTATTAAAAGGGAAAGCGCTTTGCTTAAT
This sequence comes from Cupressus sempervirens, assembly GCA_028749045.1. Lineage (NCBI taxonomy): Eukaryota > Viridiplantae > Streptophyta > Pinopsida > Cupressales > Cupressaceae > Cupressus > Cupressus sempervirens. Next base: position 741,661,248 of record CM053792.1, read on the forward strand.
AAAGCAAGCGCGAGCCTTATTAAAGGCTCGGCTGCCGTGCGGCAGGCCTGCGCCAGCAGTGACTGCCGGCGGCATCCGTGCCCGGGGGGGTTGGGGGAGGTCGTGGCCCCCACTTCCCAATTAAAAATAAAACTTTTTAAAATATACTTGCCCTTATTTATAATTCAACTTTATTTTATTTAAAATAAACTTTTAAATATATTTCCAATTATATCTATAATTCTTGTTTTATTTTATTTAAAAATTTCTATAATAATACTTTAAATAAATATTTTCGTTTTCTTTTACTTTTTTTTTTTAAATTTTTTTTACTATAATCTTAATATAACAAATAAGATCTGATAGAGAAATAATTCTCACAATTCGAATTTCAACCTAAAATCTTCTTTTTATTTCAAACCCTAATTTCGATTTAATGCTTAATTTCTTTCACATGTAGAACGATGTTTTCTAAATGTTTGTTTCAATCCAGATTCACAGATGAAATCAAATAGGAAAAGATTCAGAACGAAGGGTGGCAAGATTCATACAACAAAATTTGAGAAAGCAATTTTCAACAAGCACGAAGAAGACAGAGATCCGAAAATATTTCTACAATGGTTCACAAACCCTACCTTGATCTGATGCTAACAATCTGGTGAAAATCTTGCTAATCCAAACCCTTCAAAGCTTCCAAAGATTTCTTTGTTCCCCTTCCAAAAGTGTGTTCCCTCAAACCTGTCTGTGTAATAATGACCCCAAAACCCTCTAATATAGAATCTAATTACCTTTTAGGGTTTATGTCACCACCAGTCTAAAATTATAATTATTTTATTTAATTAATTCTTTCATGCACAATTAATTTCCTTTTTAATTAAAACAAAAGAATTATTAAATTACTTTATTTAATTTTTCCACTCGACTTCTATTTAATTAATTTATAACTTTAATCTCATGTGCACTTTATAATAAAATATCTTAATCAAGTTCACATATTTTATCTTTTAAATTAATTTCTTATATTTTCATCTCATGCACGCATCATGCGAACTTAAATCTTTTTCATAATTTAATATCTTTTCACTTCTTAATTTATTTTTGAATGTTTTAATTTGATAAATATTTATTAACTTAAATAACAATAATATTGAGCATTTATTTAAAAATGAACTCTAAATATATTATTATTAAATTAAATAAATATTATCTCGTTCTAAATTTATTCTTAAAACTTTTATCTTCAATTCAATTCTTTATATTTAATTAATTTCTCAATTAATTAAATATAATTAAATATTCAAAATATCATAATAATTTTCCATTAAATTAAATCATTAATTTAATCTTTTAATTAGACTTAATTAACAGAAAATTCATCAAAGACTCACAAAACAACATATGCACAAAATACTCACGGGTATAAAAAGGGTAGACAGTCTGTTACAAGTCTTCCTTGCAGGACAAGTATTATAGGCTATGGCTATGATTGGACCTGATCATTATCTTCCCATTCTCACCATTTGAGTATTTGTAATTGGGCACGCTCATCCTGGCAATTCAGGGAAGTTGATGCCCGGTACCTGCATCCTGCATAAAAGACGAGCATGTACATGCATATAATATATCTAAACTAAACATACAATGGCGGGGAGTGGTTCATCGTGTAGATCCCGACTAGCAGGTGACTACGACTCCCTCCCGTAACCACATCAAACACATCAGACAGAAAGATAAAATAAACACGCACACCATACACATGCAAGTATGGGGTAAGTATCGTAAAAATCATAAGTCTAACATCAAATTCGTACATATAATAATGCATCTCTATCAATACAACATAATCATCATTAAAGACATCATGTTAACATTTTTATAAAAGAAACAAGTTTTACTAATTAGGAATCATCAAAATATCATTAACAACACGTCAAATGAAAACAACTAAACAATTATAACCGATGTATTTGTAATCAAAGTCATGAAATAATATCATAATAATGTAAATCTAGTATCTCTAAAACTAATCAATGCATAAAATTAGCTTAAAAGAATTTGACAATGATAATAGAATGTGAACTAGGGGCAGGCACTATATCCACCCCCCCTAGAATTAGGCTTACTCCTGGAAGCCCACAAGAATGATAACACTAAAGGACTCACTATGCGGGTCACATTGAACCCTTCCCCCCTATAGAAGGATATGACTCTACTAATAACATTACAACACACTTAGAGCAATATGATTCTAGTTTAATAATAAACCGAAAATCATATTGATCCAACATTCATCTTTTAAACAAATACTGAAATAGATCCCCTAGCAATGGATCTAGAACTAGAAGTCATCTCTCCTACAACACCTAAACACAACAACGACATCTAAGAATCCATCATAACCATAGGGTCATAACTACCGACATAAAGAAATAATCCAAAAAAATTTATAAGTTTTCTATTTCCATGTTTAGAATCTGTATCATTTCAAAGTTTGTTGTTCAACAGTTTGGTTTCAAGTTTGATGTCAATATAAGTTTGTCATTTTAAATAAGTTGCAAGTTTACCAATTGCTCAAGTGATGGCGCACATAATGCCCAGAGTTCCCAATGTTGAAACTCAGGCTCTGATACCAGATGTAACGTCCCGCTCGGGAACCCAAGAGAATTAAACCTAACATGTTACAATGTTTACTGAACTATTTTTTTTTTTAAAGTTTAAACAACATCCAGATAACATTAATGCGGAAGCAACATGAACATACACATCAAATACACATTTGCAATTACAGATATAGTTTCAATTTCTCAAGGGTTCCTTTACGTTAGTCACATTTAATAATTTTTAAATTAATTAGTTTAAGTTTCAGGTACAATGTCTCAAGATCATAAAGGAATAACAGATACATAATCGCATAAGCAAATGCATAAGTATAAACAATAAAATGAAAGTACATCCAATTAATAACATCCACTGCACATGTCGCAGGGTATGTGAGAATAGATACAATACATCAGAATACATGATAACATAAATACATCATCTAAAAAGAAGTCTCTGAGATAAGAAATAAGAATGATAAAGGTACATCTTCTGCAACGAACATCCAACAGCTAGCAATGTGAAGGGGGACCCAAATGGTAAGAAGGCACTACCTCCCGACCGCATGGTTACCTAGTTAGGCTTCCACTCCCACCATGCAGGGAAGATAATGAACGATCCACATACGGCTATCAAACATAAAACATTCCTAGGCAAGGTACCCCTAATAGCCAAAACTACCTCAAAGGTAACACATACTACTCAAGAAGATAAAATAATCCAAAAGTAAAAACACTCAATCCAATATCGACTCCACATAACCAAACATCATACATGAACCAAGTATAAACCAAATACCAAGATCACAAGGTAAAGTCAACGAAAAGATAATCACCTCAAGTCAAAAGCCACACGTCAAAAGTACAACATAATGAAACACCAATCATCATCAATGAAAGTAAGTAACCACAATAAACACATCCAACAATAGATACACCACCAGAGGTACACAAAATCTACAGAGGAGACTTAGGCTACATACTAGGGAGTGTCATCACATGGCTGCTTGAGTTACCCTAGACTGATCTCTTAATAGACCTCGGACCCTCAAGCGTTGAGTTACCCTGGACTGGTTACTTTGAACCCCGGACCCTCAACATCACACATATGGAAATCAGAAAGCCCTCTCAGAAGACGAGGCACTCATCTCATTCCCATCCTTAGTCTGTACAAGCACTCAAGGCATGGGTAGATCAAAAATCTCTAACTTATCTTTTTAGTGTGTTTTCCCCCCAAAAGTTTTAATTACTAGATTATCACTTATTACATAACTTGCATTAGGTTACCCTGGTACTGACCACTTTGGGTCCCGGACCCCTATGCAAGCCACTCCCAAGTCACGTACCTAGACAACCTCTCCTAAGCACATAAAAACACAATTGTGTCCCATACCACAACACCCATAAAGATCAAACTCGGCTCCTTAACAGGCAACTTGATAACAAGATGGTTCTCCCATTCGAATACACATAAAAGCTCCACAAATAATACTCATAAATATAATCTCCAATATGAATTACAAAACACATCACAACATTTAGTCCCATAAATAGTATACAAGAAATCTGACAAAGCCTCTGGTGTACATCCTAGACTGGTCAAACTAGGTCAACTCCAAAATCCACAAGTAAAGACAATACATTAAAAAAAAGTACAATTTCACAATTTGGGTTTGATTTGAAAGGACATAATAAAGTCAAATGTAACATTTTCAATTTGCATTTCAATGAACGTTTAAGTGTATAAGATTCTCAGTTTATCCCACAAGTCAACTCTATAAAATGACCCCATTTATTTATTTGACTTAAAATGTACAATTACCCTACTTTTGATTTTGAGTCAATTAATCAATATAACTAAAAGGGTGTTTATTTATTTAATTATTAAAATAATACCCAATGATTTTTAAATAAGATAATTTATAATTTTATTAAAATAGGAATTATCACTAATTAAATAAATTTACGTCTTATGTAAGGTTTGTGTTATTTTGATTCCACTTAGGCATTGCATATTACATGGTAGGAAGAGACTTGAGTTTGAAAGATAGCTCTTGTTTATTAAGGGTTTCAGTTACAAGTTATTGATTTAGGGTTAGGGGCTAATGGGGTGTTATTTTCTTTTTAAATTTTCTTCAGGGGGAGAACCCTTGGGACTGTGCAAACTCGGTTTTGGTTGAAATGGATGGATTGCAGGGGAGGATGGCTATTGTGAGCTCTCTTTTTGCTCCAATTTTTAGTAGATCTAATTGGGGCTAATGGGGTGTTATCTGCTTCTGAAATCTTCTTCAGGGGGAGAACATGTGGGACTGTGCAAGTTCGGTTCTGGTTGAAATGGATGGGTTGTAGGGGGGGGATAGCTATTGTGAGCTCTATTTTTGCTCTGACTTTTAGCAGATCTAATTGGGGAGCTCTTTTTGGTTGTCATATTCCTACGTCGCTTCTTTTTGTTCCAGGCTAAGACCCAACTGCCTTGTTTTTCTTAGTCAGCCTTAATGCATTCAGAGGGCTTAGGGGGGTTTGATTGCATAATCTACTCTTTTTTTTTTTGCTTGCTACAGTCTAGTTTTCTTTTGTGTTTTCTCTTTCCAGCATACTTAAATAATGCGAAGAATTTCTGCTGGTGGATTCAAGTTTCATAGATTTGTGTTTGTGCGTGGTTATGGCGATTTAGGCTCCTTTCTTCCGTGCGTTGCCTGAAGGAGTTATTTTCCGGGATGGAAACTCCATACTTAGTTTTTGCAAAGTAATTATGCATTTATGATATACATTTAATATGTCCTCCTTGGACTACTGATGCTCGAGTTTAATGTACAAGAAGTTGAACCATGGAATTTCTTGGGGGAAACAAGTTCTAAGCCTATGTGAACACAGTTAACCAAGGTCAATCTTTGGAAGATTGAAAAGCCTTATTGTGAAAGTATTTTGTTTTGTAATGTAAGTTTTCTTGTATGAGGAAATGTTTAATCATAATTTAGATGCATTAAGGACATGTCATGGTGAAGTGTAATGTATTTTAATGTGTCACTTGACACTTCTAATTGTCTATGTATTGATGACATGTCACCTAGAGTGTTGGTCACAAGGTCACTTAATCTAAATCCTTTCCCTTCCTTCCAATTAATGTCTAAGTACACCCACTTGGGAGAGAGTGTTAGGATGGATCACCATCATGTTGATTTTCGAATTCAAACTTGTTAGGGATTTTAGGGGGGCTAAATGGGACCCTAAAGTGTCATTTTATTGAAAATAGGCCACTCATATGGTAATATAACATGTTAGGGGCCTAAATTCAACCATTTTAGTGCTTAGCTATCTTAGGGGACCTCTTAAATAATGCACTCTTGAACCAATTCAAAATTTTGGGTTTCCCCATGAGTGTACCCTTAAAACCCCACTTGGTCAACTTTCTTATTTTGGAGCGACAACAATGTAAGAAAGGGGAGGCTTGATGTTCCTACTATAAAAAGGTTGGTAGAGAGTCCTTTTAGAGGAGTGGTGACAAATTAGTGGGTTGTTCACCCACTCTCTAAGTTTAGAGATAGTTAGGTTTTGGAGGGAGATTAAGGGAGCTCTACAAAAACTTTCTTTGCCTTAGCTTGGATGAAGGTTAGTGTTTTCAAAACATGACCATTTTTTTCCTTTGTATTGCATAATTAATCTGCAAGTATGGGAAAATTTGTTATGGGTTCATACAATGTATTGTGAATCTTGTAATGTTGACATGTATGAAGATAGAGATCAAGGATCCAGAGCTTATCTTATATGATAACACCAGTGCAATTAATATATCCAAGAATCCTGTGATGCATACCAAAACCAAGCACATTGCTATAAAATATCATTTTTTGAGAGAATTGGTACAAGATAAAGAGGTAAGATTGGAATATGTGAATACTAAAAAGCACATTGTAGATATATTCACTAAGCCATTATCTAAGGATGGATTTTTTTATCTAAGTTAGGGGTCATTCCCCTATCTGAAGCTCACTGAATACAATTTAGTGATACATCAACTAGAGCATGTTGAAGATCAAACAATTGATGTAGTATTGACAAAGCACAGTGCAAATGAATCAGTACATGAGGTACATTGATATTCACTGAATATTGTCTTTGGCATGAGATGTTAAAGAGAGAGAAGTTTTCTATCATATCTCACACAAATTTTATTACTTCCAATGACATCAAAGAGGGAGGACTTGGGCTAATATCAAAGAAGGAAAGTTTGTTATCAGAAGAAGCTGTTGAAGATAGAGTTTTGTTGATAGAGGGAGAAACTAAAGGCAGAGGGAGTTCACAATAATAGAGGGAGTTCTACTGGATGAGAATTAGAATTAAACTAAGGGTATGTTCCTTTATTCTTTCTCTAAAAATTTCATTGTATTATGAAATGTTGTGTTGTCATCAATGCCAAAGAGGGAAATGGTTGAAAAAAATTGATTAATTATGTAATGTCTTTGATGTTACATAAAATGTCATATCATTGCTAGTCAGTGTATGTTGAGCTCACTTAGGTGACGAAGATAATGTCTTGTGTCTACCGAGCATTCCAAAGTTTGCCAAGTTTAGAAGATAGTGTCTAGGGAGTTCACTTAGTCATCAAAGGAAAGTTTGCAGAAGTTGAGTGTTGACTGAGCTCACTCAGTTAATGAAGAAAATATTGGATGGAACCAATATTAACCGAGCTCACTTGATTGCCAAAGGAATTTTTTGAATATGCAATGTTAACTAAGTTCACTTGGTTAACACAGAAAAATCATTTCTAAGTTAGTGTCTATCGAGCATGGTCAGCTAACAAAGGATTCTCTTCTTTTGGCATATTGAGTTCAGTTGATTTAGTTGTTGGTTCTAGCCTACCGAGGAGATGAATATTAAGTATTCTAAGTCATATTCAAGCTGACTTGACAATGTGTAAGATATAAATATAAGGTCAAGTTGAGGATTGAATGTGTGGAACATAATAGAAGATTTGATGATGCTTAGAGGAAGCATATTAGAAGGATAAGAAGAATATCCTTTTTGAGATGCAAAGATACATTCGATAAAAAAGGATCAAGTATTCAAGCCAGAATTGAGATTTAAAATCAGCAATTCAATTGCATTAGAAATCAAGTAATCTCATTGTTACTTTCTAACCATTTTAGTAGTGATATAAATCTCTTAACAGAGTTGGCTTAACAGCTATTTGTAAATCCTCTAACAAGGTGGCATTTCTAGATTGAATTGTCTAAAGACCTCTAACAAGGCCACTCCTAAGAGGGTGATTAAATCCTCTAATAGGGTCACACTTGATAGTGTTTTTTGTAACCTTTGACAGGGTTGGCTCCTAACAGGGCTCACTTCAGAAGAGTGAAAACTAGTAACTAGTTGCAATTGGTGGTTTCTCCCAAATTGGGTTTCAATGTTAAATCTTGGTGTCAATTGTGTTCATGATATTTCTTTTAAATGTGTATGCAACTAAGTTAGTCTTAAGGTTAATCACATTAAGATCAATATATTTAGTTATTGCCAAGTTACAGTATTTGCTAGTGTAAATTGAGTGAATGTGTGTTTTTCAATTTACAACAGAATATAGTTTTATCAGAGTTTTGATTTGTATTAACATCTAAGGGATTTAGGATTTATTTTTTTAGTAACTCATTCACCCCTCCCCTCTCAGTTGCTCCTCTTATATTTCCAACAACTCTGGGAAGAAGCTCATAAGGAGCAGAAATCAAACAATTTATTACTCTCTCATAATAGAGCAGAGTTAGATTATATGAAATTGAATGAACGGATTTCATAGAGACAATTCACAAGGAAGGAGTAGAACGATATGTCCCTATTCTAAATTCGAATCTCTTAAACAATGATACCAATGGGTTGCTAGACATTCTAAACATAGTCACACATATAGAGATAGAAACTTCAAAAAAGGGTGATTTATTTTTTGGGAATTTCTAGATATTACTATTAAAAATGGCTTACAATCAAATCAAAATTTCACCCATTTTTTTACCTCTAAATACAAGAAGCATGATAAAAAGAATGCTATCATTTCAACCCCTTCTAAAACATGGGCTTAATTATTCCATTCATGAATGCAATCCTCTCCTCATAAGATCAAATATACAAAGTGAACATATCACATTCAAAAAAAGAACAAAAGAGCTTAGAAAGAAATCCTAAATTTTTGGAAAATGTCTCAACATGGGAAAGATCCATTCGAAAATACAAACCCTGATGAAGTTCAAAATGAAGGAAAATATCAAAGTTTGAATTCCATCCCTTTGGAAGTAGAAACTTACATTAATAAGAATGTGTTGGAAATAGATAATGATTCTAATCTAGAAAACCAAATGAGAAACCTTGTAGCCAGGTTTGAAGAATTTTAGGAAGAGTTTGACGTGGAAGAAAATCTTGATCATAATCAAAGTGCAAACATAGAAAATAACAAAAATAATAATATAAAGATTAAAGAAACACGTACTACACGAGAGAACAAATTTAAGTGATCATATATTCAAGGAGATAAGAGAAGAAGAAAGATATCCAAATGATGAATCAATTGAACCCATCCTCAACAATGCCAAGAATAATATAGATTCATTAGGATTAACTTGCAATATGGAAGGTATAGGAGCTCCTCGCTATGGTACATGAAAAAAAGAGAGAGGAAGGAAATTCTAGTAGAATTGAGAGCAAAAAATAGGTAAAGTAGGTTAAAAAAAAAAGATTCATGGAGTATTAGAAGATGGGAAGGAGAAGATCTTCCCCTTGAAGAAATGAAGTTAACTACATGGAATGTTAGGGGACTTAATGCCCAACAAAGGCGTCTTCTAAAACACATCCTAACCTTATGTGAATCCTAATTAATTTTAATACAAAAGATAAAACTAAATAAGACAAAGGGAGAAAGGTTAAGAAGGAAACCTGGGGTATGGAAAAATGATCTAATAGAATCTGAGGGTGCTTTAGGTGGCATAGGTATCATCTAGGATCCTAGGAAAATGGGATGCAGTGGAATGTCAGTAAACAATAATTGGATGGGGGGGGGAATCAAAAGTTACAAAGATGATCTACAATTCATTATGATTAATGTTTATGGCCCTACATTCATAGCTAGCAAGAAGGCCTTATGGAATAAAATAAGTACTTTTATAAATAATCATAACACATATCAAAATTCAACACATCCACAAGGCAATAGAGAAGCGGATAAGCTAGCTAATATAGGAGTAGATGGCCATGAGCTACTAGCCAAAAACATGAATGACCCATAGTATGACATTCCCTTTAGTAATTTATTAGAGATATATTCGATAGGCCTGATATGGTTAGAGGATTCATAGTTTGCATCTATTCCTAGGAAGCTTTCTATTGATGATCCAATTTTCATTAGGGTGTGTATATTTATGATTTTGACTGGAATTTTTTTATTTCTATCCATGTTAGTTTTGTTAAATTTTTAAAATGATCTTCATTTACATTCGGACTCCATTTGACAAAAAATTATAGCAATAATGCTATACCGCTTATGAAAATACAAAGGTCTAGATAGAAGACAATTTCTAATATCTAAAGATTTGTAGTGTACATAAATTAATTTGTTAGATATGGTACTTATACTTACTTGTTCCCCATCGAAGTCATATAGCCATTTTCTAGAGATTGGTGTATTTTCCTTTTGGTTCAGTCTAGAAAGCAATGATGCCCAATTTTTCACACTTATCCCATCTACTTTTTGAATGAGGATTGTTGATTATTACAGTGTCAAAGGCCATATGATCCTTTCTAAAGGAAATGGGAATAGATCTCTAGTTAGAATCTAGAGTTTTGAAAGGGAGGAGTGACCTAGGGTTAAGTTGAGAGGGAAAGACTTTGGTTTTGAGGAAATCTTCTAATTTAGGGTTAGGGGCTAATGGGGTGTTATTTGTTTCTGAAATTTTCTTCGGGGGGAGAACCTGTGGGACTATGCAAGATCAATTTTGGTTGAGATGGATGGATTTTAGGGCAGGGTGGCTATTGTGAGCACTCTTTTGCTCCAATTTTTAGCAGATCTAATTGGGGAGATCTTCTTGGTTTTCGTATTCCTGCGTCGCTCCTTACTATTTTGGGCTAAGACCCAATTGCCTTGTCTTTCTTGGTCTTCCTTAATACATTCAGAGGGATTTGGGGTGTTTGATTGCACAATCCGCTCTATTTTTTTTTCTTGCTTCATTCTGGTTTACTTCTCTATTTTCTCTTTTTGCATACTTTGTTAATGCAACAAATTTTTGCTGGTGGATTTGAGCTTCACGGATCTGTGTTTGTGCATGGTTATGGCAATTTAGGCTCTTTTCTTCCGTGCGTTATTCCAATAGTTTTGCTAGTATCTCGAAGGAGTTGTTTGTTGGGAGGGAAGCGACATAATTAGTTTTTGCAAAGTAATTTCCATTCTGGATTTTCATTTTCAGATTAATTCTTCCCTACCTTTTTTGTAGGTAAGTTTGATTGCAACACCATTTTTAAATTTCTATCTAATTTTTGACATACAACTCCCATTATTTCAATTCAACAACTAGTAATAAAATATTATAGATATTTATTTATTACATTTTATTTATACTTTATATAAATAATTTTTTTTTTATTATTATTCAATTTAAATAATATATATTTATCTTTTCTTCATTAAAATGACTTCTTTTATTAAAATGGACTAGCTTTATTTACTGGTCACAGCTAATATTTATTTAACATTTTAAAATATATTTATTCATCTTATTTGTTTATTATTTAAAATGACTTTTTAACCCTATATTCTACTATTTTGTGAGCATAACACTTTATAATTGTTATTTTATTATCAAAAGCCATCAAATATTTGAACCAATTCTTCGCCTCTGCCACTCCAACAATAGAAGCCATAAACAATGACATGAAGAAAATGAATTTCATTTGGTTGGATGTATGTACATTTATGTAAGGTTTGTGTTATTTTGATTCCACTTAGGCATTGCATAGTACATGGTAGGAAGGGACTTGAGTTTGAAAGATAGCTCTTGTTTATTAAGGGTTTCAGTTACAAGTTATTGATTTAGGGTTAGGGGCTAATGGGGTGTTATTTTCTTTTTAAATTTTCTTCAAGGGGAGAACCCGTGGAACTGTGCAAACTTGGTTTTGGTTGAAATGGATGGATTGCAGGGGAGGATGGCTATTGTGAGCTCTCTTTTTCCTCCAATTTTTAGCAGATCTAATTGGGGCTAAGGGGGTGTTATTTGCTTCTGAAATCTTCTTCAGGGGGAGAACATGTGGGACTGTGCAAGTTCGGTTCTGGTTGAAATGGATGGGTTGTACGGGGGGGGATAGCTATTGTGAGCTCTATTTTTGCTTTGACTTTTAGCAGATCTAATTGGGGAGCTCTTTTTGGTTGTCATATTCCTACGCCACTTCTTTTTGTTCCGGGCTAAGACCCAACTGCCTTGTTTTTCTTGGTCAGCCTTAATGCATTCGGAGGGCTTAGGGGGGTTTGATTGCATAATCTACTCTATTTTTTTTTGCTTGCTTCAGTCTGGTTTTCTTTTGTGTTTTCTCTTTCCAGCATACTTAAATAATGCGAAGAATTTCTGCTGTGGATTCAAGTTTCATAGATTTGTGTTTGTGGGTGGTTATGGCGATTTAGGCTCCTTTCTTCCGTGCGTTGCCTAAAGGAGTTATTTGCCGGGATGGAAACTCCATACTTAGTTTTTGCAAAGTAATTCTCATTCCGCTTTTTTCGTTGTCAGATTAATTTTGCCCTAGTTTTTTGTAGGTAAGTTCGATCAGAGCACCATTTTCTAATTTCTATCTAAATTTTGACATACAACTCCCATTATTTCAATTTAACAATTGCTAATAAAATATTATAGATATTTGTTTATTATATTTTATTTAGACTTTATATAAATATAAAAATATTCTTGTATTATTCAATTAAAATAATACATATTTATCTTTTCTTCGTTAAAGTGGCTTCTTTTATTAAGATGGGACTAGCTTTATTTAATGGCCACACTTAATACTTCTTTAACATTTTAAAATATATTTATTCATCTTATTTCTTTATTATTTAAAATGACTTTTGAACCCTATATTCTACTATTTTATGAGCATATCACTTTATCATTATTATTTTATTATCCAAAGCCATCAAATATTTAAACCGACTCTTCACCTCTCCCACTCAGAAGCCGTACACACGGACATGAAGAAAATGAATTTCATGCAAGGGAGGTAGTGAACATTTACTTACCATTGATGTATCACCTCAAGTGAATAAATATATAGATATATAAAGAAAATTGGTCATGATATGCCATTTTAACATATTTAGTCTGCTTGAAAAGCAAAGGTTTCCATCAAATTCCTAGCCATAAATGTGTTAGATGTGATCTTTTCAAATTTAGAATAAAAACAATGGAAAAATGCCAACAATAGATCATATCATACTTCCCTCCATAATGCATAAGTTCTAGTTGAAATCATATCATGAGAAGGAAACTAAATGAGAGTGGGTAGTTGGCGCGCAGTGGAGGAGCGAGAAATTGATATGACGAAATGAGAATCTGAAAATGAGCTCTAGGTAACAGAGGAAAGGAAAGCAGGAAGAAGGAGAGGAGCAAGGGCGCTGTTTGTTGAGCACAAAATCGGAAGTGCACCAGCCGGGAATCGAACCCGGGTCTGTACCGTGGCAGGGTACTATTCTACCACTAGACCACTGGTGCGGAGATGGAGGTAAGATCCTTGGCAAGGCACAGATGACTGGAAATGAGTAAAATTATATGCAAATGGAGATGCGGGGTATCGAACCCCGTACCTCTCGCATGCAAAGCGAGCGCTCTACCATGTGAGCTACATCCCCATTGACTGGCGATTCATGGTAGGTTATTAGTCTCATTGGACAGCATGGGGTTTATTGTTCATGCTCACAATGGCCTGTGTGGCTCGTTCTTGTAAACTGAAAGCCAACGGCGGTTTGTTTGCCTGCTATGCTCGGTTTGAATGTATTTTTCATCTCTTATCTTTTCCTTTTGCTTGGAAGGCGATGCGGGAGTTGTCCGAAACATTTTTCGCCTCTCCCGAGGCGATGGAAGGAGGAACACGCGTGGCTGGAGTTGTTCCCACATTCATCACGCATTAATACGCTGCCTACCACATATACGCCGTTGTACAGAGGTACTACTGTCTCTTCGGAGACATCCGATAAAATTGGAACGATACAGAGAAGATTAGCATGGCCCCTGCGCAAGGATGACACGCATAAATCGAGAAATGGTCCAAATTTTTTTAATACCTTCTCCCTCTTTCTCACTATTTAATTATATCTATACTGCTATGTATATCCACCACAAGGGAGGTAATTAAACAAAACTGTTTAATACCTTCTCCCTCTTTCTCGCTATTTAATTATATCTATACTGCTATGTATATCCAACACAAGGGAGGTAATTAAACAAAACTATAATAGATGAATATATTTTTAGTTCATTTGAAATTTCATGTGCAACAGACGTGAGCATTAATTTTCCTTCTTTAAGGAGGGTTATAAATTTTGTAGATATTGAGAAACACTTGCCAAACTCTTTCATAAACTATTTAGTTGTCTTATTAGATTTTTAAAGGGTTAATCTCATGGTAAACACTTAGAGACATTTGCATTGTGTGAATAATGGTAAAATAGTATAAAAATTGTCCTCAAATCAAGAATTTTAACTATCTCAAAACTTATGGATATTGTAAACTAGAAACTAGCTAGCAAAGTAAATACAAACAAGAGGTGGATCTAAGAACGCAAATAATATACTATGCTACCTAATTTTGAAAAGATAAATATTTAAACCATGCATATGATGTGTGTGAGGGTTTTCAAACTTACAAAATTATTAATTTTAATCCCAAACGTACTGACAAAATATAAATTAATTAATGATTTAGTAAAGTTATTTTCATGGTGCATTCAAGGCAGGATTTATATTATATTTTTTGGTGTAATTAAATATTTCTAATTACACTTTAATTAAGTTTACTTAGGATAATGCATTTATATATTATTTCTCGTGTAGACACATAGGAGTTTACATTTCATTTTATCACATGGTGTGGGAGAGATCCAATTAAGTAGGATTTAGTTGTAATATTATACCTCTTTGTGTGTGAGACCCACCTACTTATCCTATCACATTATCATCGTCTCATTTCTTCACCCGTTGCACATACTTTTTGTACAATAGAGGATCATCCACCTTTAGTGAACATGTGATTAAAACTTGCCTAGTTGATAGGTCGTATCATGCACATCTCCACTTATAACGCATTGCACATGTATTTATGCTACAATATATTTTAAAAAGTATGGCTATATATGATTCAAGGGCGTATTATTATATGTAACATCAACATCTTCTTACCAAGTGGAGAAAATTATGTTTATAACCAGCAAGGGATACCATCTAAGGTGCAAAATGCTACAAAATTTGTTAGCCATTTTTCACCGTAACATATTGTACAGTAAATTACTACTTGTATCCACTAAACATAAAACATGGTCCAAAATGTTTCTCGAAACCACTAAACATAAAATATGGTCCAAAATGTTGCTTAAATCCACTATACATAAAACACGGTTCGAAATATTTCGCTTCACCAAGTACCTAGATCAATTGCTTCTTAGGCTACATGGTGATGAATACAAGGTATTCAATTTTGACTAATAAGTGTTTTTGTCACTAATTGCAAAGGGGGAGATTGTTGACATATTAGTCAAGTTTGTTATTAGTGACACACACTTATTTAGATTGTGTATAGCTACCGAGCCTATTGAACAGTTTGTTGGTGTTTGAAACTACTGAGCAACTTGAATGCAAATCATGTCTCTATCTAATGCAAGTCTTGGCATCTTGTGGACAGGAGAAGCATTATGAGGGGCTTAACTTGAATGCATATCATATTTCTATCTAGCCCAAACTCTTCATCTCGACCTTTCTAGTCTTCCTTGATGAATCTTGGTATAGTTGTCTATATCCTTGAAAATCATTGTTTATCACATTTAATTACTTCATCCCCAACCCAGGCTTATGACGTATATTTGTATGATGATTTCATGTTATTTATTATCATTTTCCTCATTTCACTAAGAGTGCTTCCTCTTATCTCAGAGACATATTGAAGATGCCCCTATATAAGTCTTGCACGAGGTTAGAGATCATTCCAATTATAATTTAAGTTTGCAAAGAATAGTCCTAATAGTATGCAATGGTTAACTTTTCTCCTTAATACCTATGCAAACAAGATATTCTGATTCAACACTACTTATATCTCCTTCATCTAACTACCTCAATTCATAAATATTTCTGGGTCTTTTCCCATATATAGTTTGGAATGGTGATTTACCAGTAGTACTATTGATAGAATTATTATGTGCAAATTATGTCTATGGTAAAATAAGATCCCAACCTTTTGGTTTATCTTCAAGAAAGAATCTTGGCAAATTTCTCAAACTTCATTTTACAACTTCTATTTTTCCATTAGTTTGTGGATGATGGGATGAACTAAAATTCAAATTTGTCTTAAATTTATTTCACAAAGTACACCAGAAATATCCAAAATTTTATTTCACAAAGTATTGTTTGGCAGACCATGTAGTCTTACCACTTCTCTTTAAAAAACTTGGCCACATGAACAACATCACTTGTCTTCTTGCAAGAAGCAGAATGTGTTATTTTTAAAAATCTGCAACCACCACAAATATCGAATCATGCCCCTGTTGTGTCCTCGGTAAACCAAGAACAAAATCCATGCTAACATATTCCCATAGCTTCTCAAGTATAGGTAATGGATGATATAACCCCATATTTTCCTTCACTACTTTCACCATATAACATACTCTGTAACACTATATAAAATTCTTCACATCTTGCTGCAATTGTGGCCAATAATAATTCTTATCAACCAAAGCAATGGTTTTGTCTCTACCAAAGTGTCCAACCAATCCTTCACTATGATTCTCCTTGATTAGATTCTTTCTCGTAGAACTTTTGGGAACAAACAAATGAATTCCCTTGAATAGTATACCATGTTTGCTTATGAAATCCAATCACTTTATCCTGTTAAGTGTAACAACTTCTGTACAAGCTTTCTGAGCCTTACCAAAACCACGATCCTTTAGATACAAATTCTTGAGTTCTTTGAACCCAACCACCTCAACCTATATTTCTATAAACAAAACTTATCTTCTACAAAGAGCCTCCACAACTCCATTAGACTTCCCACTCCTATGTCTCAAAAAAATATATATAACTCTAAAAAAACTCAACCCACTTTAAATGCCTTTGATTCAATTTTCCTTGATTGTTCAAATATTGCAAAGCTTGATGATCAGTATACAAAACAAACTCCATAGGAATAATATAACATCTCCACTTCTTCAATGCTTGAACTAAAACATAAAATTGTTGATCATAAACATAATACTTTCTTTTGGCATCATTCAATTTCTCAATAAAATAAGCAACAGGTCTACCTTCTTGGCTTAGCATAGCTCCTATTGTGGTACCACTAGCATCATAGTCTACTTGAAACAGCTTATTAAAATCTGGAAGTGCTAAAATATATTATTATATAATTTTTAGTTTCAAAGGATTAATATTCTTATATGCTCCTAAAGTCCACTTAAATTCTTCCCTATCTCCTCTCATGGTTTCAATCAAAGGTTCACAAATACTATTGCAACCTCTTATAAACTTCACCTAAAAACTAGCTAGTCTACGAAAAGATCTTACTTCGATCACAGTCCTTAGAGTAAGTCATTCAAGGATAGCCTTCACTTTCTCAAGGTCTATTTTTAGACCTTCTGTTGAAACTACAAATCCTAGGTATACCAACCCCTTCACAAAACTACATCTCTTCAAATTTATTAGCAACTTTTCCTCCCCCAACTTATCAAACACCTTATGAATGTGCATCAAATGATCCTCCAATGTCTTACTAAAGATTAAAATATCATCTAGGTAAATAATGACAAACTTACCCAAAAACTCCTCTAGTGCCTCATTCATGACTCTTATGAAATTGCTCGGTGCATTGGTTAGCCCAAAAGGCATAACTAACTACTTGTACAATCCTTCCCTAGTCTTGAAGGTAGTATTCTACTCATCTTCTTCTCTGATGAAAATATAATGGTACCCACTCTTTAGATCTATCTTTGTGAAATACATAGCTACACTCAAATAGTCTATAATATCATCCATCTACAATAATGGAAATCTATACTTGATTGTGATCTTATTGATACCTTGAGAATCTATACACATCCTCCATTTTTCATTCTTCTTAGGTGCTAATACTACTACTAGAACACATGGACTCGGTATCTCTAGAATCAACCCCTTCTGCAACAACTCATGAACTTGTTTGTTCATCTCTTCACTTTCTGTTGGTCTCATTTTGTGCACTCCCTTGTTTGCAAAAATGGCTCCTAGAATCAAGTCCATTTGGTGATTGATATTCCTCACTAGGGTAAATCCATCAAGTACATTATCTAACACAAATCTACAACCTTTGCAAATACCTCCTCTACTTCTTCCTTACGATCTTTTTGAATTAGAGAAAAACACATATGATCATGCCTCATACCCTTGAGAAACTTCTTTCCATCAATAAAACATAGCATCACTTCATAATTTTTCTTCCTTATCCTTCAATGGCTTTAGCTTATGTGTCTCTCCATCATTTTTCAGAGTGTGGGTATTTGCACAACCATCAAACTACCACGACCTACCTAACAACATATCATATATGTCCATAGGTATGATGTCACAAAGAACCTCATCTTGATAGCTTCCAATCTTGAACTTCACTAGGAACTAGGGTAAACTTTAAGAAAGTTGCCTCCAAAAAAGGATATAAAATATTGGCAAAGCTTTCATTATTTTAAAAAACAAAATTATTTCTATTGGAAAATTTCTCAAGTTTTTATTCTAAATATGATTAATATTATCGATTATTTTTTAATCTTTTTTTTATATATAAAACATTGATGAATCTCAATAATAATAGGAAATTTATTAATCACCATGGAATATTACAAATCAATTACCTTGTGGAATATTATGAGGATCATTACTTATACTTTAAATCAATAGTGAAAGCTAAATATTGGTGATATATCGCTAAAGTAACTAATAATTATGATAATTATATTATATTTAGGTGACTCAAATCTAATCATGTAAGGAATATTAATGTGAATATCTAAATTTAATCTTTTCAATAAAATAAATTATTGAGCGATTTTAAATATTCTAGAACTAAATTTTATAAAACTATGGCAATTTAGGTTGTATCAAATCTTAAGTTATCAGCCAAATTACTAGCCAAAAAGTTCTAAAATTAGCCAATTTGAAAATATTAGCCACTAAAATATACCTTGCTAGAAACTGCTCGTTGACCATGACCTTGTGGTCATCTTGCACCTAGAAAATATGATATGGACACAAGTGGTTTTTCCTCTTAAGATGTAGCTTCATTGCAATATTTTCTGATACCATATTTTTAGTGCTTCCACCATTAATGATCACATCACAATACTTATCTTCACATTTGCACCTTGTGTGAAAAAAACTCCTCCTTTGATCAAGTTCATTCTCATGATAGAACAAGACTCTCTTATGTTAACTAAGACTTCTCCTCTTTCAGCATCTTCTGAATGTGATGATTTGGCATCTTCATCAACATGTGCTACTCTGGTCTGGCCTTCAATTCCTCTACTAGTCCTTCCTTGGTGTTGGGAACACTCAAATTCTCTATGCCCTTCTTCTCTTCAGTGAAAACATTTCTCATGGAAGCATCCTCTTCTAGATCCTTTCCACCTTCCTCTTCCTCTCTGATCTTTATTGTTTTGATCATGGAAATGATTCAAGTTATTACCCCTTTAGTTCTAACTTCTACTGCTAGCCTCATCCTTGTTCTTTAGAACCTCATTTTTGCCTCTATAAGACTTCCTGCCAGATCTTCCATCACAACCTCTACCACTATTTTCGTTATCAAACTTTTTGTTTAGCTTTTCCCAACTCTTAGGGAAAACTAGTACGCCTCCTCAATACTGGTCATTCAAACCAGACTCATCTCCTCATGAATTCTTGGCCTCAACCCATTAAGATATTGTGAAATTTTCTCCTTATCAACTTCCATATGGTCGATTTTAATGAGAACTTGGTAGAACTCTTTGGTATACTCTTGAATAGATCTTCTCGCTTGCTTCAACCCTTGCATCTTCTTCAATAGACCAATCTCATAATCCATGGGATGACCTATCATTTCAATTTATCTATTAGTTGGTCCCATCTTGTGATTTTGTCCTTCCCTATTCTATTTCACTACAATGAAATCTCCTCCCACCAAATCTTTGCATGAACGTTTAGTTTGTCCTTTGAAAATTGACCCTATTTGTATCATCAATATCTTCGTACTCAAAGTATTCTTCCAATTCACTGATCCAATCAATCAATTCCTTTGAGTTAAGATTTTCCAAAAAGTGGGGACCTCAAACTTAGGTCTTTTTCCAATCTTGGAAATGGCCCTAAAAAGCCTCTCTTCTTTTGGGTTAAAAAATGCCTCTTCAACATTTTACTTTTCTTCTCCTTCATCATCACTTTCATCTCTTACGGAAAGATTTATTCCTCTATACATTTGTTCTTCCAATATGTGCATCTATCTCTAGAGGGCTCTAAAACCCTTAGGTGTAACAGCTACAACTCTTCCATTGTTCTCTCTTTATGGATGCATTTTCATGTTTCTACTAAGACCCTAGTGCAAACTACCTCACAATCGATGATTTATCCACACACTTAGCCCAAACCATTGTCATGGTGCAAATTGCTTCCTAGTCAATGATGTGTTTACACACTCAAGAACTCTTACTCTCATACCACTTGATGAAGGGTGTTCCCCTTAATTCTACAACAAATAGTAGAAATAGAGAACAAAACAAAATGAGAGAAAAAAAATAGGCTTCTTATATTTTTCACAAATGTGAAAATATAGAATTACAACATGCAAAGTAATATGGGTGTCATCCTTACAATAGTCTGCAAGATAGAGTTGTGACTATCACCCAAAACTATCATAGACAACCTATAGGCCTTCCTTATTGTTGTGGTGTCCACAACACATGCCCCATTCCTCACTAGGAATGGGGACCTGCTGCTTTTTTTTGACTCCTAGACTCACATTTCGAGAGTTGCGAGGAGAAATTTTTGTTAGAGTTAGAATTTTAGAGTCAAAATTCAAATTTTACAACAAAATCAAAAAAATTGAAAAATTACCCAAAAAAATAAAAAATCATTGAACATGCATGCCACAAAGGGCTGCGTACACACGACCAAGGGTGGTACGTGCTTGAGTACCACGCGTGCCGAAGTGACGCACGCCAAAGGCCTCACACGCGCCGCCAAGGGTAGCGCACATGCCCGAGCACCACATGTGCCAAAGGCCATGTGTGCAGTAGGTGCCCAAGCACCAAAGGTTGCGCATGTGCTCCAAAGGTTCATGTGTCCCAAAAGGCCCCACGCATGTCGAAAAGGGCCGTGCACACCATAACGTATCAAATGCTCACCTGCGCACATCATGCACTCCATGCGTGCAAAATGGCACTGCGCCTATTTCAAATGTGCGTGCACCAAAGCGTGCCATGTGCGTGCTTCACATGCACCAAACGCACACTTCAAACGTGCCGCGGGTGCCATAATGTGCCACACAACTAGTTTTTAGTGTTTTTTTATTCTAGTGTCGTTAGGGTGTGTCTTAATTAAGCATTTTCATCTCTCCAAACTAATGTTTGTTTCTTTTTGTAGGTAAAAAGGGTATCCTTAACTTGTAGGGGTCATAACTTTTGATTTGGAGCTCAAAATTCAGAACCACTTACATCGTTGGAAAGAAGAACTGAAGATCTAATTAGTCCCTAAAATAGTGAGCCTTTGGCTACTCAATTTTAGGGACCGATGAAAGTTTCAACTTGAAATTTTGAGCAAAAATCTCCGAAAAGCCATTTAAAAATGGTTAGAAAAAATTGCGAAAAAAATATGAAAAAGTTTCAAACATTTGATCATCTGGATCACTTGGTTTCTTGCCGAGAAGGATAGGGCAGTTGGAGAGAAGACAAAGGTTGAAGATACAGAGGTTGGACACATGAAGTTGAAAAGGTTCCTCATCTTATGCAGCTATTAATGGCAAGATTCAACACCGGTGCCTTAGGATTTTTAGATCGAAGAAGCAAAAGGAGTTCATGTTTATGAAAGTGATTGGCTATAAAGAGGGTATAAATCATAAATAACAGGCAAAGAATATATACAAAAAAATGATCTAAAACCCCATTTGAGAAAAACCCAAAAACCATTTTCAAAATTAACAACTTTGATTTTTTGGTGATTTGAGCTATTGAGGTGCGCAACTCCGCAAGTACGTAGCTCTGCATTTTTTGAGCTCTGCAGGTGTGCAGGTCCATAACTCCACATTTTCATGTAGCTTCACAAGTTTGCAGCTCTGCAATTTAGAGGTGCGCTGATAGTTGACTGCTATTTCCAAAAATAGCACTTTCCATGCATCGAGAGTGCATTCTGATGGCAAGTTAACTCCGACACACATCAAGTGAAGGGACAGTTTCCATTTTTGATTCCTCCATGCATTTCTACCTTGACTAATGGCTTCCTCCTGCTTTCTCTCTCATGCTTTCTTTATTTTTGACATGTAAAGGGTTCATGTATCCAATTAATGAATAAAATGTGGATGGAGTCCCTCTAAGCACCAGTTAGATTGCTAGTTTGTATATATTTAGTTTTTTTTAATATTTTAAAAGCATTTTATTGCATTAGGATATCTCTCACTCTCAACACAAATTGACTTGATGGGTTATTATAACCCCATTCCAGAATCCTCAAATAGTGATCTACATTGGCCAATTATACAAGCATTTATTAGAGAAGATCTCACTTGAATAACTTCTTAAAATTTAATGGTTTATGATGGTCTCTAGAATCCATAGTTCAATAAACAAGTTTTATGGATAATTTATTCTTGGGTATTATGATACCTTGATGAAGAGTGCTGCCTTTAATACCACAACAAACAACATAAATAGAGAACAACACAAATTTAGAGAACAAAATATATGCTTTTTATTATGCCTGCAAATGTGAAATTACATAATTACAATATGAAAACTCACATGGGCATCATCCTTACAATATTTTACAAGGCAGAGTTGTGACTATCACTTAGAACTACCCTAGACAACCTATGCACCTCTTTATATAGGCATTTTTTTCCACCCAAGAAGGTTGTAGACACTAAATCCTAACCATTGAGGCTGACCATCCTCATATTATATCATTTGATTACAGTTTATTACATAGGATGGACTCAAGATAATTTACAAATTATATTTTTGGATGGTTCCACTTTTGGAGACCACAACTAGAAAATCGTTGACCTGTTGGGGTATTATAACCCCATTTCAGAATCCTTGACTAGCGATCTACAACATCTAATTGCGCAAGCATTTAAAATTTGGGGTTTTGCCTTGTTTTGGAGTCATTCAGGTGTTCATCATTGGATCTAAAGTTTGGATAGCCAAAATCCATACCAAAAATATGCACTAACTACATTAATACATATGATATGAAAATAAAACTCATCCGGTAGACTGATAGATCAAAGATGAACCTACACATATGAGATTAGAACAATCTAAGCACATAATATCAACTTACTAAATCAGAAAACTCCCACAAATTGAAATTCTATAGAGGAATAGCCCTCATTTAAAACACAAAAATTGGAAAATTAGAAATAGAAATATTTTTGGGTGATACAAGACTGCCCTGACACCCAAGATGCTCATGCATTAGATACCCAAAGTAATTTGAGAAGTGAGCATGTCACGTCTTAGGTTGTTAGAGGAAAACCAAGATGGTCAACCTCCTCTTGTGCTAGCAATGATGAATCCTCCAATGTCCTTCATTTCCATTTGACCATATACTCTTCATATGTTATGTTGCTTATGTGTTTTCCCACACAACTATCTCATATCTCCTCAATCTATTTTGTAGATGAAGTAGATGTTCAAACACTCCACTATACTTCTGCAACTTCATCTCCATAACCTCCTTCATAATATTTTGTCAAATCTAAAATGTTAGACATTAGTGAAATATTGAGCTCAATAGACACCTCTACTTCATAGGCATTTCCAGAATCATGTTTTTCACTATCTTGGATGGTCCAAACTTCTTCATTTTCAAATTATTATATGTACCCATTGGAAATCTCTCCTTCCTCAAATGAACCATTACTTCATCTCCAGTTTGAAATTCCTTATACATCATTTTTACATTTTCCTTAGTCTTACACTATGTATTCATCTATGTAATGTGCTTCCTTACCTCTTCATAAATGGTCTTCAAATGTTCAACAAAATATTCTGCTTCAGCACTACTTATATCTCCTTTATCTAACTACCTCAATTCATAAATATTTTTGGGAATTTTCCCATATACAGTTTGGAATGGTGATTTACCAGTAGTACTATTGATAGAATTATTATATGCAAATTATGTCTATGGTAAAATAAGATCCCAACCTTTTGGTTTATCTCCAAGAAAGAATCTTGGCAAATTTCTCAAAATCCATTTTACAACTTCTATTTTTCCATTAGTTTGTGGATGATGAGATGGTCTGTGTGATGCCCACTCAAGAAGATGATAGGGAAAGAAGGTGATGCTTGGCGACTTCTTGAAAAAGTACAACAAACCAAGGTGAGCAGGATGATGCAGAAGGACAAAGAAAGTGTTAAATTGGCAACAAAATTGCAAAAATAAAAGGGCTAGAGGAAAAAGGGGTTCACTGGAGGGATTAGAGAGGGATGTAGTGCACCATAGGGGGCCTATAAGAGGGTCCAGGAGTGCCATAAAGGATTATCAAGCTCTCATATTGATGATGAAATATTGTGATTTTTGAGCTTTGATTTAGAGGATGTGATGGCTTTGCAAGGATGACAAGAGCATTAGGAAGACATGGTATGATGAGTATGAGCACGACAAACATTAGACCGATTGGTAGACACTAAAATTTTTTACTTGTGATTTTTTTTTCATTTGATAATGTTCGTAAAGTTTTGAAAACATGTTCCCGCAAGCATGGGTCTAGTGGGATTGCACTAGGGATCAACAAGACAGTGATCCTACAAAATAGCTGAGGGAAAAGAAGAAAATGAGGGTTGGAAGCCATTTTCATAGGAAAGTGAATCCAATTTACATCTCTCACAAAAACTTGAAAACTTGAATGCTAAAATGTTGAAAGGAAAGCTATTGAGGATCAAACACCTATGCCACAGTTACAACACAACATGAAGTTGATTTTGGATTTATATATAAACATGATATAAATCATTCCCAATTTTATGTTCACAACTCAAATGCTCTCCCATGGCCTGAGCTAAAACCCTCATTACTGCATCCAAAACTAAGGAATAAAATATAATTATGTCCACTGTGGAGAATTGAAATGCATTTTTTTTATTCGACGTAGTATTGTGTTGATAAATTCAAGAAATTCTACTACCATGCATATTAACTTACATTGATTTTGAAGTTTAGGCCCTAACAAAAGTTGAACGGTAAATTGTTGTAAAACAATTTGCTAAAAATAAGCAAGATTACATATTTAGAATGAATGTAGATATTGGCAAAAATGAAGAAACATATAATCCTCTTATATATAATCAGAATTATGTCAGAGATGAACTCAAGAAATTGAGAAATATTGGAGGCGCTTAGCCAGATATTCTAGTCATCTTGGGTGATTTGGAGAGAGGCTTCTGTAAGGGAATGAGCCTCGTGAGTTAACATATTATGTCTTAAAATATTTAAGTGCTACCTAACTATGTCCAAGGTGTCTGCACACTGGAGGCATACTCACTTACCAGGTTTCTTACATACCCATATCCATGGGATCAAGACCCTTGAACTACTCACTCTACCAAATATGTAGTTCTTGTTTCTAATTGTTTTGATGTAGCTGTATTCCTATAACCACCAATGAGATTTACTCACCTAATACAACTCTTCTCCATCATACACCCACTTGGGTGAATCAGATGGTTTTCTATATTTACAATACTATAATGGGTGATCCCACAATAATGGGTTCCACTTTTTGACCAATTTTGACACTGAAATCAATATTTTTGCAACAAACATCACATTCAAGTGACTATATCTCCAAAACTATAAATAATTTCAAGATGACATAAACTAGTGATTTTGAGTACTTTGTTCCTACTTTGTAACCATATTTTTTAATCTTTTAAAAAAAATTATTTATGCCAATTTTTTTTATCTCCTCCAAAAAGTGGTACATAATAAATTTCAATATTTTTAAAGAGTGACAGTCTGTTTGACACATAACTTTTTTTTTAGAAATGATAATGAAGTAATTATTTCAGTGCTAGATTTGTAACATCAATATCTAGAGGATGCATTTGGTTTTATTTCTTTTGGTTGAATATTGTATAGTTTATGAAGTTTTGAAGTGACACGAATCGTAATTGAGACATACATTCTGTTTGACACAAATAATTTGAAGTCAATTTATCATAAACCTAAATTTTTTTTTTGAATAGAAAGATATCTCAATAAGCTAGTTCCTACATATTTTTCAAAAAAAAATTGACCTGATTTACTAATTTTCCTAAGGTGTTGAAGTTGGTTGATGTTCAATTGGTAATGAACCTATAATGAGTTAAAGTCCTATTTGAAAGTCTTAATGACTAAAATATGTATTACAATTATAGTCATTGGAAAGCTTGCTCCAAGTAGTAGATTTTGACATATTTATTTTATAGTAGGAGATCATTCTCATATAATTATGGGAGTCAAAAGAGCAAAAAAAAAAAAAAAAGGGTTAAAATTTTCCTAATTTTATGTGTTTGCTTGAATAGGGTGTTTGCGCGAACATGCCCATTAAAATTTCATGGCCGTCAAGAAATTTAAAGGGCTAGTTCGGGCAAACATGTCTAGATCCATTGTGTTCATGCGAACAGTCAAAAAACCTTAAAAAGATCAATTTGTAAAGCTATTTGCCATCAACTTGGTAGTGCATTGCCTCTCTTTGCCACAAATTTTGTTCGCAAAAGTCAAATCGAAGGCAACTGAGAGATTTCTCAATATCTACAAATTAATGTTCTTCCTATCTTCGTTCACGCTTCCATCAATATTTTCTATCTTCGTTCACAATTTGGTAAAAAAATTGTACATCTAAATTATTTATTTCTTTCTTTCATTAGTGAAGTTGTTTAACAGATGCATTGAAGTTAAATTAAAAATTAGTAACACATTCACGGTGTTAAGAAATGTATATTCTTATTGGTTTTTTCATTTTTTAAAATATTGGATTTGTTAAAAAAAATTGAACATCTAAATTGTTTCCTTCTTTCTTTCATTAGTGAAGTTGTTTAAAGGATATATTGAAGTTAAATAGATTCAAACTAGATACTTTTAAAATGTGGTTACATGTTTGTTTTACTTATCTCACTTTAATTATCTCAATAGTTACATTCAACTGAATTCTTTAATTTACAACTTGAATTAATGAAAAGTATTTTATTTTATTTTCAAATCAAATTCATTCAACTGCACCCAACTGGGCCCCAACTGCGTCATTGATGCAGTCTACACTCTCTGGGTGCACTTGGGGGTGTTCTGAGCCATTTTGGCCTTATGGGGTGTAATATGCTCTATCAGAGCACACCTGGTTCACAATGAGCACATACATAACACATAATCTACATCTAAGGTTTTCATTTCCTTCTAGAACATAGATTAGATGATTTTTTGTTACTAATGGTCTCCTTGCAACATGTGGCAATTGTGCGATGACACACATAAATCGAGAAATGGTCCAATTTTTTTGAATACCTTCTCCTTCTTTCTCACTATTTAATTATATCTATACTCCTATATATATCCAACAAAAGGGAGGTAATTAAACAAAACTGTTTAATACCTTCTCCCTCTTTCTCGCTATTTAATTATATCTATACTACTATGTATATCCAACACAAGGGAGGTAATTTAAAAAAACTATACTAGATGAATATATTTTTAGTTCATTTAAAATTTCATGTGCAACAGACTTGAGCATTAATTTTCCTTCTTTAAGGAGGGTTATAAATTTTGTAGATATTGAGAAACACTTGCCAAACTCTTTCATAAACTATTTAGTTGTCTTATTAGATTTTTAAAGGGTTAATCTCATGGTAAACACTTAGAGACATTTGCATTGTGTGAATAATGGTAAAATAGTCTAAAACTTGTCCTCAAATCAAGAATTTTAACTATCTCAAAACTTATGGATATTGTAAACTAGAAACTAGCTAGCAAAGTAAATACAAACAAGAGGTGGATCTAAGAATGCAAATAATATATTATGCTACCTAATTTTGAAAAGATAAATATTTAAACCATGCATATAATGTGTGTGAGGGTTTTCAAACTTACAAAATTATTAATTTTAATCCCAAACGTATTGACAAAATATAAATTAATTAATAATTTAGTAAAGTTTATTTCATGGTGCATTCAAGGTAGGATTTATATTATATTTTTTGGTGTAACTAAATATTTCTAATTACACTTTAATTAAGTTTACTTAGCATAATGCATTTATATATAATGCATTCATCTCGACCTTTCTAGTCTTCCTTGATGAATCTTGGTATAGGTGTCTATATCCTTGAAAATCATTGTTTATCACGTTTAATTACTTCATCCCCAACCTAGGCTTATGACATATATTTTTATAATGATTTCATGTTATTTATTATCATTTTCTTCAGTGAAAACATTTCTCATGGAAGCATCCTCTTCCAGATCCTTTCCACCTTCCTCTTCCTCTCTGATCTATATTGTTTTGATCATGGAAATGATTCGAGTTATTTCCCCTTTAGTTCTAACTGGTACTGCTAGCCTCATCCTTGTTCTTTAGACCCTCATTTTGGCCTCTGTAAGACTTCCTGCTAGATCTTCCATCACAACCTCTACCACTATTTTCGTTATCAAATTTTTTGTTTAGCTTTTCCCAACTCTTAGGGAAAACTAGTACGCCTCTTCAATACTAGTCATTCAAACCAGACTCATCTCCTCATGAATTCTTGGCCTCAACCCATTGAGATATTGTGAAATTTTCTCCTTATCAACTTCCACATGGTCGATTTTAATGAGAACTTGGTAGAACTCTATGGTACACTCTTGAACATATCTTCTCACTTGCTTCAACCCTTGCATCTTCTTCAATAGATCAAGCTCATAATCCATGGGATGAACTATCACTTCAATTTATCTATTAGTTGGTCCCATCTTGTGATTTTGTCCTTCCCTTTTCTATTTCACTACAATGAAATCTCCTCGCACCAAATCTTTGCATGAACATTTAGTTTGTCCTTTGCAGATTGATCCCATCTATATCTTCAATATCTTCATACTCAAAGTATTCTTCCAATTCACTAATCCAATCGATCAATTCCTTCGAGTTAAGATTTTCCAAAAAGTGGGGACCTCAAACTTAGGTCTTTTTTGAATCTTGAAAATGACCTAAAAAGCCTCTCTTCTTTTGGGTTAAAAAATGCCTCTTCATCAACATTTTATTTTTCTTCTCCTTCATCCTCACTTTCATCTCTTATGGAAAGATTTATTCCTCTGTACATTTGTTCTTCCAATATGTGCATCTATCTCTAGAGGGCTCTAAAACCCTTAGGTGCAACACCTACAACTCTTCCATTGTTCTCTCTTTATGGATGCATTTTCATGTTTCCACTAAGACCCTAGTGCAAACTACCTCACAATCAATGATTTATGCATACACTTAGCCCAAACCATTGTCATGGTGCAAATTGCCTCCCAATCAATGCCATGTTTACAAACTCAAGAACTCTTGCTCTCATACCACTTGATGAAGGGTGTTCCCCTTAATTCTACAATAAATAATAGAAATAGAGAACAAAACAAAATGAGAGAAAAAAAATTGGCTTCTTAAATTTTTCACAAATGTGAAAATATGTAATTAAAACATGCAAAGTAATATGGGTGTCATCCTTACAATAGTCTACAAGATAGAGTTGTGGCTATCACCAAAGCTATCGTAGACAACCTATAGACCTTCCTTATATAGGCACTTTTTACTACCAAAGAAGGTTCTAGATACTAATCCCTAACACTTGACATCAACCAACCTCATATTGTATCATTTCATTACACTTTGTTACATAGAATCAACCAAAGACATTTTACATATTATATTTTTGGATGCATCCACTTCTGGAGATCATAACTATCAAAACATTGACCTAATGGGTCATTATAAACCTATTCCAGAATCCTCAAATAGTGATCTACATTTGCCAATTATACAAGCATCTATTAGAGAAGATCTCACTTGAAAAATCACTTAAAATTTAATGGTTTATGATAGTCTCTAGAATCTGTAGTTTAATAAACAAGTTTTATGGATAGTTTATTCTTGGGTATTATGATACCTTGATGAAGGGTGCTCCCTTTAATACCACAACAAACAACATAAATACATATAAAAAAAAATTTAGAGAACAAAGTATGTGCTTCTTATTATGCCCACAAATGTGAAATTACATAATTAAAATATGCAAAATCACATGGGCTTCATCCTTACAATAGTTTGCAAGGCAGAGCTATGACTATCACTTAGAAGCAACCTAGACAACCTATGTGCCTTTGTATATAGGCATTTTTTACTGCCCGAGAAGGTTGTAGACACTAAACCCTAACCATTGAGGCCAACCATCCTCATATTATATCATTTCATTACACTTTATTACATAGGATGGACTCAAGATAATTTACAAATTATATTTTGAGATGGTTCCACTTTTGCAGACCATAACTAGAAAATCATTGAACCGTTAGGATATTATAACCTCATTTCAGAGTACTTGACTAGCGATCTACAACATCGAATTGCGCAAGCATTTAAAAGTCATGGTTTTGCCTTGTTTTGGAGTCATTCGGGTGTTCATCATTGGATCTAAAGTTTGGATAGCCAAAATGCATACCAAAAATATGCACTAATTACGTCAATACATATGATATGAAAATAAAACTCATCTGGCAGGTTGATAGGTCAAAGATGAACTTGCACATATGAGATTAGAACAATTTGAGAACATAATATCAGCTTACTAAATTAGCAAAATTCCACAAATAGAAACTCTATAAAGGAATAGCCCTTATTTAAAACACAAAAACTCGAAAATTAGAAATAAAAATATTTTTGGGTGATACAAGATTGCCCTAACACCCAAGATGCTCATGCATTAGACACCCAAAGTAATTTGAGAAGTGACCATGTCATGTCTCAGGTTGTCAGAGGAAAACCAAGATGGTCAATGTCCTCCTGTGCTAGCCATGATGAATCCTCCACTATCCTTCATTTCCATTTGACCATATACTCTTCATATGTTATGTTGCTTATGTGTTTTCCCACATAACTGTCCCATATCTCCTCAATCTATTTTTTAGCTAAAGTACAGATGTCCAAACACTCCACTATACTTCTGCAACTTTGTCTCCATAACCTCCTTCATAATATTTTGTCAAATCTAAAATGTTAAACATTACTGAAATATTGAGCTCAACAGGCAACTCTACTTCATAGGCATTTCCAGAATCATGTTTTTCACTATCTTGGACGGTCCAAACTTCTTCATTTTCAAATTATTATATGTAGCCATTGGAAATCTCTCCTTCCTCAAATGAACCATTACTTCATCTCCAGTATGAAATTCCTTATACCTCATTTTCACATTTTCCTTAGCCTTATACTATGTATTCATCTGTGTAATGTGCTTCCTTACCTCTTCATAAATGGTCTTCAAATGTTCAACAAAATATTATGCTTTAGCACTACTTATATTTCCTTTATCTAACTACCTCATTTCATAAATATTTCTGGGACTTTTCCCATATATAGTTTGGAATGGTGATTTACTAGTAGTACTATTGATAGAATTATTATATGAAAATTATGTCTATGGTAAAATAAGATCCCAGCCTTTTGGTTTATCTTCAAGAAAGCATCTCGGAAAATTTCTCAAACTCCATTTTACAACTTCTATTTTTCCATTAGTTTGTGGATGATGGGATGAACAAAAATTCAAATTTGTCTTAAATTTATTTCACAAAGTACACCAAAAATATCCAAAATTTTATTTCACAAAGTATTGTTTGGCAGACCATGTAGTCTTACCACTTCTCTTAAGAAAAACTCTGCCACATGAACAACATCACTTGTCTTCTTGCAAGGAGAAAAATGTGTTATTTTTAAAAATCTATCAACCACCACAAATATCGAAGCATACCCCCATTGTGTCCTCAATAAACCAAGAACAAAATCCATGCTAACATATTCCCATAGCTTCTCATATATAGGTAATGGATGATATAACCCCATATTTTCCTTCACTACTTTCACCATCTAACATACTTTGTAACACTATATAAAATTCTTCACATCTTGCTGCAATTGTGGCCAATAATAATTGTTATCAACCAAAGCAATGGTTTTATCTGTACCAAAGTGTCTAGCCAATCCACCAATATGCTTCTCCTTGATGAGATTCTCTCTCAATTAACTTTTGGGAATGTACAAATGACTTCCCTTGAACAGTATACCATCTTTGATTATGAAATCCAATCACTTTATCTTGTCAAGTGTAATAACTTCTATACAAGCTTTCCAAGCCTCACCAAAACCAAGATCCTTTAGATACAAATTCTTGAGTTCTTTGAACCCAACCATCTCAACCTATATTTCTATAAACAAAACTTATCTTCTACAAAGAGCATTTGCAACTCTATCAGACTTCCCATGCCTATGTCTCAAAAAAAATTATATAACCACTTCAAATGCCTTTGATTCAATTTTCCTTGACTATTCAAATATTGTAAAGCTTGATGATTAGTATACAAAAAAAACTCCTTAGGAATAATATAACATCTCCACTTCTTCAATGCTTGAACTATAACATAAAATTCTTGATCATAAACATAATACTTTCTTTTGGCATAATTCAATTTCTTAATGAAATAAGCAACAAGTCTACCTTCTTGGCTCAAAATAGCTCCTATTGTGGTACCACTAGCATCATAGTCTACTTGAAACACCTTATTAAAATCTAGAAGTGCTAAAATAGATTATTATATAATTTTCAGTTTCAAAGGATTAATATTCTTATCTGCTCCTAAAGTCCACTTAAATTCTTTCCTATCTCCTCTCATGGTTTCAATCAAAGGTTCACAAATACTATTGCAACCTCTTATAATATTCACCTAAAATCTAGCTAGTCGATGAAAAGATCTGACCTGAATCACACTCCTTAGAGTAAGTCATTGAAGGATAGCCTTCCCTTTCTCAAGGTACAATTTTTAGACCTTTTGTTGAAACTATAAATCCCAGGCATACCAACTGCTTCATGAAACTACACTTCTTCAAATTTATAAGCAACTTTTCCTCCCTCAACTTATCAAACACCTTACGAATGTGCATCAGATGATCCTCCAATGTCTTACTAAAGATTAAAATATCATCTAGGTAAATAATGAAAAACTTACCCAAAAACTCATCTCCTCATGAATTCTTGGCCTCAACCCATTAAGATATTGTGAAATTTTCTCCTTATCAACTTCCACATGATCAATTTTAATGAGAACTTGGTAGAACTCTTTGGTATACTCTTGAACAGATCTGCTTGCTTGCTTTAACCCTTGCATCTTTTTCAATAGATCAAGCTCATAATCCATGGGATGAACTATCACTTCAATTTATCTATCAGTTGGTCCCATCTTGTGATTTTGTCCTTCCCTGTTCTATTTCATGACAATGAAATCTCCTCCCACAAAGTCCTTGCATGAACATTTAGTTTGTCCTTTGCAAATTGACCCTATTTGTATCTTTAATATCTTCATACTCAAAGTATTCTTCCAATTCATTGATCCAATCGATCAATTCCTTCAAGTTAAGATTTCCCAAAAAGTGGGGACCTCAAACTTAGGTCTTTTTCCAATCTTGAAAATGGCCCTAAAAAGCCTCTCTTCTTTTCGGTTAAAAATGCCTCTTCTTCAACATTTTCTTTTTCTTCTCCTTCATCCTCACTTTCATCTCTTATGGAAATATTTATTCCTCTACACATTTGTTCTTCGAGTATGTGCATCTATCTCTAAAGGTCTCTAAACCCCTTAGGTGTAACACCTACAACACTTCCATTGTTCTCTCTTTATGGATGCATTTTCTTGTTTCCACTGAGACCCTAGTGTAAACTACCTCACAATCGATGATTTATCCACACACTCAGCTCAAACCAGTCATGGTGCAAATTGTCTCGCAATCAATGACATGTTTACACACTTAAGAACTCCTACTCCCATACCACTTGATGAAGGGTGTTACCCTTAATTCTACAAAAAATAGTAGAAATAAAGAACAAAACAAAATGAGAGAAAAAAATATGTGCTTCTTAGATTTTTCACAAATGTTAAAATATAGAATTACAGCATGCAAAGCAATATGGGTGTCATCCTTACAATAGTCTGCAAGATAGAGTTGTGACTATCACCCAAAACTGTCATAAACAACCTACAGGCCTTCCTTATATAGGCACTTTTTATTGCCAAAGAAGGTTCTAGACACTAATCCCTAACCCTTGAAATTGATCAAACTCATGTTATATCATTTCATTACACTTTATTACATAGGATCCCCCAAAGACATTTTACATATTATATTTTTGGATGCATCCACTTCTGGAGATCATAACTATCAAACCATTGACTTGATGGGTTATTATAACCCCATTCTAGAATCCTCAAATAGTGTTCTACACTGGCCAATTATACAAGCATTTATTAGAGAATATCTCACCTTGTTTCAAAGCCATTTAGGTATTCATCGCCTGACCTAGAGTTTGGATAGCCAAAATTCATACCAAAAATTTGCACTAACTG
Organism: Cupressus sempervirens; assembly: GCA_028749045.1. Classification (NCBI taxonomy): domain Eukaryota; kingdom Viridiplantae; phylum Streptophyta; class Pinopsida; order Cupressales; family Cupressaceae; genus Cupressus; species Cupressus sempervirens. The sequence goes on from CM053792.1 coordinate 741,695,905, forward strand.
CATCAATACAAATGATATGCCAATAAAACTCATCTAGAAGGATGATATGTCAAAGATGAACCTTCACATATGAGATTAGAAAAATTTGAGCACATAATATCAACTTACTAAAATTAGCAAGCTGCCACACATAAAAAGTCTATACAGGAATAGCCCTTTTTTAAAAACACAAAAACTAGAAAACTAGAAATAAAAATATTTTTGGGTGATGCAAGATTTCCCTTACACCCAAGATGCTCATACATTAGAGGAATACCATTATTGTTGAATTATGATTACTTAAATCTTAGTCATAAGTTGGTGGCAAAAGAAAAACAATTACAAGATGTAAAAGCCACAAGTTATATATTCAAGTCTCAAGATAGGTAGATTATAAGATGAAATGTCTTCTCCTTAGGAAGATAAATCTTGAAATATTTTGTGAATCTATAGTTAAGAATATTAAAAATTGTAGAAATTCAAATCCAATTGGAGATCTTGCTATCAATGTTAAATGAGGAAAAAGACATCCTTGATAAATGATTGCAATCAAAGGAATTAGAGTTGTAAAACATTTAGAAGTCATTCAAAGATGCCTAAAGAAATATTAAAGTTTGACCGAAAGGAAAAGATTGAAAAGAATGGGATACTTCTGTGCACAACCAACATTCAAAACTTATTAGTAAAAAAAGGAGATATATGAAATAAATTGAAGGAAAAGGCACAATAATTGGACTTATTCACTGAAAATGCTATTTTTGTAAACCATTGTTCTCATATACCTTGGTCTCATCTATATCAATTCTAGGACTAGTCAGAAGAGTATAACCATCTTTAGTTGATTTCTAAACATTAAAACCTAATGGTGCATTTGTTAGAGTAAATCATTATTATTTATGTTTTACTTTAGTTTACTTAGATAAATGCATTTAGTTAGTAGTTTTCATCTAGGAGTTGTTGACAACATGGGAGTTTGTTCTTACCTAGTCATACTTATCTTCTCACCTACATGGAGGATAATCCACCTTTTGTGGATGTATGCTTAGTTGTCACACTTGTCTCCTAACATTTTCTACCTTGTTCTACAAGCTTCCTAGAGGCCTTTATGAATAAGCTCTTCTAGTGTATTTTCATATCATATTGTATGGCAATTTCATTTTCACATTGTTACAATATAATTTTTCTTTGTTGCTTCAATCTCTTGTTCCTTCCTTCTTTGGTTTCTCTTTAGCAAGTTATTTGCATGCAGGTGATATTGGTGCAATTTGAAGTTGGCTTTCATCAACTTCTACATGGTATCACAACCTCCCTGTTGCTTCCTGATTTGAAGAATTTTTGAAGCTGCAATTTGGAGGCACAAACCCTAGTTTGTTTGTGATTTTTTTCTTTCACTTTGGCTTTTGCATCTAGCTCCAACAATCAGCTTTGGATTCTGCATTTGGCTCCCACATTTGACTTCTACATCTGAATTTGGCTCCTATGTACGGCTTCTGTGTCTGGCTTCAACTCCTCCGTTTGGCTCTAGCTTGTGTGTCCAACTTCGACTCCTGTGTCCAGGTTCTGAGTCACTCCATGACAACTCACCTCATTTTTTGACGGCCAATATTTTTTTCACGATGGGCAGTTGATGGCCATACGACTGCCAATTTTTTCTCATGACTATAATTTTCCAGGGAGCTTGATTTTGGAGCAACAGTTCATTTTTTGGCCTGTTGCCACGTGGAAATCTCTTTTTTTCTATTACAACTTCCAAGTTGTCAATTTTAGGATAGTGGAATGATGACATCAACATGATGGCAGCACGACATCAACCTTCTTGCAAGCTCCAGAGGTCCTTTTTGACCTACTCTTGGTTTTTTGGCCGTAACTTGAGCATACAGAGGTCTTTTTCCAATCTGAAAGAAGTGTCGGAAAGGTGGTTCTAAGAAAAAGATATTGATGTAGGTATTTTTTGGTTTTGATGCAATTTGGTTGCTTTTTTTTATAGTAAAAGCTAGATGTTTTGTTTTTCGCTCTGACAAGCTTATCTTGTGCATCCCATCTCTGTTTTTTGAAAATGTTATATTTTTGGAAAGCTAGTTCTATCATCTTTTCAAGAATGCTATAATTTCCTTCAGATTCTACCCCATGCTCTTTCTATCATGCTTTTTTCTTTTCTGCACTACGGTGGATATCTTGGTTGTTCCAGGTCTGAGGATCATTTTCATGGTATGGGATCCTTTCTTTTGAGCTTTACTATCTATTGTATCAACTTTTTTCCCCTTTATGATCATTGTTGATATCATTTGTAAGAATCTTTATGCAAACACACTAAGAAAAAGTGCCACTCTTGCATTTCGGGATCCTAAATATTGTTTTGAGATAGTTGTACTTGCACTATGTTATAAAGTGCCATGGGGGGGTTAGTTGTATGCCATTTTGTGCCCTCTTCCTTTTTCAAGTGTGTGTCCCTTCCATGACATTATCCCCATGATGTTTCGGTGACATGTGCTTTTATAGGTGTTTGTACCTCTTCCTCTCTATTGTTGTTCTTGGTTCTTTTTGCAGAGGTTTTTTGGCCCACTTTCTTAGTTTCCTATCACCTCACCCTATTTGCATTAAGGGGGGGTTATTCTGTTGTTTCTAATGCTTCCTTGGTTTGATGGTTCAATGAAGTAAGCTATGTATTCACTATTTGATCTATATACTAGGTGATTGCAGTGGCTAGCTACCTATGCATTTTAGTGAGATGGATAATCTACCATATAGACACTCTTTTTGGTGTTCCTACTTTGGTTGTAGCCTTCTATTTCTGTGGAGGTTCTTCAGATTAGCAGTTTCCTTTTGATAGAGTTTGTGGCTTCTTCATACTTTAGTGATGTTCTTCATGATCTTCTCTTTGTTCCTATTTTCTGGGACATTCCTCTAGTTGGAGGCTTCTTCAGTCCTTCACTAGGTTTTTAGCTATCTCTTTTTGGAGATGGGTTTTTCCCACTGGGTTTTCTCTTTTTTTCTAGTTTACAGAGATTCCATTGCATTTCTTTGCATTTGTACATGGGTACCTTTCTTGGCCTTGTTGTCGGGACCCATTCTAAATTCCATCTTAGCTTTTGTAAGTTTAAGTGCATTCCCCTAAGTTGCACTTAAGGGGGGGGGTGTTAGAGTAAATAATTATTATTTACACTTTACTTAAGTTTACTTAGATAAAAGCATTTAGTTATTAGCTGTTGTCTAGGAGTTGTTGACAACACGGGAGTTTGTTCCTACCTAGTCATACTTATCTTCTCACCTACATGGAGGATAATCCACCTGTTGTGGATGTATGCTTAGTTGTCACACTTATCTCCTAGCATTTTCTAGCTTGTTCTACAAGCTTCCTAGAGGCCTTTTATAAACAGGCTCTCCTAGTGTATTTTCATACCATATTGTACAACAATTTCATTTTCACATTGTTGCAATATAATTTCTCTTTGTTGCTTCAAGCTCTTGTTCCTTCCTTATTTGGTTTCTCTTCAATAGGTTATTTGCATGCAGGTGATCTTGGTGCACTATGAAGTTGGCTTTCATCAACTTCTACAACATTTATATCCTCAAGTACCATGAATTATAATTAGTTCTAACAACTTAGAGGCAGACATCAAAAAGTAGGAATGATGTCTTCATAAAATAATATAAAAAATATTCACAATTGGGAAAGTTCATGTTGTAAGGAAATTCCTTAATGATAACAATCTCATTTAAAAACTAACTATTACATTCAAGAGAAAAGGATCTTCACCAATCTAGTATAAATGGAGAAAAGTTTTAGGAAAATATTTTGACCCTTATAAAGAGATTATATAAGATGCTTTATTTGTATCATCGTAAAGTTGTATAGACTAGATAGAGACAAATCTATATACTTTGAATACTATAGTTAAAATTTTACACACAAAAAAAGCCTCAAGTGTGTATTTAGACATGTTGAGTGTCATAATTGCATGATGAAAACCACATAAATTCATGAGCATATCTCTCTTAAAAATTCAATAAAATACCAACTCCAAGGTTCTAGGAGGTTGTTTCTCAACCAAATGGGTAACTCAGTTGAAGATAAATGTTTCCATTTAAAGAGGAATCCTTTGTTGGTTAGGTAAAGTCCAATCTATAATTATGTAAAACTTGGAAAATGATTAGTAGAGAACCATTTTTTTTTCGATGCATGCAATTTTAATGTGTAGCTGATATGAATTTCTAACATAACCAATTTTTTGTAAAATAAAATTCAAAGAGATAGGATAGCAAGAGAATACAAAATTTTTCTAAAAATTAAATCTAAATGGATATAAGCCACAATGGAAACACAATTGTGAATTAAATTTTCAAAGGGGATGGTAGCAAAGCAATGATATTTGGAGTTGCACAACTGTAATCTCATTGATGCAGTTGTTGAAGGAATTTTATAAGATTATATGATTTTTCACAATACATCAAATCATGCACCCACGAAAGTGTGTGTACATGAGACAAATTTCTATAAACATACATGTAGAATTCTCATTCTCCAATTTGTCACTATAGAGGTAGTATACAGCTAATTGTGGCAAACTTTGAAAAACTAAGATCACACAAACATTCAAAACCAATAAGACTATTAGCTCCTTTGTTATTCATAAATCATAAATTCATAAATAAGTTGCAAATTCTAGCAAGAATCACTACACATAGAATGCAAGAACCAATGGAATACTTTATTTCATAAAATAATGACCTTGAATACATGTTACATCACTGTATTTATAGGGACTCCTCTCTATCATGTGATTTTTAGAGATAGGGAACTCTCTCTATGCAAAAACTATTAAAATAAAGCTAATTATTTATAAACTGACTCCTAATATGGTACTAACTAGGCCTACACTCTTATTTTAATAATTAAATGGTGCATCGACCTTTACATGACTTTAAATTGTAAATAGAAGGATAAGATAAGATAAGAGACATCTCTGAGAAGAAACTAGATCTTCAAAGGATGGGAAAGGTATATCCATTTACATTTTGTTGGCATAAGTATCTTGAAGACTTACTGGTGGATAGACTGATAGACATAGTCATCAAAGGTATGGCATTGATGTGAACACATACAAACTAACCAAGATTGGTACAAAGGAGAAACCAACCAAGCACATTGATGTGTGACTCTAATTTACAAAGGCAATCAGAGAATAGGAGTTTGGTCCTAGTAGAGGCAATGAAAGAGGTGATCCACTTAGATTAAGTATGCTAAGAGAAGTCTGCATAAGAAAAAGGACACAAGGAAGATTAGAAAGCGGATAAACCAATGAGTTGGACTTTCCTGGTTAGCAAGGTAACCATAGAGAAAGAAACCCATGATTGCCCAGCCATGTAGAGGGTAAGTGTGCACTCAAGATCGAATTTAATTGTGATGGGGAAATGACTTGAGGAAAAATTGAAAGAATTCAACTTTTAATTCTTTCCAACAAGATAAATTCATCAACTATGCATGAAACTAGTGACTCCTATATAAATATTCTACATTTGAAAAGTGTGATGCACTACTACAATGGGAGGTTGAGCTTTTAGTAGGGGTGAGAATTAAAAATTTGAATTCAAAAATTAGGGTTTCTAAGAAAACTTGGAAGAAATTATAAAATCAGAAAGAGATTGAAGAGGATATGTTATATTTCTAAGTAATTAGCCAAAGAGCTAGAAGAGCCAAGCTAACTGGAATCTTAAAGAGTGAATAAGAGTGGTAAGAGAAAAGTCACCTTTAGAGATTTCTCATGTTGAGGAGAAGCTAGGAAGAACATACAATAGAAGGCTATCCTATACAAAAAGGAGATACAAGCACACAAGTGATCAAGGTCTGAAGTTGTAGAGCCATGAGAAGGTGATGCATAGTTCTAGATATATCAATAGAGATGAAGAAGGATCTATTCCAAGCTAAGTATGGTAGCTATCTATTAGATCATTCTCTATTTTTTACTCACCTTTACAATAGTAAATCTTATCAGGTGGCACATTAGCTTGTGTAATAAATTCCTTTAACTAGGATCCTCCTAAAATGGAAAGACTTTAATAGGTCACACCAAAATCCCTTAAACAAGTAGCACCTAATGGTGTCTTTGTAATCTTCTAATAGAGATAAGCTCTTGAATAGGTGCACTTTAGAAGAGTGCAATCTTTGTGAGAATCGACTCACACAACATGGTATTTACCCTTGCTAGGTTTCCACAAGATAAATACTATATTATGTGTTGATATTTTCATGTTCTTTGTTTTTTTCTTAATACTAACTAATTAATTTATAGCCAACACTAACCCATAGATAAGTCTAAAGTGTGATCGAAAGTTGAAACTACTGAGTATACTAATTCAACCCCTCCCCTCAATATACTGACCTTTGGTATGACCAATAATTGGTATTAGAGTCTAGGTCCTCAAGAAACAAGCATTTAACAACTTGAGGAAAAGATCAAGATGTTTAAAAGGGATATACAATTTTTTTTAGGGAAAACTATAAATCATGGTGGAAGAAGATGCATTTGCATCTAATGACTCTTTGGAGATGCTTATTGGACCGATGTAGCTCAGTCAAATATATTAAACCAACTAGTCAACTCTTTGTAGACTAGTTGGAGGAGAAGGAAATATACACAACCATAATGGATGCTCTAGTGAGGATCCTTTCCTTCTTTGACTACAAAGATGTGGAGGAACTAGAGAAAACATATGAGATGTGGGAGAAGTTAAAGTCGTCGATGGTGGTGATAAGCATATTATGAAGGATAAGTCTAAAATATTGAGAGGAAAGTCTGATGACATGAGGATGCAAGAAGATAAAGAGATTAAAGCCTATGAAAAGTGCGTGAAGGACATCATGTTACCCATCAGACCATGCAGAGGAGTAATACAAGAAGATGAGTGTGTGTGAAAGGTATTGAGAACCCTACTTTCCAAATACACTAGAAAAGTGCCAACCATTCAATAGATGAGAACAATAGACAAGATGGAGGTATCACTCGATTCCTTGATAGGCAAGTTCATTACTTTTGAACTTAGCAACTTTGACAACATTCAACCAAACAAAGTTGAAACTGTATTCAAGGCCTTTGTTTCACTGAATACAACACTAAGAGAGAGAGGTTAATAGGCAAGCATATCCAAATATAGAAGATAATTGAAAATCCTATATGCTGAATAAGTCAAACAAGAAGAGATGGAGGCTATTTTCAAAAAAGAATGGTCAGAGGAAAAGGAAAGAAAAGGAAAGCACAAAGTTAAGTTTCCTTTCAAATTCTTTAACTACAGGAATGTGGGACATGTTACTAGTAGATGTCCAAAACTAATAAGGAAGGAGAATAATAACTAATAGGGAACTAGCAAGAAGTGGTCAAACTCCAAAGAAAAGGAGAAGAAATGATGCTACATTGTTGAAGATGGTGTGACTAATGAAGATTCAACTAGTGATGATGATGAGGATGAGGATAAAGTATCATTTATTGTTATTACAAATGAAAGGGTGGAGAGAGCCTTGAAAACTAGTACCAGTATCTAAAAGAATTGGATAATAGATAGTGGTTTCTTTTACCACATGTCTGGTGATAGGAGCAATTTCTATGAGGTCAAGGCCTACAATGGAGGAATGGTGAATTTCAATAACAACTCACCATGCACGATGATAGGTAAGGGTAATATAGCCATAAATAATTCCATACTTGTGAAGATGTATATCTATTTGAAGGATTAAAATATAACTTGTTGAGTGTGGCTAATCCAATTGAAAAAGGTTATAAGTTTGAGTTTAACAAAGGGTCTTTTAGAATATTTGACAACGTAGGTAAGCTTCTAGCTACATGAGAACAAAGAGGTAATATCTTCTACCTCAAAATTTCCAATAATACTTCTATGGTAGCTAGAAAAGATAATATTTGGTTATGTAATAGGAGGCCATGTCATGTGAATTTTGACAGTATTGTCAAAGCAAGAATAGAGAACTATGTGAGGAGTCTACCCCCTATTACTAAACCCAACAATGTTATGTGTAAAGAATGTCAACTAGGAAAGTTGGAAAGTTCAAGTTTCTCTAGCAAGTCAGTTACTTGAGAATATATATTAGATCTAGTTTATACTAAATTGTGTAGTTCCATTAGGAAAAAGAGTGTATCTAGTGACAAATACTTTATGATGTTTATTAATGATTTCTGTAGAATGATGTGGACTAATTACTTGAAAGAAAGTTAGAAGCCTTCTACATGTTCAAAGTGTACAATGCAAAAGTGGAAATAGAGACTGATATAGTATTGAAGTGCTTGAGATTAGACTAGGGAGGTGAGTTCACCTCACAATAATTTGAAAGAAACTATGAGGAGCAAAGAATTGGAAGAGAAATGATAACTACCAGGACACATCAACAAAATAATGTTACAAAAATAAGCAACAAAACTATCATAGACTATGTTAGAACATTGACAATCCAAAATAAAGTTAACCAAATCTATTGGAGGGAAGCTTTAAGCACAACAACATACACCTTGAACATGGTACAAGTGAAGAAAAGGAAAAATAAGACTCCCTATAAACCATGGTTTTGTCACACACCACGAGGGTATCTTTCTAGGATACTATATCAAGAGCATAGCATACTAGTTTTGAATCTTCAGACAAACAAGATTTTGGAATCTACCAATGTTAGGGTGGACAAATTTTAGAGAAGAATAAGGAAGGAAAAAAAATGAACCAAAATATTAAAAGTAGTTTGAATAGATCCAACTAAGTGATATAATGGAGATGGTACTAGTAGAAGAATCTCAATCAAAAGAGCATAGAGAAGAGACACCTAAAGGAGAATTGATTCTATTAAAGTATGTGAGGAGGAATCACTTAGCATACCAAATCATTTGAGACAAGGATGTTGGGGTAGTAACTAGGAGAAAGGAAAGAGAGATAGTGTGTCTACTCTCACACATGAAGCCTAAAGCTACAAGAGAGGCTTTGAAAGATGAGGACTAGAGAATGGTCATGGAAGAGGAGATTGATCAAAGAATAAAGAATGATATGGACATTGGTTACCTAACTAGATGACAAGAATGTTATTGGCTCTAAGTGGGTGTTCCAAAATAAGATAAATCAAGATGGATAAGTAGTCAGAAACAAGGGAAGACTCATTTACAAAGGCTATGCACAAGAGGAAGGCATAGAATACAAAGAAACCTTTGTGCCAATAGCCAGACTGGAAAGAGACATGATACTTGTAGCATTTACAACATACAAGAACTTCAAACTATATAATATGGACACAAAGTCTATATTTTTGAATGGAGTTTTGGAAGAGGAAGTGTAAATTGAGAAACCCAAGGGGTTTGAAAATGAAAAATGTAGAAATTAAGTATATTAACCGAGTGGACCTAATAGTCTTATTGAAATCCTATATGTTGACATTCTATTGAATATTTTGTAAGTACTATAGAGCAAACCACTCTTTATAAGTTTCAAGGAATGATAAGGTCTAGATGATATTTGGTGAAAATCCTCTAACAAGGTCACATTAACAATGTGTATGTAACCTTTAACAAAGTTTGATCCTAACAATGTTCACTTTAGAAGAGAAAAATTTTTGGGTTGTCGTTTCACAGGTGGTTTTTTTATTAACATGGTTTCCATGTTAAATACTTGTGTCAAAATTGTGTGGATGCTTATTATGTTACATTTTTATTTCATGTATATTGTTTATTGTTGTAACTTGGTATAAGCTGGAAGTTTACTTTGATACTTGTTATATAAAGTTAACAATTTGATACAAATTTTATATCAGTTTATATTATGATGTTAGATATGGTTACCAAGTTAATGATCTAAAAGTTTAAAAGTGTTTAAGTTGGTGAAAAGTGTCTTTAAGGCATGTAGTATAAATGGTTATAAATGGTTCACCCCCCCTCTTAGTTATCTAGCACTACTAATGAAAGATTCAAGTCCCCTACGAGTATGACTCAACAAAAAATTGATGAGACCATCAAGGCATCAACCATCACTATTGATTCATCACTAGAGAAGGATAAAGTTGAAAAAAAAGAACCACCTAAACTTGTTCAAATACGAGATGAAGAGCCCCCAAAGGAAAAGTCTCTAGAGCTAAAAGAAGAAGAAGAAGAATATAAAATAGAAAAAGAAGAGAAGGAGGAAGAGCATAAATATGAAGAAGGGGCTATAGAATTCAAGATTACATCATCAAGATCAAGAGTGTTTAAGAGAAGGAAACATGAAGAAAAGGGTCAAAAAAGAGAACGAAGCATGTCTAGAATGACATGTGTTGAGAAATCTAGGAAGAAGAGAAGGTCATTGACATATATGATGACATTCTTGTCATCTTCATCCCCATCCTCAAGCTCATAAGATGAAGGGTAGGTCTTTGAAAATGATGTAGGCACAACAATAGAGAAGGAGAAAGTAGATGCCATCATTTTTTAGAAGAAGTCAATAATCAAAGACATGGATCTAGTGAAAATTGATGAGTACATGAAACAACTAAAAAGGCAATGGGAACTCAAGAAGCAATAAAGAGAGTGAACACTACTAATAACTAGAAACATAATTGTTGAATACCCATCTTTCCACCACACAAGGTCAATACAAAGATGTATTTGACAACCTATAAAACCCTTTGTCATTGATAACAAATAGGTGGGGAATAACATAATAGAAAGGGGAGAAGAAAAATGCGGAGAGTAGATTGAGAGTAGTGTAGAGTGAGGGATAGATTGAAAAAACTAGAGAAACAAAGGAGAATGAGAACATATGAACATAAGAGAATGACATAGTAAAGAAGACACTAATAAGAGGTGTCAACACAAAGGAAGGATATCAAAAAAAAAAGAAAGGAATGAATATAATATAACAATGAAGAAAGCACATTGTTAGGGGGAGATCTAACAAAATAATTCCAAGTCCATATATTGCTGAAATAGTCCTCAGCCATACAAGTGGGAGAGATGGTGTCATGCCCCACTAGGGAACCCTAGAGAAAATAACCTAAAAATATGCTAGGTTTGCTAAACATTTATCTTTATTAAAAAAAATTATAAACTATAAAAATTAAAAAAGAAAATAAACGTACATAAGAAAAATATTAAACAATTACATTCCTCTAGGGCTCCATAATGATGAATCACATATATGGTCTCATTAGGGTTTAAAATTTTAACAAGTGCACAATGTAAAATAATACTAGAATATAAGTACATCATGAGTATTCTCATCCATTGCACATGTTGCAGGGTATGAGGTAAACATCAAAAGAGTTAAATAATCTATTGAAGTGTACTTCCAAGTATAGATCAATTGGAAGAAGAAATGAAATATCTACATCAAGCATATCCAACATAGTTGTTTAGCTATCGAATCTCAAATGGAAAAGAATCACTACCACCTGACCTAATGGAACCTAAGTGGCCCCACTCCCACCATGTTGAGGAGATAATCTCAAGTCCCAAGAAGGTAACAATCCTAGGTCACAAAAGAGAATCTAAATCCAAGATTTTATACACAAGGTAATGACTAATTCTAGAGGCAAACAATACATGTAGGAAACCTAGAATACAAATGGGCAAGTGTCATCACATAAGTCAACTCTAAGGTTACCTTGGTAGTCTCTCAGGACTCTGGCCCTCTAGTGACTCTTTGTGGCTTAAATATCCTTTTATGTAGACAAGGTATACCAACATAGTAAGGCTGCAATCAAGCACCCTCTCTACTCTCATCCTAGTATGTACTACCACTTGAGGTATGGGCATGGAATGCACTAGCTCTTGCTAATTAGTTTTAACCCCCTTAATTTGAATGTTACCACTTATTAAGACCACCTAAAATGGGTCACCCAAGAAACCCCTTTAGGGCTTTGACCCACATTGCAAGCCACTTCCCAATATGCACCTAGATAACCTACCCTAGGCTCAAACAAATATAACTCAGAACAAATCACCAAAATCACATTGGTTCTTAAGGAGTAACTGGATTTGAGAAAAGATCATAACCCAAGAGTCAAAAGTATTGTAGTACATGAACTTAAATAAATATAGGATCTTGCCATAGAAGAACACAATTTTAAAGTCTGACAAAAAACCCACTACTCCTGCCTATAGTAACTAGTCCTAGTTGGCCATCTACATGTTTCCCAACCAACCCATCACAAAAGTAGAATATAGTAACTCAACAAGCATTTGAAATAAGTGTAATTAGTTGATCATTTCAATTTCAATATAATTTCAAGGAAATCTCTTTCAAAATTAAGTTTATATTTCCATCTAACACAATTCTGATAAATCATAGATTATTTTAAATTAATAAACAAAATATTATAAATATAACCATCTAACAAAATGAATCTTTCGATTTTTAACTAATCCTATCATTATTCAATCTTTTAATTAATCTAAAACAAAAGAAAAATTTGAAACAAAATTTAACATTTTATTTTAATCAAATGCATATAAAAATAACTACTTAAATTCTCCCATAATAATTCTCTTTTTGTAAAAAAAAGTATAATATAAAATGAATCATATATATAAATAATAATTAGTACTAAACCTAAAAACTAACTAACTATATATATATATATATTTCAAAAGAAAAAAATTTTAAAAAAACTTTTAAACAAAAACTCATAATTAAACAGTCCCAATTAGGACTGACTACCTGTAGTAGTCTTTGGACTACTCGCAATAGTCTTTGGATTGACCGTGGCAACAAAGGCACACGTGTGGAGGTGGGGTTTGATCATCCACCTTCCAAAATTAATTATATTCTTAAAAAAAAAATAAAAAATTGCGCATTCAAATCCAGAATAAAACCTACACCCGCCAGAGATTCGGTATTTGCCCAAAAAGAACCTAATCTACCCCAATTTTGAAATAAATGTTTTTTATTAAAACCCCATGACAACCCCAGAAAAAAGAATTAGAGAATACACACATGACATCCACAAAGAAGATGGAGAAAACAACAACATAAGCAAAAAAAAATCACGACATAATTCTACAAATTTTACCTGAATTTGATGCTCAATCAAAACAATTAGAATCCTAGAGCTTGCGAAAACTTGCCTCCAAAAGCCTCTTCCCAAAATGAACTTTGAAGCCCCCTTTTATAGATTTCTAACTCACATAAAGGTTTCTATGTTTTCGAAAATAACACCAGACAAGAAAACTTCCCTTCCTATCTAAAACTAAATCCCACTTTACTTGCACAATAATTGGGAACTTCTAGACAAGAGCCTACAACACAATGATAACTTGTGAGCCTCTCATGTGGGAGGTCTTGGGTTCAAGTTTTCTTAACACAAAAATAATTAATTACAATAAGTAACAATAATTAATCTAGGCTTTGGCCATTTATCGATCAAAAAATAATAATAATAATTGGGAACCTCTAATTTTTTAATATATCCTCTTTTTAAACTTTATTTTATTTACAAAATTATTTATGAAGTGTATTAATTCTTAAATGTTTTATTTTAATGATAAACTTATTTAATTTTTAACCAAATATTTTGAAGAGATAATTATTTATATTTCAATAATGTCTAATGCGCCTTAAAGATTACCCTTACTAAATAATTAATATATCAATAATACTAACTTTATGCGACAAACTTAATAAAAAAAAACCAAGTAACTTTTAATAACTTTTTTTTTTAATGTTGTTATTAAATTAATTTCATAATTAAATAAAACATCATAATGTTACCCATACTTAGGCTTCTGATTAAATTATCAATTTAATCCCATTGGTTGACCATCTACACTGTAAGTCCCAAAGTGACAACACAAGATCGAGAAAACTCAAAAAATTAGGTAAATCAAACAAACTGAATGGTAGGTGATTGAATTCAAGTCACCTAGACGAATTCAAAAGGCACAGGAAATTAGATACTTGTCCTTTACCATAGGACAAATAGGTCTTCCCTCTCTTACCATTGAGATATTGTGATAGGGCATGCTCATCTTGGCAATTAAGGGAAGTTGATGCCCAATACCTACAACCTATATAAAAATTGAGCATGTACATATGCATATATAGGTCTAAATTAAACAAGCAATGGTGGGGAGTGGTACATCGTGTAGACCCCGACTAGTAGGTGATTATGACTCCATCCTTCAACCACATCAATCATGATATATAGAAATGTAAAACAAACACATGCACCATACACATGCAAGTATGGGGTAAGTATCCATAATAACATAAGCATCATTAAAGACCTAACTGAAATATTTAAAGAGAACATTTAAATATTATCACAAGACTAACCATGAATCATAATCACATAAAATATATCAAGTATAGAGTGTCTATCACATTAAAAAAACATAAAGATGATATCAACTCAGCTAGTAACCAAGTACCACTACATAAAATGATAAAACATAAAAATGGCCTAAAAGTGTTTGGCAACATGACTGAAAGAAAACAAGGTAGGCACTACATTCTCCCCACTAAAATTAGGCTTACTCTTGGAAGCCTATAAACAAGTAGGGGTATAACTCATGTAATCTAGCTACATCCTCCCAAGTAGTTGATGTCTTGTCAGTAGGGTTGCATTGGACCCTTACCTGATCTATGACCCAACCCCTAAGGATCAACTCCTGTCACTTCAAGATGCACATAGGCTCCAAAGTTGGTTTCCCATCCTCTACTGGTAATGCATTCCAATCAAGAACATGTACCATGTCAGGGATATAGTACATTAGAAGTACAAAAACATGGAAAACATCATGAATACGAGCCAAGCTAGGTAAAAATGCAAGAAGACGGGTAACTAGACCTATCCTCTCAAGAATCTCAAATGGAGCCACACATCAAGATGCTAGCTTTGAACCCTTTCTATAACGGATCAGACTCTTTTGTGATCACACTCTTGGGAAAACCTTATCTCCCACTACAAACTGTCTATCCGTCCCATGGGCATTTGCATACTTATTTTTTCTATCATGTGTTGTAGCCAAATATTCATGAATACACACTACCTAGTGCTCCATATCTCGAAGTATAATAGGGCCCAACAAGATGTTATCCTCAAGACTATCACAACTCAAAGGTGTATGAAAGGGACAACCATATAATGCCTAGAAAGGTGTCATCCAAATCAAACTATGATACCCATTATTATATGTAAACTCAACTAGATAGAGGCAGTCTTCCCATAAATTTGGTCGGTCCATGACATAAATCCTCAACATATCTTCCAAAACCTAGTTCACACTCTCAATCTGTCCATCTATCTTTGGGTGATATGTTGAGCTAAAATTCAGCTATGCTCCCAAATTATGTTGAAATGAAGTCCAAAATACGAATGTGGACATAATATCCTTATTCAAAATGATACTTTAGGCAATATAATGCAATCTCACAATAACATGCATAAAGATATAGGATGAGCTTATTGGTGAGAAGTGTGTCACTTTTTTCAACCGATCAATGGTGACCATGATAGCATCATGTTACTAAGGAATCATAAGTAGACCCTTGATGAAGTCCATCAAAATAATATCTCACTTCTATGAAAGAATGAGATTAGGCTAAAGAAGCCTTACAAGATGTTGATTCTCTTCCTTAACCATTTGTCATTCAAGACACCTAGCCATAAAATCAGTGATATCTCGCTTCATCCTAGATCAAAAATACAATCATTGCATATATGCATGCATCTTCTTGACACTTGGGTGTGCTGAGTAAGGTGCATGATGGGCCTCAAATAAAATTAATGTACATAGGTCATCGAGTAAAGGCATATAAATCCTTCCTAATTAACACAAAAGACCATTTGACTCCAATACATAGCCCAAAAATCTACCCTCTAAAGGTTTACCTGACTCACCTCCTAATACCATGTGTTGTGGGAAGTGTCTGTAGTATATGGCCCCATAAATCAACATTAAGAGTTAATGTTGATATCACATGTCTCCTGTGACTCAAAGCATCAGCTACCACATTCTCCTTCCCCTAAATGTACTTCACCTTGAAGCTATATTCACACAAAAACTCCATCTAACACCTCTACATAACATTTAGATTAGGTTGCATGAAGATATACGAAAAACTGTGATGCTCACTGTGAAGCTCAAAGTGATGCCCCAATAAGAAGTGTCTCCATCTCAAATTCAAGATCATGGGTGGGATAGTTCATCTCATGGTTCTTCATGAGCTTGTGCAATCACTTGTCCTTCTTGCATGAGGACTTCCCTAATCCATTCTAAGAAAGCATCAATACACACCATGAAATCTCCTACTAGATTAGATACTGCTAGAATAGGCACACTAGTTAGAATTTCTTTGAGCTTCCTAAATGTCTCTTCGTACTTCTCCATCCAAAAAAACTTCTTTCTATTTCTCTAAAGGGAAGTGATAGCAGTAAGAAACTCTAGAAAAAAATTGGACAAATCTACGATAGCACTCAGCCAAGCCCATGAACCTACGAACCTCTAAAACATAAGTGGATGTTGGCCAATCCACTATAACTTGGATCTTTGTGGGATTCACTAAGATACCATTTCTTGAAATAACATGCCCCAAATATTGTACTTCATATTGGAAGAAATCAAACTTTGCCACATTGGCATACAACTGATTGTATCTAAGGAACTGTAGGACTAACCAAAGATGGTCCTCATGTTCCTCCTGAGATTTGGAATAAATCAATATATCATCCAAGAACACAAGTACAAATTGATCAAGGTAAGTGAGAACACTCCATTCATTAGGCACATGGATACTAATGGAGCATTTGTCAAGCCAAATGGAACAAGTGTAATCTCATAGTGGTCATACTAAGTACAAAAATTTGTCTTATGTATATTTGCATCATGAATGCATAGCTGATGGTACCCATACTTAAGATTGATCTTAGAGAACACCTTGGCTCCTTAATCTGGTCAAAGAAGTCATCAATCCTTAACAAGGGATATTTGTTCTTAATTGTCACCTTGTCTAACTGCTTATAGTTGATACACAAGTGTAATGATCCATCCTTCTTCTTCACAAAGAGCACTAGAGCTAACCGTAGAGAGACACTTGGTCTAATGAAACCTTTAGCTAGGAGGTCCTCTAGATGTAGTCACAACTCCTCCAACTCCTAAGTGTTCATCTTGTATGGAGCTTTAGATATGGGATCAACTCTTGGGATGAGATCAATATGAAAATAAATGTCCCTCTTGGGTGACATCCCTATAATCTCACTATGAAAGACATTAATAAACTCTTGTAGAATAGGGTGATCTAGAGTCTTATCCTTAATATCCTCTTCTTACTCCAGTTTACTTACTGTGATAGCAAACACCTGACAGCCCTTCTGAATACTTCACCTAAGCTACAATGAGGAAATTTTGCAAAGTGATATGGGTATCTGGATGCCCAAAATCTATGTTTCATTATCCTCATCATCCTTGCACTTAATAATTCTCCTCCTATAGTTGATGCTAGCTCCATGAACTCCTAAACAATCCAAACCCAACAATACATCATACAATCTCAAGGGAATAACTCAAAGGTCCACTATAGTAGTGAATCCTCCAAGGTCTAGTCCACAATGAGCTTGTGGCCACTTTGGCTCCTAACGCTAGTTCCACTTTCCAACCTATGTCCTACTTAACTTCCTCCAACTTGCACTTGGTGACTAAAAAAGGTGATATCAAAGACTTTATAGCACCAAAGTCAAATAAAATAGAAAGAGGTGTACCTCTAATGGCTTAGTGGTCTTGACAGTAGTACCCTTATTTTCCTCCTGTCGATGATCTATTGTTGCAAAGACTATAAACTCTTCCTGCATTGCCCATTATAGGCTCAAAAGTCACGGGTCTCTACCAAGAATACTATGATGCACATTGTGGGTAGTTGGCTACAATATACCCAAATTGTCCACATGAGAAACATCTTGTACCTCTACCAAACTCTACTAGCCAGAGGTACAATGGACTACTGGTGGGCGCCTCTACTAGCAAAAGAGTGGGTACTCTAAGATGGTTGACTATATTGGTTATGCTTATTGAGCTGAGCATTACAAAAATTTTGAGATTTGGAACCTTTGCTGCAACCCTAGGATGCCTAAAAGAATCCTCTTTGTTGATGTTGTTGCTTATACCCCTAATTACCCTTAAAGAAGGGGGGTTTTCCTACTACTGCTAACTCCCTATTTTGATGTGCCCTTGGGTTCTAAAGGGATACTCCTACTCATAGGTGCTCCCAAAAAACCACCATATCCCAAAGTGATATTCTGATCCATAAGAATAGCTTGGTGAACCACATCCTTAAGTGTCTTAGGCTGGAAAACCTTCACACCCCCAATGATATGGTTATTCAGACCCTAGACAAAGTGTTGTACCATTAGTTGTGAGCTATCACTGATTCTTGCATATGGCATGAGCTCGAAGAACTTTCCTTCATACTTCACTAAAATCATGGTATACTATGTCATATTGTGAAACTTGAATGTCCTTTGTTGGTGCCACTACTTTGGTAAAAAGTGGTTAGAAAAGTTCTCCAAGAATAACTCCCATGAAATAGTAATCATGTCCACTCCTAGCTTCTTTTCCCTATCTTCCACCACTTAGTAGCAAATGTATCCAAATTGATAATAACATACCTTTCCTTGATATTAGAGTCAAATTCCTACATCACAAAGCATTGATCGAAAGAAATCAAATAGTTCTCTACATCATATCCAACACCCTCTCCTGAAAAAGGTTTAACCTTAGCCCATTATAGGTCCTTCATTTGGGCATCCTTGATATACCTTTGTCTATCATCAGGATGATCTCTCCAAGGGCTCCTAGATCTATGTCTCTCATCATCCCCAGTGTGATGTGATTCTTCCTAATCAACACCCCTCTATGGAGGTGCTCTAAGATACTTCTCAACATCTCTCTAATGTTGGACTCCTCTGAGTCAGCATGATTTCTTCCACTAATCTCCTCCCTACTCTCCTCCTAAATGGGACACTCACGATCATTTGTACAAGGGCTAATCTATCTTCCCCTTAGTTGACCTCTGCCTTGGATTCTTCCTCAAACTAAGCCATGACCTCTCACACCCAATCTAGTCTCTATTACCATCCTCCTGTGACCATCCTGAGAATAACAACATACTAGATTTAAAAACAAAATCATGGTATCATAAGATCACATGAACATTTGTGTTGAAAACAAAGTTATGAGTTCTCCTAATTTCCTATATTTTTTGTTTTGATAAGTTTTTTGTTGTTTACAAATTGATTATAAGTTAAATTTATTGACATTTTTTATTTTCAATTTTATTGTGAGTTGTCTATTGTGTTCTAGTAGGTGCACGATATGCCTAGAGTTCCTTAGTATTTAACCTGGCTATGATACTAGATGTAATGCTCCGTTAGGGAACCCTAGAGAAACTAACGTAGAAGGATGCTAAGTTTGATAATAATAAAAATTAAACATTATAAACTGTAAAAATTATGGAAGAAAATGAATATACATAAGAGAAAAAAAATAGTTACATTCCTCCAGGGTTCCATAATGATGAATCACATATAGGGTTTCATTAGAGTTTAAAAGTTTGACAAGTCAACAAAGTAAAAGAATACCATAATATAAGTACATCATGAGTATTCTTAGCCAATGCACATGTCACATGGTATGAGGTCAACATCAAAAGAGTTACAGCATTTATTGAATTGTCACTTCCAAGTATAGATCAACCAGAAGAAGAAATGGAATAGCTACATCAAGCACATCCAACATTCGTGTCCAACTGTCAAAACTCAAATGGAAAATAATCATTACCACCTGACTTCATGGAACCTAAGTCACCCCACTCCCACCATGCTAAGGAGATAATATAAAGTCCCAAGAAGGTAACAATCCAAGGTGACAAAAGATAATATAAATCCAAGATACTATACACAAGGTAATGACTAATTCTAGAGGCAAACAAGACATGTAGGAAACCTAGTATGAAAATGAGCAAGTTTCATCACATGAGTCAACTCTAAGGTTACCCTGGTAGTCTCTCAAGATTCCAGCCCCCCAATGTCTCTATGTGGCATTAGTATCCTTTCATGTAGATAAGGTATACCAATGTAGAAAGGTCGCAAGCAAGCACCTGTTGAAAACAATTATTCAATTGTATGTTGTCTTTGATGTTACACAAAATGTCAAGCCTTTATTGAGTAGTCAGTGATAGCCAAGCTCACTCAGGAATTGAAGGTAGTTTCCTATATGTGTCAAGCATTTAGTTATAACCAAGTTCATAGACAACATTAATTCAGCTCAATTGGTTAATGAAGCCAAGACGGTATTGATTGAGTTCAGTCAATTATCAAAGGAAGTCAGCATGAAGTCTGTTCTAACTAAGTTGGGACACTTAACATCAAAACTATTGTTCTAATTGATTTGGTCGGTAAACGAAGGGATCCTTTGTGTTAATTGAGCACTCAATTTTGTATTAGCCAACTAACAACATATTAAGTCTAATAAATTGATTGATTAATGCAAGGTGACTTAAGGGATAAAAATTGTTTGATTAAAAGAGTATTCAAGCCAAAAATTGTTAGGGTGAATATATAAATGAAAGGTCAAGTTGAGGATTGAAGTGTGGAATTGAAGTAGATGAGTTAAGGATGCAAATTTGGAAGGATATCTATAAGAGGTTAGAGTATCCAAGTTGACCAAACTACAAAGAACATTCTGATCAAAGAGGATCAAATAATCAAGCTAGAGAAGAGATCTAAATCACCAAATTCAATTGCATCAAAAATCAGGTCAATTCATTGTTACTTTCTAATAATTATAGCAGTGAATCAAATCTCCTAATAGAGTTAGCCTAACAACTATTTTAGAAAATCCTTTAACAAGGTGGCATTTCTAGATTGAAGTGTCTGAAGACCTCTAACAAGGCCACTCCTAATAGGGTGAATTTAATCCTCTAACACGGTCACACCTAACAGTTTTTTTTATAAATTTTAACAAGGTTAGCTCCTAATAGGGTTCACTTTTGAAGAGTGAAAAATAGTAACTAGTTGCAATTGTTGGTTTTTCCAAATTGGGTTTCCATGTTAAATCTTGGTGTCTCTTGTGTTCATGTTATTTCCTTGATGCTTTTGCTACTAAGTTAATTAAGGTTAATCACATTAAATATCTTAAGATTTTTTTTTCTCTGTGTTAACCGAGTAACAACAGAACATTCAATGTTAACCAATTTTCAATAAGGATTTGGTTTAAGTTGTGTTGACATCATAAGGGACTTGAATTTGTTTTTGTAGTAACTGATTCTCCCCTCCCCTCTCAATTACTCCTTTGAATTTCCAACAATTAGTGTCAGAGCTATTGGTGCTTATAGATAAGGTTTCAAGGACCTAAGCTAAAGATCAAGATGTCTTACAGAAGGGATTTATTCCTAAGTTGAACCAAGATAACTTCCAAGCATGGAAGGAACTCACGAAATTGCATTTGGCAACCATTGGAGACATGAGCCTAAAATAACTAGAGAACAAGTATGTGACACCTACTAGACCTTTGACCATGGACCAAATTGTGGAAAAGAAGAATCACAACATAGTGATGATTGGCATTGCTTCTACTCTCAATTATGTTGAATTTGATGAAGTCAAAGATTGCCCTACTGCTCATGAAATGTGGATCAAGCTGAAAGATATCTATGGAGGAGATGAAAATGTGAGGAGAGCTAAGGCAGAAAGTTTAAGAGGTTAGTTTGACCAAATATAGATGACGTGATAGTGATCAGCAAGGTACTTAGAACTCATCTTCCTATTTATGCAATTAGAGTTTCAACTATTGAAGAAATGAGATGTGATCCCAAAAATGATATAACTTTGGATGCACTAAAGGAAAGGTTGACAACCTTTGAGTTAGACAACTTTAATAACTATGTTCCTAACTCTAGTAGCATTGAGTCTACATTTCAAGCTAAACTATCACTCAAAAAGAAAGTTGGAAAATCTAAAGGCAAATAGTCTGACACTAAAGATGAAGATGATTCTAATGACAACCTTGAAACCATTGAAGCCCTACTTGCAAGAATATTCCCTAAAGGAAATGGAAAGTACAAAGATAAAATGTCCCTAATCTATTTTTCTTGTGAAGAAGTCGGTCACATTGTTGCGGGTGTCCAAATAAAGAAGGCAAAGAAGGAAAGAAGTATGACAAGTACAAAGGAAAGAAAGATTTCAAAAGCTACAAACATCATAAGGACAAAGGTAAGAAATCTTGTTACATGGCTAAATACTCTGACAGTAGTGATGATGATGAAATGGTTTACATTGCTATTAAAGATGAATCAAATGATGAAAATATTAAGATGGCCCTCATTTCTCATATCAGCAAGAATGACACTTGGATCATAGATAGTGGTTGTTCTCATCACATGATTGATGATAAAAAAAAATTTGAGAAATTTGAACACTATGATGGTGGAAGTATCAGATTTGGAAATGATGAACCCTATTATGTAAAGGGAAAAGCTTGCATTGCATTAGATAATGAACTTAGATGTGACAATGCATATTGGGTTGAAGGACTAAAACACAATCTACTTAGTGTGGCACAGAAGAATAACATTAGATTCAAGGTAGAATTCATGAATGGAAAGGCCAAGCTACTGGATGGGAAAAGAAATCTAGTTGGAACTAGAAATCAAACAAAAGGTAATCTATTCTTTCTAGATCTAACTGAAAGTTCATGTTTCCTAGAATAACTAGAGGAAAGTTGGTTATGGCACAAAAGATTATATCATGTGAATTTTGATGATCTGGTCAACATAGGCAAGAATAAAAGAGTGAGAGGCATTCAAAGTCTACGAAATCCTGATATGGGCATGAGAAAAAATTGTCAAATTGGGAAAATGGGAATTCATCATTCTGAAGAAGTTTTGGAGCTAGTTCATATAGATCTTTGTGGACCTATTGGCATAGAAAGCTACTATAAAGATAATTATTTCATTTTATTTGTTGATGACTATTCTAGGATGATGACAGTGATGTATTTGAAAGATAAATTTGCAGCCTTTGAAAAATTTAAGTAATATTTGGCTAGAGTGGAGAAAGAAATGGGAAATAAACTAAAATGTCTAAGGTCAAACTAAGGAAGATAATTCATCTCAAATGAATTAAATGGATTCTGCAATGAAAGAGAAATTAAAATATATGTATCTGCACTTGGTACACCTCAACAAAATGACATAGTAGAAAGAAAAAATATATCCATTATAGATTGTGCAAGAACACTTATAATAGAAAAAATTGTTGCAATCAAATACTGGAAGGAAGCAATAAGTACAATAGTTCATACCTTAAACCAAGTTCAACTGAAGAAAGAAAAGAGTGAAGAACAAAGCAGAAAACTACATGAAAACTATAGAAACTTTGTCCACTTTGAACCTAATACTTTATCTGAAATTCAAGCAAATACAATTGGAAATCGACAATCTTGACCACGTGAGCGTTCAACCTAAGTTACAACTGTTCAACTGAAGAAAGAAAAGAGTGAAGAACAAAGAAGAAAACTACAGAAACTTTGTCCACTTTGAACCTAATACTTTATTTGAAATTCAAGCAAATACAATTGGAAATCAGAAATCTTGACCACGTGAGTGTTCAACCTAAGTTACAGCCAGTGCGACCTGAGTCACCGTCTGAGGGTCCAGAGTTTCACATAGTGGAACCTAAGTCATAGTTTGAAGGACCCAAGTTATAGATAGTAGAACCTAAGAATCATTCAAAAGATCATCTTGAGCATGGTGAACTGAGTGAATCAAGTCCAAAATCCAGAAAGAAGGAACATGTACTTGTTAGGTATGTCAGAAGGCATCATGCACCTGAGAAAATCATTGGGGATCAATCAAAAGGCACAATGACAAGGAATAAACTAAAATGTACATGTTTTCTTACTGAGTTTGAACCTAGAACTATTAAAGATGCATTAGACAATGAAATTTGGATCAAGGCAATGAATGAAGAGATTGAACAAATTAAAAGAAACAAAACTTGGACTCTTGTTCCTAGACCCAAGGACAAAAATTTAATCGACACAAAATGGGTATTCAAAAATAAATTGAATGAAAATGGAGAAGTATCAAGGAAAAAGGCAAGGTTAGTATGCAAAGGTTATGCTCAAGAAGAAGGTATTGATTATGGAGAAACATTTTCTCCTATTGTAAGATTAGAATGTATAAGAACATTGCTTGCTTATGTTGCACATAAAGAATTCAAAGTATATCAAATGGATGGAAAATTAGCTTTCTTAAATGGAATCCTAGAAGAAGAAGTCTACATTGAGCAATCTCTCGTAGATCCTAACAAAAGGGATATGGTTTGTAGATTACACAAAGCTTTGTACGGTCTCAAACAAGCCCCCAGAGCCTGGTGTGAAAGATTGCATAGTTATATGGTAAAAATTGGTTTTCAAAGGAACAATGATGACAATAGTCTATACATCAAGGAAGGACCAGAAAAGAAGATATTGTTGGAAAAAAAATTTGTAGACGATATATTATTCACTGGACATGATGACTTGTGCAAATCCTTTTCTGTGGAAATGAGTAAAGAATTTGAAATTTCAATGTTTGGAGAGATTAAAATCTTTTTTGTCCTGCAAATTCAATAAAAGAAGAATGACATCTACATTACTCAATCAAAGTACTTCAAGGAGATATTGAAGAATTTTGGAATGGAGGATTCTAAACCAATTGGAATACCTATGTCTACTAGACATAAGATTTCAAAAATTGATGATTCCAAAGAGGTAGATCAGACTACATATAGATCAATGATTGGGAAACTTTAGTATGTACTACACAAAAGACCGGATATTGCATTAGCAATTTGTATAGTGGCAAGATTTTCTGCTAATCCAAAGGAAAATCATATGATGACAATAAAAAGAATTATGAGGTGTTTAAAAGGTATTGGAGATTATGGTTTGTGGTATAAGAAGGGAGATAACTTTACATTAAAATTCTTCACTGATACTTATTGGGCATGAAGTATTGATGACAGGAAAAGAACTAGTGGTGGAGCATTCTTTCTTGGAAAGAGGTTAGTGTCTTGGACAAGAAAGAAATATAATTGCATCTTTCAGTCTATAGCAGAAGAAAAATATGTTGCAGTAGTAGTCAATTGTTCCAACATCGTTTGGTTCAAATAATTGATTCTAGGTTTGAAAGAAGAAATAAATTATCCAATAGCTATCTTTGTGATAACACCAATGCAATTAACATATTAAAGAATCTAGTGATGCATACCAAGACAAAGCACATTGCAATAAAATATCATTTTTTGAGAGAATTAGTGCAAGAAAAAGAGGTGAGATCAGATTATGTGAATACAAAAGAACAAGTTGTAGACATACTCACCAAGCCATTATTTAAGAATGCATTTTTGTATCTAATTGGTAAGTTAGGGGTCATTCTACTATCTGAAGCTCACTAAACAAAGATTAGTGATGCATCAAGTGAGCATTTGAAGATCAGTCAAGTTGATGTAGTATTGTCTAAGTAGATGGCATGTAAATTAGTACATCAAGTACATAAAAAATCCACTGAATGTTTTCTTTGACATGAGATGTCAAAGAGGGAGAGTTCATTGTCATATTAGAGAAATTTTGTATTAGTGAGTCAGAGTGAGAGATTACAGTAAGATAAGTCAGAGAAAATCATTCCACAAGGAGAGGTTGATGTTAGAGGGAATTCTCACTGATAGAGGGAGTTCCCATGGATGAGAATTAGAAGTAAACTAAGGATATTATCCTTACTTCTTTTTTATCAAAATTTCTTTGTACTATGACATGTTGTTTTTCCATCAATGCTAAAGACGGAAATTGTTGAAAATAATTATTCAATTGTATGTTGTCTTTGATGTTACATAAAATGTCAAGCCTTTACCAATGATAACTAAGCTCACTCGAGCATCAAAGGTAGTTTCCTATATGTGTCAAGAATTTAGTTTAACTAAGTTTAGGGACAATATTAATTGAGCTCAGTCAATTAATGAAGCTAATACTCTATTAACTGAGTTTAGTCAATTATCAAAGGAAGTCAGCATGAAGTTTGTTCTAATCAAATTGGGTCAATTAACATCAGTGCTCCTATTCTAATCAATTTGGTCAGCAAATGAAGGGATCCTCTTTGTTAACTAAGTGCTCAATTATGTATTATCTGACTAATAGCATATTAATTCTGATAAGTTTATTTTTTAATACAAGCTGAATTAAGGAATGATAATTGCTTGATTAAAAGAGTATTCATGTTGAAACTTGACAAGGTGAATCATATATATGAAAGGTCAAGTTGACGATTGAAGTGTGGAATTGAAGTAGATGAATTAAGGAAGTGAATTTGGAATGATATATGTAAGAGGGTAGAGTATCCAAGTTGACCAGGCTGCAAAGAACATTCTGATCAAAGAGGATCAAGTAATCAAGCCAGAGCAGATATCTGAATCAACAAAGTCAGTTGCATCAAAAATCAAGTCAACTCTAATAATTGTAGTAGTGAATCAAATCTCTTAACAAATTTAGCCTAAAATCTATTTTAGATAATCCTCTAACAAGGTGGCATTTCTAGATTGAAGTGTCTGAAGACCTCTAACAAGGCCACTCCTAACAGGGTGAATTAAATCCTCTAATAGAGTCACACCTAACAGTGTGTTTTATAACCTTTAACAAGTTTGGCTACTAACAAGGCTCACTTCAAAAGAGTGAAAAATAATAAGCAGTTGCAATTGGTCATTTTCCCAAATTGGGTTTCCACATTAACTCTTGGTGTCTCTTGTGTTCATGACATTTCCTTTATGCTTTTGCAACTAAGTTAATTAAGAATAATCACATTAAATATCTTAAGATCTATTCGTCTCTATGTTAACTAAGTAACAACAGAATATTTAGTATTAATTGAGTTTCAGCAAGGATTTGGTTTAAGTTGTGTTGACATCTTAAGGGACTTGGATTTGTTTTTGTGGTAACTAATTCATCCCTCCCCTCTAAGTTACTCATTTGCATTTCCATAGCTTTCTCTCCACTCCCATCCTAATATGTACTAGCACTTAAGGTATGGGTGAGGAACAATCTAACTCTTGTTAATTAATTTTTAATCCCATTAATTTGAATGTTGCCACTTATTAAGACCACCTACAATGGGCTACCCAAAAAGCCTCTTTAGGGCTCTGGCCCCCATTGCAATCCACTTTCCAAAGAATAATCACATTAAATATCTTAAGATCTATTTGTTTCTATGTTAACTAAGTAACAACAGAATATTTAATATTAACCAAGTTTTAGCAAGGATTTGGTTTATGTTGTATTAACATCTTAAGGGACTTGGATTTTTTGTGTGGTAATTGATTCATCCCTCCCCTCTCAGTTGCTCATTTGCATTTCCATAGCTTTCTCTCCACTCCCATCCTAATATGTACTAGCACTTGAGGTGTGGGTGAGGAACAATATAACTCTTGTAAATTAATTTGTAATCCCATTAATTTGAATGTTTCCACTTATTAAGACCACCTACAATGGGCTACCCAAGAAGCCTCTTTAGGGCTCTGGCCCCCATTGCAATCCACTTTCCAATATGCACCTAGATAACCTACCATAGGTTCATACAGATATAACTCAAAACAAGTCACCAAAATCACATAAGTTCTCAAGGAGTAACTGGAATTGAGAAAGGATCATAACCAAGAGTCAAAAGTATCACACTACATGAACTTATATAAAAGATAGGATCTTGCCACAGAAAAACACAAATTCAAAATCTGACAAAAGACCCACTACTCCCACATTTGGTAACTAGTCCTAGTTGGCCATCTACATGTTTCCCAACCAACCCATCACAAAAATAGGGCATAGCATCTCAACAAGCATTTGAAATAGGTGTAATTAGTTGATCATTTCAATTTTGATATAATTTCAAGGAAATTATTTTTGAAATGAAGTTTATATTTCCATCTAATACAATTCTGATAAATCATAGGATATTATAAATTAATAAACGAAATATTATAAACATAACCATCTAATAAAATGAATCTTTCAATTTTTAACTAATCATATCACTATTCAATCTTTTAATTAATCTAAAAGAACAAAAAAACTAAAACTAAATTTAACTTTCTTTAAAAAATTAAGTGCATATAAAAATAACTATTTAAATTCTCCCATAATAATTTTATTTTTGTGAAAAAACATATAATATAAAATAATTCATCTATATATATATATATATATATAATTAATACTAAACCTAAAAACTAACTATTATTAATATTATATATTTTAAAAGAAAATATTTTTTTTTAAACTTAAAAAAACAAATTAATTCAACAATCCCAATTAGGGACTAGTTGTCCATGATAGCCAAGGAACCACGTGTTAGGGTGGGGTTTGACCACCCACCTTCTACAATTAACTATATTTTAAAAATAAAATAAAAATTTAAAAAGTGCATTCAGATTAAGAATGAAACCTACACCCGCAAGAGATCTGGTATTTTCCCAAAAAGAACCCGATCTACCTAAATTTTGATATAAAAAGTTTTATTAAAACCCCATAATAACCACAGAAAAAGAATGAGAGAATCCACACATGATATCCATGAAGAAGAAAGAGAAACAACAACATAAGAAACACAAAATCATGACAAAGTTCTACAACTCTTGCCTGAATCTGATGCTTAACTTAAACAATTAGAACCCTAGAGCTCACGAAAACTCACCTCTAAAAAACTCTTCCTAGAATGAACTTCAAAGCCCCCTTTTATAGATTTCTAACTCACATACAAGTTTTTGTGTTTCTGAAAAGAACTTCCACTAGACAAGGAAACTTCCCTTCCTATCTATAACTAAATCCCACTTTACATACACAATAATTAGGAACTTCTAATTTTTTAATATATCCCCTTTTATAAACTTTATTTTATTTACAAAATTATTTATGTACTATATTAATTATTTAATGTTTTATTTTAATGATAAACTTATTTAATTTATAACAAAGTATTTTAAAAGGTAATTGTTTATATTTCAATAATGTCTAATGCACCTTAAAGATTACTCTTACTAAATAATTAATATATCAATAATACTAACTTTATCCAACAAACTTAATAAAAGAGAACCCAAGTAACTTTTAATAACTCATTTTTTAATGTTGTTATTAAATAAATTGCATAATTAAATAAAAGGTCATAATGTTACCCATACTTAGGTTCCTGATTAAACTATTATTTAATCCCACTTGTTGACCATCTACTCTATAATTCCCAAAGTGACAACATAAGATCAGGAAAACTCGACAAATCAGGTAAATCAAATAAACTAAAGGGTAGGTGATCAAATTCAAGTCACCTAGACGAATTCAAAAGGTAGGGGAAATCATATACTTGTCCTTTGCCATGGGACAAATAGTTTAGCGTTGGGAATTGGACTTGAAAATTATCTCCCCTCTTTTACCATTAAGATATTGCAATAGAGCACACTCATCCCAACAATTCAAGGAAGTTGATGTTGGATACCTACAACCTACATAAAAATTGAGCATGTACATATGCATTTATAGGTCTAGACTAAACAGAAAATTACAGGGAGTGGTACATCATGTAGATACCGACTAGTAGGTGACTATGACTCCATCCCTCAACCACATCAATCACGACATACATAAATGTAAAAAAAAAAGTGCACCATACACATGCAACTATGGGGTAAGTATCCATAATAACATAAGTGTCATCAACTACCTTCCTAAAATCTTTAAAGAAAACTTTTAAATATTATCATAAGACTAACGATGAATCTTAATCACATAATATCTCGAGTGCGGAGTGTCTCATCACATAAACAAAGCATAAATATAGTGTCAACTCATCTGGTAACCAAGTACCACTACATAAAATGATAAAAGATGAAACCAGCCTAAAAGTGTTTGGCAACGTGATTGAAAGAAAATTGGGGTAGGCATTATAGATGGAAAAAATAAAGGAGGTTTTTCCATCAAGGAAAATTTGTAAAGCATAAAGGAGATTGTTGATGAAGGAGGTTTTTCCATCAATGCTTAAAAGGGAGATTTTTGACCTTGGAAGTCTCATTGTCACGAAGATTGGAAGGAGTGTTGTTATTGGTAGAAAAATTGATTAATAGTTGGTTGAAGGAAGAATAACACTAGGTGTTATGACCATTAGTAGAAGAGTAAACCAATATGCACTCTTTTACACCATGCCAACATAGATAGACGTGCATGCAAGTAATTTGATCCAAGTCATCAACAAAGTGAGTTACTATGGATGTGATGAGAGAGATAGGGATAGATTGTCCATGTGATAGAATCGAAACTATTTGTTCAAAAACTGTTTGATAAGACTACAAGCCTAGAGCCTAGGTGTGGGGATCATAGGTTTCCTATGAATGGACCAAGTATGAAATTTAAAATTTGAATTAAATAATGTGTAGGATAATTTGGTTATGGGAAATTGTGCCCTAACATGGAAAAATAAATATAAGCGATGAAAAATACAGGAGAATGTTGTTGATGTTGTTGTTGAAGAAGTTGGTTGTTGGAGTAGAGAATGTAGCAAAAGGTAGAGAGAGGAAGAAGAGTGTGCAAAAGAACACATGACTTGTTAAAGAGAAGAGTTAAAATTGAAGCAATTGCGAAGGAAGAAGATACAATGACAAGCTATTGCAAACAATCTAGGGGAGAGATGAGACCAAAGAAATCATGAGGTGAACAAGGAGATCAATACATCTTCAAGAATATGTAGCGGAGGTCTGTAAGGTGGTCTAGTGCCACATTTTAGGTCTATTACATTAGATTTATTTATTACCATTGCATCTATTTGTATCTCTTGATAAGGAAAGCTTCATTAGTAAGCTTAGTGTAAAATCATCTAACAAGGTTTCTCTCATAAGGAGACTTGTAAAATTCTCTTAAAATGTAGCTTTCACAGGTTTGTGTAACCCTAACAAGTTATGAGCATTCCTAGCAAGATGCATTTCTAGAAGAAATAGTTGTAGCTCCTAATAGGGAAACCCTTTACATGAATTATATGGGCTAGTGGGTACATTATCCCCACTATTTTTTTCATCTTCTATCTAAGAGTTTCCACGTACAAAATCTTAGTGTCAACCTAATGAATGCTTTTGTGTGTGAATTTTCTTGCTTCTACTTGACTTCATTTATCTTAGTTTTAGTTATTACATGAGATTTTTACTAAGTTTATTTATAGCAGTTCAAGGAGTAACTAGTTTTGGAGCAGGTATTGATCCCTCCCCCCACCTCTCAGTACTAGTTGGGGTCAACAATCACAACATAGAGTTTCTGATTCCTATATTTTTCTTTCCTAGTTTTTTGTGATAAAATAGTAGACACCCATATTAAATTTTTTTGTATTCTTTGATGGAAACATGAACACCAATGATTCCCTATGGATTGTAATATTCAATTTTCCTACTAATGCCTAATGGGGTCTTAATATGTTTGTTATCATATTAAATAGTAAAAAGTGAAAATGTTACTTACGTATTGATTCACCACACCCCCCTCCCCTTACCTTACTAAATGTAATTAACAATTGGTATTAGAGCTCGATTCTCTTGAAAGAAGTTTGACAACTTCAGAGGAGATCTAGAAAATGGAAAGGTACAAGAAAGAAAGACAACTTGAAGAAGCACTAAATGAAGCCATCGCCAAAAATAATAAACTAAAGAAGAAACTAGAGCTCTCATTTACAAAAAGGAAGGAACTGTCAAAAAGACTGCAAACAAGTCTTGAGGATCTTGAAGAACTTTCCCAAAATAGTACAAGATCTGAAGAAATTGATGCTGTAGTAGCTGACTTATTAGACAAAAACACTATCCTAGAGGAAAATCTACAACAAGCAAAAAGGGAATTGGAAAGTCAAACCTTAAGAATGACTAAGTTGCTAGAAAAAATGAAGACTATCAAAGATGAGAAAGAAAATTTGGAAGTTGATAAGAAAATTTTAGAAAAAGGAGGACAATATCATCCTTCAACTATGTACAATAGGAAAACACCACACTGAACATATGCCTAAGTGATACAAATAAGGAAAAATAGCAAGCCATTGCTGAAAATGATAAATTGAGAAATGAGGTAGAAGATTTGTTAAACAAACTAAAGGTAGAACAAGATGTTAATGAGAAATTTACAAAGTTTGATCTATGCATGAAGAAGATTGATGAATAATTGAAATGAGAAAGGAAATTAGGTGATACAACTAGACTTGGCTATACCAATAATAGTAAATTTGAAATTAGTGAATCATCTAAAATTGTCAAAGAAAAGACATTTCAACCGAGAAACAATTAGCACAAACAACCTACATGTTACAAATGTGGTAAACCAGGACACACAACTAATACAATGTAGTAACTATGAAAATAAGGACATATGGCAAGAGAGTGCTAGTATATAGATGTGAATGTAAATACACATTGACTGGTACATTATGTTATGTATGTCATAAATTTGGTCACACAACACAAACTTGTAGATACTGATAAACTATGGACAAGAACTATATGAGTATTGAAACACTGAAGGACAATGTCAAAAAAGTATGGGTCAAAAAGGGAAAAAAAAAAGAATAGCTGATAATAAATCACTAAATTCTTCCAAGACAAAACATATTCAAATTAAGACAACATGAGTACTGCTTAGGGACAGTTAATAATAGTAAAACTCTATTATGTCTCTGACAAGTTAAAGAGGTGTGATGAATAAGAAGTACAATACTATCAATAAGAAAAGGTAAACTCTATCGATTTGAAGACTATAAGAGAAAAGTTACTATTGTGAATATATTAATTACATAATTAATCATTTTCTCTCTTTTCGAATTATAAGTACATGCAAAGAGTAACTCATTTGGTACCTCTTTGTCTAAAATTTACTACATGTGAAAAGAGAAATTCTGAACTAATTTTTTGTATCCATTACTAAGAAAAATGTTGAATAGAGCTATTTGTGTCCTAACAGTTGCAATAGGAAGAAACTCTATTTTTCATACATTTAGCAAGTAAAATTTTAAAGAAATGGAAGTTGTGTTCAAGAATCCTGTTTCTATAAGCATCAATGAAAGACTAGAGACAAAACTTGGAATTTTTCCAATCAATTTGAGCATTTGAGATAATGTTGGATCTCTATCATCTCTACCACCGAGGATAATCCTAACTGAGGATATCACTTCTTTCATTCACAATAGGATTGTGATATTGGGTGATCCAATAATTGAAGACATGTATAAGAAAGTACTATGCATAGATGAGGAACTAAAAGACTATCACAAGCACCTAGAAGCTCAAGGCCTTACACATATGGTACACATGCCAAAAGTTTTTACATATGAATGAATAATATTTTTATTGAGATGAGTACATGATGGAGCACTTTGGTTAAATATGGAAGAACCTATGAAGATTATAAAGAAAATTGGCAACAAGGTCACAGGTCTATTGGCACAAGGAAAGGAATCTCCAATGAGAGTTATTAATATGAATAGGCTAAGATAGATAACTAAAAGCACATCAGATAAAAGAGTCATGGTGATAGATAAAGTGAACCATAAAGGAATGATATTTTCTTTGATGATAATTAGGTACAAAATATATCAATCAAGCCACCCCAAAAATGTATCGGGTGTAGCTATATGGATAGCACACGAGATCACCACACAGGGAAAAATGTATGATATGTCAAGTATGGTTATTAATCAATTAAATATAAATATGGAAATACAAAAGAAGGACTGACAATAAGACATAAAATTTAGAACCCTACTTGTATGTACATATTTCTATGTTAAGAAAATTTTCCTTGGTATAGGAAATGTATAATGGAATGAGAATAAACCTATTATTTATCAAATTAATGAGTATGTTGAGCAGTTAGGAGAGGATTTCAAGAAAATAATTTGGAGCTACTTTCAATAATTCCAATTGAGAATACAAGAGTGATATCAAATCCCAAGTGCAATAGTGGAAAGGTATAAAGACTATGTTTTTTTGTTGACACTGATAGTTGCAAGATTCAACCAGTGGAGCCAAGAACTTCTTGAGTTTCTTATTTGGATTATGAGGTTTTAGAAAAGGATTTGGTTAGTTTTGTTGACTATATACTGAGCTTACCAAAGAACACATCATCTGCACAGTTTGGTACTTATGAGAAATTTTTAAATAGAAAAGCTTCTGAGGCCCCAATAGTCAAGAAAGAAAGTAAGATGTCAGGATCAATACATAAAGCATCAATAAATCTATTAGTGCAAGAGGACACATAGGAGACATCAATACTTTAGCTATCAACATCAATTAGGAAAGGAAAAGGCACAAATATTCAATCAACTAGATAAGCTATTTTTATTATTTCTAAACATGAGGAAGAAGGAAGTGTAAAAGAAATTGAAGTGAGTACACTCATAGAAGCCACTAAGGAAAGAGTTATCAAGATAGATAAAGGTAAAGTGTTCAAGAGAAAGAAGACTCAACCTATTTCTATAGATAGAAGAATCACTTTGAGTCAAGTTCAAACTTCACTAGTGCCAAAGAAATAACAAGTTAAACTAGAAAAAGAAGTATTTTCATAGTGTAAGAATTTGGAAAGGAGAATGTGTAAGATTCCCTCTAATCACAGAGAATTAGCAAAGTATACCACTGAAAAGGAATTAGTTGGGAAGATAGATTCTGACACTTTTGCTAATTTAGTTGAAGAAGATAAGAAAATGATTGAAGATTCAATTACAAAACCTTTCAGAGAAGCTTGAAAATATCCTAGAGATGTGAAGGATAAAGTTCCACATGAGCTCTACACTACTTTATTGGCAAGATGACATTCGACAAATGAGAGAGTAGAAGAATAAAGGTAGTAAATACTTAAGGAGCTATGACTAATCTATCGATCAATGATACAGAAGTCTTGATGGACAAACATTATAAAGATTTTAGGAAAAAAAAAGTTAACTGCTATAATACTAGGAGATGAAGAACCTATTTTGATTAAGAATATTGGAGAGGTTTTGACTGAAGAGTCGTAGAAGGAGAAAAATCAAGCCCATGAAGAGGTAAGAACTTCAAGTGTAAATGATGTATTTAAAATCAATGAGGTACTTGGAACTACCACCACAAAAACTAAAAAGAATTCTACAAATAATCAAGTCACTATTGAAGATATTAGAGATAGACAATAAGGATCATATTTTGAAAGTGATAATCAAACAAAATTGATAGGAGTACAAATGAGTACACAAGGACCAAGTATAGCAGCAGTTGTTAGTATTGAACAAATAGGAGAAGATACATCTGATAAGGCTACAAAAAGCCAACATGTTATAATATTAACAAGTAATGTAGGTCTACCTCTACTTGACCTAACTACTCAATCACTAATATCTACATGAGAGTTATGTTAGAAATGGAAAGCAGTAACTGAGAGGGGAGGGGTAAATCAGTTACCACAAAAACAAATTCGAGTCCTTAAGATGTCAACACAACTTTAAACCAAATCCTAGTTGAAACTCAGTTAACACTAAATATTTTGTTGTTACTTGGTTAACACATAGATAATTAGATATTAAGATAGTTAATGTGATTAGCCTTTATTAACTTAGTTGAAGAAGCATAAAGGAAATAACATGAACACAAGAGACACCAAAATTTAACATGGATAACCAATTTTGGAAATCCATCAATTGCAACTAGTTACAGTTATTCACTTTTCTGAAGTGAGCCCTATTAGGAGCCAACACTATTAAAGGTTATAAAACACACAGTTAGTGTGACCCTATTAGAGGATTTAATTCACCCTCTTAGGAGTGGCCTTGTTAGAGTTATTTGGACACTTCAATCTAGAAATGCCACCTTGTTAGAGGATTTTCTAAATAGTTGTTAGGCTAGCTCTATTAGGAGATTTGATTCACTACTACAATTATTAGAGAGTAACAATGACTTGACCTTATTGCTAATGCAACTGACTTTGTTGATTCAGATCTATGTTCTAGCTTGATTACTTGATCATTCTTGATCAGAATGTTCTTTGGAGCTTGATCAATTTGGATACTCTTCCCTTTTACCGATATCTTTCCAAATTAACTTCCTTAATTCATCTTCTTCAATTCCACGTTTCAATCCTCAACTTGACCTTTCATTTATATGATTCACCTTGTCAAGTCAGCTTGTATACTCTTTTAGTCAAACAATTATCATCCCTTAAGTTAGCTTGTATAAATGAATAAATTTATCGAACTTAATATGCTGACAGTTGGCTAATACAGAATTGAGTACTCAGTTAATAGAAAGGATCTCTTTGTTTGCCAACCAAATCGATTAGAATAAGAGTTCTAATGTTAACCAACCCAACTCAGTAAGAATGGACTTCATGTTGACTTTTCTTTGATAACCAATTGAACTCAATCTATACAAACTTAATTTCATTAACCGACTCTGCTTGGTCAATACTATATTTGAACTTGGTTATAATTGAACGCTCGACACATACATGAAATTGCCTTCAACGCTTGAATGAGTTCGACTATATTGACTGCTTGGTAAAGGCTTGACATTTTTTGTAACATCAAGGACAACATACAATTGAATAATTATTTTCAACAATCTCCCTCTTTGGCATTGATGGCAACACAACATGTCATAGTACAAATAAATTTTAGAGCAAAATAGAAGTAAGGATAATATCCTTATTTTCATTTTGATTTTCATTCATGAGAACTCCCTCTATTAGTGACAATTCCCTCTCACATCAATCTCTCCCTTTGGAATGATTTTTTTTGACTTCTCTGATTACTCTGACTGTAATCTCTCCCTCTGACTTACTAATACAAATTTCTCTAATATAATAGCAAACTCTCCCTCTTTGACATCTCATGCCAAAGATAACATTCAATATATTTTCCATGTACCTGATTACTGATTCATATGCAATATGTTCTGACAATACTGCATCAACTTGACCAATCTTCAAATGCTCGGTTGATGCACCACTAATATTTGTTTAATGAGCTTCAGATAGGGGAATTACCCCTAGCTTACCTCTTAGATACAAAAATGCATCCTTAGGTGATGGCTTGGAGAATATGCCCGCAATTTGTTCTTTTGTATTCACATATTCCAATCTCACCTCTTTTTCTTGCACTAATTCTCTTAGAAAATGATATTTTATTGCAATGTACTTTGTCTTGGATATGTTAATTGCATTGGTGTTATCATAGAAGATAAGTACTAGATCCTTGATTTCTTCCTTCATACCTAATAACAGTTGTTTGAACCAAATGAAGTTGGAACAATTGATTACTGCTGCAACATATTTTGCTTCTCTTGTAGACTAGGCAATGCAATTTCCTTGCTTGTCCAAGACACTAGCCTATTTTCGAGAAAGAATGCTCCACCACTAGTGCTCTTCTTGTCATTAATACTTCTTGTCCAATTAGCATCAGTGAAGGCTTTTAATTCAAAGTTGCCTCCCTTCTTATACCGCAAACCACAATCTTCAGTACCTTTCAGATACCTCATAATTCTTTTTATTGCCATCATATAATATATTTGTTAAATATATTTTAAAAATATATTATAAATACATGAATTTTAATTGGATTTTCAATATTATTAAAGATATTTCAATTAGAAACATTAGATTTCCACAAATATACTATAAAAATCTAAGCATGAACACATCTATTAAAATTAAAAATTTAGATAAAATTTATCATTTTAATGCCTACCCCTACTTGAATTTTCTATTGTAGTACCAAATTCTTTTAGGTCAGTTTTCTGATCATGTTTTATGATTAGCAGTGGTGTATTACCAAAATTGATTAATTGTATTTCATACTTAGTTAATATATGTGTTGAGTTACTTCAGTACTAGTTATTTCAGTTATTTCATGATTGTTTTGATGATGATATATATGTTCATTTAGTGATTTTCAATTATTTAATGGTGTTAGTTAGATGAATGATTTTTATGCAGCTTCTATGGATACTTACCCCATACTTGCATGTGTATGGTGTGCGTGTATGTTTCTTGATGTTTGACATTTTTGATGTGGTTGAGGAAGGGAGTCATATTCACTTGCTAGTCATTTCCATTGCCTATTTAGTTTAGAATAATGTGTTTGTACATGCATAGATTTTATGCAGATTACAGGCACTAGGTATCGACTTCTCCAAATTACCAAGATGAGCATACCCTATCACAATATTTCAATGGTATAAGTGAGGAGATAACTCTTGATTCCAAATCCTAAACCCTAAGCCAATTGTCCTAGAAAGTAGGACAAGTATCTGAGTTAGTTTACCCATCCAAATTTGTCAAGTGACATCAATTTGTGATTTTAACCCTATAATTTGATTTTTGTCCTATGTCTTCAGTTGAGTTGTCGTATTTGGTTTTGTGCATTTGTTGAGATGATTTTCTATTATAATTAAATCAAATTAAAAGATAATTTAATGATTTAATTTAATGGAAATTTTATAAAGAAATTTGAAATTTAATCATACTTAATTAATTGAGAAATTAATTAAATAAAAGAATTAAATTTAAATATTTTATTAAAATTCTATTTTTGATGTATTTATATTTATTTAATTTAATAATAATTACTTAGGAGTTTTATTTTAAATAATAAACTCTAAATAATATTATTAGTTGAATTAATAAATATATTATTAAAATATCTCATGAATTAATTAAATGAATGAATTAAATTTAAAAGATTAGATTAAAGTTCTATTTTTGACCTATTTATATTTATTTAATTTAATAATAATTATTTAGAAGTTTTATTTTAATAATAGATTCTAAATAATATTATTACTTGAATTAATAAATATATTATTAAAATGTCTCATAATTAACTTGAGAGAGAAAACATAAAATTTATAAAGTTTATTTTTATTAAATTACATAAAGCATATGCAAGAAATTTTAAAGATAAAGTTATAGTTCTAATTGTGGCGTACTTATATTT
This sequence comes from Cupressus sempervirens, assembly GCA_028749045.1. Taxonomy (NCBI): domain Eukaryota; kingdom Viridiplantae; phylum Streptophyta; class Pinopsida; order Cupressales; family Cupressaceae; genus Cupressus; species Cupressus sempervirens. The sequence continues at coordinate 741,734,881 of CM053792.1, forward strand.
ATTTAATTCAATGATAATTATTTAAGAGTTTTATTTTAAATAATAAACTCTAAATAAAGTTATTAATTAGGTTAATAAAAATATTATTAAAAATGTCAATGAATTTAATTAAATAAAAGAATAAAATGTAAAGATAAAGTTATAGTTCTAATTTTGACATATTTATAATTATTTAATTTAATAATAATTTATTTAGGAGATTTATTTTAATTAATAAATTCTAAATAATAATATTAGTTAAATTAATAAATACTATATTAAAAATGTCTCATGATTAATTAAAGTGAGAAAGAAAATTAATTTAATAAAGATATTTTAGTTTAAATTGCATAAAGTTGTTGCATGAAAATTGTATATAGAAAATTCAATATTTAATTATATTTAATTAATTGAAAAATTAATTAAATAAAAAATTAAATTTAAAAGATTAAATTAAAGTTCTAATTTTAGCATATTTATATTTATTTAATTTAATAATTATTGTTTAAGAGTTTTATTTTAATAATAAACTCTAAATAATATTATTAGTTGAGTAATAGATTTTATTTGACTAAAAAGAAAATATGTGAATATTTGATTAATTAAAAACTAATTAAATTTATGCTTTAAATAGAAAGGTCTAAATTTAGAAAATTGGTTAAAGAAATATTAGAATACGATGTTATTTAATTAATTAGAAATTAATTAAATATGTACTTTAGTTTAAAATATTTATTTGAGTCTAATTTAAGAAGTTGAATAAAAATAGAATTAAAATATTAAAAGATTAAAGATTTAATATTATTTTATTAATTTAAATAATACACTATGCTTTAAAGAGTGCTTACATTATTTAATAAGTGGAGGAAAAGAAAATATAAAAGAATATATTAATTAAAAAGTTCTTTAAATGTGCATGAAAGAATTAATTTTAAAAGATTTGATTAAAGTTCTATTTTAGGCATATTTATATTTATTTAATTTAATAATATATTTAAGATTTTTTGTTTAATAAACTCTAAATAATATTATTAGTTAAATTAATAAATATTATATTAAAAATGTCGCATGATTTAATAAGGGAGAGAAAGCTTTAATTTAATAAAGTTTATTTTAATTAAATTGCATAAAGTGTGTGCATGGAAATTAAAATATAGTAATTAAAGAGATAGGGTTTTCACATGATTGCATGATCAAAGCCTTGATTTGGGGGAAAAACTCTTCATTAAGGAAATTAGAGCTCATTTCTAGATACATAGGTTTGGAGGAGCCAATTTTCAAAAAGAGGGTTTTCGAAGGAAAAGGAAGATTCTTGTGTGTTTGTGCATTCATTGTTTTAGCATCGGATCCATATAGGATCTTGTGGGTTTGTGTAGTAGTTGCTCATTCTTCGAATTCCTATCTTCTTCATGTCTGTTGTGTTTTTGTTTTTAGAAGTTCTCTGGGTTGAAACTCTTGTTTGAGAAAATTGATTTCCATTATAGAATTGTTTGTGATTTAACCTAAAAACCTTTAGTAAATATTGAACTTTACGGTTTTCAAAACCTAATGAATTATGAAATTCACTTTTGTATGTGCTTTATGTGACATGTGATTTACTGAATTTGGGGTTTTTGGGTTTGTCTTAGCTTTGGGCAGTCATGATGTTTATTAGAGGCTTGGGGGTTTCTTCAGTGATGTCATGATGATGTTTGTATATGATCTTTTATACTCAACCATGGTAATGTGTCTTGTATGCTCTATGAGGTGTTTTGATCTATTGATTGTTATTACTTTCTAGTGTTCCTATGTGAAATTGAGGTGAATGGTGTGACCCATATGATATAACCTTTGAGTCTTCCATCAATTGTTTTTGGATTGCTTTACAGTCGCTTGTATAGGATTTAGGTGTTGGTATGATCTGTCCTTGGTGATGTCATGTTATGACATGGATTGGTTTATGTATACTTGATTTTGGGATCAGTCCTGTTAAGATGATCATTTTGGTGGAATCTCTGATTATGATCAATGATTTTTAGTACTCGGCAGTTGCTTGTTTAAGAACTGATGTATGGTATGTGGTCTTTTGTGATCTTTTGATTTTACTAAGCTTATGGTAGGTTATCTATATGTAACGTCGGGAAGTGGCTTGCAATGGAGGTCAAGGCCCAAAGTAGTTACTAGGGTAACCCATTGTAAGTTGTTTTGTAAGTGAAAACACTATACTAAATGGGAATAAAATGAATCTAATAAGAATCTTTGTATGTTCTTACCCATGCCTTGAGTGCTAGTACAGACTAGGATGGGAGTAGAGAGAACACCTGGTTGCGACCATACATCATTAGTATGTCTTTTCAGTACGAAAGGATACTAGTGTCGCATATAGTCACTAGGGGTTGAGGTCAAGTTAGACTACCAGGGTAACTCTAGCATTGATTCTTGTGATGGCACTTGGCCACTTGCATAGTAGATTCCCTACATGTCTGTGTTTGCCTCTAGGTCTACATGCCAATTTAGCTTGGAACCTTTGAGTTAGATTACTTTTAGGGTTTCCTTGGCTTAGATATTACTTTGGATTTTGTGATTGATATCCTGATTGGGACTTGAAAGCATCTCCTCAACGTGATGGGAGTGGGCCATTTAGGTTCCACAAGGTTGGATGGTAGTGCTTTTTCTTATACCATTGAGATTTGACCATCAGATGTCGCTACTGGATGTGTTTGTGCAGATGTTCCTTTCTATTTTCTTTTGTATTTCTACCAGGGATGGTTATACTTAGTGTATTATATTTGATTTCATAAATGTTACAAGATGATGTAATTTATTTCATGATGTATATTATTTCAGCCTTTCATACCCTTTGACCTATATAGTGGATGATTGTACATTCTGTTTATTGCCAAGTGGCATCATAAATAATTGTATATTATTTAAATGGTTTCATACTGGTGTATTATTATTTGATGTAGATTTATTATATATTAGATTTAGTATTAATTAAACTTAAATGTGATTTAACGTCATGAGACCCTTAAGAATTGTAATCTGTTTTATGGTATGTGTTTATGTGAATGTTAATTGCTTCCTTTATGTTATAATTTTTTTTGTTAAGTTATTATCTTTAACTTTATAAAAAAAAAAAAATTGACAAACTTAGTAAAACTTTAGGTTAACTTCTTTTGGGTCACATGGCAAGGCGTTACAATCATACTAAATATGAAATTTACAAATTCTAATTGTTCTCTAAATAAAATTAAAAAAAGTCAACTAACTTTAGATAAATATAGCAATTATATTTTATATGAAACTAAATATATTATAAATGTGCGACTTTTAATTAGACTCCTAATATTATTAAAAATATTTCAATTAGAGCTATCACTTGTACTTTTTTCTTTGCTATCTCTTTCTCGAGTAGGGTTTTCCCATGTGGTTTTCCCTGTTTCTCCATTTCATAGATATTAGGTTGTGATTGGGTACCTCGTCAAGCCTTGTTTTCAAGACCCAAGTTTGCTTTCAGCATTGCATTGTGGTTTCCTTACTTTTTCTGCATTGTTGCTCATCATAAGGGGGGTGTTAGAGTTAAAGGTTAATTTAATTTAATTTAATTTATTAAATTATCTTTACTCCCTTCTTAAGATATTCCTTTATGCACTTGCATTTTTATTTAATTAGTAATTATTTAATGTCATTTACCTCTTACATTTTTCCTTTTAGGTTTTCAATCTCCTTCAGGATTGATCGATTGTAAGTTTATTCATCTTGTTTTACACAAGTAAACACAATCTTCTTGTTTATTGAGCAAACTCTTCTCTCTACCTTTATTACTTCCTTGTAACATGTTATTTGTATGTAGGATATCTAGGGATCTATAGATTTGTTCATCATCAAATTCTAGACATTCTTCCTAACGAATACTAGTTGTCCTTTTATATAATCACTATTAATGTGATATGTCAAATTGCAGTCTTATTAATAATCATTACTTAAGTTTAATAAAGATTGTTGCACTAATAATATTCATTGTCTGGAAAATTAATGTGATATTATTAATATATTATTGCACAATGATTGTTATTCAATCAAGAGTATGATTCTTTCTTTGGTCAATTCATTTGTATTATCTATAGCCAATATTTTTTGGAGTATGATGAAAGTCGATTAGAAATGTATCAATGTATAAATATTTAATATGATCAATATTATATTAACTAATTAATTGCATTAAGATTAATATTGATTTTATTGATTTCCTTAATTGAAAAAAAAATTATTCATTAAATAAGGAATAAATGATTAAACATCAGTTTATATGCATTGATCATACTTCAATATAGGGTTATGATATTGTCACATGTTCCTCACATTGTTATTGAAATGGTCACCTATTACAGATCCGTTAATGAGAAACTGAAAAGTGAAGATGAGAAGTTGGAGAGTGTTGAAGGGTTACCACAACATATGTAGGAGGGGGAGGTGATAGACTTGGAGTAATTGAAAGTTGAGCTGGGAGGTAACATGAAAAATATTGTATGGAAGATCAAAGAAGATGAGGATTTAGCCCTACAAGTTTAGATGATCATCAATATGATATACTCTTAGGAGGATATGATGAAGAGGTTGATCGTGACATGTGCAACTTACAAGGATCTCATTTATGTAGAGGCGCATTTGGGACAAGTTAATTGGTTCTTAAGGGATAATTAGATCTTAGTTTTCTTAGTGGTTTGATTAGTTTGATATTAGTTGTGTCATTATTTTTTGAAAAGGTGTGATTTTGGAGTATCTTCATACATATATGAAGACCTATTTATGTAATACAACAAAAAGACTCTTATTTTATTAAAAAATTATATTTTTTGTTTCCTGTAAATTATATTTCAACATGAAGACTTTTCACCATTCATATAAATTATTAAGTTCTTTCAATTTGCAATGGTGGATTTGATCATTTCTTTTTAATCAATCCTTTGATATTTTACTACTAATAAAATCAAGTTGTTTTAGTCCTTGTGTGTGGAACATATTTGAATTATTCTGCAATTTGATCATGAGATTTAATTAACACTATTATCTCTATCTTTTTTGCTTCATTAAGATTGGGATAAATTCAATAGGTCTGAGTACGAAATAGTAAATTAATCATAAGCATCAAGAGAAATTCATTGATAGGAATATTGATTCCCATCTCACATAAGTTGTACATAGGGTTAAGAAGAAATTGTCTCTAAAACTCAATTGAAGAAGGCACTGGTCTATCATCTATTAAATTCATCATTTGATAATCTATAATAAAAAAACAAGAATAGTTTTTTATTTCTACAAGCAATCAATTTATAAAACATCCTTTAATAATCTCATATATATGTTCAATAATTAATAAATAAGTTCAATCATTCGAAATTTTTTGGCAATTGAAGGATAAGTCAGTTGTTTATAAATTGTCAAATACACAATTTGATCTTACTCAAAACCTCATTGCTACCTTGAGAGGTCATCCATAATCTATAATATGATCATATCTTCTATAAAAATCCTTTAGCCAATAAATTAGGTGTACGAATAAGTACACCTATCTTGGTCTTGTGGACCTAAAGAGTAAGGGAAGATCATAATCGATCATTCTCATTTGTTCTTCAATTGGAAAGTCTAAGCATTGAGTTAAGCAATCTCATATGATTTCTAACCTATTGATTTGGGAACTAACAAAGACTTCATTGGAAAACATGCATATTTTTTTTTATCTTAGTTGAAAGAATAAGTAACTCTTCATGAAAGGGACGTTCTCCACTTTCTTAAATGGTCAAATTTGTCTATATTGAATTTTTTTTTTATTAACATTCATGGTTTTATCTTTTAGCAACATAGCTTTAGATACCCCTATAGTCAAAGTTACCTACATAGAAACATTGAAAAATATGATTCCTTTTTGAAGGTTTGGTAAGTGTCCTCTTTAAGCCTCTAAAACTTTTTAAGTCTCAGTTGAGAAACACAACTAACAAATAATATTCCTTATCCAAATTATATAGCGCAAGTAAATGTTTCTTTCCAAAAAATAAATTCTAAGTTACTCCAATTAATCAAACCATAAAAACACAGGATCCACATTTCCTTCACATTAACATTTTAAAAAGTTGTCTACACTTTGTCAAAAATCTCAATATTGAGAGAACTGATTTTATATAATTATGTCTACAACATGAATAGTCACTTAAAATAAACATATTTTGGTTCCAAAATCTTAGACTAAATACCTATAAAATTATTTTTCCATTGTTTATCTTCTATATTTACACTCACAAAATTGGCAATGAAATCAATAAGCAGTATTTAAAGTTTTATATGTCACTTTAACAAAGAGGAGTGCCATCAATCTATTTAAATTCTTTAAAACTATTACTATTTTATACAAAACTAAGCATGAATTAAAACTTTAAATAAAACATATCATAGTAAATAATAATAAATATGCAAATTCTAATTACTCTCCTAATAATATTAAAAATCAACCAACCAACTTTGAATCGATATATAAATTATATTAAATTAAATATATTATAAATGCATGGCTTTTAATTGGATTTTCAATATTATTAAAAATATGTCAATTAGAAACATTAGATTTTCACAATCCATCTTTTTTTTATTGGATTGTGTAAGTAAATTTAATCTATATTTTATATAAAATTATGTATACTTAACAAATATACTATAAAAATCTAAGCATGAACACATCTATTATTTAATTAAAACTTTAGATAAAATTTATCATACTAAATAACAAATTTACAAATTCTAATTGTTCTCTCAATAAAATAAAATAAAGCCAACTAACTTTAGATAAATATAGCAATTATATTTTATATGAAACTAAATAAATTTAATAAATATATTATAAATATGTGACTTTAAATTAGACTCCTAATATTATTATAAACGTTTCAATTAGAACTATTAGATTTCCACAATCTATCACTAAAATTATCTTATTTTTATAAGCCTAATAAATATATTTAAAATACATAACTTTAAATTTATCTAATATTATTAAAAATACTATTTATACAATCAAATTCAAAAACTTTTTAACGTAGATTGTAGAAACCTAATTAACTTTTTTTTAAGACTCGTTATAAATATATTATAAATATATTAGAACTTTTAATTGAACTAATATTAGAACAAATTCAAGTAGATTGTAGAAACGTGATAGTTTTTATTAAAAATATTTCAATCAAAAATATTTATTGTGTCTAGAAACATCTCGAGCACGACATTTTATTCTCAATATTAGAGTACGTCGTACCGCAATGGAATCCACAAGGAGGAAATTCCAGAGAAAATGCAAACACCTACTCTACTCAAATTAAGGGACTAAAGAGCGATCATTTGTAGAGGAATCGAGCGGCTCAGAAGGGCCAGGAAGTGCAGACCCTGCGATCTTGCACGGCATAAATGAAAGGATTATCACAGTCCGTATAAATCCCATGGTCCTCAGCCGTTGCCAGAAAACGGGAAAGCGTGTCTTCGCTCAAAGTCGCATTTCTCGACAAAATGAAGAGTTCCTTCACGGGAGGCCCATCTTTGGTCTCGACACAGGAATAAATCAAGGCAGCGTCGTAACGGGTACCGTTCACGTCGTCCGACGTGGCATCCGTTCCGTTATGAGCCTCCACGTCGAGGACCCAGTAAGGCACCTTTAGACCGCGTTCAGCCAGCACGAACTTGGCGGCGGCGTCGGGGTTCTGGACGGCGACGGCACGGCCCTCGGAAACGGGGTACTGGAGCGGGTTCCAATTGTAGGGCGGCGCCACGCGGTCGTAGGCACGTGCGGAGGTCGTAACGGCGGAGATCTGCGCAGTTATGTCGACGAGGTGTTGTTGAACCCTCTGGAGGCCGGCGTAGACCGTCAGGATGCCGTCTGCGAGGGCGACGGAGAGAGGGATGCTCTCGGGCCTCAGGAACTCCGCGTCGCGTAAAAGCTCCGTCTTCACGTTGGGCGCCACCTCGGATATGCGGAGGTTGAGGACGGAGATGTAGTCCTTGATGGAGCTCGAGAGCTCCATTAGGGAGTCCACGTTGACGTCTTGGTGGCCCAGGCCTTGGCTTATGTTGCCGTTTAGGTATGCCAGGCGTGTCATGTCTCGCGCTAGGCGGTTTGTCACGGCTGTGATGTTGCGGGCCAGGGACTTGAGGAGTCGATATGAGGACAGCAGGTTGGCTAGCTCGTGGCGTGATGACATCACGCTGTCGTTGCGGATTGTGTGTATTGTGGCTGATAGATTGCTGAGGGCGTATGTGAAGAAGTCGTGTGGAGCCACGATCTTGCATATGGCGTGGGCGTCCTTGCATACGCCTTGCGCCGCTATGGATAGTTTGGACACTGCGGCTGCCTGGAGGACATCATCATAAATTGAGTCAAATTCATTGATCTATGTTTCATGAGCAGTGAGTGTTTCATAAGAATTCGTCTATTGTAAGAATGAAAACTACAGGTATATTACTCATGCTAATACTAATCCAACTCAAATACACTTATTCATAGAGTTTAGTACAAGATCAAACTATGCAACTTTTAAACTAAATCAAAGTCTTCTAGGTCATCCATGCTAAATACTACTACAACTTAAAATACACTTCATCCTAGAATTTTTCTCCTATCAAGCTAATGTAGCTTGTATCCTAAATTAGAATCTTCTACATTACTCATCCCAATACTACTCCGCGCCAAATATACTTAATTGCATAATTTGCACTACTCAATAGAATTTATCCCACCCACTGTAATACTACTCCAACTCCAACATGCTTAACCCTGAAATTTGAATTGATTACATAATTTCTCTCACATGTTCTATATACTACTCCAACTCGAACATGCTCAATCGTATAATTTGAATTGATTACAGCATATATCTCAAACCCTTATTATACTGCTCGAACTCAAATGCACTCCAAAATTGAGCTTAACTATATAATTTCGACCTTAACTTTTAGGCTAAATTGAACTTACCTGAAGAGGTCTGAGCACGGGCTGGCCACGGTTGAGCAACGCAAATACCGCACCATAGTCGTCGTGGCTAGAAACGAGAAGATTATGAAGAACATGGTCACAGACGAGGCCCGCCTCGTACTGAAATTTGTACTGCGCTGTGGCTGCAATCTCATACCATCTTCCCATATAGCCCTCCACATCAAAATGCTCTCTGGTGTGAGGCACTGGGCAAGACTTTGAATGTACTGCCCGAGAACAAAAATTGTGGTGCCTCGAATGGTTCCTCGCAGGGACAGGGACAGGGACAGGGGCAACAGGGGCAGGGACGGCAGGAGGGGCAGCAGGGATGACAGGGGCAGGGGTAACAGGAGGGGCAGCAGGGATGACAGGAGCAGGGACAACAGGAGGGATGATAGGGGCGGGAACAACAGGAGGGGCAGCAGGGATGACAGGGGCAGGAACAACAGGAGGGATGACAGGGGTGGGAACGACAGGAGGGGCAGTAGGGACAACAGGAGTCACTGTAGGGGCAGAGGCAGGGGCAGGGGCAGGTTTGTGATGATGGTGATTGTGTTTTGGGGACGATTCAGGGCCAGGGATAGGGACAGGGACAGGAACAGGGAAGGGAAAAGGAATTGGGAAGGGGAGTTTAGGGTGATGGAAGTGATCGGAATGAAATGGATCAGTTTCAGGGGAAGGAGAAGGAGAAGGAACAGGGGCTTCCGCGGCCTCTTCCATTGCTTCTTCCCACTGAGATGGGAAATTCAAAGAAATATCTTCGCTGAGAGTGGCGGCCGCCTGCCCCACCAAAATTGCCAATGTGAGTAAGATCGCATACTTTGCAGAGAACTCCATTGCTGCTCGATTGATTGTTGATGGTTGCTGTGATGCTTGTGTTCTGCTGTGGAAGCATTTATAAATGAGTACGGGCCCATTTTTTTAATGGGGAGATTGGTGACCTAAAACCCCGCAACGCGAATTCTGCCTGCAAGTGCGAATTCATTAAACGCTCATTCAGTTTGTGTGAGGGATGGGTTTAATAACCACATGTTCATCAAACTTGTGATTGCTCCTTTTTAACTATATTTTGCGAGGAATGATCATCTGTCTCGCTCTAACGCTCTTGTTTAGATTTTTAGTAGTGGTGTAGATGTTATTAATATTCGGGCATCCTTTTCTTGTGAGGACGGGTTTGGCACAGGCCGCTAAATGTTAATGTTGTGACTAAAATTTTATATGTTAATATATTTTCTACTGGGGTCTTTTAGAAAAAGAAAAAGAAGATTTTGAAAAATTCTGTGGTTTGTCAATGGAATTTTTGGTTTAATGATAAAGTTGAAAGGTTCTTAATGAGCATATTAAGAATCAAGTCTTATTGAGTGCAAGGTTCTCACATCAAAATAAGGAATAGGGTCAAGGTCGTGTCTTAGTAGAATTTGGAAGAATGATTACTCGTCATTTCTTGGCTATTGGCACAAGAGGTTCAACCTATGGCTTGTGCTCCCATATCAAGTGGTGTGCATGAGTTTAATGGGTAGGTCATTAACACATGATGTTGTTTGTGTAAAGAGGTCTCTTTAGAGAAGTGATAACTTTGAAACGACTATGCATCCACTTAAATGAATTCAAACATGGTTGTAATAAAATCTCTAAATCATAAAGATAATTAGGTTTCATTACTACTTGGCTCATGTTATGTGCAATACAGAGAGAGGGAGAAAGAGCAAGACATACAAATAGAAAAGAGGGAGAGATGAAAGGAAAGAGTGAGAGAAAGTAGTGTAAGGAAATAGAGGTAGAGAGGAAAATTGAAAAAAAGATATAAGTGAAGATGGATATATGCACACAGAGAGAGAGAGAGAGAGAGAGAGAGAGAGAGATTGCTATCAAGATTTAACTATGTAGTTTTTGAGTTAACATGGGTCAACGAGTTTGACTCAAAAACTAGATAGTTAAATCCTAATAGCAATATCACAATTTCAGTACTTCTGGGAAAAATGTCTTTCTTATCCATTGAAAAGCTCAAGGGGCTTTCTAATGAATGGTTCATAAGGCACAACACTCGCTTGCAAATAGGGTTGTAAGAAAAGTGGGTTTAACCATGCGAGGAACTTCATTATTAAGTGCACTCAAGATAAAGTAGTATTGGGATGGGTGACCTCCCAAGAAGTCTCGGTGCTTCCCCTCTGTGAGCATCACCTAGGTCCAATGACTGCTAAGTGTTAGGGTCATTCCCATGAGAGATGGGTTCGTGTGAGCCACTACTCATGAAACATGTTGTAATGTTTATCATTTTAACTAGACTTAAAACAAGTACCTAATTCTAAGATTTATAACTTGAACAATTAAATGGAAGGAAATAAAGCAGTTAGAAAAATAACACATATTAACTATATTTCCAAAGTAAACATCTATTACAAACCAATTCATGTGATCATAATTGAATTAACTTTTTAATTGAAATAACTAACAAATCCGATGTCTACAACAACTAAAAAGGAAATAAAAAACACTTCAAATTATTCTATGACTATACATTAAGTAAAATAAATGTATTTGCAAGTAAGGATCCAAGACACATACGGAAACTAACTGAAAATATCTAAAGGTGTTGTTTAAGCATCAACATCTAGTAAGAGGAGAAGCATTAACATAGGCTTAACCTCCCAACTTTGGACCTTATAAATCCCCACACAATATTTTAACAAGAAAGGCCCTCCCTACCCCGAGTTAGGTTTGGGGTACTATAGTCGAGCCATTAGAGCATAACAATGTTTAGAATGTCTACTCAGTATTTAGTGAGTATTCTTGATTTATTGGCACCATCGACATCTTGTGATCAAATTAGGCAAGCATGCCTCTAATCAACCTTGGCCAAGGATTTAGATGGGTTTCTAATACCTAATCACCATCGCTCGACTTGACAATAGGGTACATATTGGACAATCATGAGCTGACTTGGATGTTTTTAGAAATCATCATAAAGTTTTCGAATGTTTATACATAGGAGTTTTAATTTTTTGTTACTTCTCCCTTGCAAGAATCATCTCCTCTCCACCCTCTTACATTGGCTTCACCAGCCAGGGTGAGTCCTTGGAGACTATAATTTCATACTGATATATTATCTCATGGTGAGCTTGGAATTTTATCCATTAGCAAATATACCGTGAGCACTATCATGTGCAATGATATATTCTATTTTGATTATCACGTCTGTATTACTAAACTCTCCTAAGAAAATACTCAAAATTCAGAGAAAAGAAGATGAACATGCAAAATTAAAATCAGGTCTCTCTACATATCGAGCCTCATAGATGGTCGATTAGAAAGGTTGTAGAAATGTCAACAAAAGAAGACCATAGTATAATCATAGTGAAATGGACTTAGAACATAACCTAGTCAAAATTTAATAATGCCAAAGAGGAGTTGATGTTGTCTAAGTTGTACGAATCTGATGGCTGATCTTTGAGAATGTAACAAGGCAAACCAAGAGGAAGAGAGAAATAGATTTATGTTTGATAAAAATCATGTATCGTTTGATGCAAGATGCTCAAATAAAAACATCATCTCTAGCCAAGCAAGCAGTAGGCCTTAAGCACTCATTTTGTTTTCAAGATGACAGTTTCAAAAAGATCTTCAGTTTCACAAGGTTGCCAAATCTAAAAGGTGGTGCCAAGTGTAGATGGCCGCCTCTTGTGAAAAGATTACATGTTATAAATTATTATTCAATTTTACATGATCATGAAAATTACAATCTCAACTATTCATTACAATGACTATAAAGTTATTTTAATTAGGTCAAATTTTTGGGATGTAACATGTGTCAAAAAGTTTGACTCAGAAACTACATTGTTATATCCTAATAACAATGCCATAATTTGACTTGTTATGGAGAATATCTCCTTATCAACATATTATAGATGTTGAAAGGGAGTGATATATAGATAGAGATATGAGGAGATATAGAAAGTGTGGGAAAGGAAAAGAGTGATAGATAGAGAGATAAATAGACAAAAGTGTATATATCACAACTACATGGTCCCAACAAATTCTCCTAAAAACCTAAGAACAAAAGACTTCCAATTATTGAGAGAGGAGTTATTAGATTGCATTGAGCCTATGAATATTCTATTTAGATCTATACTTGTATGTCAATTCTTCCATAATAATCAAATTATAAACTATCAACTCAAAATTATTTGACCACGTCAACATTGGATGCATTCTTGCTAAATTTGTCAATTCTATTTATCCTAATGCCTCTTTAATTGAAAGGTTATATATATATATATATATATATATATATATATATATATATATATATATATATATATATATATATATATATATATATATATATATATATATATATATATATATATATGTATAGGGTGTAGATTCATCCAAAGAAGATTATTACTATAGTGGAAGAGAATGACTACTTAGGTGGATTCATCCAAGTATAAGGTGTTACTTCCTATAAGATACTAGATTCTCCCAAGGATAACAAACTTATGATGGAAAAAGGATCAAAGGAAACAAAAAAGAAGACAAGATATAAGACAAATTAGACTAACTAGAGATAGATATTGGATGATCATATAAAGATGCATAAAATTTCTTGCATGCTTATGTTTGGTAACATGAGAGAGGAAATTAGTATAGACTTGTATCACAAGAACTAATGTCATCTACCAATAGTTGGATAGATGTAGGGCCCATTTACCATTGCACCAAAAGCCATGACTGTTAGTGAACATGGAACACCACATAATTAAAACACCTCTCAAAGAAGTGAATCCATGTAGTATCAAGGACATCCACAATACATAATCCAATATCCTGCAAAAACAACTCTCATAACAAGTCTCCAATAGTCTCCCAAATTCTCCACAACCAACAAAGGAAAGAGATAAATAAATAACCATGTCATCTCTCACATGACATACATGAGCACAAACTAGTGATCACAATCTCCAACCAATCTCAAATCCAATGTAGGCAAAACTGAACATCCTAGAAGATAACCAAGACCAGAGAAACCATGCAAATCATAACCTGTATCATGTCCTTCTACACACACCTCTAGATGTAAACTGTGCAAGTATGATCTCCTCCATAAAACCCCAACAAGAAGCCTCAACAACACCCAAACCATACCATATATCTAATCATGGATGTAAGCCTCTCACAAGAAGATCAAACTCAATAAACCCATTCCTAAACCAAGGAATAACCATTCCTAATCCAAGGAAAATGCCCAATATAAAACCATCTCCCAAACTCAACTAGCATAACAACATATGCACATGGAGATAACCAATGCTAAACCATCTCTCAAATGAACTCTCCAGAACTAACTCATGTACCATAGCTCAAGATCCATATCCATGAAAGACAAGCATAAATATAATGCAACTAAGAGAAAAAAATGGGCTATACCTCTCAAGTAGCAAATCGCCGAGTAGACCAAGAGTGGGGAATGAGAATGCTCATCAAGATACCCAAGTCTCCAACCAAGACTCATCTAAGAACAATCTCCTCTCAAGTCCATATCAGGTGACTGCCCCTCGGACTTCTTGCTGAAACCATCAATCGTCCCAACAAATACTTCTCTAATCCAAGAGAAATCAGCGTCACCACCGTCTCTAAGTATCCATGAGCACCTGTAACCAATCAATCCATGCCAACTCCAAATGCAACATAGCAATATCATGAAGTATCTAGCTTATGATCAGTGTACTCAATACCAAGAAACTAAACCAAGATCAATGTCAAAGTTCCAACCATGGCCTTAGGAACATAAACATGACAACATGATCTTACCATCTCAACTAAAGAGATAACATGCTCCACATGAACACACCAAAACTTGTCACAACTCTAAACGCGTATCAAGAGTATACCATGACATAATAATGAAACCATCCTTATACCAAGGATAACATGCCAAATAAAAGCATAAACTACACCTTTGCCAAGAACCCTGTGAGTCTTCAAGATGCAACCATCTCCACACACCATGAAGAAAACCATCTCCATATACCAGGAAGAACCATCTCCACACACCATGAAGATAACTAAGAACTCCATAAGTCCTCAAGATCTAACCAGCTTCACACACCATGAAGATAACAAGTGCACCATGCAAATGTCAAAGACGCTTCTGCAGCAACAGGATCTAAGACAAACCTCCAACATCTGCCAACACTCAATAAATATATCAATGCCAACAACTCCCACTCAACTGTGGTACCAAGTCACCTATGGCATCATAAAATCCATCTCCTACTTTAAGATCCAAACCAAACCAGGAACTAATCTTGCACTGTCACCCCATCACTGTCACAAGCTCCCACTGAACCATGTATCCAAGCTATCCATGACATCATGATGAAAACCCATCCTCTAACCATGAGAATCAACCAAGGCATCAAACTATCAAAGAACTCAAAGTGCACATCATGAGCTCCTCAAAATAAACCAAATAACCATGATCCTCAACCAAGAAGATATACCACCATAACCAAATCAGAAAATCCAAGCTAATGAACATTAAGGATGTACCTATATAACCACTCATGTCATGCCAAAATCCATGACACCATGATCACATCCATGAATTGAGCATCTGGCTCTCAATATGTCCAACCTATCAGCATAAAATAGTCAACCACAATCCTCCACCATGACTGTACCTGGTAACAACATCTCATCCCTTCTACATGAAGATAAAATTATGTGACTTAGGGCATAGACAACCCAAATCCAAGCCACCAATATGAATATGCATCAATAATGAAAGATCAATGGGCAAAGACAACCCATAACCAAGCTATAAATGCAGTCTGTAAGTATAGACCGCTTACAACACTGCACAACTTGTAGACCCAACAAGTCATCATGCATATCCAAACAAAACATTGATAACCATATCATCATGAGACTAATCTAAATATGAACTGAGTATACAATGACATCAAAATTTAAATCTCCAATGTCATAAACTCACAATGTTACCATAGTCAAAATATATCTATAAATTGTTCAGATCAATATTTCAACAAATAAATCATGCCAAACCTGCACCAAATCTGAACCAATGTGTAGAGCTCTCCAAGAGCTTGTCGTTGACTACTCGAAGTCCAAAATCCAACTCCGTATGCCCAAGTTATGCCCTAATCCGTGCTCAAAATAAAGAACATCTGACTTTAGGGCTCTTAAAACCTAAAAAAATTTCAAAACCATAGAACCAAACCTACACCATCTTGTAGTGCTCTGAATTAGCTTTCCAACGCCTATAAGAACTCTGAAATTCGATATTCTGAGAGAAAGTTATGGCCATTTTACTATAACAGTCTTTTTACCATTTTCAGTACGATTTTTTTTTTTTTTTTTTTCAGTGACGAAAATTCCGACGGGATTAAATTTGACGACCATCATGGGCTAAAACCAAAAAACTCTTTCATTTCCTCTGAACATGGCCAAACTAGGGCATATTATATATCAAATTTTATGGAAATGTCGACCCGGATCCAATGGTGAGGTCTGTTTTTACCCAGGAGGTAATTTCTGCATGCTACCCCCCAAAACCCTCATTTAAATGAAACATCTGAAAAAATCCTTTTTGTCCAACAATTTCACATGCCCAAATCTTTTAACATCCCATCATAATAGCAAACCCAAAACCCTCAAATCTGCAATAAATCATTCATATATCTTGCCCTTTTCTTTTATCCTCTCATGCATTCCCATGGATTCAATCTAGGATTACAAAGAATAAAACCATAGCTTTGATACCACTTGTAGGGCCCATTTACCGTTGCACCAAAAGCCATGACTGTTAGTGAACATGGAACACCACATAATTAACCACCTATGGGCAGGGGAGCGTGTCGCATCACCCAACAATAGATACAGACCACAACCCACAAGGGTGAGAGACCTCACATAGATGGTAAACAAATGGTGATGCTTTGATAAGCTCCATCTTAGCACACAAATATACATCATGAGTAACTTTTCTTGAAACAATACACATCTCATGCATCATACTCATTCACAATAGAAAAGCTCCAATGCTAGGATGTACAAATAATTAGATTAGTCCTCTAAATACCACAAGGTTACACTAGGAACATTTATGAACACTATATTATCACAACTATGGGTTGGGAAAAGTAGTCAAAACAACCCCACACCCTTAATTTGGTATCACCCAAACATCATATATGTTGTGCGACATGATATGTCTAGATTTGGGTACAACTTGTTCTCTCCCCCTTTGTATTCCTGCACTCGTATTGTAAACATAACAAGACCCCAAAAAATGTAAGGGAAGAGAATATATTAATAGATGTTACCAAACACAACATAAAAGTTATCAATTCTTTAGAAATCAAATGTGTCACTTCTTGTTTGGAATAAATATTTTCTTTGATTGTGAACCTATAGAAGATAGTGTTAGTAATTTATGATATTTTTCTTTGATAACCTATTTCAAGTTTTAAAATAAATGGAACACATGCCTATATGGTGAGTATTAACCTAGAGGAATTGGATCACCTACTCTAATAATAGAGGGTGTAAGGATACATCTTCAACACTTTGTGGGATGATGTCGAGGGAAAAGTCTTTAGTATTTTTTTATATATATAAGCAAGAAGATAAAGGAATTTTTTAAGAAACTTCATTTATAATAGATTAATTATGTACCTCACACAATCATTGATTTATGTAATGAATTTTCCTTGAAATATAAAATATCCAGCTCTCTAAAATATGGATTCACCTAATTTCTGACAATACACATTTGTCTAAGCACAAAGGATATTCACCTCTATTGTTGTCACTTTTCCCAATCTTGTCAACATA
Organism: Cupressus sempervirens; assembly: GCA_028749045.1. Taxonomy (NCBI): domain Eukaryota; kingdom Viridiplantae; phylum Streptophyta; class Pinopsida; order Cupressales; family Cupressaceae; genus Cupressus; species Cupressus sempervirens. The sequence goes on from CM053792.1 coordinate 741,752,708, forward strand.
TTTTCATTTAGCATATTCATCTAAAAAAGGTTGGATTCACCTATGTTATTCTCACCTTTTTGGAACATATTTCCCCAAGTTCAAGGCATTTATCCAAGGTTGAGTGCATTCACCTTTATTTTGCATTTTCTCCCTCCTATAACAAATTTGATTGAGTATTCTCATAGTTTACCTTCTATAGATTTGGTTATTTAGATTATGATAATTTTTGTTGAAATTTTTCCTTAATATTAATTGTATCATCCTAAAAATTTCATAATTGGATTCTCTATTATGTCCCATTTTGAATATTTTGAGATTCAATGTTCGATATGCTTGATCTTGGCAACCATGTTACTCTTTTCCCATATATTTTCCATCATCCCAACATGCAATTTAAATTTGTATTGCATCTCTTAGGGACATGAGATTTATGTACAATGTTTCCTATATATTAGATACAAGAGATGAAGAGTGTGTGCAAGAGTTGTATAGCTATTTAGTTACCTCCAAATATTTAGTTGGTGATTCTATTGATAGAATTTTGCTCTACAATTATGTTGCAATTATAAGGAAGTTAAGCAGTGAAAGAACTTCCTATAGTAATCTTTAAGAGAAGGTAATGTAAAAATATTTTTGAAATATTTAAAATAGTTATATAAAGCTAACATAAATAATATTTAAAAGAATGCATACCACAACACGATGATTTACATGGCGAAAACCCTTTTAGAAGAAAAATCCCTACTCTTGAAAAGTCACCAAATATATTATTCATGAATCAATAATAAACTTGCAATAAACTTGCAAACAAAGTTTCTCTCAAGAGTATCACCAACAAGGATATTCAAGTAACTAAATAGCCATAAGACTCTTACACACACACACACACACAAACTCCATCTCATACATCTAATATATATGATATAATTTTCAAGAAACCACCAAATATTATTACAAAACCATGGGCTAAAACACTTTTAAAGAACTTCCTACCTTAGCTTTGATCAAATGTTCTATGTGTTGGAATACGAACACCACTAAGAAGGGGATGAATTGATGATTACTTAAAACAATTCTTCCCAAAAATTTACAATTATAACATATAGTTATGAATTATCTATAAGATACATAAAAAGAACAAATTATGCTATGTTTACAGTGGAAAACTCCTTAGATTAAAAATTATTTGTATCTGAGACTTTATTAGTCTCTTGGGAAAATCTTTTAGAGCTACAACTCTAGGAAGCATCAACGTCCTATTTTATAAACACTGATTTCAAGGAACACCAATCTCTTCTATCTAAAGCACCAACTACTAAAAATTAAGAAGTGTTGAATTTTATCATGAAAAAAATAAATTACGTGTTAGAGGATCATCTCTATTACAATGCAAACCAAGAAACAAAAATTTAACTCCAAGTTGAAGACACTTTGCGAAATAGACTTTCTCTTCTTATTTACAACTTAATTTTTTTTGTATCAACAAATATAAATGTTCAAGACATCCTTTACCTCCTTTACCTATGATCTTTATCAAAACAAGAAACTCATAATCTGATCTAAAATCTTCAATTCAATAGTATGATCATGAACTTTAAATAGTAGAAGTTAACCAACATATGTCTGAAAAATAGACAACGAATTTCCTCAATAACAAAAAGTATCCAATGTGTATCCAATGCTTTATCTAAGGTACTTAAGTATCCAACTATTGTATTGTTCAAAATCTAATTAGAAGTATATGAAATTCTCCTCATATACTTTTGATTATATCCTATAATTATCAACCATTCACATATTCAAATTTGAAATGAAAGCAAATGCAAGTGTATACCTCCTTGTCTCGTCGACAACCTGCAATTTCTTTGGTCTACAACGAATATCACAAATCTTTTGCACATTTCGTCGAAACCGCCTGTACAAAGTTCAATATGGATGCGTCCCCTTCTTATTAAAAAAGGTGGTAACTATTTAAGATAGGCGAAAAGCTTCTGGATGAGAGCAGGTAAACATCTGTAGAAATAATCACAATCCTTATTATTTCATTCCACTTTTGCCTAGGTTTGCAAAGGAACTCTCTGGTATGAGGAGTTCGAGCAACTAAGTGGAACATGCCAATAAAGGACACTAGTTCTTTAAATTTATAATTTAGTATTTGATAATATGTAATGAATTCGTGAGTGTGTAATAATCGTAATTGGTTTAATTCCGGAATGAAGCCAGACAGTTATGAACACCAAGTGAAGTGATGGTATTTTTTCTTATGTAGATTAAGTTTGTACAAAATAATATATAATATCTATTTGAGTGTGCAATAATGGATAATGGTGATCGGTTTAATTTGTAAATGAAGTAAATTGGTCATTAACATGAAGTGAAAGTGTTCTTTTATATTGTGGACATAGATTTTAATATGTAGTCTAATGAATATAATGATTAATAAAATGATATAATAAGAAAATGAATGGTACCTCATGAATGAAGGTTAATAAGTGCAAATAAAAAATGAAAGCAGTCCGATGAAATGTAAAATGTTAGTGACAAATGGGGACTCTTCTAAATGAATGACATGTAATGAAAGACAATGCAACTTAATGTCAAATGAATTATAGTAACTATATACAAGATTAAATGAAAATGCAACTTTACAATGAGATTCTAAATGAATTGTATCAAACTATAGCTTGTAGGAACAAATAACTAACATATGATATTGTGATATTTAGTTGTGTTCATATAGGAGAGCACATCTTAGTTTGATATTGCAAAAGGAGTTATGTATCATGTGTTATAAGAGCACAAATGGAAAAGTTCCTTTGCATGGACTGGAATCTCAAACACAATAGATACTTTAGGAACATAGATGTATATTTCGTAGCCATCATGAAACAAATGACGCATACACACTAGAGAGGTATGAGCACACTCAAATTCTTTTTACGGGTCTTGGTGGAAAGTGTGCTAACTCATTGCCCTTGGTGAGCAATGCATAACCATAACTCCAAAACTAACATAGATGGACTAAAGAATTAGGAAAGAAGATCATACCACAAATAATACATGTATTCAATTTGAACCATTCAAGTGATACCAAGATATCGAATATCAACGCAAACTTGAGGAGGTGGGCACTGACATGCAAAGATAAAATCAACAAAAAGAACTTCTAAAAAAGTAGTCATTCAGTCCACAATTATTGCCATGAACTTTATTTTGATCTAGTGAAATTTGTTATGTAATCAAAGGAAGGAGTCATCCTATAGGGCACAGTTTTGCAAGTACTGAATTGTGTGTCTAGTGTTAATGTTCACTAGCAATTACTGTGAAAAGAACAAGGTTCTTGAATCATTTAGTCTCAGTCTCAGTTTTTTAAGGTTCTATTAAATTCATTGTTTAAGAAAAGATCAGTCTAATAGGACTCTTGCACAAACAATGGATGAATGGATTAATCTGTGGAAGTGAGGTAAGTCTGAGAGATAATGGATTTAGTTTAGTGTACATGGTGCCTAAAATGGGTTTTCACCATGGTACTTTTCTAGAGCACTTGAATTACCAATTTTTCACTACTAGATGAATTATTTATCTAACTCTTTTTGTCTTTTTTTTTCTCTTTTTGAATGTTTTTTATATCATTGATGTGCTTATTTACCAAGCTTTCACCATAGTAATAATTTTTTAAGGATTTTTTGCGCTTTTTAGTTTTTTCTTTAGGATCTTTTTACAATTTTTTTGGATTTTTTTTAATCTTTTTGCTATTTTTGGATTTTGTGGAACTAATTTACACTATATAGAAACTGTCGAACTCAAGCATAGAATCACTTGGGATGCTGAATATTTACAGGCATAGGGAGTGGATCTCCCTCTAGAGTTACAATTTGATATGCCCCATAAACAAACTTTTTCCTGATGAGAAATGGTCCAAGCCAATCAAGTTCAAACTTTCCTTTCTTTTCTTAGTTCTAGAGATTTACTATGTTATGTTGCAACACTAGGTCACCAACCTCAAACTCCTGTGGTTTGACCTTCTTATGGAACTATAATCGAAGATGATGTTGATACAAATGGATATGGTTTAAGACATTGAGGCATCTCTCAATAAGGAGTTGCAACTCTTACAAGTAAGCAACTTGATATTCTTTTTCAGGCATCAGATTCTTGAGAGATATTTTGAGGGAAGGGAGCTCAATTTCAATGGGTAAAATGACCTCTGAACCATAAAAAGGGAGAAAAGGAGTGGCTCCTATGGGAGTGCAAATAGAGTTATGGTAGGCCCAAAGGGCAAGAGAAATTTTGAGGTGTCAATCATGACCAACTACATCAACTATCTTTTTGAGGATTTTCATAATGATTTTACTTGTAGGTTCAACTAACCATTTCCCTAGGGGAAGTACTTAGTGGGGAAATGTTGGGTGATTCTAAATTTCTTACCCACTTTCACAACCTCTCAATTCTTGAAAGGAGTCTCATTACCAAATATCATGGGGTCAGTGCAAGAAGTTGGGTCTCACTTTTGGCCAAAAAGTGGAAGTGTTTTTCCTGTTTTTGAAATATTTTGTCAATTGATGCCAAAATTTGAGCCATTTAGAGATTAAATATAAAAAAACTTCAGCAATAAAAATTGTAGTGCCTGAAATATTCTTTTTGAATATGTAATTTATTTGTATACCCATATGATAGATTTTTTTTTGGTATGGATCTTTAAAAATCACTTTTTCAAAATGCCTGTTTCAGGACCATACCACGCTCATGTACGGACACCATAATTTGACACAAATGAATGAATTTTTGTGAATCCTTTGAAATGGAGTTACCTGACACACCAAATATTGATGAGAATATTTTTCTTGAATTTTTTAATGAATATATTTTTTTAATTAATTTTTAATTGGCTATAAAAGAAAATTTTAAAACCTCTCGTGTACGGACACCATAATTTGATCAAAATTTCACTTTTTTCAATTTTTTTTTTTAACTTCAAAAGAATTGAATGTAGATTGATGACATATAAATTAATTTAAGAAAAAATATAAAATAAAAAAGTTATTAAAGTTTTAGTGAACGTTGCTATTATACATTTAGGTACCACCTTTGATTAAAAAATAATAATAATATAGTAAATAAAAACATAACTCTATAAAATTTATATTTTTGAAATCAGGACAAAGAGAACTCTAATGGGTTTTTATTTCGTAAAAAAATTTGATCGAGAAGACCCTCTAAAAATTATGGCAAGGCATGAATTTGTCAGTTCAATGCCTTAGCCAAATCTTAAGAGGCCAAGGCATAGGCTTGGTCTCACCAAGCCTATCCAAACCAAAATCTGAGGCAGGAAAAAAAAAATCCTGCCTCATGTTGTAAGAAACGGGCACCCGTTATTTGAATTTCAAAAAACGGGTACCCGTTTTGAAAAGCTAAAAGTGGCATGTAAAATCCGTCAAAAACTTAAAAAATTGAATTTTTAAGAAACGGGTACCCGTTTTTTACTTTTAAAAAATGGGTACCCGATTTTTTAAAAACGAGTACCCATTTTTTATTTTTTTTAAATGGGTGCCCGTTTCTTAAAAAAATTTATTTTTATTTTTTTGAGAAATGGGTACCCATTTTTTGAAAATAAAAAATGGGTACCCGATTTTAAAAAATAACGAGTGCCCGTTTTTTAAATTTAGGATCGGGCACCCGAACAAAAAACGGTTGCCCGTTTTTAAAAATCGAGTACCCGTTTCTAAGAAGTTTCATTTTGTGGATTTGACTTCCGCAGAATTGCAACCCAACTTTGTGCATTCATAGCATGTCCTTGACAATCTTGAGGTGATAGATATATAATATAGTTCAAGATGAACTTCAAAACTTATTTTTTCTATAGTGTAGGTTAATGGAGTATCCTCAACCCACTTTGTGAAGTACTCAATGGTAGTAAGAATGTACTAATGGTCAGTTGAGGGATTGAGATATATTTTTCCAACAAGATCGAAACCCCAGTGGGAGAAGGGTCATGGTGTGGTGGTGGGTTGAAGGTCTTGGGTGGGAGGATGTATTAAATCTCCAATTTGCTGACAAGGAAAGCAACATTTCACAAAATGATATGCACTAGCTTCCATAGTAGGCTTATAATAACCTATTTTGAGATGCTTCTTTGCCAACATAATTCTACTAGAATAGGCTTTACAAATTCCTTGATGTACCTCTTCAATGTCATTTTGGCTGCATCTGAATTAAGACATCAAAGAAGGGTTCCATCAAAGTATTTTCAAAAAAGTGTGTTACCTAACATAGTATATCGAGCAATGCAACAAATGAAAATTTTTCTTTGGTTCATGGAAAGGGCTATATTTTTTTTTGTGATGGAGGTATCAAAAATGTTAGAGTACCATGGAGAGTTAGGACCAACAATTTCACACAATAGCTCTAATTTGGGTTTCTCATAAGCAGGAAGAAAAAAATTCTCAACAAGAAACTTGCACTTGGGACTATACTTTGGCATGTCAATCATGGAGGCAATAATAGCCATGGAATATGCAGCTTTGTTAATTTTCTATGGTATCTACTAGAGTATTATCTCAGTGAAATGCTACTTAAGATCCTCTATAATCCTGTGATAAGGTAGTATATTTTCATCCTTCGTTTGATATTCATTTGTGACATGTCTGATGACCAATTAGGAGTCACCAAAGGCAAGTAAGATCTTCATATTCTAGTTAATATCTTGATGAAGTACTATTACCAATCATTCATACTTGGCTATATTATTTGTGCATGGTAATGAAATTTTGTAAGACTGCAAAATGAGCTCTCTTTGCAGTATGACAACCATAAATCCTACCACCAATCCTTTATGTATGACAGAGACATAAAAATAGAGCTTCTATTGTGTACTAGGGGTAATAGTCATAATCATTTCATCTCGAAAATTAGATACGATAGGAAGGTATCCTTGAAGAAGAGCTTTTGCAAGTTGGTCAAAAATTACATACCCTTTGATAGCCTTGCAGCCTATGTAGACAATGTCAAATTCACTAAGAATCAAGAGCCATTTTGTAGTGAAAGCAATGAGTGGAGATTTTTATAGAAGATATTCAAGAGAATCCACCATGGAAATGAGTTGTATAGTATGATTAAGCATGTAATGGTGTAACATTTGTGTGCAAAATACCATGACCAAGCAAGCTCTCTCAATGACAATGTAGTTTGAAACTCATAACCAACTAATGTTTGACTAAATTAGTAAATAGCTTGTCCATTTATATTGTCATCTAGATGTGCTAAAAGAGCACCCAATGAAGCTGTAGCAGCTAATATGTAAAGAATTAAAGGCCATCCTATGATGTGGGGGGGGGAAGGGGTGACTAGCACTAGTGTATTAGCTAGGTATAGTTTTACTTGTTAGAATGCTTTCTAATAAAGGAAATCCCATCTTAACTTTGTATCCTTTGTAATAAAATGTGTGAGAGGATGGACTTTATCTACCAACTGGGACACAAAACTTCTGATAGACTATAGCCAGACTTAAAAACTATGGAGTTATTTCAATATAGTGGGCGAAGGCATTTCCATGATTACTTTTACTTTTGCAGGATCTAGATCGATTCCTCTTCTTAACACAATGTAACCCAATAGCTTTCATGATTTGTACACTGAGGACACACTTCTTTAGATTAAGTCATACTTTGTACTTTGTACTTCTCTAATTGTTCAAATATTGTGGTAAGCACATCAATGTGTGATTCTTGTGTCTTTGATTTACCTAGGATATCATCAACATAGTCCTCCATAATCACATGTAGAGGATCATGGAAAATAGTAGTCATCATGCGTGGAGCATCAACATTCTTCATGCCAAAAGACATGACCTAATAATAAAATATTCCCCATGGAGTATTAAATGTCATTTTGTGTTGATCTTTGTCTAAAATTTTGATTTGACTATTACCTAAGAAACCGTCCATTAGAGATAGCATTTTATGTCCTGCAATCAAGTCCATTATAATTGAAGGATTTGATGAGAACAAATCCACAGATCCAATAGAACACCTGCATGCAAGAACCTGTCACAAAGAAGAAAAAGACAAGAGAAGGCAAGGGTTTGGCTCTGAAAATATACAAGAATATATGTTAGAGTAATAAAGTTTTTTTCTTATTAATTAAATCATATTGATTTTATTATTAAGTCATTTGTTATCTCTAGTTTACTTAAGCTAAACTTTGGACATATAATAATTAATTCTTTTATTAATTATTATTGTGCAATCTAAGTTAGTTACCTATTAGGGCTTTGATCTCCTTTATAAGGATAGTCTCTCTTTATTATTATAATATTGATTCACTTTTGATTATAGCAATTTCTTTTTTGCACATCAAGAATGTCTCATCTATGGATTTGGGAATTCCAAACTCCATAGCTTTTGCTTCTCTCTTTCTATAATAGGTGTTTGCATGCATGTGATTCTTGGGAGTTTTGGGGTTGATCTTTTATCAACTTTAACATGGTATTAGAGCTCTAGATCTTCATGCCCCTGTTCTATTCTTGGGGGTTTTGGCATGGTTTTCAGATCTGAGCTTTTAGAGGTTTTTTGTATTGGATCTAGGGGGCATTTTTTTGGTGCAATTAGAGCCAAATCAAACATCATTGTTGAGCTCAGAGTGCCCAAAACCCCTATTTCCATATAAAATTTGTATAGTTTGGACGTTGTTGAAATATGAGGCAAATTTTTTTGTACCTTGGCCATTTTGACCTAGGCACACAATTCAAGGCAGAAGAAATATTTTTGTATGAAAATTGTAATGATCCCATCTTTTCGCTGTTGACCAAGTGTGTGCGCGTTAGCCTTGTTCTACATGGTCCCGAGGGCTAACGAAGGGTTTAATGGGATCCTGGAGTGTTTTGGCCTAGTCATTTCCAGTTTGGGCCAAAACGAAGTTGATTTACTCAGTTTCAGGCATACTTACTATTTTTAGTAAGTCGGAAGGACACAGTGCAAGTCCATTTTGGTGATTGGGTTCGATAATCCTCGGTGAGAGCTTTCCGATGAGCTATCACTCGCATTATTCGGAGTCCGATTGCTAATACATTTTAATGCCTGAAGTTTTATTAAAGTAACGTCTAATTTAATTAGAAAATATTAAAGTGTTACTTTAATATTTATTTTATGGTGATGTGTACCCAAGGGAGACATAAGGGGTATTTTAATATATGTTTTATATATTACTCATCTGTTATCCCACATTTTCCATATGAGTTGAGCGGACCCTTGGAAATAGAATAAAAGGAAGCATTTGTGGCTTCATTAGGCAGGTTGAATATGAGAAGAAATTGGTGTGTGAGTTGCAGCTCCGTTCTTGGCATTTGAGGACGTCTATCCTCTCTTGTAACATTGTAGACGTCATTCCCTTGGGGTTTGGCCTTTGGAATTCTTTCTTATTGGCTTCATTATCAAGCAGTTTAGTTACATTTCCGGCTACAGGCAGATTTGATATTTTGCTCATATCTTCTTCACTACTTGTCCGACGCTTATGCCGCTTGGAGGGAATGGTATTATGAAGGTAGTGGACTGATTGGAGGACAAAGTATTGTAGCAGCAAGTTCGTAAGCATGGGCTGGAGTATTATGACAATATTGCTGAAGTAATTAGTGAGTTGATAAATCTGCCATGTATTTGGTTTTATGAATTCTGAAAATAACATTTTATTAGCAGCAGTTCATTTCCACTTTGCATATTATTGTAGTTTCTTTCTTGTTTATGTTGTATGATACCAATTCCATGCACGAAACACAACAAACAAATAAACGTTTGATTTCCAAAGTTATAAGGGGTTTTAAGAAGTTGAATGCAAACTGTTTGACATAATTCCTTTCAGCAATTTGGTTTAGTTTTATGGGACATCCAGGGGTGTCCATTACAGTGGTATCAGAGCTATAAGTCCTGCCAGCCTGTGGAGATCATATTGATAGCTAGATAAAGATGTATATTAGTCCAGATCAAGATGTGATGTTCAAACAGTTATTGGGTACATTAGAGAAGGGGCAACATATGCAACAGGAGCAGAATAGGCGAATGGATATGATGTTGCAGCTTATGGCTAGACAGATGGGTATCAAAATTGATGATTTGTATGTTGCTCCAGAGCAGAAGGTAGTCAATTTCTCAGGTGGGATCGAGACACATATAGAGCCAGCCAGCTATGATGTTAGTGATGTGGGCATTACGGCAGAGTCAGTAGAGACATGCGTGCGAAGTCAGGAGACCACATATGAAGCCTTGTCGGGGGATGATGACGTAGCAATAGTGGAATTAGGAGAATGCAAGGATACTATCATATCAGCAACCACTTCTATGTCACTTGAAGCATCCAATGAGGAGTTTAATGGTATAAATGCAGTGGTCGATGTATTTTCTAATGAAGCCACACATGTTAATGATTATGAGTTTTCATCAACTACAAATTCAATTCATTTTTCTGTTGCAGTAGTTAATGTTGTTCCTATGTCCATATATTTCGATGCGGCAACACCTATTGTTGATATAGTTAGCATGAGTACATATGGTTCACCTACAACTACATCTTTTTCAATGCATGATGGTGATAATATGCATTCCATTCCAATATATATTATGTGGATGGATAAAGGTAAGAAGACGTTTCATAGATCTTCTATGGAGTTGCCTTATGGTGACATTCTGACTTCATCAGCACAAGTTTTGAATGCTAGGCTACAGGGGTTGGTCCTGATGATGCGGATTTGCAGTTGGTTTAACTTCCATATGGATATCACACATTACTTCAATTGGGATCCAGGTGGAGGTTGGAGTTCATTATGTTACTTAATTGCTTGAGGACAAGCAATTTCAAGGAGGGCGGATTTATAATGATCCCATCTTTTCGCTGTTGACCAAGTGTGTGCGCGTTAGCCTTGTTCTACATGGTCCCGAGGGCTAACGAAGGGTTTAATGGGATCCTGGAGTGTTTTGGCCTAGTCATTTCCAGTTTGGGCCAAAACGAAGTTGATTTACTCAGTTTCAGGCATACTTACTATTTTTAGTAAGTCGGCAGGACACAGTGCAAGTCCATTTTGGTGATTGGGTTCGATAATCCTCGGTGAGAGCTTTCCGATGAGCTATCACTCGCATTATTCGGAGTCCGATTGCTAATACATTTTAATGCCTGAAGTTTTATTAAAGTAACGTCTAATTTAATTAGAAAATATTAAAGTGTTACTTTAATATTTATTTTATGGTGATGTGTACCCAAGGGAGACATAAGGGGTATTTTAATATATGTTTTATATATTACTCATCTTTTATCCCACATTTTCCATATGAGTTGAGCGGACCCTTGGAAATAGAATAAAAGGAAGCATTTGTGGCTTCATTAGGCAGGTGGAATATGAGAAGAAATGGTATGTGAGTTGCAGCTCAGTTCTTGGCATTTGAGGACGTTTATCCTCTCTTGTAACATTCTAGACGTCATTCCCTTGGGGTTTGGCCTTTGGAATTCTTTGTTTTTGGCTTCATTATCAGGCAGTTTAGTTGCATTTCCGGCTACAGGCAGATTTGGTATTTTGCTCATATTTTCTTCACTACTTGTCCGACGCTTATGCCGCTTGGAGGGAATGGTATTATGAAGGTAGTGGACTGATTGGAGGACAAAGTATTGTAGCAGCAAGTTCGTAAGCATGGGCTGGAGTATTATGACAATATTGCTGAAGTAATTAGTGAGTTGATAAATCTGCCATGTATTTGGTTTTATGATATCTGAAAATAACATTTTATTAGCAGCAGTTCATTTCCACTTTGCATATTATTGTAGTTTCTTTCTTGTTTATGTTGTATGATACCAATTCCATGCACGAAACACAACAAACAAATAAACGTTTGATTTCCAAAGTTATAAGGGGTTTTAAGAAGTTGAATGCAAACTGTTTGACATAATTCCTTTCAGCAATTTGGTTTAGTTTTTTGGGACATCCAAGGGTGACCATTACAAAAATAATCAAACATTAGATTTTTTTTAAGTCCTTGTCCTCATTTTTGAGGTGAGTGCATATTTGAATGCACATGCAATTTGCAAATGCTTCTTTCATGGTTGAAGCGGACCCCAAGAGTGCATGATGGTGGGATTATTTTTGGGTGTGATTTTTTGTTTGACACTCTTCCATACAATCAACTTTGGTGGCACTCTATTTGATGCTCAACCTACAATCACAAGGCCCTCCTTTTTCAAATACCCTCGAATCACGAGTTGCACTGCATCATTGGCACTATATTTTTGGTGTCCCCACATGCATGCCATCACCAACCTCCAAGCCTGACTTGGAGTCTCAGATCTTGTGCTCAGTCAACAACCCTCATCAACAACCCCACTCCTTTATTCATGGATGCATATTTTGGAGTGGATTTGGATAGTGTGTTGGGTGGAGCAATTTTTAGTGGCTCTACCAATTTTGAAGACATACAAATTATGATGGTTTCAACTGATTTGACAACATTTTTGGCAATTTGGTGAGTTTGGAGAAGGCTTTCAATGCGATTGTCATGCACTTTGGGCTTTCAAACTGTCAATGTGCCCTTGTGTGACCTTCTATGCACTTTTCTTGGTATGATGATTCCCACATGCCTTAGGCCTATCTTGGGCCTTATGCACATGCATGGACATTCAGGTGCCTGGCCTTAGAGTCTTAGCCCAATAGTTTAAAAGCAGTTTGGAGGCATCGTGTTTGGTTTTTCCAACAAGAAATTTTTCTTATTCACTTGGAAGTTTGGGATTTGTGTCTGTTTGAGTGGGCCCTCTCTCAACTTCGAAGTAATGCAAGTTTTTGAATGAGTATGCATTTTTAATTAGGCATGATTGGTGGAGCCTTGTTCCATTCTCCTTGATCTATATGCCTTTGCATGCCACCCCATGCCCTTCATTCGTGGGTGCAAATTTTTGGTGATGATCAATGAAAATTTTGGCAGTTTGGTGCACTCTTCAAGGCAATTTATCTGGAGCAATATTTTGCAAAATATGGAACAGGTATTGATCTTCTCATACTCATCAGTGGTCAACTCCCACTTTGGCCTATGTGTAATATTTAATTGGTGATTATGTCTACAAGAAGTGCTTTGAAAAAGACCATGCACCAATTTTTTGGGGTTAATTTTTTGAAAGACCCCACCTTGGGCCTCGCAATGCTCTATCTTTGGGCTCCACTAGTGACTGTATCTAGGTGTTGGTAAGCACTTTGGCTTTTAGTGGTTGGCATGACTGGTGGTTTGGAGCTTTTTTTTTCACATAAACCTTTTGGCCATTGGATTTTTCTTCTGGCACCAACCCTTCATTTTCCAAGCAAACTATCTTTTCTTGGCATACTGGATGTTCTTTTCCCGGCATCATGGGTCATTTTTTAGGCTTTTTTTTTGCCTTGATGGTCATTTGACCATCAAAATTATGCTTGTCACTTGCTAACGTCAACATTGCATTAGCACTCATGTCACCCCTTTAGGCTCTATTTGGACCTACTTTCACTTTTTTGCTCATATCTCGGGCATATGGACTGGACCATTTTTTGCAAACTATCAGAGCCTGAGTTTCAACATTGGGAACTCTGGGCATTATGTACGCCATCACTTGAGCAATTAGTAAACTTGCAACTTATGTAAATGACAAACTTATATTGACATCAAACTTGAAACCAAACTGTTGAACAACAAACTCTGAAATGATACAAATTCTAAACATGGAACTAGAAAACTTATAAAACTTTTCGAATTATTGCTTTATGTTGGTAAGTTATGACCCTATGGTTATGATGGATTCTTAGATGTCATTTTTGTGTTTGGGTGTTGTAGGAGAGATGACTTATGGTTCTAGATCCATTGCTAGGGGTCGTAGCTCAGGACATGGTAGAAGTCATGGGAGAGTTAGTCACCGTATTCCTTCCTTGGTCCATTCGGGGAACCCTATTCAGGAAGAGGCTAGAGAGGATGATAGTGTTAAGCAAGATGCTGAGACAGAAGGACCGATCACTAGAGACTTGGTCAAGGAGATCCTAGCACGCCTACCCTTGCAGGATAGAGCTCATCATTTAGAGCATGGAGATAGAGATAGGTCCATGAGTCCTAGAGGGAGGATCCTAGAGAGCAACAGGCGGTCTAGCCAGTCCATCCAGATGAAGGACCTATTACGGGTCAAGATCAAACCTTTTAATGGAGAAGGTACTGGATATGATGCTAAGAATTGGTTGATTGCTCTAGATAGATGTTTTTCCATGCAAGACTTTGACTCCAATGTCAAAGCAAGATATGCCATCACCCACTTAGAGCTCTTCGCAGCGAATTGGTGGAATATAGAGGAGAAGAAACTTGGGATAAATATGCAGACTATTACATGGGAGTTGTTCCTTGAACACTTCCATGAGCGATTTCTATCAGAGCAATGGAAACTGCAGAGGGCAGATGAGTTTCATGATTTGAGACAGGGTACCAAGACTGTGGTGGAGTATGAGCGTAAGTTCTTCGAGCTTATGTCTTATGCAGGAGTTAGTGATAGTTCACCATTGATGGTCCAACATTTCATTAGAGGACTTAATGCTAACATCATTGGGGGTGTTAAGGTTTTCCAAGCTAAAACCCTTAAGGATGCAATATTGCGAGCTACTTTGGTTGAGGTGAGTGTGACTTCGGGTCAAGGTGGCCTACCAAGTGTTCAGGCTAGAGGGGCACTTTATTCAAGAGCATTGAGGGATAACCAATCTCAAGGGGCCGGAAGTTCTAGAAATTCTCCTAACTTCTCTAAGGGTAATCAGGAGAAGCTGGGAAGAAAGTTCTTCCATGGTAACAGTGGTGGTTCACAGTCAGGGAACTATCGCAACTGGAAGCGTAGTATGCGCAATAGGTTGGATCGAGTTCCTCAAGCTCTCAGTGAGGATGCTAGTGTTAGTAGTTGTGATCAGTCGCGTGCACCTAGAGCTCAGGGAGGCTTTAGTGGAGATTGCTACTTTTGTGGACAATATGGTCATAGAGCGATCAATTGCCCCGATCGTGGACCTTAGTTTTGTGTTGATTCATGTTTCTTTGTAATGGGCTTCCAGGAGTAAGCCTAATTCTAGGGGGGGTGGATGTAGTGCCTGCCCCTAGATCGCATTTCTGTTATCATTGTCAAATTCTTTTAGGTTGATTTTATGCTTTGATTAGCTTTAGAGATACTAGATTTGTAATATTATGATATTATTTCATGACTTTGATTACAAATGTATCAGTTATTGTTGTTTAGTTGATTTCATTCATGTGTCGTTAATGATGTCTTAATGATTCCTAATTAGTAAATGTGGTTTCTTTTGTAACAATGTTAACGTGATATCTTTAATGATGATTATGTTGTATTGATAGAGATGCATTATTACATGTGTGCATTTGATATTAGACTTGTGATTTTTACGATACTTACCCCATACTTGCATGTGTATGGTGCGCGTGTTTATTTTATCTTTCTGTCTGAAGTGTTTGATGTGGTTAAGGGAGGGAGTCATAGTCACCTGCTAGTCGGGATCTACACGATGAACCACTCCCCGCCATTGTCTGTTTAGTTTAGATATATTATATACATGTACATGCTCGTATTTTATGCAGGATGTAGGTACCGGGCATCGACTTCCCTGAATTGCCAGGATGAGCATGCCCTATTACAAATACTCAAATGGTGAGAATGGGAAGATAATGATCAGGTCCAATCCTAGCCTTAAGCCTATAATACTTGTCCTGCAAGGAGGACTCGTAACAGACTGTCTACCCTTTTTAAACCCATGAGTATTTTGTATGTATGTTGTTTTGTGAGTCTTTGATGAATTTCTATTAATTAAGTCTAATTAATAGATTAAATTAATAATTTAATTTAATGGAGAATTATTATGATATCATGAATATTTAATTATATTTAATTAATTGAGAAATTAATTAAATATAAAGAATTAAATTGAAGATAAAAGTTTTAAGATTAAATTTAGAACATGATAATATTTATTTAATTTAATAATAATATATTTAGAGTTCATTTTTAAATAAATGCTAAATATTATTTTTATTTAAGTTAATAAATATTTATCAAATTAAACATGCTAAATATATTAAAAAGTTAAATAAAGTTTAAATTTAGAACGTGATTATATTTATTTAATTTAATAATAATATATTTAGAGTGCATTTTTAAATAAATGCTAAATATTATTGTTATTTAAGTTAATAAATATTTTATCAATTAAGTTTCTAAAAAATGAAATTAAAAGTGAAAAGATATTTAATTATCATAAAGATTATAGTTCGCATGATTTATGCATGAGTTGAAAATAAAAGAAATTAATTTAAAAGATAAAATATGTGAACTTGATTAAGATATTTTATTAGTGCACATGAGATTAAAGTTAATAAATTAACTTAAAATGAAGTCAAGTGGCTAGTTAAATAAAGTAATTTAACAGTTCACTTAAAGTGCATGAAGGAAAAATAAAATAATATTTTAATTAAAAGCGAATTAATTGTGCATGAAGAATTAATTAAATAAAATAATTATTATTTTAGAGTTGTGGAGACAGAAACCCTAAAGGTAATTAAATTCTATATTAGAGGGTTTTTGGGGTCATTTTTGGGGGAGTTTTTCATACACAGATTTGAGGACACACACAGGTTTGAAGAGAAAATCAGAGGGTTTGGAAAAGAAGGGAAGTTTTTCATAATTTGAAGGGTTTCACTTGCAGTAGGAATCTTTATCTAGCTACCATTTTTTAGCATCAGATCCAGGTAGGATCTTGTGGTGTAATTTTATAGTAGTTTTGCTCTTCAAATTTCTGTTTGCTCCGTGTCTTTTGCATGTGTTGTTTTTCTGTATGCAATATTGTTCTTGATTGAGAAATATCTCTACATGACTTAGATGGATACTTCATTGGGTTTATTTTAGAGAATTGTATTTGAATAAGAAATTAATTAAATACGTGAATCTTTTGGACATTGAAATCAAACTTGAGATTTAAAAGATAAACGTCCTCTTTCAATAAATTTTAAGAACGAAAATTAATTTGGGAAAAAGTTTGAAATGCAAAGAAAATTTTGAATTAGGATATTGAATGGTTAAATTTGGTTTTCCTATCAGAGTATTAATGTACATGTTATTAAAAAAAAGAAAAAAAAAGAAAAAAATAAAATAAATTTTTTTTTAAAAAAAAAAAAAATATATATATATATATATATATACACACATATAAATAAATAAAATATATATATATATATTTATATATAAAATTAATTTTATTAAACTTTATATAAATTAAAATTTATGAAACATAATTATAAAATTTAAAAAAATATATATATATTATAAATATGTTTCGTTTATATTAAAATAAAAATAAAACATTAAAAAAAAATTAAATTAAATTTTTTTTGGGGGTTTGTTTCCCCCCCCGTACCTGCTGCCTGCATTAAAGGCCACGGCAGCTGGTACCGCTGCTGCGTGCAGCAGGGTACCCTGCAGCCGCAGAGCAGTGTAGGCCGACGGGCCTTAAAACACGTAGGCTTTTTTTATTATTATTTTATTTTGTTAAAAATTTATTATTAAAGTTATTAATATTTATTAATATTTAATAATAATTTTTACATAAACTTTGTTATTATTTATTAATGAATTTTAATATGCTAATTTTATTAATATTTAATAATATTTTATTAACAAGTTTTATAATGTAAATTATAGGATTATTTAGTAATTTGGTCTAATGAATTTTATTATGAATTTATTAACATTTATTATTTTTATAAATGAGTAAGATTATTTTAATTTTATATTATTAATTAGTTTAATTAAATGAAATTTAATTAAAATTAATTAATATAAGAGAATACTTAGTGGAATTCAGAATTATTTTAATATTAATGATATTGGCTTTAATGAAATGGAAATAATTAATTTTTATTGGAAGAACAATCATTATTATTTTAATAATTAATTGATATTATATAAATGGGGGTAATTTTATAGTTTATCCAAATTAATTAATGAGTTGACTTGTAGAATAAATCGAGAATCTTTTATACTTAAAACGTACATTAAAACATAAAGTGAAACTTTACTTGTAATCAAATTATGTATTCTCAAACCAAAACTCAGACTATGAAACTGTGTTGTTTTTCTTGTATGGCTTATACTTGTGGATTCTCGAGTTGTTTAGATGTTGACTAGTCTAGGATGTACACCAGAGGTTTTGTGAAATTTCTTTGATACTATTTTGTGGTTGGATGTCATGATGTGCTTTGTGATTCAAATTGGGATTATACCTTGTGGAACTTTTATGTGTACTTGGATGGGGGGAGATCCATCTTATTTTAGGTTGCCTGTTAAGGAACCGAGTTTGATCATTATGGGTGTTGTGGTATGGGACACAACTGTGTTTTTATGTGCTTAGGAGAGGTTGTCTAGGTACGTGACTTGGGAGTGGCTTGCATAGGGGTCCGGGACCCAAAGTGGTCAGTGCCAGGGTAACCTAATGCAAGTTATGTAATAAGTGATAATCTAGTAATTAAAATTTATGGGGGGGAAACACACTAAAAAGATAAGTTAGAGATATTTGATCTACCCATGCCTTTAGTGCTTGTATAGACTAAGGATGAGAACGAGATGAGTGCCTCGTCTTCTTGAGAGGGCTTTCTAGGTTTCCATGTGTGATGTTGAGGGTCCGAGGTTTAGAGTAACCAGTCTAGGGTAACTCAACGCTTGAGGGTCCGAGGTCTTTTAAGAGATTAGTCCAGGGTAACTCAAGCAGCCATGTGATGACACTCCCTAGTATGTAGCCCGAGCCTCTGTAGATCTTTGTGGATTTTGTGTACCTCTGGTGCTGTAATTATTGTTGGATGTGGTGTACTTATTATTGCCGGATGTGTTTATTATGGATATTTACTTTCATTGAGGATGATTGGTGATTCATGGATGTTGTACTTTTGACATGTGGCTTTTGACTTGAGGAGGATTATCTTTTGTTGACTTTATCTTGTGATCTTGGTATTTGGTTTATACTTGGTTCGTCTATGATGTTTGGTTATGTGGTGTCGGTATTAGATTGAGTGTTCTTACTTTTGGATTATTTTATCTTCTTGAGTAGCATGTGTTACCTTTGAGGTAGTTTTGGCTATTTAAGGGTACCTTGCCTAGGAATGTTTTATGCTTGATAGCTGTATGTGGATCGTTCATTATCTTCCCTGCACGGTGGGAGTGGAAGCCTGACTAGGTAACCACGTGGTCGGGAGGTAGTGTCTTCTTACCATTTGGGTTCCCCCTTCACATTGCCAGCTGTTGGATGTTCGTTGCAGAAGATGTATCTTTATCATTCTTATTTCTTATCTTACAGACTTCTTTTCAGATGATGTATATATGCTATCATGTATTCTATTGTACAATATCTATTTTCACATACCCTGCGACATGTGCAGTGGATGTACTTTCATTGTATTGTTTATACTTATGCATTTGCTTATGCGATTATGTATCTGTTATTCCTTTATGATCTTGAGACATTGTACTTGGAACTTAAACTAATTAATTTAAAAACATTAAATGTGACTCAACGTAAAGGAACTCTTGAGGAATTGAAACTATATTTGTAATTGCAAATGTGTATTTGTTGTGTATGTTCATATTGCTTCCGCATTAATGTTATCTTGATGTTGTTTAAACTTTTTTAAAAAAATAGTTCAGTAAACATTGTAACATGTTAGGTTTAATTCTCTTGGGTTCCCGAGCGGGGCGTTACACAAACAAGAAATTATTAGAAAACTAGTTCCAAGCCCATCAAAGTGGTATAGGTAATTTTTGGTTTTGATTCCTTTTTATGGATTTTTTAAATCTCGGATTGGTTTTGACAAAGTAGTGACAAAACACTTAATCATTATTCAACAAAGTAAAGTGCATGTCAAGCATTATTGTTTATATAGCACGTGTCGAGTATTATGATAATTAGCATCGAGCACTAGTAGGTACTGAATAGTTAATGTGTGTTGAGCCAAAGGAGGAAGCCAAGTAAATAGTATGTGCTAAGTGATTTTGGTGTCGAACTACAACATTAAGAGCACAGTGAAGGCTGAGCATCAGAGCCTTTGGATGTCAAGTGAATAGTTTATGACATCGATGTTTGTAATGGCACAAACTTCTATGTAAATAATTTTTGGGCCAACATAATCATAGTTTTGATTATAAGAGATAAGTATGGAGTCATATTATGAATCCCTATACAATAGATGCAACCAATTAGATTGAGGGAAGCATTAGGCAGCAATAAGGATCAACCTTAGCCATTGATTGTTACCTAATCCACCACCACCAATGTTTATTTAAGAAACACAAACCCTAAAAGGTTATGAATGTGCGAGGAGATAAATGCTAAGAGTTTAGAGGGAATTTATGGTGGTTTAGATGGCTATAACAGAATTATCCATTGCAAAATCAGTTTGAGGAGAACAAAGTAAAGAAGTGAAAGGACAAAGGAGACATATCTGATCAAGAGGATCAAGGTTTAAATAGTAAGGAGAAGATCTGACATCAAGAAACAAGGTGCTAGTTGAATGATGACAGTGTTGAATCATTCTAACAGGTGATAAACAGAAAATATCTTAACTGAGTAGTCCTAACAAGTTATGTAAATCTCTTAACCAAGTGCTTACTTTATTGTAAGTTTAAATCCTCTAACAAGGTGAGACCTAACAATCTTTGTAAGCCTTTAAAAGGTTAGACCTTTCATAGGGTAGATCATATATTATGATCAAACACATTGTAGCCATAATTGGCCACACTTTACAACTGCAGTAGTGAAGATTTGTGGGTGTCATCCCCACCCCAGTTTTACTTCTCATTGGAGGGTTTCTGGGTAACCAAACTGTTGAAAACAGATTGATACAAGTATATGTGTGTGTGTGTGTGTGTGTGTGTGTGTGTGTGTGTGTTTCAATCATTGTTTTGTCACTGGTGTCAAACCTGCTACTTGTTGGTAAGATAATTACTTATATGATTTGAGTACTATCATATGTTTGATTAATGAAGAGGATTTGATCAAATAAGGTAACAATAGCACCTAGAGGAAAGGTTGAGTTATGATATGGAAAAGGAGTACAAGGATTAGTTAAGACAATGATATTATAGTACATAGATAATCTACTTAAGGTTGCAAAAGATGGTTACACTAATTAAGTTCAAAAGAACAAGTTAAATGAATTTATGTCTTCCAAGCTTAACATTCTGCATAGTAGGTGCTGAGGAAAGTTAGTGTAAGCCAAGTAGAAAACCTGTTGGAGTCAAGAAAAGTCAATTTTAGTGTAAGTCAATTAATATAGTGTAAGCCAAGTAAAGTTTAGTTGATACTGAGCACCAATAAACTTTAGTTTGTGCTGAATGTTTTTGATAGTGGATGTCGAGCAACACAATTTGTGTTGAGCACTAGAAACCAGTTAATGTTGAGTGTCTATTGAGAAAGATCGAGAATTTGATGAATTTGAGCCAACAAGTTTGATTTCTTGAATAGTGTAAACCATGTAGAAGATAAGTTTGATGAGCTGGTGGCATAAAATTCATGGTGAATCATTTTGAGGTGAATTCAAAGAGAATTGAAGGAGACGTTTCTAGAAGGGAATGAAATGAAATATTGGGTAGATTCATTGAATCTTAACTAATCTAACCTAACCCTAAAATGGACAATGGAGTATGAATGAAAAAGATTTTAATTCTTTATTTATAAAGATGGTTGGTTAGAAGCAAAGGTTGTCATGTGTGAGAACCTGAGGAAGACAAGGAGTCTAGGGTATTGCTTCATTCAGTGACCTAAAAGAAGAGATTGATTTGGCAAGAAAAGCAAGAAGGCTTAAGGATATGGATGCTTGAAGGGTGAACAAGCTGTCAAACCGGAAGTGTTGTGAAAGCCAAGAAAAATGGAGGATTGAAATAAATATATGTAATCTGCAAGTGTGTTGTAAGTTTTTATTAGATCAAGCCTTATTATTATTTTCTAATCATTGTACCAGTCTAGGGTAAATACTTTGGGTTAAGGTTGACCTAACATTCATTTATAAATCCTTTAACCAGGTGACATTCCAAGTGAATGGTCTAAATTCCTCTAACAAGGCTCACTCCTAACAAGGTGATTGTAATCCTTTAACCAAGTCACATTTAATAGTGTGCATTGTAACCTTTAACAGGGTTGGCCTTTCATAGGACATCACTTCAAAAGAGTGAGAATGAGTCGCATGTTAATGGTGGTTGAGTTTCCACGTTAAATCATTGTGTCAAATGTGTTATTGAATCTGTTATGTTTCATGTTTACATTTTTGCAAAGTTGATTTGATAGTAACCTACAAGTTTAAGTGATTTCATAATGTAATGGATCCATGCATGATGAAAATGTTTTATGGATATGGGTTAACTAAATTGTGAAAAAATTTAATTATACATCTGGACCTTGGATAACTAATTCACCCCCCCCACCTAGTTATTCTTGTAGGATTTGAGCAAAAGCGTGTAACAAATCCACGAAGCCCAAGAAAACCTGTCACGGAGAAGAAAAAGACAAGAAGAGGCAAGGGTTTGATCTGAAAAACTCAAACGAAGAATCAAAATATTATTCAACGGATTCAATGAAATTACAAAGAGATCAATCCTTATAAAGGAGACTAAAACCCAAAAAGGGTAACTTAAAGCCTAAGAAAAGCTAGGGTTGCACATTATAATTAATAAAATATTAATTATATGTACCTACTGTTAGAATCTGATAAGATTAATAACCCAAAAAACTAATGCAAAGAGTAAATATCTAAACTATGAATGCAAATGATACAAAATCAAAATAGCATCATAGAGTTAGTCTCCAAGAGAGTAATGCAAATGCTGGAAGAAAAATAGCATTAAGAGGATGCAAAAACAAGAGATACAAATACAAGCCAGGTAGCATGCTTATATAGGCTAGGAAGAGGGAGGAGGTGGCAACACCAACCAATGAGGAGCAACCATCTATTGGACTAAAGATAGCAAAGTATCTTCCCAAGATAGCTAATGGATACTCACATGTAGGAAGATGACACCTCACAACCATTCACCTAATAAGACATGCTTTATTAACCTAAGCGAGATTATTAAAAGTGTAGGAAAAACCTAGCAAAATAGGAAAAATAAAAAACTACACTAACTCCCCCCCATAAGCGAAGCTTAGGTGGATGCTAACCTAGCAAAGCTATG
The DNA here is from genome assembly GCA_028749045.1 of Cupressus sempervirens. Taxonomy (NCBI): domain Eukaryota; kingdom Viridiplantae; phylum Streptophyta; class Pinopsida; order Cupressales; family Cupressaceae; genus Cupressus; species Cupressus sempervirens. The sequence continues at coordinate 741,775,919 of CM053792.1, forward strand.
AAAGAAGGAAAATGGGTCCTGGCAACAAGGCCTGATCAGGTACCCAATACAAGAAAAAGAACTAGATGAAGGAAACTAAGCCTCCAATCTAGGAAATGTCCCAAAGAGAGGAACAAAAAAGAGCATGAAGCATATCTGAAGCATAAAGCTACAAACTCTATCAAAATGCTGATCTATAGAACCTACATGGAAATAGAAGGCACGAACCATCAACCAAAGAAGCATAGAACAACAAGTGAACCCCCCCATAATGCTGAACAGGGAGAGGGGTGACAGGAATACTGAAATGCAATGCCAAAAACATCTGCAAGAAGAAGAATCAGGAACACCAATAGTGCAATAAAAGTACAAGCATAGGATAAAGGATGGTGTCACTGACACACTACATGGGCTAATGTCGTGAAAGAAAAATTCACTTGACAAAGGTGGATGAGCACAAAATGGAAAAACATCATGACCCCCCATGGCAATTTATAACTGAGTGCGAGTACAAACAAACACAAGGTGTAAAAGATCCCAGATATGCAAAAGCAGACACTTTATCTCAGTGCATTTACAAAAAAAGGAATGCAACAGAATAGAAGCATACTATGCTCAGAATTCAAAAAGAAGAGTGAGCCAAAAGAACAGAAGAAGAGATTCCAAGACCTGTAGAATCCAAGTAATTCGCCAGAGTGCGAAAGTGAAAAACTCGAAGGAGAAAGAACCTGGAGTAGAATTTGGATAAAAGACCTCTGCAACTGAATAACTCATAGAACCATTTTTCCAACGATATCTGGCGAGCCCAAAAAAGAGTTTGAATGAGCGAGATATGGCTCCCGAAAGGCAAAATAGAACATCTGGCTTTGACTACCAAAATAGGCAACCAGACTATAGAAAAAATTAAAAAAACCTGTACCATCATCTCTGTCTCAGAACCATCTTTCCGACACATTTTTTGGATTGAAAAAATACGTCCATATGCTCAAGTTACGGAAGAACAACAGACAGGGCCTCCTCATGAAGAGCATATGCTAAAAGTGAAACTTGGGCACAATAATCAAAGAAAAAAATAGCACCACTGCGATCTACTTGAAAAATCATGCACTTTCAAAAAAAGAATTGCCTCGATACGAGGTCGTATGAGAAAGTTATGTCCTCCGAAGTTTCCAAAACGAGAACTGTGCACAGTCACTGATGAGAATCTGCAATTTCTGAAGAATTCATGCATGAAAATCAAAAAACAACTCCACTAGTGGATAGAGCACAAAAAAATAGCCAAGTTCATAACAAGAATCATCAAAATCGGAGTTCGTATGAGTAAGAACGAGACATTTGAAAACTGCATTCAAATCTGCGGCTACCAATGGAGAGGGGTATGGCTGTAGCTTTGCATCCTTGATTCTGAAAAATATACAGCTTGCATGCAAAATCTAAAAGATACCCAAATGGTTTTTCGGGGCTGCGAACAAAACCCAAAAAGCGTTTTTCTTGCTGATGTACAGAAGATGTTGCTATAGTGTAAATCAGACGCCTTTAACTGTAAAAAATGGCTCCAAAAATTTAAAAACGACCCCAGCAACCAAAATATGACATGCAAATGCTGGATCAGCTTCTTAAGTCCATCAATGGCATGCTGGAACCTGCAAAACTGATTGAAAACTCCAAATCTGCAAGTTGGTTGTCAAATTTGAGATTGAAACTCCAGAGAAAAATTGTTTTTGTCAAAACTTTTCTAATTCTCAGGATCATCCAAAGATGCAAGAGAAGAGCATACTTCATTTTTCAAAAAACTACAATAACGTTTATTTGCCCCCCCGCCCCCCCACCCCCCGAATCTCTCAAATAAGGAAACTAAAATCTACTCTTGCACATAGAAAAGCTCTGATACCATGTTAGAATCTGATAAGATTAATAACCCAGAAAACTAGTGCAAAGAGTAAATATCTAAACTATGAATGCAAATGATACAAAATCAAAATAGCATCATAGAGTTAGTCTCCAAGAGAGTAATGCAAATGCTGGAAGCAAAATAACATTAAGAGGATGCAAAAACAAGAGATACAAATACAAGCCAGGTAGCATGCTTATATAGGCTAGGAAGAGGGAGGAGGTGGCAACACTAACCAATGAAGAGCAACCATCTATTGGACTAAAGATAGCAAAGTATCTTCCCAAGATAGCTAATGGATACTCACATGTAGGAAGGTGACACCTCACAACCATTCACCTAATAAGACATGCTTTATTAACCTAAGTGAGATTATTAAAAGTGTAGGAAAAACCTAGCAAAATAGGAAAAATAAAAAACTACACTAACACCTACAAGATAGCTTAAGAAAACTAGAGTAATAGGAAACTTAATTAATTAAATCAAAGTGATTTAATTAATAAGTGAAAACAACTAATTACTCTAACCCCCCCCCACCCTTAAGTGAAGCTCGGGAGGAAAGCTAACCTAGTAGAAGTATGAAAGCAGAAAAGTGGGTCCTGGCAACAAGGCCTAATCAGGTACCCAATACAAGGAAATCTCTATAAACTGGAGAAATAGAGAAAACCACATGGGAAAAACCCTACTCCAAAAAGAGATAGCAAAGAATGTTTCAGAAGATAGGAACAAGGAGAGATCATGAAGAGAACTACTGAAGCATGAAAAGCCACAAAACTCTATCAAAAGGTACTGATATGTAGAACCTCCACAAAAATAGAAGGCACTAACTGAGTGTTTCTATATGGTAGATGATCCATCTCACCGAAATGCATAAGTAGCCAACCACTGCAATCGCCTAGTATGTAGGATCAGGTACTAGATACATAGCTCACACTAACGGACCATCAAACCAAGGAAGCATTAGAACCAACAATATAACCCCCCCTTAATGCAGATGGGGTGAGGTGATAGGCAATTGAAAAGATGGGCCAAAAATCTCCTACAACACAGGAACCAAACACATCAAGAGTGAGGTATAGACACCTATAAAGGCACGTGTCATCGACACATCATGGGGCTAATGTCGTGGAAGGGACACTCACTTGACAAAGGAAGAGGGCCTAAATGGCAATCAACTATCCCCCCATGGCACTTTATAAAATAGTCTAAGTACAACAAATCACAATGATGAAAAGGATCTCGAAACGCAAGAAGTGGCACTTTATCTTAGTGTGTTTTCATAAAGATGCTTACAATGAATATTAAAAATGATCAAAAAAAGCATAAGACTGATACAACAGAAGGTATAGCCCAAAACAAAGCATTTGAAGCAACAAAATCGATCCCCGGACCTGAAACAACCTGGATATCCACCATAATGCAAAAATGCATAAGACTAAATAAAAAGTTCCTATAGTAGAATCTGGAACAACAACTAGCATCACTAGAAAGAGCATGGAAATAGCTTTCCAACGATATAAAGATGTCCAAAATCGGAGATCAGATGCTCAAGATATGCCTCCCGAAGTGCAATATAGAACATCTAGCTTTAAATGCCAAAACAAGCAACCAAACTGCATCAAAACCCAAAAACACTTATACTGACATCTCCGTCTTGGAACCAGTTTTCTAGCACATTTTTTGGATTGAAAAAATACATCCGTATGCTTGAATTACGAAAAAAAACTCCAGGGCCTCTGTAAATGCATTAAAAAAAATGTATTTTTTTTAATAATAATAAAAACTTTCAAAAAAAGGTGCTACCACTACAACGGTGGCGGAGTAGCACTGGGCAGCTGAGTTGTAGCTGCGGTGGTAGGTGGGAGGAGGTCTGCTTCAACAAAAGCATGGCCAGAGCTACTAGCAGTGGCTGCTAAGCGGGCTGCCAACAATGATCATTGCGGTAACTGTAGCCATTAGCTAACCGTGAAAGGCTCAAAACACTAAAAATTAAAAAAACCTTTTTTTTTAGCAAATCTATGTCTTGGAGTGTGTGCAAAGGTTGTATAGCCTTGCCTGACAAAAAAATTTTCCTCCCAGATCAACATTGTTCAAATCAGACAAATTTTATATTGAAATGAGGGTTTTGATGCCTTCTAAATCCATCTGTGATGTCCGTTTAGCCTCAAACTACTTCAAAAATCAATGACCTCCCTATTTTCTCAAAAAAACACTAGATCTGATCCACCAAACCTTTGTTCTCCCTTTTTTTGAAACACTGAACAAGCTACAGTAGATCTTGCTTTGATACCATGTAGGATTTGAGCAAAAGTGCATAACAAATCCATGAAGCCCAAGAAAACTTGCATGTAGAAAACTTGTCACAGAGAAGAAAAAGACAAGAAGAGGCAAGGGTTTGATCTGAAAAAATTAGATGAAGAAGAAAAATATTATTCAACAGATTCAATGAAATTACAAAGAGATCAATCCTTCTAAAGGGGGTCAAAACCCGAAAAGGGTAACCTAAAGCCTAAAAAAAGCTAGGGTTGCACATTATAATTAATAAAATATTAATTATATGTACCTACAAGATAGCTTAAACAAACTAGAGTAATAGGCAACTTAATTAATTAAATCAGAGTGATTTAATTAATAAGTGAAAACAACTAGTTACTCTAACAATTCTAAAGAATTCCTAAAATTGGTATTAGAGCCATCTGCTTAAGAGGACTAGTTTGAAGGTACTAGAAAAAAAAAAGATCAAGATGTCAAAGAGAGAGGTATCCAAGCTTAATAGAGATAACTTTTCTACATGGAAAAGTCTAATGAAGCTACACCTAGGAGGACTTGGAGATCATGCACAATCTACCATTGTTGTTGAGCATGTTGATCCTGTTGGAGTTGCAAGTACTAAATATCTTAAAATGAAGAAAGAACACAACCATGCAATGTTGGAGATTGCCTTTGCCCTAAGTTATGAAAAGTTTGATGATATCAAGGGTTGTGATACTATAAAGAAAATGTGGGATTCCCTACACACTATCTATGGAGGTGACAAAATTGTTCTAAGAGCCAAATCTGAAAGTTTTAGAGGTAAGTTCAATGATATGAGAATGCAAGAAGGTGAGAATATTGCTCAATATGCTCTAGGAAAAAAGATGTTGTTAATGCAATAAGAGGAGCTTCTGGTAAAATAGATGATGAGACTATACTAAGAAAAGTTTTGAGAACACTATTGTCCATTTATGCTATTAGAGTTTCTACAATACAAGAACTAAGATGTATACTAGAGAATGATCTGACTCATGAAGATCTAGCAGTTAGGCTCACTACTTGTGAGCTATCTAATTTTGATAATTACAAATTAAAAAATATTGAATCTACTTTCAAAGATAAGCTATCATTGAAGGAGCCTAATGACAAGAAGAAGAAAAAGGCAAAATATGTGTCCAGTGATAGTGGTATAGATAAGGAAGATGTAAATCAACTTGAAGCACTACTAGCAAGAAGATTTCACAAAGGTAAATGAAAGTTCAAAGGTAAGTTACCTATCATGTGTTTCAATTGCAATGAGGTTGGTCATATTGTTGCTAGATGTCCAAAGAAGAAGAATTATAGAGGTGGAGAAAAGTACAAAAGTAGAAGAGATAAAGACAAGAAAGATTACAAAAACAAAGGCAAGAAGTCTTGCTACATTACTGAAGAGGAAACAAAAGATGGATCTAATGATCCTAATGATGAAGTGGTGTATGTTGCAATGATGGATTAATCTAATGAGGATGAGACAACTTCACTAGTGTCTTGTGTGAAAAAGAATGAAAAATGGATCATTGATAGTGGGTGTTCACATCACATGATTGGAGATAAAAATAATTTCATTACCTTGAATTATTATGATGAAAATAGCATAAGGTTGGGTAATGATGCACCTTGTCTAATAAAAGGAAAAGGTTCCATCAAACTCATAGAAAAATTTTTATGTGACAATGCTTATTATGTTGAAGGACTTAACTATAACTTGTTGAGTGTGTCACAACTAAATAATTCAGGATATAAGGTTGAGTTTGAAAACAAGAATGCTAACATATAGGATACTAATGGAAAACTAATTGGAAAAGGTGATCAAACTAGAAGTAATCTATTATACCTTGATATAGAGGATGATACTTGTTTAATTGTAGAATTTGATGATGTGTGGCTATGGCACAAAGGATTATGTCATGTTAATTTTGATAACTTGGTTAGTATCAATAACATGAGAAGAGTCAGAGGTTTTCCTAAGTTAAGAAGCTTGACAATATAAATTACAAACAATGTCAGTTAGAGAAAATGAAAAAGTCAAGTTTTAAGAGTAAGACTCATACCTCCAAAAGAATACTAGAGATTGTTCATACTGACTTTTGTGGACCAATTGATGTGCAAAGCTACAAAGGAGATAAGTACATTATGCTATTTATTGATGATTATTCTAAAATGGTGATAGTTATGTTTCTGAAATAGAAATTTGATGCTTTCCAAATGTTTAAGTGGTACTTAGTAAGAGTTGAGAAGGAAACAGGTAAAAGCTTAAAATGTTTGAGATTTGATAGAGGAGGAGAATTTACATTAAATGAGTTTGAGATGTTTTGTAATGAAAAAGGAATCAAAAGAAAAAATCTACTCCTAGGACCCCTCCACAAAAATGGAATTATTGAAAGTGGGAATGGATCTATAATCGACTATGCTAGGACACTCATGATGGAGAAAAATGTTGCTTTGAAATACTTGAGAGAAGCTATAAGTATAGTTATCTATACTGTCATGTCCCCTTTTCAAATAATAAAAAAATAATAATCTTTACTAAGGCAGGCAGGCCCAAGAAAGTGAAGTTTCAGAAAAAGGGGGTTAATCTTTGGAAACCGTTGAACTAATAAATGAAATTATTATTAAAATATGTTTCATTAACCTCTCTTGGATGTGAGTTACAGTTATGGCCTCTTTTAAGGGGTTTGGAGGCATTTTGGGCACATTACAGAACTTGATTTTTGCTCATTCTTTGTTATTCTTCAGAGGCTGCCAAACCTGTGGAGAAGGAGACCCAAGAACGGGAGTTTGCAGGTTTCCAGGGAAACCCAAGAATGGGAGTTTTCAAGTTTCTAGGAAGGCTAAGGATGGGAGTTTGAATCCATTCCATGTGCATGCTCATACAGAGTTTGCCTTTGTGCTGAACAGTGTAGATTTGTGGATTTTTTGGTGTGTTTTTTGCATGAGTTTGGTGTTTTCAGTTGAGCATTTCATATCAGTTTTGGTTGCTGCTGTATTTAAAACTTTAAGCTGTTAAAGTAGAGTTGAATATATGTATTGGGACATGATTAAACTTCTGAGAGATTTTATTAGTGTTTTTGTGGTGTTTCCGGGCATTTTTGTGTTAATTTCGGGAGCCCGATGAGCATAGTTTTTGTCCTACATTTGTGAGCTGTTGTGTAAAGGCTATATAGATCTGGAAATGTCATTTTGTAGGCTATTATGCTACTTAAATTTCTGTAAAAATTTCCATTTTCAGATTTATTAATAATAGGTGAAGCTGTGAAGCTTTTGGCACCATTTCTGGCATACCCGATTTGGGGTTTCTTGAGAAATTTGGAGGATCTTTGTGATATTAGTTGTTTGATCTTAAAGATCTGATTAAAGGTTGGAAATATAATATAAAAATAAGAAAAGGGACATTTCAGTGGTATCAGAGCCATGATCTTGCCAGCCTGAGGGTTTGTAAAAGTTTGCAGGTCAGTTTTGACAACTACCCAGATCTTGCATTTCAGTTTTGAGAACTACCCAAATCTTGCATGTCATAATTTATGATTGCATGTTGCTTCTAATCAGATGCATGTCAAAATTTATGGTTGCATGCTACTTCTAATCATTTTCATGTTAGTTCTTGGTGAATTTGGTGGTTGTAGAAGTTTGCATTTCAATTTTGACAACTACCCAGATCTTGCATGTCATAATTTGGTGGTTGCATGTTGCTTCTAATTAGTTGCATGTCCAAATCTATGGTTTCATGCTACTTCTAATCATTTGCATGTTAGTTCTTGGTGAATTTGGTGGTTGTAGAAGTTTGCATGTCAGTTTTGACAACTACCCAGATCTTGCATGTCATAATTTGGTGGTTGCATGTTGCTTCTAATCAATTGCATGTCCAAATCTATGGTTGCATGCTACTTCTAATCATTTGCATGTTAGTTCTTGGTGTTTGAAGAAGCTATATCCTATTGGGGTTACACTCTACTTTATCCAGAATGGACAGGTATAGTACAGAGTCTCAGAGGGAACGATCTTGGACAATTGATAGCCAGAGTCAAAATAGTAGAAAGGATGGTTATTTAGACATTCGAGATAAACTTATGAAAATAAGCCATGACATGTCTAAACAGTTGGTTGAGCACCACCGTATAATGAATGACATGTTATCTGACCCAACTAAGGTGGATAAGTTGACTGGATTTCCATTTGGCAGATTTTCTCACAAGACAGATGACACAATTCCCAAGAACTTGCATGAGGAGTTTGAGAAACTAGTTGATAGCCAGGTAGAGGTCTCAGATTCTACTCTGCCACAGGAGGTGGTGGGAAAGGATATTACATAGATTGATAGTAATGGTCAACTTGATACTCAAATTGAGACAATTGTTTACAGGTTGTCAAAGGGTGATGCCACAGGTATTCAGGATGGTATAGTTACAAAAGGCAGTGACTACAGTGTAGTGGGTTCAGATGATGATTATGAGGATGTTGTTGTGTAGGATGGTGAGATACCTAGTAGAGATGAGCAAACATTGAGCATTCATGACTTTGCTGAGAAAGAGTACCAGGCATAGTTAGATGCTTCATCACATGAGGTTGAGGCAGGTAGTACTTCACATGATTTATCCCGCCAGCTGAAGGTGAGTGAAGATAGTATTTTGACTTCATTATCTCATCATGATAGGAATGTGGAGTTAGTTGGTATTGGTCATATTACTCAAGTGAGGATTTTGCTTGAGTTACCAGCTGATTCTAGTTTACAGATATGGACTCAAGATTGTTATATTGGCATTTGGGATTCATTTGACAGGAGATCTTTAACACTTTTTGGTAGCAGTGTTTGTTTGGGTGCTATCATGGATTTGATTAGCAGATTGCACGGTGTTGTCTTTTCTTGTGCTAGCAGCTTGTCCAATGTTGGTATTAGTTTTTATACACCGATGTTGGGCTTTGTTCATATATCCAGTCGACCATACTTTCTAGAACATGTTGATGATATTTCATATTTGGCAGTGTGTATAGATGAGTCCCAGGATCATATTGGCATTGATGACATCTAGGAGGATGCAGTGGGCAATTTTGAAGACTTAGTTTCCTTGGGTATAGAGGAGTTGGACAGCAATGCTAATGTTTTTGATACTCCGTATGTTGATATGAGTTTTAGATTTGATTCACAGGATATGGATGGTAATACTCTAGAGACTAGTAATTTTGAGGATACTCCTTTAGACAGTGCATCAGAGGAGGTTTTTAGGAGACAGTCAAGCCAGTGCCATCATGTGTCTAATCAGTTGAGAGTTAGTGACCAAGACATTGCTATCACTTGCCAGCATTTCAATGCTGCTCGTCAGTTGTTAGCAGTTTATGGATGGGGTTCTCCTACTAGTGATGAACAAGGAGGCAGTTATCTTTCCTTGACAGAGTTCCACTCTTTATGGGAGGCTATTCAGATTTTGAGACAGAATTATATGCAGTTGGTAGCCGACAGAGATTATCTTATGGAGTGGGGCAGTACAGCATATGATGCATTGTTGGCCAAGGAAGATGAGGTGAGTGAGCTTACTGAGAAACTTGAGGTGACTTCTGAGATTCTTGAGAGCACACAGTTGGCTTTCAAGGAGTCACAGTTTCATTTGGCTAAGGTGACCATGGAGTTAAAGCGACTACAGTCTTTACCTGATTCTATACAGTCACAAGCTATGGTGTTTGGTGATCCGAGGATGTCCATGGCCGAGATTGTTAGAGACAGTGGAGATGGGGATGCATCCATCCTTGATATTAACATTGGCATATCAGGTTCATTCCCACTAGAGTCAGGTTTTGTTGAGTTGGGTGTTGTAGCAGATTGTTGTATGCCTGACAGGGTGGTGGCCTCTAGTATTGATGGCACAGAGACTAGAGATTTATCAAAGATCATGTGTGATGTTGGTGAGTCGGCAGTTGGCATGGTTCCTACTAGTAACACTACTCCCTTGGTGATATCTTCGGAGGTAGTAGTTAGTTCCAACATGGTTAATGATCAATTGCAGTTAGTTTCATCTGGATTATAGTCTAAGCCACTGACTGAGATTGGTGCATTCTATCGGCATTACACTGTGAGGTATGCTCATCAATTTACCTTTGATGACCATGTTGATGAGATAATGATACAGAGATGTACTTTGGTTCCTAGTGCTTATCATCAGTTATGGGACAATTTGATGCCTCAAGATGAGAGTTGTGATGGGCATGACATGGCGATAGGTTCTATAGTTGACAGCTTGATAATACATGACTTAGAGCAGGAGTTTCAGAGTGATGCTTCAGCGGGTGTTGTTATTGATTCTACTCCTTTGGCTATGACATCTCCTAACTTAGCTGGTGATCAGTCACAGTGGGTTGTATCACTTGTTCATGGTGAGTTGTTGACTAAGGTTGGCTTTTTTTATCAACATTATATTGCAAGGTATGTACATCAGTTAGCATTTGATCCTTGTGTTGAGGAGTTGATGGCAGGAAGATTTGGTTTGGGTTCCAATTCTTGCTATTTATCTTGTGATGACTTTTCACCATCAGGGGTGCATGGTAGTTATGGTTATGATATAGTGGCCGGTGATTTGCAAAGTTGTGTTGACTGCAGGATTTGTACAGTGTGTTGATTCTCCATACTTGGTACAGTTTCATTCGAGAGCATTCACCATTGTTGCAGAGTTGGATTGTGCATTCCGTATAGGCCAGTGGGATGCGTTGATGGTATTTACTGTGTTGGTAGTTGGATTTGTCCACTTTGCTTGGGTTCTGATGTTCTAAGAGTTTGTGCCTCATGGGTTTTTGATTGTGGTAGTGGTGATTTTGGAGTTTGGTTGAGCTATAATTGTTAGTTTGATTATGGATTCCTCTTGGTCATATTGCAGAGGATATGGCAGGAGCCTATGTTAATTGGTAGTAGTATAGTTCAGGACTACATTTGGGATCCAGGTGGATTGATTGGTTTATTGTTCAGCCATTGCTTGAGGACAAGCAATGTTTGGGAGGGGAGGACTTGTCATGTCCCCTTTTCAAATAATAAAAAAATAATAATCTTTACTAAGGCAGGCAGGCCCAAGAAAGTGAAGTTTCAGAAAAAGGGGGTTAATCTTTGGAAACCGTTGGACTAATAAATGAAATTATTATTAAAATATGTTTCATTAACCTCTCTTGGATGTGAGCTATAGTTATGGCCTCTTTTAAGGGGTTTGGAGGCATTTTGGGCACATTACAGAACTTGATTTTTGCTCATTCTTTGTTATTCTTCAGAGGCTGCCAAACTTGTGGAGAAGGAGACCCAAGAACGGGAGTTTGCAGGTTTCCAGGGAAACCCAAGAATGGGAGTTTGCAAGTTTCTAGGAAGGCTAAGGACAGGAGTTTGAAGCCATTCCATGTGCATGCTCATACAGAGTTTGCCTTTGTGCTGAACAATGTAGATTTGTGGGTTTTTTGGTGTGTTTTTTGCATGAGTTTGGTGTTTTCAGTTGAGCATTTCATATCAGTTTTGGTTGCTGCTGTATTTCAGACTTTAATCTGTTAAAGTATAGCTGAATATATGTATTGGGACGTGATTAAACTTTTGAGAGATTTTATTAGTGTTTTTGTGGTGTTTCCGGGCATTTTTGTGTTAATTTTGGGAGCCCGATGAGCATAGTTTTTGTCCTACATTTGTGAGCTGTTGTGTAAAGGCTATATAGATCTGGAAATGTCATTTTGTAGGCTGTTATGCTGCTGAAATTTCTGTAAAAATGTCCATTTTCAGATTTATTAATAATAGGTGAAGCTGTGAAGCTTTTGGCACCATTTCTGGCATACCCGATTTGGGGTTTCTTGAGAAATTTGGAGGATCTTTGTGATATTAGTTGTTTGATCTTAAAGATCTGATTAAAGGTTGAAAATATCATATAAAAATAAGAAAAGGGACATTTCATATACCTTGAACCATGTGCAAGTCAAGAAAGGTACTCATTCAACACCTTTTGAACTATGGTATGGATACTCACCCAATGTAAAATATTTTAAGGTGTTTGGAAGTAAGTGTTATATTCTCAAAGATGTCAAGAATGGTAAACTAGACGAAAAAAGTGAAGAAGCTATATTCTTTGGTTATTCCACAAGAAGTAAAGCTTATAAGTGTTTAAATACTGACACTAACAGAGTTGTGGAAAGTGCAAATGTGAAATTTGATTAATATACAGAAGTATATGAGGCTGAACCTATGAAGGAACCAAAAGAATACAAATCATTTGTATACTTTTATGAAGGTAGGCCTACTGATGAAGATGTTGTAAATCAAATTGCAAATCAACAACAAGTGTTAGTGATTGTCGAGTTATGTATTATGCATGTTGAGTTGCATTCAAGAACCAAGCTACATTCAAGTGCCGAGTTACAGAATAGAGTTGAGGTACATTATGATTTTTAGATTAGTGTACATGAAAGAAATATCGAACTACCTAACAAAGACGCACTTAGTGATTCATAAGTTGAGAGACCAAATGAGAAAAATAGAGCAGAACCAAGATTGTCTAAGTATGTCAAGAGGCATCACCTTGCTACACAAATCATTGGAGATAAAGATGTTAGATCAATGACAAGGAACAATTTGAGAAATGATGCATGTTTGTTGAGCATGCAAGAACCTAAAACAATCAAAGATGCATTAGAATATGTGGAGTAGAGTAAAATCATAAAAGAAGAGATTGAACAAATTAAGAAAAATAAGACATGGACTCTAATTCCTAGACTAGAAGATAAAAATGTGATTGGTACCAAGTGGGTATATAAAAAAAAGTTAGATGAAAATGGTGAAGTCACAAGGAATGAGGAAAGATTAGTTTATAAAAGATATGCATAAGAAGTAGGGATAGACTATGGAGAAACATTCACTCATGTTGCAAGATTGGAAGGAGTAAGAACTCTACTTGCTTACTCTGCATACAGAGGCTTCAAGGTTTATCAAATGGATATTAAGTCTGCATTTCTAAATGGCATACTAGAGGAAGAGGTTTATATAGAACAACCAGAAGGATTTTTTTATGCTAACAAAAAAAACATGGTATGAAGACTACAAAAAGCTTTACATGGTTTGAAGCAAGCACCAAGAGTATGGTATGAAAGGCTTCATAATTATCTTGTGAAGATTGGATTTGAGAGGACTGATGATAACAACAATCTATACTTGAAGACAAAGAAAGGAAAAGGTATTTTACTATCTAAAATTTTTGTTTATGATATCATATTTAGAGGTCAAGATACTTTATGTAAGGCTTTTGCAAATGAAATGAAGAAAAAATTTGAAATGTCTATGTTTGGAGAGATCAAGTTCTTAAGTTGTAATTGGAAGATTCAAAGCTAGAAAGAAAACCTATGGTAACAAGACATAAATTATCAAACAATGATGATTCAGTTGAGGTGAATCAAACATTATATAGGTTGATGATTGGAAAATTACAATATGTAGTACATAGCAGACCTGATATTGCAATATCTTGTAGGGTTAGTTACAAGATTCTCCACTAATTCTAGGGAGAATCATTTGATGGTTGTTGAGAGAATATTGAGATATCTAAAAGGAACATAAGAATGTGGTCTATACTACAAGGAAAATGAGAAATTTGAATTGAGAGCCTACACTAACGTTGATTGGGCTGGAAATATTGATGACAGAAAGAGCACCAATGGAGGAGCATTTTTCTTAGGCAAAAGGTTGGTTACATGAACTAGTAAGAAACAAAATTGCATCTCTCAATCTACTACTGAAGTTGAATATGTTGTTGTTGTAGTAAATTGTACAAACATTGTATGGATCAAACAACTACTCAAAGGTATGAAAGAGAATTACTGAACCTGCAATACTTTATTGTGATAATACAAGTGCAATAAATATATCAAAGAACCTTGTGATGCACACAAAGACTAAGCACATTACAATCAAGTTTCATTACTTAAGAGAATTAGTTCAAGATAAAGAGGTGAAGATGGAATATGTTAACAAAGAAGAGAAAATAGATGATATATTCATAAAAGCATTACCTAAGGATGCTCATGATATCTAAGAGGTAAACTAGTGGTGGCACCCCTATCAAAGGCTCTGTAAGAAGCATGAGGAGTACCCTAAATCAAACAAGTTGATTGATAGATGTTACACATTGATGCAGTGGATCTTACTTTAGGAGCTGCCTAAAGTAATCAAAGAGTTGGAACTACGAATTGGTCACAAGCTAGGTGACCAAGGGAGAAATTGAAAATGTTCATATCTGCATATTAAGATGACAAGTCTTTGGAATTTTTGTCAAAGAGGGATAAATCATTAAGGGAGAAACAAAGATAAAAAAATCTGGAGAAAGAGAAATCCTGCTTCTGTTGAGGGAGACATCTTGTTGAGGGAGAAATCTTGTTGATGGAGAAATCCTAATTGTAGAGGGAGATGCAAGAAAACATAGAAGAAACATGGAATGCCTAGTAAGAGGGAGTTAATGTCAAAGGAGATATAAGATGTTATCCAAAGGGAGTCATAAGGATGAGTTGATTGATTGTCTATTGATCATAACAAAATGAATTCTTGTAACCTATTAAGAAGATGAAAGTTGTTGATAGAGGGAGATATTTCAATACAAAGAATTATTTTCTTTTTGGTATTTTTTTGGTTGTACTGATTAAGTTTAATTAGTTTGATTTTCCATCAATGCCAAAGACGGAGGTTGTTGAAAACAGATTGATACAAGTATGAATATGTGTTTTAATCATTATTTTGTCACTGATGTTAAACCTACTACTTGTTGGTAAGACAATTTCTTATATGATTTAAGTACTATCATTTATTTGATTGGTGAAGAGGATTTGATCAAATGAGGTAACAATAGCACCTAGAGGAAAGGTTGAGTTATTATATAGAAAAGGAGTACAAGGATTTGTTAAGAAAATTATATTATAGTGCATTGATAATCTGCTTAAGGTTGCAAAGGATGGTTACACTAATTAAGTTTAGAAGAATAGGTTAAATGAATTAATGTCTATCAAGCTTAACATTATGGACAATAGGTGCCAAGAAAAGATAGTGTAAGTTGAGCAAAAAATCAATTGGAGTTGAGAAAAGTCAATTTTGGTGTAAGCCGAGTAATGTAGTTTAAACTGAGTAAAGTTTAGTTGATGTCGAGCACTAGTAAACTTTAGTTCATGCTAAGTATTTTGACAGTGGATGTTGAGCAATGTAGTATGTGTCGAGCACTAGAAGCTAGTTAAAGTTGAGTGTCAACATTATGAGAAATATCGAGAATTCAATTAATCTGAGCCATCAAGTATGATTTCTTGAATTGTGTGAGCTATGTGGAAGATAAGTTTGATGAGCTGGTGGCATAGAATTCATGGTGAACCATTTTGAGGTGAATTCAAAGAGAATTGAAGGAGAAGTTTCTTGAAGGGAATGAAATGAAATAATGGGTAGATTCATTGAATCCTACCTAATCTAACCTAACCCTAAAATGGAAGATGGAGGATGAACGATAAAAGATTTTAATTCTTTATTTATAAAGATGGTTGGTCAGAAGCAAAGGTTGTCATGTGCAAGAACCTAATGAAGACAAGGAGTCTAGGGCATTGCTTCATTTAGTGACCTAAGAGAAGAGACTGCATGGGCAAGCAAAGAAAAAAGGCTTAAGAGTATGGATACTTGAAGGGTGAACAAGTTGTTAGAGCTGAAGTGTGTGAAATCCAAGTAGAATGGAGGACTGAAATAGAGATCTATAATCTAAAAATCTATTGTAAGTTGTTATCAGATCAAGCCTTAATATTACTTTCTAATCATTGTACCAGTCTAGGGTAAATCCTTTGGATTAAGGTTGACCTAATAGTAATTTGTATATCCTTTAACTAGGTGACATTCCAAGTGAATGATCTGAAGTCCTCTAACAAGACTCACTCCTAATAGAGTGATTGAAATCCTTTAACCAGGTCACACTTAATAGTGTGCATTGTAACCTTTAACAGGTTTGGCCTTTCATAGGGCATTACTTCAAAAGAGTGAGAATGAGTAGCATGTTACTAGTGGTTTTTTCCAAATTGGGTTTCCATGTTAAATCATTGTGTCAAATGTGTTATTGAATCTATTATGTTTCATGTTTACATTTCTAAAAAGTTGATTTGACAGTAACCTACAAGTTTAAGTGATTGCATAATCTAATAGATGCATGCATGATAAAAATGTTTTATGGATATGGGTTCATTAAATTGTGAGAAAATATAATTGTGCATCTAGACCTTGGATAAATGATTCACCCCCCTCCCCCCAACTCCTAGTTATTCTAAAGAATTTGAACACAAATTTATTGTGTTATGTGTTATTTACTTTATGGTATGGATGCGATGCATGTTAAGTTATTTCAATTTATATGTTAAAATATGAGATGGATGTTGGTGATATGTTTGAAGAAACAAAAGTTTTAAGTGTTGATTCACCCCCCCCCCCCCACCATAAAAAATGTTCTCATTGTTATTTCCAATAGATTTTTCTTCTGTCAAAGTTAGTAGTTATATTTTGCACTCTAGGAGACATATCTTAAGCATCTGACATCTGATTGACGAATTCTTTATAGCATTGGAAAGGTCTTTCATAGCTCTTTCTAGTGATGTTGGTTGTTTTTCCAAATTATGCTCTAGTAATTTTTTTTCATCTTTTTCATTTTTGCATTCCAATGGATATCTTGGTTATTTCAAGTCCAAAGATTAATTTTCTTGCTTCAGATGATTCATCATGGGTTGTACTATCTATTGTATCAGCCTTATATCTATTCTAGTCTATTTAGACATCATTTGTATTCATTCCTACAAATGCACTAAAATAAAGTGTCATATTTCATCTATATTTTCATTTTAGTTATTTTGTCTCGTTTTGTCTTCTTATTCGAGCAGTATCATCTAAAGACACTCATAAAAATTATTATATTCTTTGGATTCACCATATCTTGTGCCTTATTGTACATGTACTACTCTGATTAAAGTGACATGGGGGTTGATGTTTTGCCTTTGTTTGTCATCCTCCTTTTTCTAGTGAGTTTCACTTCTATGACATTAACCTCATGATGTGTTTGAGATTGATCACCTCAATACACACATGTATTCATTTACGCATCCTAATCATGGTTCCTTGACATGTAGTTCTTTTGGCCCACTTTTCTAGTTATCTGTCACGTCACCCTTGTCTGCATTAGGAGGGTTCTTCTATTTTTTCTTATGCTTCCTTGGTTCAATGAAGTGAGCTATCTAGGTGGATGCAATGTTTAGGTACCTATGTATTTTGATGAGATGGATCATATACCATATAGACACTCTTCTTTTCACTCCTACTTTGGATACAAACTTTGATTGATCAACTCTTCAGGCTTTAGTGTTTCATGCCATTTGTATCTTTGAGTTTAGTTGTTTTCCTTTGTGTGCCTCCTGATTCAATGCAAATTATAGTCTTCTCTAGCTAGTTAGGTTCTATTTCTGTAGAGTTTCTTCATATCAACAATTATGTTTGACAGAGCTTTGCAACTTCTACATGCTTCAATGGTGTTCTTCATGAGCATCCTTTTTTCCTATCTTCTAGGGCACTCCCTAGTTTGGAGGCTTCCTTAGTCCCTCACTAGTTTATTTCAGCATGTTTTCCATATCTTTTTGGACTAGGGTTTTTCCCATGTGGTTTACTTTATTTCTCCTCTTTTCAAAGATTTGGTTGTGCTTGGGTACCTCATCAAACTTTGCTTACAAGACCAAAATTTACTTTCAGTAGTAGTTTCTAGGTTTTTAGCTACTCCCTAAGTTTATCTTAAGGGAGGTGTTAGAGTAATAAAGTTTTTTCTTATTAATTAAATCACATTGATTTAATTATTAAGACACTTATCATCTCTAGTTTACTTAAGATAAACTTTGGGCATATAATAGTTAATTTTATTATTAATTATTATCATGCAACTTAGGTTAGTTACATATTAGGGTCTTGATCTCCTTTATAAGGACAATCTCTCTTTGTAATTATAACATTGATTCACTTTTGATTATAGCAATTTCTTTTTTGCACATCAAGAATATCTCATTTGTGGATCTAAGAATTCTAACCTCCATAGTTTTTTTTACTCTCTTTCTGTAACAATTATTTGCATGCAGGTGATTATTGGGAGTTGTGAGGTTGATCTTTCATTAACTTCAACAATATATTATCAAACCAAAAAGGATAAATTAAAAATACAATGGATCAATCCTCATAAAAGAGATCATAAAATCCTAATAGCGAAACCCTAAGAAATAAATGACATTAAAAAATTTATATTTAATTATTCAAAAAAATGCATGTGCATAAAGTGAAATCTTAAGTAGCGAGTAAAGGTAATTTAATAAATTAAATTAAATTAATCATTTACTCTAACACTCCCCCGCCCCACCCCCCCCCTTAAGATAAGCAACAATGAAGCTACAAAAAATGTAGAAAAAGCAAAGAAACTACAATGCTAATAGCATAAATGTGTTGAAGTTGATGAAAGATCAACCCCAAAGCTCCCAAGAATCACTTACATGCAAAAACTTGTCAACAAAGAGAGAAGCAAAAAGCTATGGAGGTTGAAATTGCCATATCCATAGATGAGACATTCTTGATGAGGAAAAACATGAATTGTTATTATCAAAATGAATTGGTTAATAATTACAAAGAGAGATCATCCTTATAAAGGAGATTGAAACCCTAAAAAGCTCTAACCTAGGTTGCATCATGATAATTAATAAAACAATTAATTACTAGATGCTTGAAGTTTAGCTTAAGTAGACTAGAGTTAATTAGGAAATATCTAATTACTCTAACACCCCTCCCTTTAAGATAAACTTAGGAAGTAGCTAAAAACCTAGAAAATACTATTGAAACTAGATTCAAGTCTCGAAAAACAAGGCTTGATAAGGTACCCAAGCACAACCAAATCTATGAAAAGATGAGAAATAGAGAAAACCACATAGGAAAAAACCTACTCCAAAAAGACATGGAAAACATGTTGAAAGAAACTAGTGAATGAATGAAGAAGCCTCCAAACTAGGGAATGTCCCAGAAGATAGCAACAAAATATGTTTAATGTGCCTCTAAAATAAGATTTAATAATGAAGAGTAAATAAATAATGAATATATAATGATGATGATAAATCTATTATTATTATTATTATCATCATATTTTACTATTATAATGTTAATGTACAAATATATAATTTAATAATTCATAATTACATGATTTTAGTAATAAATATAACTACATATTATAATTGAAATTTAAATATATACTAATCAAATATTTTTAATGTAAATGAATATGCTAAATATTAAATTATGTATAGCCACGACATTCAACCTGTACTCATATATTAGAATGGAAGAATGTCGACAAGAAGGGATATCAAGAAGGATTTTGGACTCATTTAAGGAACGTATGAAGACTTATTGATTGTTATCAAAGACATGCACAGATTATACAAAGATTATCGAGGAAACAGAAATAAAGGGACATTGTAATAAACATATTATAGTTACTACCAATAGAGTAATATTTCATATAAAGCAAAGGGATAGATCAGATTATTTAAAGATAGTATCATATATTAACATCAATCCAAATAATTATGATTGAAAAACATACAAAAAAGTCTAATTATAGTGGGCACAATAAAATAACTAAACTATAATAACAATAATAATAGTTGATGATCACACATGACCAAACATAGTCGCAACCTTCCATCTCCAGACCTGATGCATATAAGCCGTGACAACCATGGATAGTAAATCAAGGAAGGAGACAACAGGGATAAGATACTCAATGCATAGGAATAGAACAATACATTCTATTTCTTTCCATTATTAAAATAAATTCAGAAATCATAGATTAAAGTGCATATTAGTGTTGATATATGATTGAAAAGATCATTTGAGTGGAAAGATTGTTGAAGAAGACTATGTGTTTCAATCATTGTTTTGTCACTAATGTCAAACCTGCTACATGTTGGTAAGACGATTGCTTATAAGTTTCAAGCAGTATCACTTAGTTGATTGATGAGGAGATTTTGATCAACAAGATGTAACAAAAGTACCTAGAGGAAAGGTTGAGTTATGATTATGTATTGAAGTGCAAGAATCAATTAAGACAATGATAACATAATGTATTGATGATCTACTTGAGGTTACAAAATGACTAGCCACACTTAGAAAGATTAGAAGAACAAAGTTAAACAAAGTTCATTTGCCAAGCTTGACCAAGTGGATAGTAGGTGTCAAGCAAAGTTAGTGCAAGGTGAGCAAAAAGTCAGTTGGAGTCGAGTGAAAGAAAATTCTAGTGGATGCCAAGTAAGCTAGTAGATGCTGAGCAAGTTAGTTAGTGCTGAGTAATTTTCAATTGATTTCAAGCACCAGTAAAATCTAGTTAATGCCGAGTGATTTTATAGTAGATGTCGAGTAACACAGTATGTGCTGAGCATCAGAAGATTGATAATGTCAAGCTGCTACATTATGCCAAAGATTGAAGATTCATCAAATAAAAGCCAACAAGTTTATTTTCTTGAAACTTGTGAATTAGGAGGATGATAAGTTTGATGAGCTGGTGGCACAAAATCTTGTGTAAAGTGTTTTGGAGGCAAATTCAAATGGATTCTAGGAGAATTTTCTAGAGAAGACAAGATATGGGGTAGATAAATAGTATCCTACCTAATCCATCAAAAACCCTAATTTTGGTGATGGATAATGAGCAAGAAAATTGTTCTAATTTCCTATATGTAGGGATGTTTGGTCATGAAGAAAAGAGGTTAGAGAGTTTTGATGTTAAAATCTAACAAGAAGAAGGAAAGAGGTTTACTTCATCAAGTGACCCAAATGAAGAAGTCTACAATGACATACCAAGAAAGAAAGCTTAAAGAGGATGAATGCTTGAAGGATGAACAAGCTGTCAGAGCTACAAAGATTGGAAGCCAAGTAGAGTTGAGGACTACATAGTGATCTGTAATTTGCAAGTAAGGTTGTAAGTTGTATCAGATCAAAGCTCCACTATTACTTTCTAACAATTATATCAACCTAGGGTAAATCCTTTGGAGTAAGCTTGAGGAAATAGTCATTGAGAAATCCTTTAGTAGGGTGGCATTCCAAGTGAATGGTCTAAACTCCTCTAACAAGGCTCACTTTTAATAGGGTGATTGAAATCCCTTAACCGAGTCATGTGTAACAGTGTGTGTTGTAACCTTTAAAAGGGTTGGCCTTTACCAGAGCATCACTTCAAAAGAGTGAAAAAGGAGTAGCATGTTACTAGTGGTTTTTCCCAAATTGGGTTTCCACATTAAATCATTATGTCAAATCTGCTAATGGATATGTTGTGTTTGATGCTTTATATTTTTGCAAGTTGATTTGGTAGTAACATATCAGTTTTAATTAACACACAATGAATGCAACCATGGTTAAGAATTTTTTATGGGTTCACTGAATTGTAAAAAAAATTATTTTTACATCTAGACAATGAATAACTGATTTACCCCCCCTCTTAGTTATTCTAAAAAAATTCCAACAATTTGTATCAGAGTCATCTACTTAAGAGGATTAATTTTAAGGTACTAAAAGCACAAAGATCAAGATGTCAAAAAGAGAGGTACCCAAGCTCAACAGAGATAACTTTCCTACATGGCAAAGTTTGATGAAGCTACACCTTGGAGGACTTGGAGACTATGCACAATCTTGCATTTTAGTAGAACATGTTGATCCAACAGGAGCCCTAACTACTAAAGATTTGAAGAAAAAGAAAGAACACAATTAGGCAATGTTGGAGATTGCCTCTACCCTAAGCTATGCTAAATTTGATGATATAAAAGGCCTTAAAAATGCAAAGTAAATGTCAGATGCCCTAGAAACCATCTATGGAGGAGAAAAAAATGTTCAAAGAGCCAAGTCAAAGAGCCTCAAAGGTAATTTTGATGACATGAGAATGGAAGAAAGTAAGAATATTGCTCAATATGTTGCTAGAATAAAAGAAGTTATTAGTGCAATAAAAGGTGCTACTGGTAAAATAGATGAATGAGTACTGTGCTAAGTAAATTCTTGAGAACATTATTGCCTGTGTATGCTATTAGAGTATTTGCAGTCCAAGAGTTAATATGCACACCAGAAAATGATCTAACCCTTGAAGGTCTAGTAGGAAGATGCGCTGCTTTTGAGCTATCTAATTTTGACAACTATAGACGAGAGAGTATTGAATCAGCTTTCAAAGAAAAGTTGTTACTGAAGGATTCTAAGGAGGTAAAGAAGAAGAAGAAGAAGAAAAGAAAGATAAAGTATGCATTCAGTGACAGTAGCACAAATGAGGAAGACATTGAAAAATTGGAAGCATTGCTGGAAAGAAGATTCCATAGAGGAAAAGGTAAATTCAAAGGTAAGTTGCCTAACATTTGTTTCAATTGCAATGAAGTTGGTCATATTGCAGCAAGATGTACACAAAAAAAGAACTTTAGAGAAGGAACAAAGCACAAAAATAGAAGAGAAGATGATGGAAGAGACTACAGAGACAAAGGTAAGAAGTCATGCTATATTGCTGATGAACATGACTCTGATGAAAATGACGATGAAGTGGTATATGTTGCAATGAAGGAAAAATTTGATGAGGATGAGGCAATTGCACTCATGACTTGTGTAAACAAGAATGACAAATGGATAATTAAAAGTAGATGCTCACATCACATGACTGGAGACAAAAGTAAGTTCATTACCTTGACCTATTATGATGGAAATACTGTAAGATTTGGTAATGACGCACCATGCTTGATAAAAGGAAAAGGATCTATCAAACTCACAGACAAGATTTCATGTGACGATGCTTATTATGTTGAAGGATTGAATTATAACTTGTTAAGTGTGTCATGATTGAATAATTTGGGATACAAAGTTGAGTTTAAAAATAAAACAGCCACGATATATGATACAAATGGAAACCTGATTAGAAAAGGTGATCAAACTAGAAGTAATCTATTCTATTTGGATATAGAAGATGCTACTTGTCTTATTACAAAATTTGATGATGTATGGCTTTGGCACAAGAGACTATGTCATGTTAATTTTGATAATCTAATTAGTATTAGTAACATGAAAAGAGTTAGAGGTTTGCCTAAATTGAAGAAACCAAAAAACATAATGTGCAAACAATGTCAGCTAGGCAAGATGACAAAGTCAATCTTTAAAAGTAAAGCTTATACCTCTAAGGAAATACTTGAAATTGTTCATACTGACTTGAGTGGAACTATTGAAGCGCAAAGCTACAAAGGAGATAAGTATATGATGATGTTTTTTGATGATTGCTCTAGGATTATGATAGTCATTTTCCTAAAACAAAAATTAGATGCTTTTCAAATGTTCAAATGGTACTTGGCAAGAGTGGAAAAAGAAATAGGTAAGAGTCTAAAATGCTTGAGATCAAATAGAGGAGGAGAATTCACTTCAAATGAGTTTGAGATGTTCTGTAATGACAGAGGAATCAAAAGATGGACATCTGCTCCTAGGACCCCTCCACAAAATGGAATTGTTGAAAGAAGAAATAGGTCTATAATGGACCGTGTCAGAACACTCATGATGGAGAAAAATGTTGCTCTAAAATACTAGAGAGAAGCTATATGTATTGTTGTATACACCTTGAACTATGTGCAAGTCAAGAAAGGTACTCATTCAACACCTTTTGAACTATGGTATGGTCATCCACCTAATGTGAAATACTTTAAGGTATTTGGAAGAAAATGCTATATT
Organism: Cupressus sempervirens; assembly: GCA_028749045.1. Lineage (NCBI taxonomy): Eukaryota > Viridiplantae > Streptophyta > Pinopsida > Cupressales > Cupressaceae > Cupressus > Cupressus sempervirens. Next base: position 741,799,831 of record CM053792.1, read on the forward strand.
CTTAAAGATGTTAGGAGTTGAAATTTTGATGCAAAAAGTGAAGAAGGTATATTCCTTGGTTACTCCATAAGAAGTAAAGCTTACAAGTGTTCAAATACTAACACTAACAAAATTGTGGAAAGTGCAAATGTGAATTTTGATGACTTTATAGAAGTACATGAGGCTGAATCTACAAAAGAACTAGAAGCATACAAATAATTTGTATACTATTATGAAGGAATGCCTATTGAAGAAGATGCTACAAATCATGTAGAAAGCCAACAACAAGTCTCAACAACTATCGAGTCACAACTGGTGAATGTCAAGTTGCATTCAGATGCCAAGTTGCAAAATGAGGAAAATACACAATCTGACTCTGAGACTAGCACATATGAAAGAGATGTTGAAACACCTGACAAAGATGTACATAGTGATATTGAAGCTGAGAGACAAAATGCAGCTACAAGAAATGAGCCTAGACTATCCAAATATTCAAAAGACACCACCCTACAGATCAAATCATTGGAGACAAAGATATAAGGCCAATGACAAGAAATAGATTGAGAAGTGAATCATGTTTGTTAAGCATGAAGGAACCTAAGATAGTGAGAGATGCATTGGAAGATGATGACTAGTACAAGGCTATGGAAGAAGAAATTCAACAGATAGAAAAGAACAAGACTTGGAGTCTAGTTCCTAGACTAGAAGACAAGAATGTGATTGGCACAAAATGGGTATTTAGAAACAAGTTAGATGAGAATGGTGAAATTACAAGAAATAAAGCAAGACTAGTCTACAAAGAGTATGCACAAGAAGAAGGAATTGACTATGGTGAAACATTTTTCCCTATTGCAAGAATGGAAGGAGTGAGAATTCTGCTTGCTTATGTTGCATACAAAGGTTTCAAAGTTTATTAGATGGATGTCAAGTCTGCATTTTTAAATGGCATATTAGAAGAAGAAATCTACATAGAACAACTAGAAGGTTTTGTTGATAAAAATAATAAGAACATGGTATGTAGACTACACAAAGCCCTATATGGATTGAAACAAGCAGCAAGAGCATGGTATGAGAGACTTCATACTTATCTTGTTAAAATTGGATTTGAAAGGACAAATGATAACAACAATTTGTACATGAAGATAGATAAAGAAAAAGATATACTATTATTTGAAATATTTGCTAATGACATCATAGTTGGAGGACAAGATGCTTTGTGTAAAGATTTTGCAAATCAGATGAAACAAGAGTTTGAAATGTCAATGTTTGGTGAGATCAAATTCTTTGTGGGATTACGAGTTTACCAAATGAAATATGGTGTATATATCACTCAGTCAAAATATGTCAAAGAGATATTGAAGACATTTGGACTAGAGGATTCAAAACCAGTAAGTACACCTATGTTGATAGTACTCAAGCTATCAAATAATGATGATTCAGTTGAGGTAAATCAAACATTATACAAATCCATGATTGGAAAATTGCAATATGTAGTACACATTAGACTTGATATTGCATTAGCTGTGGGGATAGTTTCAAGATTATCTACTAACCCTAGAGCGAATTACTTGATGGCTATGAAAAGGATAATGAGATACTTAAAAAGACCAAAAGAGTATGGTTCATACTATAAGAAGAATGAAAAGTTTGAACTGAAAGCCTACACTAATGCTGGTTGGGCTAGAAATATCAATGATAGAAAGAGCACCAGTGGAGGAGCATTCTTCTTGGGCAGGAGACTTGTTACATGGACTAGCAAGAAGTAGAGTTGTACTTTTCAATCTACTGCTGAAACAGAGTAAGTTGCTACTACTATTAATTGCATAAACATTGTATGAATCAAACAACTGCTTAAGGGAATGAAGGAAGAAATCACAAAATTAGTGACACTTTATTGTGATAATACAAGTTCTATCAATATATCAAAGAACCCTGTAATGCATACCAAGACAAAGCACATTGCAATAAAGTATTGTTATGTAAGGGAATTGGTTCAAGATAAAGAGGTGAAGATGGAATATGTTAACACAAAAGAGAAAATTGTTGATATCTTCACAAAAGCATTACCTAAGTATGCATATGAGTATTTGAGAAGTAAACTAGGGGTGATACTCCTATCAAAGGCTATGTAAAAGATAGAGGGAGTACCTTGCATCAAATAAGTTGACATTCATTTCATAAAAATTGATGCAATTGATCTTACTTTAGGAATTGCCTAAAGTAATCACAAAACTAGAATTATAAATCAGTCACAATCAAGGTGACAGAGGGAGAAAATTGAAGAACCTGCTAAAGTATATATTTACATATATCAAAGATGCCAAGTGTTGAGTGTATGTATTTGGCATTATTGTCAAAAAGGGAGAAAGTACATTAAACTGATCAAGGGAGAAAGCACTATTGATCAAGGAAGAAAGTACATTAAACTAATCAAGTAAAAGAGGAACAATGGAGAGAGTACATCATCAAAAGATTAGAAAATTAAAAGAAAGAAAGAGGGAGAAAGCATAAAAGCAATCAGAGGAAGGATCAGAACAAAAAGAGGGAGATATTCTGCTAATCCATGAAAGAAGAAGAAGAGATATATTTTGTAACCTAATCAGAAGAGGGAGCTGCTAATAGAGGGAGAAGTTTCAATCAAAAACTTTCTTTTTGGTATTGCCTTACTATTTTAACCTAGTTAGTTTAATGGAACAAGATGTTCATCATTTGTTTGACTGGTTGATTAGTTTAATTTGCCATCAATGCTAAAGAGGGAGATTGTTGATATATGATTGAAAAGATCATTTGAGTGGAAAGATTGTTGAAGAAGACTGTGTGTTTCAATCATTGTTTTTTCACTGATGTCAAACCTGCTACATGCTGGTAAGACAATTGCTTATAAGTTTTAAGAATTATCACTTAGTTGATTGATGAGGAGGTTTTGATCAACAAGATGTAACAAAAGTACCTAGAGGAAAGGTTGAGTTCTGATTATGTATTGAAGTGCAAGAATCAGTTAATATAGTGATAACATAATGTATTGATGATCTACTTGAGATTACAAAATGATTGGCTACACTTAGAAAGATCAGAAGAACAAAGTTAAACAAAGTTCATTTGTCAAGCTTGACCAAGTGGATAGTAGGTGTCGAGCAAACTTAATGCAAGCTAAGAAAAAATTCAGTTGGAGCTAAGTGAAAGAAAATTCTAGTCAATGCCGAGTAAACTAGTAGATGTCGAGCAAGTTAGTTGGTGCTAAATAATTTTTAGTTGATGTCGAGCACCAGTAAAATCTAGTTAATGTTGAGTGATTTTATAGTAGATGTCAAGTAACAAAGTATGTATTGAGCATCAGAAGATTGATAATGCCAAGTTGCTGCATTATGAAAAAGATCAAAGATTCACCAAATAAAGTTGACAAGTTTATTTTCTTGGAACTTGTGAATCACGAGGATGATAAAATTGATGAGCTAGTGGCACAGAATCTTGTGTAAACTATTTTGGAGGTGAATTCAAATAGATTCTAGGAGAAGTTTATAGAGAAGACAAAATATGGTGTGGACACATTGTATCCTACCTAATCCATCTAAAATTCTAATTTTGGTGATGGATAATGAGTAGGAAAAGTGTTCTAATTTCCTATATGTAGGGATGTCTGGTCATGAAGCAAAAAGATTAGAGAGTTTTGATGCAAAAATTTGACAAGGAGAAGGAAAGGGGTTTGCTTCATCAAGTGACCCAAGTGAAGAAGTCTGCAATGGTGTACTAAGTAACAAGGCTTAAAGAGGATGGATGCTTGAAGGTTGAACAAGCTATCAAAGCTACAAAGATTGGAAGCCAAGTAGAGTTGAGGACTACATAGTGATATGTAATCTGCAAGTAAGGTTGTAAGTTGTATCAGATCAAATCTCTACTATTACTTTCTAACAATTGTATCAGCCTAGGGTAAATCCTTTGGAGTAAGGTTGACTTAACAATCATTGAGAAATCCTTTAATAGGGTGGCATTCCAAGTGAATGGCCTAAATTCCTCTAACAAGGCTCACTTTTTACAAGGTGATTGAAATCTCTTAACCAGGTCACATTTAATAGTGTGTGTTGTAACCTTTAACAGGGCATCACTTTAGAAGAGTCAAAAGAGAGTAGCATGTTACTAGTGGTTTTTCCCAAATTGGGTTTCCACATTAAATCATTGTGTCAAATGTGTTGATGGATATGTTGTGTTTGATGCTTTATATTTTTGCAAGTTGATTTGTTAGTAACATATCAGTTTTAGTTAACACACAATGAATGGATGCATGGTTAAGAATGTTTTATGGGTTCACTGAATTGTGAAAAGTTTTATTTGTACATCTGGACCTTAAATAACTTATTCACCTCCCATCTTAGTCATTCTAAAAGAATTCCAACAATTAGAGGATTACTTGTAGACAAGAAGAGGATTAGGGAATCGAATTGGAAACTATAGCTTCCAATAATATCAGAAAATCATTCCACACAGAGTAGGTAATAGAAATTTGGAAGGAAGCATTGCATATAGGTCAAGTACTCATAGTTTTGATGGCAATAGAAGACCACTGACAACTCTAGCTTGGAACTGAAGATCATGATACAAGTATAATATTACACATTTATGAGTCCAAATCTAATAGCAAGAATAATCATCCAATAGCAGAAATTACATTGCAAACATACTACAAGACACCTAACATATACACCTTTTATCAAAACAATATAACCAATGCCCATATCTTATTAAATACAATAGATTATAAGTAATTATTCATAACAAGAGTAGAGGATTCAAAATAATTGTCTCATATTTCTAAGTAACTCTAGTTAGGGACATTAGAGTGGTATCAGAGCATGGTCTTGCCATCCTGTGGAAACAGAATAGGGATCGCAAATCTATAATGGAGAAAATATAATCTAAATGATAAACTAAATATTTACAAGAACAAGATATGACGAGAGATGTAAGATAGCTATGGAAAAGCATAAGCATATTATTTTAATTTAATGATTATTACAAAAGAATATATTATATTTGCAAATGTAAGGGAAGATGGTGCCAGTTCAAATGAGAAGTATAAAGAGGATAACAACAAACATATAAAGAATAACACCTTGGAAGATATTGATGAATCATGTAAGAGAGCACCATAGTCTACAAAAGGAAGCACCAAAATGTGTGAATGCTAATGACAATTGTATGGCATGAAAGTAGAAAAATAGACTTCAGGAGAATTGTAGGACACTAAGTCACTATGAGACTTGGGAAGAGATAAAGTCTCTCCCAAATATTATAGAGATGGATAATAATAAAGGGATATCCATAGAGGCCTTAGGATGAGATAAATTCTCTCCTAAAGGATTACAAGAGGGATAATCCTAAAGGGATATCTATACATGCCTTAGGGAGAGATAAAGTCTCTCCCAAGGATTATAGAGATGGATAATCCTAAAGGGATACCCATAGAGGCCTTAGGATGAGATAAAGTCTCTCCTAAGGATTAAATAGAGAGGTATAATTCTAAAGGAATATCCCTAGTGACCTTGAATGAGATAAAGTCTCTCCTGGGGATCATAGAGATGAGTAAGTCCTAAAAGGGTCACTCATAGAGGCCTTAGGGTGAGATAAAGTCTCTCCTAAGGATTGTAGAGATGGATAAATCCCAAAGAGATATCCATAGAAGCCTAGGGTGGGATAAAGTCTCCCCTACAAGTTTAAAAATGCATAGTAAAAGAGGGTATCCATAATATTTGGGAAGAGATAAAGACTCTACCAAAACGTATAAGGGTTACTCATCAAGACTTGCCATGGACCAAAGGAAGAGCAGGAAGTACCTAATACATCAAAGATAAGTTGTTATTTTTTAAATTATTATTAGTACTTTTACAACATTAATTTTTTATCTAAATTGACAGATTTATGTGTCATTCTAACCTCTGAGTTAAAATTCTTGTTTCAAGGTCATCAAAGTGGATATCAACATAACACACAATCACTCATAGGGGAGATTTGAATTGCTTAAGGACAAGCAATTTTGGGATAGGTGGACTGTAATGTCCCTCTAAAATAATATTTAATAATTAAGGGTAAATAAATAATGAGATAAAAAAATAATGAATATATAATAATGATGATAAATCTATTATTATTATTATCATATTTTATTATTATAGTATTAATGTAAGAATATATAATATAATAATTCATAATTACATACCTTTAGTAATAAATCTAACTACATATTATATTTGAAATCTAAATATATACTAATCAAATATTTTTAATGTAAATGAATATGCTAAATATTAAATTATGAATATCCATGACATTCAACCTATACACATATATTAGAATGGAAGAATGTTGACAATAAGGGATATCAAGAAGGATTTTGGACTCAATTAAGGAACATATGAAGACTTATTGATTGTTTTCAAAGACATGCACAAATTATCCAGAGATTACTGAGCAAACAAAAATAAAGGGACATTGTAATGAACATATTATGGTTACTACCGATAGAGTAATATTTCATATAAAGTAAAGGCACAGATTATATTATTTAAGGACAGTACCAAATTTTAACATCAATCCAAATAATAATGATTGACAAACATACGAACAAGTCTAATTATAGTGGGCACAATAAAATAACTAAACTATAATAATAGTAGTAGTTGATGATCATACGTGACCAATCATAGTCACAACCTTCCATCTCTAGACCTGATGCATATAAGCCATGACAACTATGGATAGTAAGTCGGGAAGGAGATAATAGGGATAAGACACTCAATGTACAGGAATAGAACAATATTTTCTATTTCTTTCCATTATTAAAATAGATTCAAAAATTAAAGATTAAAGTGCATATCAGAGGATTACTAGTAGACAAGAGGAGGATAAGGGAATCAAATTGGCAACTATAGCTTCCAATAATATCATAAATTTATTCCACATAGAGCACGTAATAGAAATTTGGAAGGAAGCATTACATATAGGTTAGGTGCTCATAGTTTTGATGCTAGTAGAAGACCACTGACAACTCCAGCTTGGAACTGAAGATTGTGATATAAGTATAATATTACACATTTATCAATCCAGATCTAATAGCAAGAATAATCATCTAATAGTAGAAATTACATTGCAAATATACTACAAGACACCTAACATATACACCTCATTATCAAAACAATTTATCCAATGCCCATATCTTATTAAATACAATAGATTATAAGTAATTATTCATAACAAGAGTAGAGAATCTAAAATAATTGTCTCAAATTTCTAAGTAACTCTAGTTAGGGAGATCACAATATGTTCATGAAGAACACCACTAAAGCATGTAGAAGCTACAAAGTTCTATAAAAAATAATTGTTGATCTAAAGAACCTCCACTGAAATAGAATGTGACTAGGTAGCGAAGACTATAATATGCATCAAATTAGGAGGCACACAAAGGAAAACAACTAAACTTGAAGATACAAATGGCATGAAACACCAAAGTCTAAAGAGATGATCAATCAAACCAAGGAAGCATGAGAAACAATAGAAGAACCTCCCTAATGTAAACAAAGTTGAGGTGACACAAAATTGGAAAATGGGTCAAAAGAATTGCATGTCAAGGAACCACGATCAAGATGCACACAAGAGTACATATGTGTGTACTGAGGTGACATGTCATGAGGCTAATGTCATAGAAGGAACACTCACTAGACAAAGGAAGATAGCAAACAAAGGAAAACAACTACCCCCCCATGGCACTTTAATCATAAGCAGTGCATGTACAATAAGGCACAAGATATAATGAATCCCAAGAATATAATAATCTACATGAGTGTCCTCAAATGATACTACTCAAATCATAAGGAAAAATAAGGCAAAACAACTTAGCCAAAAATATAGATCTAGTATGGCACTTTATTTCTGTGCATTTGCAAGAATGCATACAAATGATGTCTAAATAGACTAGTAGAGACATAAGAATAATAAAATAGATATTACAAGTCATGAAAAATCATTTGAAGAAATGAAAGCAATTTCTAGACCTAAAACAACCAAGATATCCACCAAAATGAAAAAATGAAAAATACTAAATAGAATGTGCTTGGAGCAGAATTTGGAAAAATAACCAGCATCACTAGAAAGAGCTTGAAAATACCTTTCCAATGATATAAAGAATTCCCAAATTAGACATCAGATGCTACAAATATGTTTCCAAGAGTGCAAAACTATACCCCTAACTTTGATAGCAGAAAAAACCATTAAAAAGGCATCAAAATTGAAAACTAATTGTACCACTGTGATGGGCTTGGAACCATCTTTTTGATGATATCTTGTTTGTAAAATATAGATTCTATATGCTTGAGATATAAGAAAGAACATGAAGGTAAGTCCAAATAGAGCCCAAAGAAGTGACATAAGTGTTGAAGCTCTGATACCATGTTGAAGTTGATGAAAGATCAACCCCGCAACTACCAAGAATCACCTACATGCAAACACCTGTCACAGAAGAGAGAAGAAAAAAGCTATGGAGGTTGAAATTGCCAAATCCATAGATGAGACATTCTTGATGAGAAAAAGGATGAATTGCTATTATCAAAAATGAATAAGTTAATAATTACAAAGAGAGATCATCCTTATAAAGGAGATCGAAACCTTAAAAAGGTCTAACCTAGTTTGCATCATAATAATTAATAAAAGAATTAATTATTAGATGTCTAATTTTTTTATTAAGTAGACTAGAGTTAACTACAAAATATCTAATTACTCTAAAAAATGGGTCCCGACAATAGGGCCTAATGAGGTACCCAACACAACCAAATCTTTGAAAAATGGTGAAATAGGAAAAATCACTTGGGAAAAACCCTACTACAAAAAGACATAGAAGAAGCTAAAATAAAAAAAAGAAGGAAGGAAGGACTCAACACTGAGATCCCCCAAGGACAAATCCATTCACCCCAAGCATAGAACGTAGTTGAAGATACTGCAGGGATGCAAAAGATTTAGTGAAGATGTCTGCAACCAACTCAGTAGTAGGAATGTACTCCAAGGAAAGAGATTCATCCTAAATCAAATTCTTGATGAAGTGCACATGAAGCTCAATGTGCTTGATCCTTTGATGCTCAACTGGGTTGCAGGAAATGTGTATAGTACTCTAATTGTAACATCAAAGAAAGGTGAAACTATCAAGAGGAAATCCAAACTCTGCCATCATTTGTCAAAGCCATAAAACCTCTTGACTAGATAGTTTAGATGCCCTGCATTCTCCCTCTATATATAGTAATGTGTGAGCATGCTTCTTCTTGCAAGACCATGTGATAGGACCAAAACTGAGACAAAAAACAAATCCATAAGTAGACTTCCAATCATCAATATCACTAGCCCAATCTGAGTCTGTATAACCAACAATGTGAGGATCCCCTGATGTGTAGTGAATTTCATATCATGTAGTACCCCATATGTATCTCAAGATACATTTGGAAGCTTTGCAATGACTCTCATGTGGATCATGTGAGAATCTAGAGATAAGTCCAACCTTAAAAGAAATAGGTACAACAATCTACCCACAAGTTGTCTATATAAAGTGAAATCTACTATAGGAGTAGTGCATGTGGTAGATAAAAGAAACACTTGACTAAAAAGGTGTAGGAGAAGGCTTGAAATCAAGAATGTTGAATCTTTGAAGCATATCAAGAGCATACTTCTATTGGAGTATGGCTATACCATCTAAAGATTGAACAACTTGTAGATACAAAAAATTAGTGCAGAAATCTAAGGTCTGTGATCTCAAACTGCTCTCTCAAAACTCATTGAACATTCTGAATCATAGAGTATGAGCTACTTGTAATGATGAGATCATCTACATTATGCACAAGTATCAGTAATTCAGCCCCATGACACTTAATTTACACTATAGGATGGAAATGACACCAAGTGAGTTGTGAAGCAAGCAAGAAGGAATCCATGTTCTCATACAAAGCCCAAGGGGCTTGTTTGAGACCATATAAATTTAAAGACCTCTAAAGCCTACATACCATAGAAGAGTCCTATACAAAACCATGAGTTTGCTCCATATAGATCTCCTCATGTAGTTCTCCATGCAAAAAGGCACTCTTTACATCCATCTAAAATAATGTTTATCCCTAAGAAGCTACAAGAGACAATACAAAGCAAATAGAATTCATCTTGGCAACAGGAGCAAAGGTCTCAAAATAATCAATACCTTCAACCTTTGAATATCCCTTTGCAAAAAGATGTGCCTTGTACCTATCAACAGAACCATTTGCATCATACTTGGTATGGCACACCCACCGGCACCGAACCAACTATCTTCCTTTGGGAAAAGGATAAAGATTCCAAGTGTGGTTCTTCAATGTTCATCACATAAGAGTAATCCTCATCCATAGCCCTATCCCACTCAAAATTTCATGTCGCATGTGAAAAATTTTATGGATCATCTGAAATGGCATAGGGTTAGTAGTTCTTGATGGATATTAGACTATGAATTTCTATTTAAATTCAATATATTCCTGTCTTCCCCCACCGTAAGACTCCCTTCAATTAATAAATGACATCGAATCATATTTTGTTCAGTTTTGTAACTAATTCTTTAAAAGGTTTAACCTTTTCCCTTTGTTGTCTGAATAACTATCTTTCCCTTCAATGGTGTTTATTAGCTTTGATGACCAATCCTTTAAAAGTTTGGTTTTCCTCTTTACGACACACCTTAGGTTTAACATTTATAAATGTTATGTTTATAACTAAATAATAAGGGCGCTCATAAAGTTTTAAAAGTGAGTGCATATTTGAACAGGTAGCACTTGAGTTGTCGCCATTAGCTTGAATTTGTTGATGAATCAACTTCAAGTTCCACAAGTGTTCTCAGCTGAAGGATTAAAATAGTTAAAAAGTCTTAAATAAGGTTAATCATTGTAGATGATATCCTTAACGTACTTAGGTTCTATATTATCTGTCACTGCATCGACATGAGGAAAGAAATGATATGCACAAACATATATGCTCGAGTCTAATTCGAGCTTGGAATCTCCAAGGTGGCTTGGTAGTACTAACTCCATGCTTGAGAGTGTATCTCGTGGCTTCCTCTTGTATACGTTCCCATCATTCCCAATAAGATATATTACACATGCTACATAGATAGGTATTGAACATCACTCTGTTTTGGAATTGCTGCTTCGAGTTTTCATCTTTGACATCAATGCTTTCATCATGACACTAGATGTGTTTCATTTATAACTTCAGACCACCAAAGAGGTGAATCTACTACCTCGACTACTACATTGGCACTTTATCAATCATTTCGCTGCTATCCTTATTTTCTGTCTGAATGTGAGGATCCATGTTCGAAGCCAAGCGTTGGGATTACAATACGCATCATGAAGGAATATTCACCTTTGAAACATAACGCAGAGCTACTATGAACTGTAGGGAGAAAAAGAGGAAGCATTCTGTGATGTCTTTGGTGAAACAAACCTCAATTCCTTCGTTAATAATTGCAAACATAGGCTATGCGTTGGTTTCACGAGATCTCCATGGAATTGAAACCTGAAACTTGTCAAGGCCGAGCTTCTATGGGTTGGATATTCTATCAGACCATCTACATGCGTTGTTTGTGCTTTCATGTTCCTAGATATGAGTGCGGGCTCTGCTCATACCTTTGTCTTCTAATTGACATAAGATCAGGCTTCACTGCGGGGTCTCATTGTGACCAACATGAATTCATCTTCGAACCTGAGCATCTGCAAAACCATAGCGGCGCAGTCTACCTTCAAAAAGAATGCGAATTTCCAAACATGACCCCAAGTGTCAACCATATGTGCCATCAGTATTCCACCACAAAAGTTGGCTAAACTGTATACTCACACCCATGCTTTATCCCAAGAGACCCGAGCTTTCATTTGCTTCCCAAGCGCTGTATTCATCTGCACTTCTTGAACGTTACCAGTCTCATCTTCCAGCCTTGACCTCATGGATCGGGAGTTTAAGAATAATTGACTACCGTGCGGATGTCATTACTCATTATCGCGCGATCATGCCCGGAGGATCGATGTGAAATATCCTTTCTCTGATTTTGTATGATATTTCAAGTCTCAAATCAGATCTTTAAAATCAAACAACTAATATCTCAAAGATCCACCAATTCTTCAAGAAACCTCAAATCGGGTATGCTGAAAATAGTGCTAAAAGCTTCACAACTTCACAAATTATTAATAAATCTGAAAATGAAAATTTTTACAGAACTTTCAGCAGCATAACAGTCTACAAATTGACATTTCCAGATCTGTATAGCCTTTACACAACAGCTCAAAAATGTAGAACAAAAACTATGCTCATCGGGCTCTCGAAATAGCACAAAATATGCTCGAAAACACCACAAAAACACTAATAATCTATCTCAGAAGTTTAATCATGTCCCAATACATATATTCAGCTCTATTTTAACATCTTAAAGTCTGAAATACAGCAACAACCCAAACTGATATGAAATACTCTACTGGAAACACCAAACTCATACCAAAAACACACCCGAAAACCCACAAATCTACACTGTTCACCACAAAGGCAAACTCTGTATGAGCATGCACATGGAATGGCTTCAAACTCCCGTCCTTAGCCTTCCTGAAAACCTGCAAACTCTCGTTCTTGGGTCTCCCTGAAAACCTGCAAACTCTCGTTCTTAGGTCTCCTTCTCCACAGGTTTGGCAGCCTCTGAAGAATAACAAAGAATGAGCGAAAATCAAGTCTGGAATGAGCCCAAAATGCCTCCAAACGCCTTAAAAGAGGGCATAACTGTAACTCACGTCCAAGAGAGGTTAATGAAACATATTTTAATAATAAATTTCATTTATTAGTCCAACAGTTTCCAAAGATTAACCCCCTTTTTCCGAAACTTCACTTTCTTGGGCCTGCTTGCCTTAGCAAAGATTATTATTTTTTTAATTATTTGAAAAGGGGACATGACACGATGAAATAATCAACCATTATGTTAATTGCTTTAACCTAAATGTCACTTTCCATCACCGGCGGTGACCGTGATGATCTTTGAAGGTTTCAGAATGGAGTAAAGGCAATTCTCATGTTCTCATCGAATTTCATCATTTTCAATTGATACAGATATGGGTGTGATTTCTTTCACTCCTCTATTGATGGACAGGCTTTCACCTTCATTTAACTTACTTTTTTTTTTGTTGTGATCTGAGTTGATCTCAGTGTCGTGTCCTTTTATCAGTACTGGAAGCTATATTCTTGTCGGCTTTTTGTTGAGTGTTTGTGACATCTTTCCCAAACTTAGAAATATATATATTCAAAAGAGAAATTAGGATTCAGCCTCGGGTACACATTTATCTTCAAAGCATCATCAGAGAGTTTCTGATCTCATACCTGATATCATCTATATGTGCCTCTTCAAAATCATTATTATTTGTTCCCATTCACGCTTGTTGAGTTGGAGCATTTCGCCAAATAGTTTACGTGCTCCTTTTCTGAATTGCTTTAACCTAAATGTCACTTTCCATCACCGGCGGTGACCGTGATGATCTTTGAAGGTTTCAGAATGGAGTAAAGGCAATTCTCATGTTCTCATCGAATTTCATCATTTTCAATTGATACAGATATGGGTGTGATTTCTTTCACTCCTCTATTGATGGACAGGCTTTCACCTTCATTTAACTTACTTTTTTTTTTGTTGTGATCTGAGTTGATCTCAGTGTCGTGTCCTTTTATCAGTACTGGAAGCTATATTCTTGTCGGCTTTTTGTTGAGTGTTTGTGACATCTTTCCCAAACTTAGAAATATATATATTCAAAAGAGAAATTAGGATTCAGCCTCGGGTACACATTTATCTTCAAAGCATCATCAGAGAGTTTCTGATCTCATACCTGATATCATCTATATGTGCCTCTTCAAAATCATTATTATTTGTTCCCATTCACGCTTGTTGAGTTGGAGCATTTCGCCAAATAGTTTACGTGCTCCTTTTCTGAATAGATTCAGAACTGTTTAAATTCTGCATTTTCACCTAAGCTTTCCAATCATACAATGGTGACATTGATTTTCTCTGTGATCCAAGATAATCAAGTATGTTGTATTCCACATGTTACTATCATTAGATCCTCTAAATGGAAATTTTTGATTGAGAACATAGAATGTCAAACTATGTAACTTAGCCTTCCTTCGGACTCGAGTTTGAATCTGAACTTTCAAAAATGTCTTTCTCAAACCCCATACTTTGAACTTGAACCAGAAGATCCTACTTTCACAATTTGAATTGGAACTTTAATCATGGACATCTGAAATCTCTAACCAAGACCTTAGGCAGAACTTTGAAGCATTGAATGACCTTGCATTGGCAAAAGAGAGCCTTGAACCTAGGAACTGGCATTTTTGGAAAAACATTAAACTCAAAATGAGTTCATGTATTTGGGGATTTTAAGTTTTCTTGAATCTAAACTTGAGGATTGAGACTGCATCTTTGAATTTGGATCAATCAACTTGGAATCAATAAAATTATGAGTATCACATGTATCAAGAAAGGTAATAACTCACTAACTAGGCAATACCCCTCTCATCCTAAATGATCCTTCTAGTTGTACACTAGTGGGATGGCCCTCCTTAAGTCTGCCCTTAGTCTTATCATCACATGTAGCCATTTTGTTCAACTTCTCATCATTTGCGCCTTCCTTTTCTTCAATTGATTCCTTATTTTCAGATTATTGGTCCAAATTTGCAGAATCAAAATCCTCATAATAAGCCCACATAACCATGTTGGCTTTCCCCTTTGGCCTCATAGGGTAGTCATGGTTCACGTCATAGGGTGTTTTGCAATAAAAATAGAGCTTTTTTTTTTTCTTAAATCATTCTATGTCTCTCTATCCAAGGGAGCAAATGATTTATCTTTATTTTTAGCCTTTATTTCATTCCTTTTAGGTTTTTTGAAGAATGGTTTGTTGTCTTTTCTAGATGATGCACCCTTTGACTGAAATTTATTTATTGGGGTTGCTTCCTCCATACTTCTAGCCTTCTTAAATATTGCTTCTTGCAAATTGAATGGATCACATGCTTTTACCCAACCCTTTAGTGGTTTAGATAATCCTTTAATGAACAAAACAACCAATCTCCTAACTGAGATATCTGACACAATAATGGATAGCCTCTGAAAGTCACTAATGAAATACTCCGATCCACCTATCTATCTTAATTGTGTCAACTTCTGAAGTATACTTCTTGATCCTTCTTATCAAACCTATCTACCAACTTGTCCACAAAGTCCTGATATGAAGTCACCTAGTAATGTTGAAGGGTAACGATCCCATGGTACTACTAATGATGTGAAACTCCCTCTCAATGTAGCATGGCATATTTTATTGTCTCCACTTCTATCATATGTCTTAGTGATAAGAAGGCATCAAGCTTCTAAATCCAATCTTGCATTGTCATTCTACAACTATCATCAAATGTGGTCAAGGAAAGCTTCCCTATAGCACACTTTAATTCATTGTCTTTACCACAATGTCTCATATCCTATCTTGTTGCCTTGTAATTCTCTATCCTTTGGTTAACAAACCTCTCAAATTTCATCCTCTCTCACACCTGTGGAGCTAATAAATCTCATTTTTCATTCATAGACATGAGGATATCTATGAATATCTCCTCTCCTGCTTCTTCTGTAAGTGCTATCACAAGCTCATCTCTCATGAAGGTAGGATGAGTAGGCTTGTTTGTTGTCCTATATTGCATCCTATGAGCTCTAGGTGACCCCATTGCACTCCTATTATCCTCTTGCTCCTTATTTTGTCTATTATATTGGTTTATACACTCAACCATAGTGGTGAGGGCCTACAAAGCCTGAGCCATCCACTCCTATCCTATAACCTTTTCTCTAAAAAATCCCTTTTTTCCTAGTTCTCATTTCTATTGTCTCTTGGTGGGCTACCCTCTTTCTTATCACCCATGGTGTTCGGTTTCCTATCAAATTTTTGTTCCCTAACAAACAAAGCTCACCTAGAAGTATAAAATGTGCGAAAACCAACCTCAAACGACTGCATGTGATTGCTAAACCCTTAGGATGGCAAGATTTAACTCTAATACCAATGTAATACCCCTTGCAATTATATTTTAATTTTATGATTTCTTAACTTAAGAATTTTTTCAAACACTTTGTACACATGGGATCTATTATAGATCTAAATTCTAGTTGCTTTCCAAATGCCAAACTTTAATAAATATCCTTGTAAAGAACTCCAAAAAATCTAATCAATGAAGATGTAAATGTTTTTGTATTTTTATGAAACATATAACATTGGTTAAAAATGAGAAAATATGCATCTATAACAATAAGACATTAGGGAAATGCCTTCTATAACATTTAATGATATTTTAATCCCTTGTAACAATTTTTTGATATAAGATTTTGAAATAAATAAGATTACAAAACTTCCATAATTGATTTCTAAATCCCTACTAATTTCTTAAGATATTCAGATCTAACCTCAATGCAATGCAAAATGTAAATAGATAGGAACATGGTAACCACTTGAGAAATCTGGATTTTATTGTAGCGAGTCACTGTAGTGGTGGTGGCAGTGTAGCTAATCACTATAGCCATATCCAACTTATTCCTTCAATCCTACTCCATAATTTGGCCCTAGGCCACAAATTTGGCACAATGAAAAGAGTAATTTGTCTTCTCCAATAGCTATGACCCCTTGAAGGATCTTTCACCAATATTCTCAAATAGAACACCTATATGATGTCCTCCCAATACCAAATTCATTGGTATTTCACCAACTCAAATGGAGGCACACAAAAGAACTTTGTTCTCCAGTGGCAAATGCTAAAAACCTTGGCTCCACAAAACTCATCAAATGCAAATGACAATAATCAAATAATAAGAAAATAACCTTTCATGCCCTTTATTCTTTCCTTATAGGAGCTCACTATCTTTTCTCCCCAATATGGGATAAAAGATATTCTTATATTTTTACTTTATTATAATATTATAATATGCAATTATGTCAGGCCTAAAGTGTTGATCCCCCAATAAAAACCCTCTAACCACAATATTATCCTACTAGGGTCACGTAATAGGCTAATCTTAATTACTAAGAGATGTCAACTAGAAGGGGACATTACACCAAATGTCTAATCATGAGTGCGATGAGAATCTGAAGGATCTCATGCTATAGGTCTAGCTACATCAATAATATCACAAGCCCACTTGGGTACTCACTGACCATCTAGTGGAGGTAGTGAAGGGGGATCAACATCAAGATCTTCCTTAGAGGATACATAATCTTATAGAGGAGAAAAGGAAGTACTAGGTAGTGAGGGAGAAGCTAGTGATGGAGGCTCCATCTAAGGATAACACTCATCAAACTGGACATCTCACCAAAACAAGACCTCTCTAGAATTAGGATCAAACAACCTATATGCCTTCACATCCTCACAGTAGCCAACAAAGATGAATGGTCGACTCTTCCTCTCCATGGCTTTCCTCTGAGAATCTGGAAAAAATGCCCAAGCCTTACTGTACCAAAAATATGGAATGTAGAAACATCAGGCTTGACATGAGTCCAAGTCTCCTCAAGAGTCAAATATTGCAATGCCTTGTGAGGCATCCAATTCTGAATATAGTTGGCACAATTGATAGCCTTAGCTCAAAATAAAGAACACATAGCTCGAGACTGTAGCATATAATTGGCCATTTCCCATAATGTCATGTTATTTCTCTCTACAACCACATTTTGTTGAGGGGTATAGGGAACTATGAACTAATGTTGTAAACCATAC
Organism: Cupressus sempervirens; assembly: GCA_028749045.1. Taxonomy (NCBI): domain Eukaryota; kingdom Viridiplantae; phylum Streptophyta; class Pinopsida; order Cupressales; family Cupressaceae; genus Cupressus; species Cupressus sempervirens. The sequence continues at coordinate 741,817,612 of CM053792.1, forward strand.
TCAGTGCAAAAATCTCTAAAAGATTGATTCACATATTACCTTTCATTAGTAGAATGTATACACCTAACTAGAAGACCATACAACTTCTCAAAAAAGGTCTTAAAGATTTGAAATGAATCAAACACATCGAACTTGTACTTCAAAAAGTACACCCATGTGTGTCTGGAGAAGTCATCTATGAAGGTAAGCATATATCAAGCACCTGAAAAGGATGGAGTGGGGAATGACATAAGATCATTGTATATGAACTTCAATGGTGCCTTAGTGCATGTGGATCTACCTATCAAAATTAGATCTATGTGATGTTTTCCAAGTGCACAACCTTGACAAACTTCGTCAGTACAAGAGATCTGAGGTAGCCCAATCATTGATTCACTAGCTCTTGTGTACTCATCTGTTGTAGATATAAATAGTTGACATGGCCAAAACACTCATGCCAAAGCTTGCTCACTATGTTTGCATGAGAGAAATACTTATAGAATTAGAGCTCTCAAAGCCACAAAACTTATATTTAAGTGAGACTGAAAATCAACAGTCCCAGTAGAAAAAACCAAGTTAGGATCATGGAGATCTCAAATAGCCACATCATGTGGTGAGAACTCAACTGTCTTACTAGAGCCAAAATAAAAAAAATCTAAAAGACACATAGGAGATTCATAAAAATGGTTGGAACCAAGAGAACGTTCTGTATAGAACCACCCTCTAAAGAGATAGTGTTTGTACCTGAAATTGAAAGTTGTGTAGAGTCACCAACTACAACCTATGTAGTAACACTTTAAGAAAGTGAGGTAACCAAAGTAGGTAAGTGTTTCATATAGTGAAAAGCACCTAAATCAAGAATCCAAGTAGACAATGAAGACCAGGCTCATGCATATTGGTAAACAAATTGTTCTTTCCTTTTACTCTTTGGATGCCCAAGATTTGTGAACAACTAATTACAACAATTGGAAAGTTATTACTACATGACTAACTTCCCTCTAAATTCTTAGGTACAACTCCCTTTTTTATTTGTAATTTTCAATGAATTGTGTTTATTCCTAACTCTAAAGTAGGGTATGTTCTTAACCCGAGAATAGGAAAGGCGAACCTGGAAGTTAGGTCTAAACAGGAACTCACTTAGGCAAGGATTTGAATTTTAGGATCAATCAAATAATTAGATTCACACATCTTATAAACCTACAAAGTTTAACAATTCTGCAATGAATGTTATCTACAACTAAACTGATATCAACAAGATTTTGGTTCTAGGAATGGAAAAGACTAACTTGAAAGAAAAGAATGGAAATGAATCTCTCTTGAACTTCTAATAACAATATTATTATCTTCGGCTTGTTATTTCAAAATAGGGGAATAAAACTTTGTTCATTCCTTGATTCAATTCAGACCAAAAGAGAACATAAAATTAAAAAAGAAACAAATGGAATACCATCAATTTGTCTTTGCAACATCAAGTATTTCACACCAAAAATTAGCCGACCTTCTACTAATCTTTCAATTAGATACATATAGGATCCCAAGATGACCGTTACAAAATGGGATTTAAATCAGTTCATCTCCTCAAAATTGACAAATGGAAAGGAGCCAATTGTTAGTTACTATCATTACATCAAAATGTGAAAGGGCAAGATAAGAATCACTTTGCCTTCTTTCCTTTTTTTGACTTTTCCCTATGGGCTTTGGCAAAAACAATGATTGGAATAAACTCCTCATGTCTATGAACATGAATGTTAGTGTATCTTAAGAGTCACTTGGAATGCTCTCTAGCTAGATCCTTGATAGCATTCAACCGCTCTTGTATTTCCTCCATAGCCACATGTATACACCCACCAAGTTTTTGGAGCTTTGACACTCTACTCTGGTGGTCAAAAGATTTCTCTATTAAGCCATCTAGATAATTGGAGAAATTATTTTGCATGACAACAACTCTAATTATCCCTTTTCCTTGTCCACTAGCTTGGTAATCTATATGTAGACCTCTTAATAATTCATAGTTTCTATCTTGATCCTTTTTCACTTTACTTTTTGTTTCCTTCAATCCTTCCTTTTCTGCCAAGATCATTTTAGATTTGAATTGCATGCTTTGTAGCCATTCAAATAAAGGCTCATCTCCCCTAGGAAGAATCTTTTCCTCCATAGCTTCCTTAGCCTTCATGTGAATAATCATCTTTAATAAGGTAATGCAGTCTTCACTCTTGACTTTCTCTGCTGCCAAGGTAACTCGATTAGTTGAGATATTATCCTTCTCTATTTTGAGCCTCGGTACTAAATTGCCTATTTTCTCTATGATTGCAAGTCTCTCAAGCTTGAGCTTTCTTCTCCACTCTCTACAAAAAAAATTTGAAGTGCTTGTCTTCCTACAACTAGGAGATAATAGCTTGAATGTCAGTAGCTATGGGATCACTAATGATTGGCATTCTTGATATGCTTTCCAATGGAGTGACTAATTGCTTGATGAAGCAATTAAGTTCATGAATCTTCACTTTCATTCTAACTTTAGCTAGCCTAAGGCTTTCAAGTTATCCTTCTATCATATCATTTGTTGACTTCCACAAGCCCACCTTGGTGTCATGTCTAACTTCTTTGAGATCTATAGAATGCAATGCAGAATCATCTGTAGGCATGTCTTCAATCCTCTCCTCTTTAGTAGGCTTAGAAATATCCATAGTTAGATTCCCTATGTCAAGATCTTGCCCAAGAATTGATAGGGTCTTCTGCTTCTTGACTTTACTCAATGTTGATCCAGAATGGGTAGCCAGAGATAGAGTTTCTTTGTTGGGAACTCCCTTGTCTTTCATTTTCCTCTTCCTATCTAAGGTATCTTCCCACCATGATTCTATGCCAATCACCTTGGATGTGGTCCTAAGTGTGTCTATACTAAACATCTTTCTTTTAACTAGGGCCAATGCCTTTGTAGCTAGAGAGAAAGGGTTCTTTGAGACCTAGGAAACAAGTTTTGAAACTTTGAGACCTTTCTCTATTTTTGTGGTCTTCTTTGTAGCTTTGTTAGACTTAGTAGACTTTCTTTCACTACTTCCACCATCTCCAAGGTCTACTACTTGCACTTGGGGACTACTTGGTAGGAGTAGTGCAGCATTCACATATGAGATTGAACTGCTATGGGGTGAAAGAGCTATTGTGACCTCATTATCTTTCAATTCCTTTGCCTTCTTTTTCTCAGCTTCTACTATAGTTCTGATTAGTGGTAGAGAATTGTCCTGACAAGTCTTTGCAAGAGGAATGATCCTGCAACATAATGGTTGTGTGGGCCCTTGAGTAATAGACAAGGTTGCACCTAATGCACCACTCTAAGAAGAGGAAGTCATTGCTACTTTTGGGGAAGCCTAAGAAGATGTTCCTTTGCTCCAACTTCTTTGAGTTGTGGTTCATTCAACCTATTTTCTATCCTCTTGTAGATTCAAGCCATCATTATATCCAACTCTTCCTTGGTGTCTTCATAAGGCTTTGAGCTTATTGGGGTGCTTCTGAGCTTTGTCTAGTAAGTGTTGTTATATATATTTTGGCCATCATCTTCCACTCCTTCTACATCAATGTTAACTTTGTACATCTTCACCTAATCAACTGTTAATATGGTGAAGGCTCAATCCTGACTCTCAAACTCATCCTTGCAGTCAGTGTAGTTTTCCTTAATGGTGGTGATATGTTTTATCACACTTCTTATCTACAAGACATCCCTGGCATACCCATTTGGTTTGAACATGGGCCTCAAGACTTCATACATATCCATCTTATACTTCATCTCAAATACCTTCAACATGTTCTTGGCATTGGAGTGAGTGTCACAACTGAAAGCCCCCACCTTCATGGGGAATTCATATCCTTTCTTCTTCAAGCTCCCACTCAATATGTTCACTTGAAGGGCTTTCCACACAATCTTGATCAACACAAGCATGCCACATCATTACAACCCAAAGACAAGGCAAATTGTGCTACCTGATGACATGGAGGCAATTCACCACAGTTTGTTTGTCAATCAAAATTAATACAATGTCATCAGGTAGCAAAATCTTCCTTGTCTCCAAGTTTTAATGATGTATGCACTCATAAATTAGCTTCAGGACTTGAACTACAACCAAAAAACCAACAGCTTCAACTAACTCACATACTCAGATTTTCTCGATAATGGGGTGAATCTGCTCAAACTTTACTCTCTTTTGAAAATCCTTTATGTAATAGAAGTGAAGAGAAGTGTCTGTGAAATTTTGCAATTGGGATTTGATTCCATTCAATCCATCAAAACTCATGAACCTAGTTGCCATGATTTTGAGAACAAGATTTGAATTGGACTAATGAAAGGAATGGATAATGTAATAATCACTGGCTTTTCAAAAAGCTATGCACATTAACAGTTTAATAGTTCAAAGAAAAAGTGGTAGCTCATTTAACTATTTATGTTTCTATATATGGGAGCATTGATTCATTTGTTGATCTTCAAAATTTGTGCCACGTGAATGGATTTAAGGAAATACATGTTGGATAGTAAATGTGAGAGTTCAATGGATAACTAGAGTTTTTTTCACTATTCCCTTGAACTCAATGTTAAATTTTTGTATCTTCATTACTTACTTTCTCATTTTCCTTTAAGCTTCATAAAGTTACCATTAGGGTACTTCGTGGGCGATTGTTCGCCAATTGAGATCCTACCTATCATTTCTTTTCCATAATGGCCTAATTCACTTTAGTATCATTCTAAGATGTTATAAATACAACATGTGGATCCTAACTGATCATTAAATTGATTTTTCTATGAAATTTTGGAAATTGTCCTCATGGGTTGAAAAACTGCTAAGGAGAAGACAATTTTTGTTTCTTTGCTAATATTTCATTTCTTAGTCAGATTTTTGACAATTGCTCTTCTTGAAGTTGGGAATGCCTAAATGAGGTGTGAAGACCTTTTTAATTACCAATTAATATCCCTTTACATTTCAAATTTTCATTTTCATAAAACTAACTTCATGGGTTGAAAACCCACCGAGGAGAAGTTAGATTTGAGTTTTCTACCGAGGAAAATTATGAAGGCTAGCATGAATTTGAACCATATTTGGGAGTCATAATCATAAATGAAAAAATTGATTGGCTATAGGATGCCTTGTTACTTACATTTTTCTAATCTACATGCCTCATTTAGGGCCTTTCTCAGGAAATCATCCTCATGAGTAGGAAACTCATCGAGGAGAAGATGATTTCCAAATTTTTACTGGCATGAAATTTTTTAAATAGTGACATGCAAAAAATGGATGTAGAATATCATTGATATTTGAATGAGTAAGAATGAATCTCTATTGGACTAGGCACTAACCTACCCATAAGCTCACTTGGCCAAATGAAAACCCACCCAACTATATTTGAGGAGAGGGAAAAAGGGATAGTTCGATAAAAATTCACCTAACCTAAAAGAACTCAGGCTTAGACTCAGACAAAAACTAAGACTTCACTGTTTTCACTTAAACACAAGTACTCACTTTTGCCAATCACTTAGAGAAAAAAAAGTGGGGCAAAAGTTGGGTCTCTCTGGGAACTTGGGAAATCTATCCAAGCAAGGAATCCAAGATCTTTGGTTTTGCAAAATTAAAAGGTGGCTACACAACAAAACTGAAGTAGGAAAAATGAGGGAAACCTAAGTAGGAAAACAAAAACAAGAGCTAAATGTAACTATAGTCCAATACATGGGTTACCTATTTTCATATTGAAACTTGATAGAGCTTCAAATCCTAACCATTGTAGGTTAGTGGTAGCACTTCACCATCTGGATATGTTAATTTGAATGAGTTGTTTTCAAAAGCATGATGAATATTAAATGGGCCTTTCCATAGAGTGTCAAATTTCTTGTGCATGCCCCTTGGTGCCCTTCGCTTATCCCACAATTGTACACTATCTCCTACCATAAACTTCCACAGCCTTGCCTTTTTGTCAAATAAGTTATTTACATGCATCTAATGTTGCGTAATGTGATCCATAATTTCTTCTCTTTCTTCTTCAAGCTTGCTTAGGTACATGATTATCTTCTCCAATCTATCCTTATAGATGTCAGCTTCAATGATTGTCCTTAGCCTACTTGTAGTCAAATCCAGGGGTAAATGGAGACTAACTTATGTTCCATAAACTAGTTAAAAAGGGGAGATGCCAATCACCCTCTTTGGGGTCATTCTATCTACCCAAAGTGCCTCATGAATCTTTTTGTTGCAAATTTTCTTATTGTTTGACATCAATTTTTTAATGATGTTTATCAAATTTTTCTTGCTAGATTTGGCTTGAACATTCCCTTTTGGAAAGTAGTCTAATGAGTGACTAACTGTTATGCCTACTCAAAACAAAACTTGGTAATTTTAACTCAAGAGAAGTACATTGCATTATCCATTACTAGTATAATGGGCACACCAAATCTAACTAGTATATTCTTCTTGATGAACTCGCAAACTACTTTAGAAGTAGTTTTCTTGGTTGCTTTCACCTCCACCCATTTGGTGAAGTATTCATTTGTAGTAATAACCTATGTGTGACTAGCACTAGATGTCAGACTGATAGGGCCAATGAAATCGAGAACCCATTATTGGAAAAGACCTTTAATAATTATAGATCTAAGAGGTAAGGCAACTAATTGGGGTCTACCTTTGAACATTTTAAATTTTTTTCATTTTGACACCAAATAGTAGGCATACTTAAACATATCGAGCCAATAATAACATTGTCACATTATTTTGAATGCAGTAACTAAGGATGAGAAATGTTTGCCACATGCTTCGTCATGGAATGTTTTCAATGGACTTTCTTTTTTTTGTTTATTTATGCACCTAAGAAAAGTACCATCTGTAGCTCTTTTGAATAATTTATTGTCCCAAATCACATACTTGGCAGCCTTTAGCTTGAGGTCTCTTCTTTGTTTTGTTGTCATCCCTTCGAGACATTCTCCATATGTCATGAGATAAGTGATATTCTTCAACCAAGGGTCTTGCGGACCTATAGCCAAGACTAATTGTTTCTCTTTTAGCTCTTTAGTAATTTCATTTTCCACAATACCCTTGCATAGGGCATTACCTCTTAATAGCTTAGTGGGCTTGATTTCAATGTCATATTCCTATTTTTTTTCTATCCATGTTCCTCTGGTGTTACACCCTACATCTTGTTGAGTCAACACACTCTTTACCACTAAATCAAGTACATGAACCACAGAATATGAATGCAAGATATAAAATCTAAAAAAATTTAGTGCTTTAACCACGACAAGGGCATGTTTTTTGATTTGAGAATATTGCTCATGAATTTTTAGGGGTATACTTGTGAAGGTTATAGGGGCTTGTATTCCTTCTTTGTTTTCTTGCATGAGGATGGATAATAAGGTGTATTTAGAAGCATAACAGTAGATCATGAAATCTAACTTGTAGTCTAGATGACATAATACTAGAGCATTAGCAATAGCAGTCTTTATATTCTAGAAGGCTTGTTTTCCTACCTCATTCCATTTAAAGCCCAAATTTCCTTTCATCATATCTACAATATACTTAGTGGTTTTTGCAAAGTCAGGTACAAATCTTCTAAGAAAATTTAGTTGTTTAAAGAACAACTTAACTCCTATTTTGCTTACGGGTAGGCCTAACCTTCAAATGGCATCAATTCATTTAGCATTGATTCTGATACCTTCTTGAGATACTATATGACCGAGTAGTTTTCCCTCTATAACACATAAAATGGATTTATTAGGATTTAGTGAGATTCTATGTTCTTGGCACCTTTGTAACACCTTTTTCAAATCTTCTATGTGGTTTTTTCTCTTCTTTGAGAATACAGTGAGGTCATCCAAGTATATAACAATAATATGATCTTTTAAGTCAGCAAAAGATTTACTCATACACCTCTAAAATGTGGCACTGGCACTAATGAGACCAAAGGGCTTTCTATGGTATGCGAACATGCCCCAAGGGGTGGTGAAAGTTGTCTTATGTTGATCTTTCTCTTCCACTTCTACTAGATTGAATCCGAAGAATCCGTCAAGCATGGACATCATTTCAAATCCAACCACTATTTGTAGTAGGTAATCCATGTTAGAGAGAGTATAATTATCCTTTAAACATACCTAGTTTAGATTTCTAAAATCTAAACAGATCCTTATTTCTCTGTTCTTATTTCTAACTAGTACTATATTTGCTACCTAGGTAGAGTGATGAATGCATATGCAAAAATGTGACCTCAGATTCTCACACACACTTCAACATGGTCCTTACCTGTGGAGTCATCCTGGAATAAACATGGAGTCATTTATCCAAGACGCCCGATAGGGTGACCTATTGCCTTCTAACTAGAAGGATTTTGCCTATGGGCTCTCAGATCGAGAAGCAGGAAACCAAACCATATAGTATGAAGGATTTATGCAAAGTATGTAGTTATGCAGTCAATCTAAATGAGAATGCAATTTATTCTACTGAACAATAAGAGAAATTAAGCTAAATGTATGCATTTTAATCTTAATGATGCTAAAATATCAAGTAAGTACGAAAGCTAGAATGAGTAATTAATTCGATAGCACTTCAATATGATTCCAATTTCCAACCCTATAATGAGGAATTAGGAGTCTCCTAAATAGAATTCCTGAAATCCACCAATGATCAAGATTAATTGGGATGAATGGTCGAGATTAGAAATGAGATTTAGTTAGAATGGAAAGTTTCCTTAAGAGAAGGAAGTTAACTGATTTCTTTTGAGTGGAATAAGGAATTAACTAATTTGTTTCCTTTTTTTATTTCAGTCAACTAAGAGTTTCCATTTCTAAACTGAAGAGAGAATATTGGAGAAGATATTTGATTTAAGGAAATAAAATATCACCTCATAATTGAGTATTCTAAATTGAATAATTAAATTCAACAATTAGAATAAGAATATTTAATTAAATCAAATATATTTAATTCCTCATGTATATTAGCTAAAAAGGGTGAATTTAATTTAATTTAAGTACTAGGACTTATAATTAAATTAATTCAATTAAAAGGTTAATTTAGCCAACTCAATGAATATTCAAGAATTAATTAAAGTAAGTGATTAATACAGATTAATGATTTTCTACATTTGACACTTAGGTTGAGTAGAGATTATCAGAATCAAAATTGCTTGGTGACATAGGACTTTAGGGTTGATCAAATAGACCATAATTGGTTAACATGGCAATGGGCCAATTTTGGGGTGTTACATTTTCCCCTCTTTGAATGAATGTGCAAGCAGCACATTCAATTCAAAAAAAAAAAAAGTATGATGCATAGATCAAGAAATGAGACTAGTTCTAAAATTGATGATACAAAGACCAATTGATAAGCTTTTAAAGGTTATCTCCAAAATGGAGCTTAACCTTAGGGAATCTAGATAGAACACCTAGATACCAAGATTGATAAGCTTTTAAAGATTATGTCCAAAATGGAGCTTAATCTTAAGGGATCCAAATAGAACACCTAGATACCTAGATTGACAAGCTATTAAAGATTATCTCCAGAATGGAGCTTAATCTTAAGGAATCGAGACAGAACACCTAGATACCTAGATTGATAAGCTTTTAAAGATTATCTCCAAAATGGAGCTTAATCTTAAGGAATCCAGATAGAACACCTAGATACCTAGATTGACAAAAAATTTAAAATTATCTCCAAAATGGAGCTTAACCTTAAGGGATTCAAATAGAACACCTAGATACCTAGATTGACAAGCTTTTAAAGATTATCTCCAGAATGGAGCTTAATCTTAAGGAATTTAGATAGAACACTTAGATACCTAGATTGACAAGCTTTTAAAGATTATCTCCAAAATGGAGCTTAATCTTAAGGGATCTAGATAGAACACCTAGATACCTAGATTGATAAGCTTTTAAAGATTATCTCCAGAATGGACCTTAATCTTAAGGGATCTAGATAGAACAACTAGATACCTAGATTGATAAGATTTTAAAGATTATCTCTAGGATGAAGCTCAACCTTAAGGGATCCAGATAGAACATGTAGATACCTAGCCATAAAAGATAGCAAGATCCAACCATAATTCATAGAATCATCCCTAGAATGAGGCTTGATCCTTAGGATTCAGGGTTTAGACTATCCTAATACCTATCCATTGAACTCTGATAAAGACTACTATAAGATGTGATCAACTAATGAAAAGATGAGATAGATGAAAAATGATGCTAGATAGAGGGGAACAAGATACCCCTAGTGATGGGATGTCCCAAGTGATGAGGACATAAGATTCAGATTGAGTTGAAATTTGTATTCAATGATGTAATCATCTTGCTCCCTTAGGAGCAAAATCGAAAGATGACACACTAGAAATATGATATAGAGTGGTATAGCGAGAGTTATAGAAGTAATATGTTATTCAAAAGAATATAGAAGAGATCAGAATGATCAAAAGAAAATTTGGAGTCAATTCAAAGTGATTTCAAGGTCCAAAAGACCAAGTTTGAACAAAGGTTGACTAGAGTTGACATGAGTTGACTTTTTCCAGAATTTTTGAAAATTTTCAAGGAAATGTGATTTGAAAAGATTCCAAGATTCACAAAGTATCAAAAAAATGGACTGCACAAGTGTTCTATCACATTGGTCCCAAAAGTTTAAAATGTGTTTTTGAGTTGCTTAAGTGTGTCAGATTTCAAATTTGATCTCGAAAAATGGGTTCAGAGAACCCAAAGTAGCCAAGAGGGTGATTAATTGATCATTTGTGTAGTCATGAAGAACATGATGCTTTGAAGAAGCTAAAAATTCCTCATGACAAAGGATGAAAGTAGATATGCAATCAAACCATGTGCTTATGCAATGCAACCTTAAACTAAATGCAACCTTAGGTCTGGTTACCAATCTTCAACAATTATCATCACTGAGCATATAGCGAAACCCCAAATGTCATACAATCCCCACTGACATTGGTATCATAGGAATATGAATAGGACATTTGTTCTAGTTTTGTCAAGATTAAATGTAAGCATTTGAGGCATAAGAAGCCACAATAGCCAAAACATTTGTCCCTTTTAATGTAGCAAGTTAACATAAGCATTAGAGCATAAATGCTAGGATGACCAGAATGGTTCTTGCATGTAGACACACCAAACACACAAAAGATTCCTCTTATGTTGAAGTAAGTAGAAATTATTTTATCTACAATGGCCCTTGCATCCATAACCTAAGACAAAAGTTTACCATATATACTCATAGGGACCCATACGTTCACTTAGCAAGACAAGTATTAGTATTTACTGTAGCATGGAGAGTTCACTCCAACAAGCAAGGAGAAGAACCAACCTCATTGCTTTATCCATATAAAAGGAGTTAAGGTACACACAACCATCCAATACAAGATGGAGGTTCTTATAGTGGACATCCCTCTTAATATGGATGCTTCAAATCATTGGAACTAAACCACAAATGGAAAACAAAGAAAAGATCATGCCCCCAATCCTTGCTTCTCTAGTCAATAATGACATCATCAAGTTTCTTGAGGAGACATGATAAAGAAAAATCAAAGAAAACAAAGAAAAGTTCAATATATCCAAACAAATTCAGTATTTTGAGTTCATCTTTTGTGTTGTAGGATTGATGTCAAGTGTCAATGTCTAGAACATGGATGAAAGAAATCTATTTAATAGGGTGACGACAATGGACAAACGCAATCAGGATGACTGGTGACTAAAGTCAAAAGGGAATCTTCGATGTGGAGAACCTGAGTAGAACTGAGTGATAGTAGACAGACACAGCCAGAGTGACTAGTGACTGACGCAAGAGAGATGTTTCATGAAAGGAATCTTGAAAAGTGACATGAGCAATAGTAGGTAGACATAGCTGAAACAACTGGTGACTGTCATGAAAGATATTCTATAAGGAGAATCTTCAAAAGGAGTGATCCTAACGATAGTAGGTAGACATAGTTAGAACAACTGGTGGCTATCATGAAAGAGATTCTATGAGGAGAATCTCGAAAAGGAGTGACCCTAATGACAATAGGGAGATGTAGTTAGAATAATTTGGTGACTATCGTGAAAGAGATTCCATGAGGAGAATCTCAAAAAGGAGTGACCCTAATGATAGTAGGTAGATGCAGTTAGAACAATTGGTGAATATCATAAAAGAGATTCTATGAGGAGAATCTCTAAAAGAAATGACCCTAGTGATAGTAGGCAAACGTAGTTAGAACAATTGGTTACTGACATGAAAGAGATTCTATGAGAAGAATCTCAAAAGGAGTGACCCTAGCAACAAAAGGTAGATGTAGTTAAAACAACTAGTGACTGAAATCAAAGAGGAATCTTTAGTAAGAAGAACCTTGGTAGGAACTGAGTGATAATAGACAGACACAGTTAGAATAACTGGTGACTAACGTGAGAGAGATCTTTAATGAGAGGAATCTCAAAAGTGAAACGAGCAATAATAGGCAAGCACAGTTAGAAAAACTGGTGGTTGTCATGAGAGAGATCATTTGTGAGAGGAATCTCAAGAGAAAAGTAAGTGATAGTAGACAGACACAGTTAGAACAACTGGTGACTGAAGCTTAAAAGATCTTCTACAAGAGGAATGACACTTTTTCCTATTTTTCAATTTTTTTGAATTTTTGAATTTTTCCATTTTTCTTTTGTTATTACCAAGGCACCTATTGCTAGTTTTTCACCAAGATAATAAAAAAATTTCAGGACTTTTTGCAATTTTTAGATTTTTTTCAGGATATTTTCAAATTTTTAGAACTTTTTTAGGGATTACTAGCTCTCAAGAAGGATTGCCTTGATTTTGTTCCAGTGTCTAGCAAGGTGTAGGATGAGATGTAGTAGCAAGATGGTGGATAAGTGGAGATGGATAGGTAAGGAGTATGAAGTGGTGAATGTTACCCTCAAGGAAAGTCTTCACAAGATTACCCAAGCTAGGGAAAAAGATATAACAATATAAGCTCATCGTGTAATGACGGGTGTCACATAAGTAATTCGAGAAAATGACCATTTCAAGAGATTGCTAAGAACTGAGTTTTCTTCTTTCTTTCATTGATCAAGACCAAAGGGAATAGATAGAAAAAAAATTTTATGGAGGTTATGAGTGAATGACTTTGGGAATGAGGACATCTGAAAGATAAGAAAGATCATGATAGGATGTCATGGATGGAAGAATTATGTATGATGCCTATTTACCAAGTTTTCATCATGGTATTTATCCAAGGTGCCACAAGAAGTGGTTTTCACCATGGGATGGATTTTTTTTTCTTTACTTTTGCTACCAAGGTGCTTGTTTCCAGGTTTTCACCGAGGCACTTTTCTTTTCTTTTTTCTTTTTTCTTTTTTTTTTTGGATTTTTTTTAGAAGGAGCTCAAGCTTTCTCAAGTTAGATAGCACACCTATAAGAAAGATAAGTTATGACAAGCCAATGCCATAGCAAGGTATGCTCAAAGATGTTGATAAGGTAATGGAAAGGAAATGATAGGAAAATGAGAGGTAGATGGAGGATAAAGTTGTTGGTTTTGGAAGAGATAAATGGGATGGAAGGAAAAAAGGTGGGAGGATAGAAGGTGTAGTGGATAGGGTATTGAAAGGGATGTGCAAGGGTAGAAGAAAAAGTGGGCAAGATCAACATTGATACACACCTTTAAGGGTAGTGGAATGATGGTGGAAATATGGATGAAATAATTTGAGGCTTAGATATATGAGGTAGCAAATCCATTTTGGAGAGGAGTGGAGTAGCAGATTTTGAAACCTTTTTAAGAAGATGTTGGGAAGAAGATGGAGTGAAAGCCTTTGGAAGCTTATATGTCACCTTTGATTTGTTTTCAATTACCATAAAATTCTAGGGCTAGCCCCATAAAATTATAGGCCATACCCCATAAAATTTTAGGCATACCTAACCTAAAATTATAGCCCATAAAATGGCTAGGGCAAGTCCTTCAAAAGAGACTTGGGAATCCATATAGCTTTTAATTTTTTATTAGATGCTTTGGAATGCGTTTCTTCAATAATAGATTTAAGAACCCACACTTTCCTTGGTTGAGCTCTTTGAATAGTCGACCTTTGTGGTCTCTTTTGTGTATTTTCCTTCTTGACATTCACATGTCGATTAGAGGAGACATAGTGAACTTTTGAGGATGGATTCATGCACTTGTGTTTGAGTTGATCATCCAAATTGCTTCCAAAGAACTTAGGACTTGTGGATGAAGGAGGCCAATATGACTGGTTTAGATGGAAAGGTGAACGTGAAGAGTTCAAGTATGTGTATCTTTGTTGATCTTGGGTAGGGTAGGAGGAACGTGTAATGAGCTGAGAGTGGAAGCAGGAGATAGAGGAACATTAGGTCCCAATGTGGATGGAAGACTTGAAGGTTTTAGCTTAAATGGATAGGGACCAAGAATAGATTTAGAAAATGTGAATGGATCATGAGTGGGGATATCTGCATCTTTAGAGTGAGCAACATGACCAAAACCATCAATAGATTAATGAGTAACTATTATAGGAGCAATATCTTTGACAAGAGTATTTAAAGCTTGAGAATAGTTTTGAAGTGAATGTAGAGAGGTAGAACAAGAGGGTGAGGGAACAATTTTCTCTTCAAAAGGTGTTTTAGGTAGCATAGGAAAAACATCCTTCTCTTGGTCTTTAATAATATCCTTAAGGATAGTGGAAGGAATATCTTGATCTTGCTTAGTAGAGGTTCATGACATGGGAGATGGAGGACTATATGGCTCTTGAGATGGAGGAACGAGATCTTGGAAGATTTGAAAGGGGATGAAGGAATCTTGTTCTTGATCAATACTTGTTTCTTCATCGTTTAAGTAGTCCTCTTGACATGAAACCAATTCCAAGGATGAGGGAGTATTTGAATCTATATTCAAATCTATTTCTAGAGTTTGCATAATAGGCTCTTGAAGTTGAAAGGGAACATTACTTGGAGTGGACTTCATAGGCATAATAGGGCATGGAGAAATATGATTTGTGAAGGTAGTGAAAAGACTTGCAACCCAATATCAGTTGGCTTGAGTTTCTTTCATAGGTAGTCCTTGAGGGTACACATAATCAACAAGGGGAGTAGTGAGTTCTTTGTTTGGTGAATATGTGTTGGAAAGATTGGACACTTTATAAGGTGGTTGTAGGTTGGAAGAGATAAGTGTCACATTTAAAACATTACTAGACTTGGCTTCATGATATTGATCCTTCTTGAGAGTATAATCTCTAGTAGATGAGAGCTTAGATTTTCTAATTATCTCATTGTCAAAGAGATCTTGGATCTTGTTTTCCAGCTCCTTACAATGTGAAGTTTTATGTAAATTATGTCTATGATAGGTGTAATAGTTACTCATAAAGGAAACTCCCACCAAAGTGACCTTAGGTAACACAATGAGTTTCTTTTGAAGAAGTTTTTCCGAAGTTGATTCATAAGATCTTCCCAAAGGGGTGAAATCACACTTTGGTTTAGGTTCCCAAGGTTCAAAGATATTTCTAAATTTCTTGGGTGTTTGTGGATTGTTTTGAGATGGCTTGGACTCAACATTATAGGAAGGTAAATAATCTTGCAAGGAGAATTTGTTCGATGATGTGTCATCTTCCTCCTTCATTATTTGAAGTTGAGCGCTCATTGATTGGATTTGTTTCTTCATGTTTGCAATAAGTATCTCTTCTTCCTCACTAGGAAAATTGGATTTGGTGCATTTTTTGTTAGCCATTTTCGATGTCCTAGGTTTATGTGAAGCAAAAAGAACTCTCTTCCACCCTTAGTTTCAATAGTAGGTGTAAGTGATAGCAAGGGTGAGGTTTTCCAAGGTATGAATAGTCAGTGCTAGAACAACCAAGAGATTGACTATCATGATAACAATGAATAATAATACAGTAGAACAAGTATAATAGTGGAGCAAAGAGACTAGTTCAGATGTGGTTCACAAATGTTCAACCAAGATTGTTCAGCTTCAAATAGTTGCAAGTAGAATTTTGTAGGGAGTTTTCTTAACATAAACTAGTGAAGATTCAAGAAGATAGTAGAGTTGTCATTTTCAAGCAGTTTTTAATCAAATGTTTAACTCACTATTTCAATAGTTTTGACTTGTTTGATATTTATGTAGATTTTGGACTTTGAATACTCAAGCACAAAAAACACATCAAAAATCCTATCAAGGCTTTCAACTAGGATATACAAAGATCAACTATAGGGTGTCCTCGATATACACAAGGTACATGAGGCCCAAATCTATAGATGAAAGAAAATAATGCCGTACAGCCAGGAGGAGATGGTAACCCAAATCTCCACCTTCACTTCCCAAAGGTATAAAGTTCTTTGGGGGTTAGCCAAGAGTGACAAGATTATACTTCCAAGAGAGGTGTCTTTTGATTCACCTCCAGATATTTATACTCCACCAGAACACAGGATTTGAGGTCATCCCAAGGGGTGATGAAATCCCCAAGTAGGCCTCCTAGAAATAAAACAAGTTCACTTATTTCTTGTGCACTCAAGATCACCCAAAGGCGTAAGAGGAGTGAATATGTAAGTGGCCTTGAGGTTCAAAAGACACTCAGTCTTTCCCAATGAATTTTTAGATTTTGTATTCTACTCTTGAAGACACTCACATTTAGCATGCACGGTTCTTTCCAACTTACAGCATCGTCAACATAATAAATCAAGAATTCGTCAACAAAAGTAAATCAAACGTCATCAACATAAGAAATTGATAGGGAAAAGAGTCAATTCCTTTATGCATTCAAGATTGAATTTATTCATTTTAAACACCAAAATCCAAATATTTCATTGCAATGGTTCTTTGATCCTTAAGCACTCAAGATTGTGTTGATTAACATGCATTCCAATTAAAATGTGTTCTCTTTAAAGCACTCAAGATTGTGTTTTAGCATTCATTCCAATGAAAACCATGTAGATTTTAATTCATGACATTCAAGATTGAGTTTTTAGCAGATTCATTCAAATGAAAGATTTGTCAATTTATTAAGACACTCAAGATTGAATTTGATTGTTTTAGATTTGAAGGCATTCAAGAGTGTGTTTGGACTTTAAATTTAATTGCAGCATTCATTCAAAGAAAAATGATTAATCATTCAAGTTCATTCCTTTCTAATTTAAAATCCTCCCATGTCCTTCTTTTCTCTTTTTCACAAACCTGCAATAATAATAAAAATTGATTAAAACTCACATATTTGCATTATGAGTTAATTTGTTTATGAAAATATATTAAAAAATTATTTAAAATAGAATTTGGAACAGAAAAATCTGATTTTTTTTACTGTGATCTCCTCATGGCGTTGCAAACTTGCAATAAAAAATTTTAGATTAAAATTTTGTGATTTGTGTCATAAAATAATTTATTTTATGAAAAATCATTAAAAATATTATTAAAAATAGATGTTTGATCTGAAAATTCTTAAAATTTTACTGGAATCTCTTGAAATTTTCCCAAATCTACAGTAAAATATCTAGATCAAAATTCCATTATTTGAGTAATAAATGATTTTTTTTTTTTAAATTATTAAAATAGATTTTTGCTCTAAAAAATCTTAAATTTTTTTTGTGAGCTACACATATTCACATCAACCTACAAAAAATATTTCATTGTTCAGATTGATGATTTGTGCCAAAAATGATTTTTTTTAATGAAAAATAACATTAAAATTTTTTAAAATGCAAAATCAACCCAAAAAATCTGATTTTTTTTTCTTGAGCTTTGCATGTGCATATAAATCTAGAAAAAAAAAATCATTTCCCAATTCATTTATTTGGGCCCAAAATGATTTTTTAATGAAAAAATCAAAAATCAATCCAACAAAATCTGATTTTTTATTTTTATTTCTGAAAACATCAAGATAAACCTGCAAAAAAAATTTTATTAATAATTTCCATGTCTTTTAGGAGATATGAAAAAAATCTTTAAAATCTTTCAGGCAAAATTAATTAGCATCTAAAAAGTGAGAATTTGAGGCTAAATATCATGTTCAGCCCCACGGTGGGTGCTAGAAATGTGTGTGTGGATTGTGGGCCTCTGAACCTCATAGACACTTCAACATGGTCATTATATGTGGAACCGTCCCAAAATGAACATTGAATTGTTTATCTGAAATAGTTTGACAAATTGACCTGTTGCCCTCTAACTAGAAGGATTATGTCTTTGCTCTTAGAATGAGAAGCGGGCAACCAGACCTCTAGAATGAAGGATTTTAAGCTATATGAGAATGTAAATTATACTATATGAAATGCAATTAAGCTAAGAAAATAAAAGAGCATACTATGCTGAATGAATGCATTTTTAAAATATAGATGATATTGTAATGCAAGAAATAAAAGCTATGAATATGTGAGCAAGATGAACAAGTATTCCAACATAAGTTCGATGCAAATTCCAAAATTCTCTACCCCTGTAATGAGGGATTAGAAGTCTCTTAAATAGAATTCTCAAAATCCACCAATGGTCAAGATTAATTGGGATGAATGGTCGAGATTAGAAATGAGATTCAGTTAGAATGGAAAGTTTCCTTAAGAGAAAGAAGTTAACTGATTTCTTTTGAGTGCAATAAGGAACTAACTAATTTGTTTCCTTTTTTGATTTCAGTCAACTAAGAGTTTCCATTTCTGAACTGAAGAGAGAATATTGGAGAAGATATTTGATTTAAGGAAATTAAATATGACCTCATAATTGAGTATTCTAAATTGAATAATTAAATTCAACAATTAGAATAAGAATATTTAATTAAATCAAATATATTTGATTCTTCATGTCTATTAGCTAAAAAGGGTGAATTTAATTTAATTAAAGTACTAGGACTTATAATTAAATTAATTCAATTAAAAGGTTAATTTAGCCAATTCAATGAATATTCAAGAATTAATTAAAGTAAGTGATTAATACAAATTAATGATTTTCTACATTTAACACTTAGGTCAAGTAGAGATTATCAGAATTAGAATTGCTTAGTGACATAGGACTTTAGGGTTGATCAAATAGACCAGAATTGGTTATCATGGCAATGAGCCAATTTTGAGGTATTACAATGAATAGGATAAATGATTCTTGCTTTTAACATCTTTTCGACTTCCCAGAATATAGTGTCTACTACTTTTGGATTATAATTTCTCTGCTTCTATTGGAAAGGAGTTGCATCAAGTTTCAAGGGAATCTAATGTTTCATTTTCTTTCTTCTATAGCTTTTCAAATCTTCATAACTCCAAGCAAAAAAATCTTGGTATTCTACAAAAAGTTGTTTGGTGGCTTCTTTATCCTTAGGTGAGAAACATTTTCCAATATTGATCATCCTAGGACTTTGTATGTCTCCAATGTTCGCTCCTTAGTACTCACCAGTACTAGGCCCTTTTTCTATCCTCTTTTTCTTTATATAGGTATCATGCCTATTAAATAAATTTTCCAATTATACAAAGTATGGGGGAACGATATTACCTTGTAGTTGAACTTCATCAGTTTGATCTTGTTTTTGCCTCAGGTGAAGGTCTTCTTGATTGCTTTCATTGGGTTAATCCTTGCAAGTAGCTTTGGCATATTCTAAAAATAGTTGCAAACTCTTGTCATCTTTGAACACTTGCTAGGCTTCTATATTGTCAGGGAAAGAAGCTCTGTACACAATTTCCACCTGGTACTTTTTGTCTTTGAATTCTAGATGAGGGAGTAATAAGGAGGCAGAAACAGCAAATGAATCTGCTTTGGAATTCATCTTTCTCAACATTGATTCAATCACAAATACATCTAGCCCCTCTATTTCATACCAAACCCTATTTCTGTAATTTTTTGATTTATGGTTCTTCATAGAGTATGTTTCCTTTTATCTATTGCACAATGAGCTTTGCATCACCCTGAGCTCATAGGATCTTTATCCCCTTTTCCTTCATAGTTATTATTCTAAGTAATAGAGCTTCATATTCTATTGTGTTATTTGCATTCCCAAATTCTAGTTTGAAATCCATGGGTACGGGCTCTCCTTTAGGAGGTATCAACACTACACTAGCATTGGGCCTAGATGAGGAACAACTCCCATCAAACTCCAATGTCCATATGGACAATGATTCTTCTTCTTCGCTAAGGATTTGATTCCTTGGGTCTTAGACTTCTTGATCATTTAAAACATCTTTAGTGAACAACATATAGTTACCAAATTCTAATTCTTGGTAGAGAATTTGGGCTTTGGGATCATCTAACTTTAAAATTGTAAATTTAGCTTTCTCTTCAGGTTCCAACTTAACCTTCTTGCTTCCTATGGGTATTAGTACTTGAGACCAATCTAATTTTATTTCTCCTCCTAGATCTCTACAAAAACTTATGCTTAAGAGTAGGCCATAGCTTGTCGGGATATGTACAACTAGGATAGTTAACAACAGTTTCCTTTTTGAATGAGAAGCTAGTGCTACTTGAGAATCTTTAATTTGTCCAATTAGTGGAACTTTTTTGGCATCCATAGAATAACGTCTACTATGAACTTTGGTAAGAGTGAGGCCTAAGGCTTTAGCCATAGGGTAAAGCATCACATTGTATGATGCACCTGAATCGATTATACAATTCCTTAATTTGCACTCATTGATGTATAGTGATATTTAGAATAGGTCAGGTTTTTGTCCAGGGAAGGTTACTAAGATTGTGGGTTCTTCTTGATCAAAAAGGTTAGATGTTAAAGGTTCATATTCTTCTTCAGTGGTAATAGGTTATGATTCAAATTCAAGTCATCTCCTTTATAGTGATCCACTAAGGTTTTTAACTTAGAGGGATAAGATTTTAGGTAATCTATGGAAAAGATTTGGATCCTAGAATCTTTACAAATTTGGATGAAATCAAAAGGATTATTGTCCTTACCTAGTTGAGATATTATGGCTCCTTGATCAATGTGATTGGTACCTAAAGCAGGGATGCTATCAATTCCTCATATATGAATGGAAGACTAGTTCTTGTGCTTTTGGCTCTTGGTTAACATTGTATATGAAGTTCTATCAATAGTTGCATAGCATTCACCTTGTTGCTCAGAGTTTGACTCATACTCAAAAAATAAATTTCCAGAGTTGTCATTTAAGTAGAAATTTAACTCAGAGCTAGAGGTTGTAATATTCAACTCATTAGTGGATAAAAATTGCATCATGCGAGCCATTTCATGACAAATTTATCTATCATGATCCATTGTTAAATAAAAAACACACATTTTCCCTTTCTTAGGTGCCGCTTCAATTGCCAACCTTTGTTGTGGTCCTGCAATCTGTAGAAACTTTCCATCAGCATTCCGTCCTGGCATATTTTGGTAATTATGTTGGTAGGAGTGATTAAATCTAGGAAATTTCCTCTTCATAGCAACTAGCTCATTTGAATTAGATAAAGTGGTATTACTAGAACTTCCCTTGTATCTAAGTTCTTGTTTCCATTTTCCAACAGAGATCAAGTCATCTTCAAATTCAACCACTTTCTTTTGTGCATCTACCAAGTTCATGGGATGGGATTTTTCTTAGATCATAGTTGATATCTAGTGGCATCGCACTTCTAAAGAATATTTTCAAATTGCAAATAGTGGGTCTATTAGCGATAGGAATTTTACTAGTGATCTTATTGAAAGTTGCAACAAAATCTCTCATACTCACAGCAAGTTGTTTTTAATGGACATCAATTGTGTTAGCAGGATGTGCTCATATTTTTCCATTTTTAATTTCATTTTGAAAGTCATCCTTATTGTATCTCATCTTGTGATTGATCCATCGCCCAAATGATAAAACCAATTTGCTACATTCTCCGTCTAAATTTCTACAAATAGCCTTATGACTATATCTTCATGAGCTACCCCAAGATATGAGTAGCTACAAAAAAAAGGATTTGATATGTTCATCAAAAGTAACTTTCCCATCACCTAAAAACTTAGGAAAATTCTTTCTTGAACCAGACCAGAGTGGGTGATAAGTTGTAAGTTTTAATGGACCTGTTGCTATAGCCTAGGGGGTATCCATGATTGTCCTAGCAAGGTATGGTGGAAAATTGACAATTGGAGGGGTAGCTACTTTGTGTAAGGCCAATACCTAGCAAGTAGTGTGTGAAGAGTTTTGATTTCTAGGGGGTGAAGGTGGCTTTCTCTTGCTTTTCTTATCACCCTTTCATCAAGATACTTCTAGGATGGGGAAACCAAGTTCTATAAGCTTTTCAAAAATAGGGTATTGCCTTCCTTGGTCTTTGGTGCTTTTGAGAAACCTTGGTCTAAGATGTTGAATTAATTTTCCTCTAGCCTTCACGTTGTACTTGTATTTTTTCTCTTTGGAGTTCTCTTCTCCAAACAGCTCTTTCCAATGCTTTGGCTTTAGCTTCTTCTTCTTCTAACACCTGGTTAGCATTTTTGTACTACTCTATGTTTCTTTGATTCCTCCAAATGAATGTGTTAAGGGATGATATTATATCTTCCTGGTCATCTTGCATCCAAGATTAGGTTGGAGTATGAGGAATATGTTCTCATGAGGTGACACCATTATTCTTCATACTATAGGTCAATTAGTCTAGTGACTGTTTGTCTCTCTAGTAGAGTCACCAAAAATCTATTAGTAAACAAATTGTTCTTTCCTATTGCTCTTTGGATGCCCAATATTTGTGAGCAACAATTGATTACAATAGTTTGAAATTTATTACTACATGACTAACTTCCCTCTAAATTCTTAGGTATAGCTCTCTTTTTTATTTTTTATTTGCAAAGAATTATGTTTATTCCTAACTCCAAAATGGGGTATGTTCTTAACCCAAGAATAGGAAAGGCAAACCAAGTTAGGCCTAAGTAGGAACTAACTTAGGAAAGGATTTTAGTTTTATAATTAGTCAAATTTATGGATTCACACATCTTAAAAACCTGCAAAGTTTAAAAATTCTACAATGAATGTTATCTACAATGAAACTGATATCAACAAGATTCTAGTTCTAGGAATGGAAAAGACTAACTTGAAAGAAAAGCACAGAAATGAATCTCTCTTGAACTTCCAATAACAATATCATTATCTTCAGCTCAAGTATTTCACACCAAACAATAGTTGACCTTCTATTAATCTTTCAATTAGATACATATAGGATTCCAAGATGATCATTACAAAATGGGATTTAAATTAGTTCATCTCCTCAAAATTAACAAATGGAAAGGAGCTAAATGTCAGTTACAATCATTACGTCAAAATGTGAAAGGGCAAGATAAGAATCACTTTTCCTTCTTTCTTTTTTCTAACTTTTCCCTATAGGCTTTGGTGGTGACAATGATTGGAATCAACTCCTCATGTCTATGAACATGAACATTAGTGTATCTTAAGAGCCACTTGGAATGCTCTCTAGCTAGATCCTTGACGGTATTCAATCACTCTTATATTTTCTCCATAGCCATGTGTATACACATGCCAAGTTTCTCAAGCTCTGACATTTTTCTTTGGTGGATAGAAGATTTCTCCATAAAACCATCTAGATAATTGGAGAAATTCTTTTGCATGAAAAAAACTCCAATTATTCCTTTTCCTTGTCCACTAGCTTGGGAATTTGTATGTAGGCCTCTTAATAATTCATAGTCTCTATCTTGATCCTTTTTAACTTTACTTTTCGTTTCCTTCAATCCTTCCTCTACCACCAGGATCATTTCAGATTTGAATTGCATACTCTATAGCCATTCAAGTAAAGGCTCATCTCCCCTAGGTAGAATCTTTACCTCCACAGCTTCCTTAGCCTTCATGTGAATAATCATCTTCAGTAAGGAAATGCAGTCTTCACTCTTGACTTTCTCTACTCCCACGGTAGCTCAATTAGCTAAGATATTATCCTTCTCTATTTTGAGCCTTAATACTACATTGCTTATTTACTCTATGATTGCAATTCCCTCAAACTTGAGCTTTCTGCTTCACTCTCTACTGATTTGTCTAAATTTCTTTTGTTGGTGTAAATACATACTTTACTATTTACACTTACTTAAGATTACTTAGGTTTAATGCATTATTTAATTATTTTGTATTATTTTATTATTTTTATTTATGAGACACTTAGGAGTTTTCTGTAATGTCCCATTTCAGGACATTCGGTAGTTTCTTCCTGAGTACTATAATTTTTGATAATATTTTCCATATTCATTCCTTAATGTTTGAAGATATATTTATACTCAGTATTTCAAAGGGTCATGACTTATTGTTTATATCAATTATATATGATTATATATTATATATTAACAATGTGTTAATATTACTTAAATATAATCATATTATATATTAATAATATGTTAATATTAATTAAATAATATATGATCATTTATTATATATTATATTGATTATATATGACTGTATAATATATATGAATCCTTTATTTAGTATAGATATAGTTGTCATACACTATAATACATAAAATAGTTAATATAGGTGTATATATTATTTATAGTATGACAATTAAATATCTAATTATGTATAGATAGATAATAATATTCATATAGTTATATATATAATTAATATTTATGATTATATAATATATAACGAGTTATATTTGTAACTTAAAATAATTATAATTTATTCTATATAAATTATCGATTATTAATAGTATACTCCTTATGTATAATTAATTTATATACTGAAATGGGGATATCACAACCATCCCCTCTTGAATTTTCTTATCCTCAAGAAAATCATTCATACGCAAGCTTTTTCATAGACATAAAACATACATGCATTTAAAATACCAAAAAGATTTATGAAATATACATTGAATGAAAACACGAAGCATATACGATGTAGACAAATCATGAAAACGTGAAGTAGACACGATGCAGACAGATGAAGACACAGAGAAAACATGATGCAAACACATAAGACACACATTATGCATTTCTTTAATTGTGAACCTGCAACCAAAAAAAATCATTAGCACACATTATATATATAAATCAATCTCCTGACAGGGTGTTTATAGTCTCAATCTATTTATTAACTCATCATTTTCTAAATATGGGAGGAGGAACCATAATATGGTGCCCTGTTACCCAACTAGTGAGCCTCACCTTTCTCCCTTATTATCGTTACCTTCCTCCGATCATCATTTCCAAGAAGGTGCCTTTGTATGATGTACCCTAAGATGTCCCATCACCGAGCCCTTACCTGGTACCCGTAGGCTTTATCCGGTACCTCACATGATGTCCCCTAGTCCATTCCACTGCAAGCCTTATCTTGACTTGGAGAATCATGATCCTAAGGTGATTCTATCAACGATTTTCCAATAAGAAGTCTTTTAAAGCATAATCTTTGAAATATCAGATACATAATCTTATCACTCAATTATAGGAGGAGAAACCATAATGGGGTGCCCTATTACCCAATCAGTGGGCCTCACCGTTCTCCCTCATTATTGCTATCTCTCCCCAACCATCATCTCCAAGATAGCGCCTTTGTATGATGTACCCTAAGATATCCCATCATCGAGGCCTTACTCGGTACCCGTAGGCTTTATCCGATACCCCGAGTGATGTCACCTAGCCCATTCCACCACAGGCCTTACCTTATCTTGGAAGATGATGACCTTTTAACAAAATTCTTTGGTTATTGTCAACTTAAAAATCAATGTCATTTCCTTGTAATTATTTGATTAGAACCATTGATAGTAAGTATTTAAACTATCACAATAAAATGTGTCAATAATAACAAACATACTAACAATTATTTCATAGTATATGAAGAAAACATATAATTTACCTCATCACCTTTATGTATTGAGTGGCCATTTAAAAGCATGAAGTAACCTTCATATTCATTTTTCCATATTAAAGTCTCTTAATTCACTCAAGCCAATAGATGAAACTCCTCTTTTGACATTTTTGTTCTTAAAATTCAATCTCTATTAATTGTATTAACTTTATAACCTCTTATAGTCAACAAATCCTCTGATGAAATATTGGACTCCCACTTGATTTACACCCAAGTATTCACAAAGCTTCCACATGCACTTATACAAATCTTTTTCAATTATATATAAAACATATAATAAAATTATATATTTATAACCTCCTTTAATTAATAAACAAATTCGCATTTAGAATACTTACATGTTCATATATATAAATAATAACTATGAAATTAAAACTCTCCAACATTTTATACGAGCGAAGAAGAAAAATCATACGTTTATCAAGGTCGTATTATAGGTCTTTCTCATTGATACTACCGTGACCTATATTATTCATGTATGGACAAGAAATTGACTTATCCTTTAATTAATCATTACAAATCTAAATCTTTCTTTTATATATTTTTAAAACATATTATTTTCTATTCATCATGAAAATATAATAATTAATTTTCATAATCCATATTACTTAAAAAGACATAACCATAATAAAATAGATAAGTAATTCTTACCTCCTCATTACTTTTAATTAACATACATTACCTTTATAACAATCAATGCCTTCTGATCATTCTCAATTTGAATGGATCTCCTTCCTTCTTTTTATATGCTTGGAACAATTCACACACCTTGTCTCTGCTTACATTCATGCGTGTGGGTAATGGCACGGCTCAATAGCTCGTATGGAGTGGTCAAATCGTTGGTGAAATTATACCAACTTCCTTGTACCTCTTTGCATTTAACTTCAAATCAGGAAGAGCTTGTTTTAGATTTTCAAATACTTCTTCCAAGCTTCACAATTTCTGTCACATCTGTATTGAACATTTTCTTACACCCCAATGTGATGTCTTCTTCTACGAGATGTAAATGTGGAATGTCTAAGTATTGTCGGAGATACCACTTGCTAATGGAAGGAGCCACCTATTCCTTTCCCTCACCAGTCCTCACACCAGACCACCTCTTCTAACGTTGTTGTCTTTAATAATTAAAATTGAATCTCAACAAACCTAGCACTCGTAAAAGGATCCCTTAGAACATCAAAAGAGAAATAGTAGGAAAAGGTGTCGTCTCCTCATACATAATGATGATCCCAATATTTTGAGC
This sequence comes from Cupressus sempervirens, assembly GCA_028749045.1. NCBI lineage: Eukaryota > Viridiplantae > Streptophyta > Pinopsida > Cupressales > Cupressaceae > Cupressus > Cupressus sempervirens. The sequence goes on from CM053792.1 coordinate 741,844,525, forward strand.
AGAAGGAAATTGTAGCATTGTCATGTCATAAAGGCCATAGTCTCTAGAAAATAGCATCCCCCTAGGCTTCAAGGTCAACAAGCACTCTTTGATGACATGTCACATTCTTTTCAAAGGTATTGAAGATAGAGTGAATATCAATGTCACAAGGTCCAATCCACCAATGCAGCATTATTTATTCCTTTGATCTGTAATTTCATTAATATCAACTACTCCACAACTTGTAATGATATGGCCCTTTTAGTAACATATTCAAAATATTACACTTCATTCTTTTTCAAGTAGTGAAGAGTTTATTATTAAATACTTCATCAATAAGAGCTTTAGCTAACACATGCACCATTTCTTTTCTCCCTTCACTGCCACATGCATCTTCATTGTTGGCTTCTTCAACTGCCTCACTAAACTTAATTGTATGCAGGTATTGACATTGATGCTCTGATTTTGTTTCACTTTCATTCCTTAGATTTTCCCACTCAAAATGTTCACAATAATATGACGTATCTCCATCTTGTTTCCCTGCAACTTCAATCCCAGAGCTTTTATCTCCCATTTCTTCTAAAATTGGGACCAATATATAAATCTCAAATAAAATGAGTTGTCCTCTTCGGATTTCTCCAGATCAGGAGATCGTTCAATCAGCCTATCAAATAATAATGTTATTTATTGTTGTCTTTCAATTATATAGTGTTTATGTTTCTCTCTACAATCTTTTCTTTTCTATGTTAACAATTTTTCTAATTCACAGGATGGCATGATCTTGCTCTGATACCACTTGTAATGTCCCATTTTAGGACATTCGGTAGTTTCTTCCTGAGTACTGTAATTTTTGATAATATTTTCCATATTCATTCCTTAATGTTTGAAGATATATTTATACTCAGTATTTCAAAGGGTCGTGACTTATTGCTTATATTAATTATATATGATTATATATTATATATTAATAATGTGTTAATATTACTTAAATATAATCATATTATATATTAATAATATGTTAATATTAATTAAATAATATATGATCATTTATTATATATTATATTGATTATATATGACTGTATAATATATATGAATCCTTTATTTAGTATAGATATAATTGTCATACACTATAATACATATAATAGTTAATATAGGTGTATATATTATTTATAGCATGACAATTAAATATCTAATTATGTATAGATAATAATATTCATATAGTTATATATATAATTAATATTTATAGTTATATAATATATAACGAGTTATATTTATAACTTAAAATAATTATAATTTATTCTATATAAATTATCGATTATTAATAGTATACTCCTTATGTATAATTAATTTATATACTAGAATGGGGATATCACATTTGCACACCTTTTGAGTTGTCATGTAGACAATACAGGAGTAAGCAACTCTATTTAAGCACATGGTGTCTACAACACTGTTTTATGTGTCCCACCCTTGTAGGCTTATCCTCTCATCATCACACTTACTTTCGTGCTTAATGGAGGATAACCCATATCTGGTGGACATGTGCTTGGTTGGATGACACATCATGATGCTAACTTCTATGCATTCTAGAAACTCTCTTGAGGCCTTTATATACAGGCACTCCTAGTGTACTCTCATGAGGAACCAGTTATTGAATACATTGTTATTTTGATCATACTCTCCCTCTCTTTGGTCTACTGTATGCTTGTGTTTGAGTTCTTAGTTCCTAGGTGAATTTTTCCCTTAGGAAAATTCTTACATGTTATCAGAGCAACTTGGAGATTTTCTCATCACAAGCCATTCGAGACCTCTTGCTTGCTTCATCACCTCAGCTTGAATCCGGAGTGCTATAGAAATTGGAAGCGTCCAGCGTCAGATCTGACCTCTCCATTGCATCTAAAAAATTGAACCGGTGAAAATTGACTATAAGCACGCCTACTTTGGCCCAAAGTCGACCGTGATGCAAAAAAAAAATTTCAGATCGGAACCCAAAGGCCCCGATTTGCAACAAGCCCCGATTTGCAACAGAGAAAAAAATTTTGCCGAACCAGGCAATCACACCCTGGCTCGGCTCTATAGATTTTGTTAGTGAAATTATTTTAGCACAGGGTTAATAAATCAATTGTCCTGTGGCCTGCGGGCTATTTAATATTTCCATGCAGCAACACCAACCAGATATCTTATCATTATCAGTGACGACAACTATACAATCTAGCACACCAACCCCAATCAGCAACACTTCTCATTTGTTTTGAGTCTGCGGGTGTTTGTTTAAAAATAGCATGCAAAGCACTTGCTTGGTCAATGTGGGACTAAATCCACCGAATCTCGATGCCCATATTTCATTCTGGCTCGCTCGCAATGAGTTCTCCAGCGATGCCACCGCTACAACAATTTTTGGCACCGTTCTCTCTACATTTTTTTGAGTGCAGTGTTCAAAAGTAATCTGCCAGTAGCACTGTTGTGGATCCCGCCTACGTTTCTAAATTTGACATCGGCTTCGATCCGTGTTTCCCGAAAGTGGTTGTTTTTTTGGCACTGAAATACATTATTTTTGACACTGTTCCTACCAGTGTTGTGTTCTTTAGCCCGCGCAAACTTCTAACATTCTAGCAAAGATTTTCAAAAGGCCAATAATGTGAAGTTTTTCGATGCGGTCTTCCTTTACATGACTTTCGTTGTCACAAATACGATCATCATGAGTAGATTTCTCGGCTACTGTTTCCCGCCCAGACTACGGATAGCGAGGCCGCCACCTAGCCATTTTTGAATGGTTTCGTGACACACAGAGACCCTGACACGTGGACAGTGACACATCTATCTGATACTGCCATGTAATCTAGTGGAAATCAGATCCATTTGCCATGTCATCAAAATTCATACATTTTGTATAGTACGAACGAAACAATCAGCTTGCCACGTCAGCCGAGGCATGCTTTTTTCTGACATCATCATTTTCCTGTGTTAAATTTGACGCACATCAAGATGTCATTTCCAGGCATTTTTCAACTATGTTGATGGTCGTTTGACCATCAAATTTAGACTTGCAGTTTCTCTCCAGAACCCTCTCTAGATTGCTTTTTAGTTTGGCAGCCTGACTTTGCGAGCTCATAACTTGGAGATCCAGACTCTGATTCAGTGCAAATTTTTTTGAAATCAGGTACAATTTCTTGAATTTTCTAGTAGTGGTGTTGTTTTCTAGTTTTGGTGCACAGATTTTGCAAAATTTACATTTTTTGGCTACTATACCTACATAATTCTACCTTTTGCAACTTCAAAAGCTCTGTACGGACACATCTGGTCATTTTTTCTAGTTCTATTTTTTTTTGAAAGTGCGTATTTTTTCATCTACTTTCCAGATCTGAAGTTATATTCTAGGGTTGTGTGGACAAATTTCTCACTTTCAGAATTAGGCCTTCTTTGGCATTGTAAAGCTTTGATTCTTTTCAAATTTGTTGTAAAATTAAGCTACAGTGCTTAAGTGATAGATTTCAGCCTTATAAGGCCAAATTAGAAAGTCCACTTTGTCCATTTTGACAAGTGGCCCATTGTAAATGCACTACTTATAAAGTGCCAAAGCATCTCTTTTGGGGGGTCTTTTGATTGAGCGAAAAGGGGGGGGGTGCATTGTGTTCTTGTGTCTCTATTTTGTGCTCTTTCATTTATGCATCATGGGTTTTAAATGTCCTCCTCTAACTTCACGCAACTATTCTACATTGAAAGATATTGCATGGAGTAGATTAATGGAAAAAGGATATAGTTTATATGTTGATGGTACTATTACCAAACCTACTGATGCTAAAGAACTCATTGATTGGAAAAGACAAGATCATCAAGCTTTAGGTGTAATTAGAAGTTGTGTACATAGTGATCTTCTCTTCTACATTAAAAATTGTTCAGACTCTAAAGAAGCTTGGGACAAACTTGAACAGTTGTATGGTAAAGTGGATGAAGAAAAGGGATTTCAGATTGAGGATGATCTACTTCTCTTAGATCCTAAGAATTATGACACAATTCAGGATTATATCATCAAAGTCAATGAGTATAGGGCACTTCTTAAAGATTGTGGAAATCCCAAGAAGGATGATAGGTTGATACATCACATCCTAAAGCGGCTACCTTCTGAGTATGCTAACTTTGTTTTGAGTTTTAATACTCACAAGTTGACCATGGGATCTGCTTACTAGAAGCTTTCCTTTGATGGCTTTGCAGACATGTTGATTGTTGAACAATCTCACTTGGTGGATTTTGGCCTTCTCAAGTCATCTAAGACCAAAGCCTTTGTAGCTCATGATGATCACACCTCTAGTCAAGGGGGAAAAAGCAACAACAAGAAGAAGCAGTGGAAGTAGAAAACACAATCTAAGACACAACATGACTCCTCTCAACAAGGCGGTTCTTCTTCAAACAAGAAAGGAAGTAATGAAAAGAAGGAGAAAATCTTTTGTACATACTGTAAAAATCCAAATCATGACAAGCATCATTGCAAAACAAAAAGAATCGATGAGTTAGAAAATCTACTCAAGAAGAACAAGATTCAAGTGCCAGGTACTTCCAAGGATTCTACTCCTAACTCTTCAAGGGGTAAAGGTCAAGCACTTATGGCCAACACAAGTTCTTCTTCAGAATGGATACTTGACTTAGGTGCCTCCTACCACATGGGTTCTTCAAAGCAAGATTTTTCTTCATTGAAGCAGTCACAGGTACCACACATCTTTGTGGGAGATGATGCCAAGATGGAAGTTGAAGGAAAAGGACATGTAGAAATGGAATATGGGGAATTCAAAGATGTTCTCTATGTTCCAAATCTAAGCTCTAATCTCCTATCAGTTTACCAAATCACTCACCTTGGAGATGGTCATAAGGTTGAGTTCCTTCCCGATTCAGTGATGGTGTGAAGTCTAAAAGATGATTCATTGGTAGCAGTTTGGAAAGTCAATGATGACAGGAGGCTTTACTCCTTCTCCCATTTTGTGCCTAAGAGTTCTTCTCAAGCCTTGTTAACTCACTCTAATTCAAACAACTTATGGCATGAGCGGTTTGGTCACCTTGACTTCCACTCTCTTTAGCAACTTTGCTCAAAACATATGGTCAAAGGTCTACCCAATATTAGCTTTTCTAAGGGGGAGTGTTCATCTTATTTAGTGGATATGCATCTCAAGGAGAAGTATGATAAAGGGAAGTCTTCTCGAGCTCCAGTTGTTCTTTAGCTAGTTCACATGGTATTAGCAGGACCGTTTGCAGTGACTTCAGTCAGCCAAGGCCACTACATACTCATATTTGCTGATGACTTTTGAAGATTCACTTGGGTCTTCTTCCTTCATCATAAGAATGAATTGGCTCACAAGCTTCAAGATTTCAAGACTCATGTTGAACAAAAGTCAAGGAAAGCTATCAAAGTACTTAGAGTGGACAATGAGAATAGATATGTCAATAGAAGACTCAAGAACTTTTGCAAAATTTAGGGGATTGATCTTCAGAACTCGCCAGCATTCTATCTGTGCAAGACAGATGTTGCAGCTATGAGGATTAGGACTCTCAAGACCATGGCAAGTTGCATGATAAAGGCCAAGTCTCTCAATCCTACACTTGAATTTGAAGCTATTAGCAGTCCTACTCACATACTTAACAGATCTCCTCATCCAGCCTTAGATGGAAAGACTCCTTTTGAGGCATGGTGCGGCATAAAATCGATTGTGAGTCACCTTAGAGTCTTTGGTTGTCCAGCATGGGCAAACCTATCTTCCAGGAGTTGCAAGGCACCGACACCTAGGCCTTGTACCTTTATCAATTATGAAGACAATGCAAAGGCTTACAAACTAATGGATCCAGAGACTCATGATATTTTTGTGGAGAAGGATGTTCACTTTGAGGAAAGTTCACCAAGCTTTTCCTCTACTCCTCTCTGCACATCATACACAATGGAAATTGATAGTGACACTAGTGATAGTGCTTCACCAATTTCAGACACTTGGGGTTCTATCGATAGTTGTAGTGAGAGGTCACATCAGTCCAGTCCACATGTTTACATTACCATAGTGAAAGGTCCATCACAGCATGGTACATCTTGTCTTCCAGCTCCAGCTTTAGTTGACTTGGGAGACAGACTTGAGGACTTTCATCTTCTCATTGATGATGATTCTTCTACATTTGTTGCCAGGGCTCACTCTGACCCTCATGTCCATTCTCTACATGATCAATCTGAATAGGTTGGCATGATTGTGGATCCTTATGAATAGAAATTAGTGGAGGTCTTTTTGTTAGTTGAGGAGATAGATGGTTTGGTGGAACAGGTTCAGTAGACATCCTTGCCAGATCTGTATTCGTTCTTTTCAGCACAGTTGGAAGGGGTGAACTTCAGAATCAGTACAGGGATACTTGAGCAGGTTTCAGGCCCATCACATATCTTTAGGAGTGTACCTTTGCCATTGTTTCTTCCTAAGGGGAGGAACACCATTCTGCATTCTTGGACCAACTTCTTCATTGGAGCAACTTTCACTTGTTGGCATTCTTCTTTTGGTGGGGAGCCTATTATGTCTCTCTTCCTTCTCTTATTCTCCTTTGTATGTACTAGATGTATGTCATAATGAGGGGGTCTTGATTACTCCATCCATCGATGCATCCTTACTTATCTCTCTTTTTGGGTGAGGGTTTTTCCCATGAGGTTTTTCCTCTTTCCCTGCTTTATGGGAGATTTGCATTTTCATTATGTACTTGGGTACCTAACATGGCCTAGTAGTCGGGACCCATTATGCATCTTCATCCTAGTTTGTAATCTTAAGGTCATTCCCCTCAGTTGCACTTAAGGGGGGGTGTTGGTGTAAATACGTACTTTACTATTTACACTTACTTAAGATTACTTAGGTTTAATGCATTATTTAATTATTTTGCATTATTTTATTATTTTTATTTATGAGACACTTAGGAGTTTGCACACCTTTTGAGTTGTCATGTAGACAACACTAGAGTAAGCAACTCTATTTAAGCACATGATGTCTATAACACTATTTTATGTGTCCCACCCTTGTAGGCTTATCCTCTCATCACTGCACTTACTTCTGTGCTTAATGGAGGATAACCCATATCTGGTGGACATGTGCTTGGTTGTATGAAACATCATGATGCTAACTTCTATGCATTCTAGAAACTCTCCTGAGGCCTTTATATATAGGAACTCCTAGTGTACTCTCATGAGGAACTGATTATTGAATACATTGTTATTCTAATCATCCTCTCCCTCTCTTTGGTCTACTGTGTGCTTGTGTTTGAGTTCTTAGTTCCTAGGTGAATTTTTTCTTTAGGGAAATTCTTACAGCTTCTCTTCCTGTAACTAGGAGATAATAGCTTGAATGTCAGTGGTTGTAGGATCCTTGATGGTTGTCATTCCTAAGATGTTTTCCAACAGGGTGACTAATTAATTTCATGAATCTTTTCTTTCATTTTGACTTTAGCTAGCTTAAGACTTTTGAGTTGTCCTTCTATCACATTATTTGTTGACTTCCACAGGCCCACCTTGGTGTTATGTCTAACTTCTATGAGATCCACAGAATGCAAGGTGAAATCATCTATACACATGTCTTCAATCCTCCCCTCTTTAGTGGGCTTAGCAACCTCCATAGTCAAATGGCCTGTGTCAATATCTTGCCCAAGAATTGAAAGGGTCTCCTGTTTCTTGACTTTACTCAATGATGATTTAAAATGGATAGCTAGAGATAGAGTTTCTTTGTTGGGAATTCCCTCTTCTTTCCTTTTCCTCTTCCTATCCAAGGTATCTTCTAACCATGATTATGTTCCAATCACCTTGGTGCAATCCTGAGTGTGTCTATACTAAAAATATTTATTTTGACCAGGGTCAATGCATTTGTGTAGTTGGAGAGAAAGGGTTCTTTTAGACATGGGAAATGATTTTTGAAACTTTGGAACCTTTCTCTGTTTCGATGGTCTTCTTTGCAGCTCTATTAGACTTAGTAGACTCACTTTCACTACTTTCACCATCTCCAAGGTCCACCACTTGCACTTGGGGACTACTTGGTAGGAGTAGTACAGCATTCACAGATGGAATTAGACTACGATGGGGTGAGAGAGCTACTGTGACCACACTATCTTTCAATTCCTTTGCCTTCTTTTTCTTAGCTTCCGTTGCAATTCTAATTATTGGCAAAGAATCATCCTGACAAGTTTTTGCAAGAGGAATGCTCTTGTCAAGAGCTTGATTACCTCCACCTAATAGTTGTGTGGGCCCTTGAGTAATAGACAAGGTTCTACCTAATGTGCCACTCTAAGAAGACGAATTCACTGCTACTTTTGGGGAAGCCTGAGTAGATGTGCATATTGTCTGACTTCTTCAAGTCGTGGTCCATTCAACCCATTTTTTGGGCCTCTTTTGATTTGAGCCACGATTATATCTAGCTCTTCCCCCATGTCTTTGTAAGGATCTAAGCTTATTGGGGTGCTTCTAAGCTTGGTCAAGTAAGTGTTGCTATACATATTGTGGCCCTCATCTTCCACTCCTTCTACATTAATGTTAACTTTGTACATCTTCACCTGATCAACTATTAGTCTAGCGAAGGCTCAACCCTTACTCTTGAACTCATCCTTGTAGTCAGGCCAATAATCCTCAATTGTGGTGATATGTTTTATCATACTTCCTATCTACAAGACATCCCTAGAATACCCATTTGGGTCAGACATGGGCCTTAAGGCTTTGTACATATCTAGCTTATACTTCATCTCAAATACCTTCAACATGTTCTTGGCATTAGATTGGGTGTCGTAGCTGAAAGCCCCCACCTTAAAGGGGAATTCATATCCTTTATTCTTCAGGCTCCCGCTCAATATGTTCACTTGAATGGCTTGTTGCACAATCTCAATCAAAACAAACATGTCACTAGGGTACCTTGGTAGCTTCAAGGGGAATCCATTGAAACCTGCAAGATGCAAATAAGAGAGAGATGAGAATTGAATGAAATAACTCCCAATTTGGCTGATGGTGACCATGGCTTCAAGATTGAATATCCTTTCTTGACATCCCTGTAGCTCCCTATAAATCCTCATAGTAAATGCATCATTTACTTTCACATACTCTACATAACTATTATGTAACTATAAGCATGGATAAAACTCATAAGATTTCACATCATTGAGAAAATTCTCTATTCTTTGGAGGCCTGGCCATAGTTGCAAAGAGGCCAACATATAAATGAGGAAAGAGGACATATATAATGAATTATAAAATTTGGCCGCACATAGAGTATTAGACAAAATTTTGCTTATCTCTTGAGCCCAATCAATGTATTGAGTGTCAAAGAAAATGACTTGAACTAAAAAGAAATATTGCTCAACAAAATTCAAGGCTTCTCTCTCACCTTTCAACCTATGTAGGAGAACCAAAATATCAATAATCTCTAGTTTGAGGTTGGTCCCAAACAAGGTTTTTGGAACTGTACTCTTAGCACTTTATGGTTTCTAGAACCATGTATGTATGATTTCTTTCCTCTAGATCATCTTCTTTGCGGAGAACTAAGAAACAATTCCCCTAAAGGTCAAGTCTTAGAGTTCTTCCTATTATAGCGCAAGGAGGCAATTCACCATAGTTTGTCTATCAATCAAAATTAACACTATGTCATTAGGTAGCACAATATGCCTTGTCTCCGAGTTGTAATGATGTATGCACTTGTAGATTAGCTCCGGGGCTTGAACTGCAATTGAAAAACCAACAGCTTCAACTAACCCACATCTTCAGAGTTTCTTGGTGATGGGGTGATCTGCTCAGACTTTACTCTCTTTTGAAAATCCTCTATGTTGTAGACGCAAAGAGAAGTATCTATGAAATTCTACAGTTAGGATTTGATTCTAGTCAATCCATCAAAACTTGCAAACCTAGTTGCTATGATTTTGAGAACAAGATTTGAATTAGACTGATAAAAGGAATGGCTAATGCAATAATCAATGGCTTTTCAAAAAGCTATGTGCATTAATAGAATAATAGTTTGACAAAAAAGTGGTAGCTCATTCATCTATTTATGTTTCTATATATGGGAGCCTTAATTCATCCATTGATCTTTGGAGTTTGCGCCATACGAATGAATTTAAGGAAATATCCATTGGATAGTAACTGCAAGAGTTCAATGGACAACTAGAGTTCTTTTCATTATTTCTTTGAACTCAATAGTAACTTTATGTATCTTCATTACTTACCTTCCTATTTTCCTTTAAGTTTTGAAAAGTTACCATTAGCGTACTCTGTGGGAGATTGTCCACCAATTGAGATCCTGCCTATCATTTCTTTTCCATAATGGCCTGATTTTCTTTAGTATCATTCTAAGATGTTCTAAATACAACATGTAGATCTAACCTAATTATTAACTTGATTTTTCTTTGAAATTTAGGAAATTGTCCTCATGGGTTGAAAACTTGCCGAGGAGAAGATAGTTTCCATTTCTCTACTAATGTTTCCTTTCTCGGTCAAATTTTGGACAATCACCCTTCTTGAAGTCAAGAATGCCTAAATGAAGTGTGAAGACCTTTTTAGGGACCAATCAATATCCCTTCACATTTCAAATTATCCTTTATTAGAAAACTAACTTCATGGGTTGAAAACCCACGGAGGAGAAGTTAAATTTGAGTTTTTTGTTGAGGGTGATTATAAAGGCCAGTATGAATCTAAACAATATTTGGGAGTCATAATCATAAATGAAAACATTGATTGATTGTAGGATGTCTTATTACTTACATGTTTCTACTTTGCATGCCCCATTTAGGGACTTTCTCATAAAATCATCCTCATGGGTAAGAAACTTGGTGAGGAGAAGATGATTTCCAAATTTTTGCCAGCATGAATTTTTTTAAATAATGACATGCCAAAAATGGATGTAGAATATCATTGATATCTAAATGAGTAAGAATGAATCTCTATAGGACTAGGCACTAACCTACCCATAAGATCACTCAACCAAAAGAAAACCCACTCGGCTATGGTTGAGGAGAGGGAAAAAAGGAAAGTTTGATAAAGATTTGCCTAAACTAAAAGAACTTAGACTTAGACTCAAACAAAAACTAAGACTTTTCTCTTTTCACTTAAACACAAGTACTCACTTTTGCCAATTGGTTAGAGAACAAAAGTGGGGTAACAATGTAGAAAGATCATGTCATTTCCCTGCAAGAAGAGGTGGTGACTTCAAAGAAGCAATACTATGTTGTTGCATGGCCTCCTCTAAAGCCTCAAGATGTTTCCAACACCTGGCAACTAGATTTCCTTTCTTGCCACAAGAAATGCAAGGATCATCTATAAACTTCTTAGTCTTGGAGGAAGACTCACCAGACCTAGAAGATTTACCCTTCAGAGTAGAATTTTGACCATTTGATTTAGGAGAAGGCTTGGATTAACTCTCATTTCCTATTGAATCAAATTTGGGCTTTGGTTTTTCCTTTGGCTTCCCTCTAGATATTTGAGAAACCAATACCTGGTTCTTTGGTCCTAGTAGAGAGTCCATCTGTAAAATATTGGATTTCTCTCTAGTCAATCAATCATAGAATACCTCAAATATGGTCATGGTGAATCTAGGGCCCAAAGCATTCATAGTGGAATGGAAGGTAGAAAAGAATATCTGAAATGTTTCTCAAAGCTTTAATAGTATCAGATAAATACACTCCTTATCAGTCTTCACTTTTCCCACAACTATGTAACAAAGATCTTTGTTGTTTAAACCTCATCAAAAAGTCCTCGATAGAGGGAAAAGTATCTAGTACAAGTGATGATAGCTCTGCCTCAATCTGAAGTGACTTGAACTCATTGATGGTACCAAACAAGTCCTTGAACTTGGCCCACATTTCTTGAGGGGTATTTAAGCATCAAGATAAAACTACAAGTTATTTGAAACATTAAAAGAAATCAAACTCATTGCCTCATCCATATTATTCCTATGATGCATGACCTCAAAAGGCCTTTGTAAAATTAGTTGTACTTCATCTAAACAAGACCACAAACCCTTTGAACTAAGAAGTCATGTCATAGAAGATTTCCATGTGTGATATTTATGTGGGTTTAGAGGAATTAGACAAGAAGAGGTCTTGGCCATTGTTTTAGAAGGTGTTTGGTTTTTTTGAATAGTTTTGGTTTAGTGATGTAAATGAGAGAAACAATAATATAAAATACCCTCCACAATGCAAAAAATTGAATCTTTGATGACAAAAAGAATGCATATACAAGAAAGGAGCATAAAATTTCAGTTTAGAATCATGTGTATTGTTGGGACTCAAAATTGAAACCCTGATTTTGAGTACCATTGAAAAAATTAAGCCCTTAAACGCATTTTAAGTGCATGTGTACCTAACTGTACTTATGAGGCCTAAGAGGTGTTTAATGTTTCTAACACCTTGCATTCAATGCATTTATGTGTTCCATGATGATAAATTATCATTGCGAGTCATTTTGTGAAGTCTCGTTTTGAGCAATTGTCAATTTTGCATTTTTGTGTGTCAAACAACGATAGGAGGCCTTGTTTGCAATTGAATATCTTGCACCCAATAATGTTGCATGACTCACCACTTTGGGAGTGTTTAGTGTCTATACCAAAGAGTCTATGTTTCAGATTTTGATTTTTTTAGAATCTATTTGACTAAGTTTTGAATCCCTCAAAGTTGGTCTTTTATTGATGTCATGCTAATGTGAATTGTTCAAAATTTTGGGAAGCCCTGTTTGACTTGTTATAACTTTGATCCAATTGACAAAAATGATAAAATTCCTTTTTTGTTGCATTTTAGAGGTCAAAGACATGCTATTTTTCAATTTTGAGCTTATGATGAATCTGTTTGATTAGTTTTCAAATGTGATTCCAAATGCAATTTTTAACTTTTTACTAGTGTCAAGAAGTACAGATTTGTTGAAACCCCTGTTCATGATGTCATATCTCTGAATCTATGATAGGTGAGATTAAATGGATTATGCCACTATGTTATCCTCTAAAAATACTTCAAGTACGCTAATTTTCAAATCTTGATGAATCTGTTTACACATTTTCCTAGGTCCATTCTGTTCGCAAAAAATGCTTTTATGCTAGTGCTTTTAGTCTGCAAGTTAGTCTACTTTGACCGCTCACCAAATGTGTCTTGTTATTCGTCATGAGCCCAAACTATAGATTTACATTCTCCTCATGACAATCAACTAATTTCCCAATTTTCATAACCTCATGTATTTGTTTGCTTATTTTTCAAGGCTCAAACCAAATGCAATTTCCAATTTTCTGACATGTTTATTTGCAGGTGATTATAAGTAAGCAACTTTGGAGGTCAATATATTTTGACCTTGATGTCATCATGTGACAAGATTTAGTAGGCCTGTTGAATATGTCAAAGAGACAAGATATCCAGAGTTTTAGAGCTCGACGAGGTGTTTAAATCAATTTTTAAAACTAGGCAACAAGCCTCCTAAAACAGAATTCACAGTAGTGCAAAAATATTTAAAGTAAGTTTTTAGTAGTGAATTTGTGTTTGAATTTGATTTCAAATGATTTGAAATAATCAATGGATCATTTTGCAATGTCAGTTGTTTAAAAATGAAAAAAAATTAGCCGAACCGACTTTGGGGCTCAACTAATTCCATCAAATGAGCCTAAGTGTTATGGCATCCTAGAGGTGTCTCAGATTTTTAAGTTTTCCCAAGGGATGTCATAATGATTTTTAATTGCTATGAGATTCAGTGCTGCTCTCAATTTTAGAATTCGAGAATGCAATTCATTTTGTTTGCAAAGCAGTGGTTGAATCTAAAAAATAATAAACCCGAAAAGCTATATGGCGGCTCCCTTTCAAGAGATTATTTTCTAAGTCACAACGATGACACTTTACAACAAAGGCACCAGTAGATTTCCATAGTATGTGAAGAGGAATAGATTCCAAGGAAGAATGCAATTGGTGGTGGAGCTGCAATCTATGGCAACGCCCATGATGAGTCTTTGCAAAATAGCCCATTTTAGCATGGCCGAGAGAAAGAATATGTCACCCACGACATTAGGGGGTTTGCACCAGTTTTCATGGATAGGAACAAATGTCATTTCTATTTTACCTGAGGTAGGAAATGAACCCTTCCTCTTTTATCGAAAATGACTCTATTTATGGCACATTTGAACTATGAGTAGCTATTGATATTCATGTGATTTCCATATAAAATATGCCAGTACTATTCACAGTAACAAAACACATGAGTCATTGGTGGAAATTGATGTTCACAATTAGCTTTCAAACAATAATCAATGGAACCCCACTAGATAAAGCAAGCATATAAGAGGAAGTTTCTTGCACAGGGGCAGGAGGGTGGTAGATTAAAGAAGCCACCAATGAAAAGAGAGGAGACCTATGAATGGAGGAAAGGCTCATGCCAAATCAAGAAGCCCACACACACCAAGAAAGGGACAACTGTGTGCAAAAGAAGAAACACCAGTAAAAGAGGAAGCCGTGAGCAAGGAGATTCATGTGGCTAAGAAAGAAGGCAGAGCCCACATTTTGGAGCAATCACACGCAAAGCAGATGTAGGGAAATGCATGCAAAAGTTGTAGTAGCTTAGGAGGAAATCCATGTCAATGCAAGGTAGGGAAATATAGGAGGACTACACATGCAATGAAACCCACAAAAGGAACATCTACAATAGCGGAGCCGTTTGAAGACACAAAACCAAAGATACTATAGGAGAGAGAGGCTTGTAAGTCGACTTCTGTATTGGTACATTGACCCAAATGTTGCATGGAAGATGGAAAATTTCTAAGGGAAGAGAACATACACTTTGGAAGTTTTGGTGGTGCATGGATGTAGACATTTCTATTGTTCCCGTTATATTTGCAGGAATTATGTCTGGCTTGACTTTAGCATTGATTTCCCTTGGCCTCGTGTATTTGGAGGGTGATTCACGTCAAAGTAAGAAGTCGAGCTATTTTTTCTTTGTCTTTGTTATTAAGTATGGCATGTGAGCAAGGCATTCTTCTTGCTACCCTGGAGTGAAAATCAAACTTGAAGCCATTAGCAGAAGAAAAATGGTATCGATTTGATAGCAAGAGAGAAGGGAAGCATGAAAGTTCCACGCCAAAATAGTATGATGAAAGGGGTTACAGATGGTGCCTACACAACATCTCCCTACAGCGGTAGAATGAAAGAATTTGAACTTTAATTGTGGTGACTTAATCCCACATTTCCCCTATTGTTAGTTGTTGTTAATTTAAATACACCATTGCACTCATAATAAATATCTTGAAAGACAAAGGCTCTTAAGCCAAAGCCTTCACATGTGGGGCCCATGGCTGGCTGGAGGGAATTTTGCACAATCAATGCCAGGGAAGATAATGACATCAAATAATGACTTGTACCCAAAAACTAATTGCAGGAGACACAATCAATGCCAGGGAAGATAATGACATCAAATAATGACTTGTACCCAAAAACTAATTGCGAGGAGACACATGGCATCTGTCAAATCAATCAGGTTATGACACTTGGCACAAATTTCAAGAAGTGATGTGGCGAGGCCCAAGGTGGAGCCATCAAATTTTGTCACGTGGCGAGATCCGACAGCTCGGGCTTCCCTGCTTCACAAAGATGCAAGGAAGATAGATAATGTGGGGAAGTGTCAAGCTTCCACATAGCAGTGGGCCCCAGTCCGTGGTGACATGGCAGGGACAAATCCTAGACCATTCATAATGTGCCACATGGCAGTGATGTGGCGGGTGCAGCCAAAGTGGTGACATGGAGATGAGGTGGCACTCAGGTATCCAATGAGAGGCTACCACATGGCAATTCCATGTGGGTCCCCAGGTGATGATGTGGCAGCTAGTTGACAGAGGTCAGCCAATCGGGTGCTGCCATGTAGCAGCTCGATCAAACCAAGTTAACCTAAAATGCAAGGGTGAAGGAAAAATATATTTTTTTAAATATCAATTTTTTAATATTTTTTCAAAAATTGAAGGTCACGTGCAAACTTTTAAATGCGAAAATGGTTTATTATAAAATTTGAACTTTAGAAGTTCTAAAAATTTTGAAATTTTTTTAATTCAATCACAAAGCCATAACAGAGGGGGTACTTTTTTCAAATTGGGATTTAGGGGGTTTTTGAGAGGAAAATATAGTGACATTATATATTGTCAGAATCGGGAGAAGATGAACTTTTCAATTATGAGGTTAGTTTTTGCACAACTACTCACTAATTTGAGTTATGGGCAGAAATGTAAAATTTGGGGCCTTCTCAGTGAAATGGGATAAAATTAAAAACACAATTACAAGCTTGCTAAAACATGGTAAGAATGCAGTTGGGGTCAATTTTGATCACCTTTATTCAGTTTAAACCCAAATTTTTACCAGCATCTCATGATGCAGTTCAGATATTTTGGCAAATAGAATGGTTTTCATCATTGAACAAGAGATATTTTCAGGTCAATTACAGAATATTGATGAAAATTAAATCAGATCAGATGGGTAGAAAGATGAAAGAGGTTTTGTAATAGCAAAGGATGGAATTTCAAGTGGACACATGTCATCTTCAGATCTGATTCGAGAATTCATTCCTTGTCTATATCTTTCTTTCTTTCATCCATTGTAGAGATTGGTTCCAATTTTGAAAGAAAAAAGGACTCACTGTTGTGATACCATAGGGGTTCCAATTTGGAGTTTTCTTAGATCTGTGAAACCACGGTTCCAGTTTTTTCACTGTGAGACCATTGTTGGTTGGAAATTTTTAGTCTTTCTATGAGACCACTTTGTTGGATCTAGAACTATGATTCCACCTTCATTCTTCAGCAATTTCTCTTGTATGAATAGCAGTAGTGAAGATAATAAATAAACTTCAAATCTATTAAGTGTTTTATGTTTTAGTTTTCATGCATATGAATGTATAATTTCAAGGAAATGAATAAAATTGAGTAGAAATCTCTTTAGTTTCATTCTGATTCGCATCTCCTTCCTTTGTTATCTGCAATGTTTTGTGTTTAAGAACAAAGAGATTAAACTCATTTGCAATCCCTTAAGGTTGTATGTCTGGATAAGTTTTCTATTGGAACAAAGAGCCAAGTAAATGCTTATTTAGCTTGATAGGGTTGTAGGTTTCATCAGGAGGATATTTAGTAAGTAGTGAGAATTCTTATGAAGATAGATGTTTATTAACAAGATGAATGGATAGATCAAATATATGAATATATGAGTATGTCTCAGGTATCTATATGTATGTATTTGATTCATGTATTTGCTCAATAGATAAGGCACTGATCAGCTATAGGATCACTTCTTCATACTGATGCATATTTGGGGTTTTTTGTTGAAAATTAGCATCATTAATCAAATGTTTTTCCCCTTTCGTGTTGAAGAGTTGAAAAGGATGCCCTCACTTAGCTTGTGAATTTCATAGATTTGCATTTAGCTATTGTAGATTTGCGTTATTGCATAAGTATCAGGAGATATAATGGTTTTTATCTGCTTTGTTAAATTTAGGAATATGTTTTTGCACTAGTACCATATTAATTGAATCTGAGGTTCACCCGCCTAGGTTTTGTAGAACCTAAAGTAGAAGAAGGGTCTAGCCTTATAGTTGGCTTAGTGTCTGAAATAGTATGTTGAAGATGGGAGTTAGCTGCCCCTAGATGTACCTTATTCTCGTCAGGGTAATTTGAAACCTATAGCATTTCAAAACATCAACATGTACCATTTGAAAAATACTGATGAAAATATTAGAGAATCTAGAAAGTGCTCGAGAATATCTTTTTAGCACTTTTTCGGATTGAAAACTTATGCTAAAATGAGTATGTTATGCCCCCAGAAGATAGAAAGAATCATCAGACTTTGACGTTAAAAATATGTACTATTCTAGAAAATTTTACTAGTAAAACCTACACCAATATCTTCATCTCATAATCAAATTATTGACAATATCTTTTATTCCCAAAAATGATATCGTATGCTCAAGTTATTGCAAAAAAACCAACAGGACCCTAAAATAGCAAAACAATTTCCAAAAAATCATGTTTGGCCTTAAATTTTAGCTCACTGGTCACCCATGTGGTTGTAGGTGGGCGAGGCTAGGAAGAGGTGGCCCAGTGGTAGTGCATAGGTGGTGTGGTGGCAAAGATCCAGCGAAGGCACACTCACAATGGTGGTTGTGGCTCACGATGACAGTAGCTGCTAGCGATGATATTATATGGAATATCTACCTTAGTTATAAAGTGCACAAACATATTTTTTTCCAATCAGTGAAAGTGTGAAGGTGGTTCCTAAACCTATCCAAACAATAGAGACACATTCCACTATAGAGATACCTTGCACTAATCAAAGTTATATAAAATGAAAAGATAAGGATGAAGAAGTTAATGATTCAGGTATCTTTTATAGACAATGAAAGGATGCGTACAAGCTTTGGACAATCACATTGTTTCCAAACTAAAAGCTAAATGCAACTGAACACATTTATTTACAATACAAAGCTTAAATAATGATCCATAAGTTCGATACTATCTTCAATGATCACGTCCTTTGGATTGAAAGTGATTTAAACTTTGATCATCAAATATGCAACATAATCTTTTTTTAATTCCATGCAGAAAATGTTCCAATATCTCTCAATTTGATAAATCAAACAATAAATCCTATAGTCATTTATGACTTTATAGAAATATATTGCTATCCCTACACAACTCAAATATTACATGTTAGGGTTTGTTACAAAAGAATATGTAAACAAAAAAGAAAACATTAATCATAAGAGAAATCTTTTATTTTTCACTCATTCTAAAAAGATAATGCTTTGATATATAATATTGCAATAACTCTATCATCTTAAAACATTATCACGTGTGAAAAATATTAGTCACAAAGCTTTTCTATAGTGTAAGATTTATATTTTCAAAATAATATAATAGCAAGGCACACTTTGTAAATAAATATTTGAATACATAGTTTTAGGTTTACTTGAATAATTTAAAAGAAAGAATATTTTAAATATCTCAACACCTTATTCAATTTGAATAATTTTAAATATATAAAAAATATCTCCTTAATTTAAAGCCATCAAATGCATTATTTCCCCTTTGAGAAATATATTTTCAAATATAAAGAATAAGTAAGATCATTATAATTCCAACAAAGATCTCTCTTCGTAAATTAAAGATAAATAAACTTATCAAAATTTTATAAACACTTACTTCTTCATACTTACCTTTGGTCATTTCTTACCTTTGGATATATTAGAGAAGTGAAACAAATGGAAAATCTCTATTTCTCATGCCTCTATAAACATGCTTTGCTATTTTGCCATATCAAGTTTTGGGTATATTGATAGTTCATATTATTACCTCCAAAATATACTCATCAATTTGCAAAGTCAATTTTAGGTGCAAATATATATTTCAAATAACATCACTTGGAAGATAGAATAATATTTTAATATGACTTCAATATATTTCACAAGATAATAATATTCAAAATATTATCCTTTAAAACCTTTATCATTTAATTTGAAAGGAAACAATTTACTTGTGGTTTGAACATTATATTTGATAATAAAATTTAATATTAATTACTCATTATAACTACATTTGCAAGATCCCTTATGACTCTCGTGAGTGTAACTAGATTTATGTGATGGAATAGCTGAAATTGCCTTTTATATCATCAGCATCAGACCCTTTCAATTATAACCTCCTTCGCTTGAATTTATTAAGGCTTGACACTTTCAAGATCATTATCACAATGTGGTGGTATTGGCACATGGATGTGTGCTCATCATTTTACCATCACTTGTGTTCTACGATTTCCAATGGTACATGAGGGTCTTCATCTACCTGATCTTGGAGCCAACTGACTCTTTAGCACAATAAGGCCATGTTATCTTTGGCCAATCAATAACATGCTTATACCTGCACAAATGTTCTTGAAAATATTTTAATTGTAAAAAAGAGCCAAATACTAAATCATCTTGGGGTGATAAGCTTTTTTTTGATGGAGGTCATCCACAAACAAGTTTTAGGTATCTGATATGGGCTTGAAACCTCTATTGCCAAATTCACCTAAGGCACAATCCCAGCCTCATCCCTTATAATGTCTTCAAGCCTTCCACTCAACAAGACTTGATCCCTGGTGGGCTCTTTGTGAGCCATTCAACTTCACCAATAGACCAAGGGCCCATTGAAACATAATGCTATTTGAAAATGTTTCGTAGTTCTCAACATTTGAGCCGCTCCAAGAAGCTTCATATATATGTCCAAAATAATAGATCAAAAAAATGCCACCTTGATATTTTCACTAATCTGTTAACCTAATTCATTATTTCAAAGGGTCTAATATGGAACTATTGTGAAGCAGCAAGATCCAATACTTAGAGTTCCCTCGATTGACATATATTATATCAAAAGCTATAGGTTAGAATTATATATATGTGTAATCACTCAAAATTGGTCAGAATCCTAAATGCATAATTTTTCATCATGATGAGAAATAAAATGAATAAAATCAATTAATTCAAATCAACTATTACAACCCATTTGACAAATACACATGAATATTAATTTCAAATAAATTGAAATTTGACATTTATCTCCAAAAATGAATTTTATATTCAAAATAGGACCTTAATTTCATTATGAATATTTTATTTATAGTGGGTTTATGGAAATTAAAATTTTATTCATAATGGGTTTAAGGAAATTAATATTTTATTCATGATGGATGGAAATTAATATTTTATTCATAATGGATGGAAATTAATATTTTATTCATGATGGATGGAAATTAATATTTTATTCATGATGGATGGAAATTAATATTCTATTCATAATGGATGGAAATTAATATTTTATTCATAATGGGTGGAAATTAATATTTTATTCAAAGTGGATCCATAATATATTTTTTAATCAAAGTGCTCATTTTAATAATCAAAGCGCTCATTTTAATATTCAAAATGCTCACTTTAATATTAATAGTCAAAGTGCTCATTTTAAAATTCAAAAATACTCCTCCATTTTGAATTAAATAATAAAAAATGGACCCATCCACTCATCTTAGAATGAATCTCCACCCTTGATCATGAGTCCCCTGAATTTGATCACAGCTGTCCATTTTTCTTTAAAATGGAGGCTCTTCCTCTCTTAATGACATCTAATTTTGGCTAGTATTATGCTGCAAGATTTGAAGACCTTCTTGCTTGTGGAGAACTTCTTGCTTCTTGTCTCGTTCTTACATCCACTCTTTTGCTACTGTTATGTTGCACGATTGAAGACTCATGCTTGTGGAGAAATTCAATCTTCTTATCTCATTCTTTTAGATTAGCTTCACTTAGTTTTATTTCATTGCATAATAGCTTAATACATCTAGTCTAATAGGGATTTTGTAATCTCATTCTAGTTTAGTTTTTCATCCATTTTCATAGTTTATCTTGCATTCTACATTATTAGTTTATCTTTGCATTTGTATTTCTAGTTTCATACTTGCATTGCATACTTTGGAAATCTTGGACATTTGTACTCTTGCACTTGTTTTTGAATCTTCCATTTCATGGTGTACCTTGTGATGTTTTTTGCATATTTGGTTCATTTGAGAGTCATATTTGCATAACCCATATGTCATGGATAGGAAGCTATAGACCAACATCTAAGTTATCTAATTCATAGACCACCTTGGATATAAGGGTCTATAGAAGTGTGACGCACTTTTATGCACACATTTTTGGCACCCATCGTGGGGCTCGAAAAAGCCTCCTTGAATATTCAAATTTATTTTATTTTATTCTGACATTTTTGTTGCAAGATTGGGCTGAATTTTTTATTGTAGGCTTCAGATAACCTCTAGGCCTCACCTTAAAAAAATCAGATTTTTCAGAGCAGCGATTAGTTTTTAATAAAAATTTTAATGATTTTTCATTAAAAAATTTAATTTTGGGCATAAATAGTTGAATTTTAAACTAATTTTTTATTGCATGTTGTGGATACTAAATTGAAATCACAATAAAAATTTCAAATTTGTATGATCATAAATTAATTTTCTATATTTTTTTTTATAAATTTTTATAAAATAAAATTTATGGAAGTCTAATTTGAATACTTTATTGCAAGTTTGGGATGCTACCAAACAAACCTTGGATTTCTACACACAGTCTAAAAAATGCATGTCAAATACAAAATCATAATCAAATTTCTTAACTCTTGCTTGCAGGACGTGTAGCCAAAGACTTTTTTTTTTAAAACATGTTGAAGACCCTTAAAAATGCGCCTAGCCTTTGCTAGCTTCGAACAAGCCCAAACTTTTGTTTTTGCTTAAATTGTGGCATTTATTTTCAAAATCTTGCCTAAGTTAAGAGGGTTAATTCACTTTCATGTGCGGCACTCTACTAGTCATTTTCATTTTCTAAACACATTAAACTTGTGATTGAGGTTCTTTTGTGATAGGAGAGTATGCCCTTCACCCTCATGGTGAATTATAAATATTGACCCACCTTTGGATTTTCAAAAACAAGTGGATAATTGAATCTTTTTGGCACATTTGGGAGAAACGATCAAGATAGGAGAGTATGTTCTTCACGCTTGAGGTGAATCAAAAATCTTGACCCTTGAAAGTGGATCCAATCTATTGTACATAGGATCCTTTAACGGGCAGGGAAAACCCAACTATTTTGACTCACTATAAACTCAAGGCTATCAAGGACACAAAACCTTGGTAGACGTAGCACTTGTTTAACCTAGTGTGATCGCTTGTGGGATTTTGACCATGAGGAGATCAGTCAGGAGGAATGCTTAAGGTACTCTTGTGATCACGAGATTGGTTACTCACCACAAGGTGAGGTGCCCTGTAATAGGGGTAAGAGGAGTGCTATGAACAGAAATCTTTTCTAAATGCCCTAGGCTAGAAGCTACCCTATTTTTTTGCTTAATTTCTTGGTGCAAGGATTGATCTAAGTGGATTACCTGCATCACCCCAAGACTTCTACACTCACCATTTGTGTCCCTTGAGGGCACTTAACATGGGCCAAGTTGTTGAGTAATGAACTGTGACATTTAGATAGATATGCTTGGCAAGTGTTTTCAAATGTGTTGACATGTGTAAACGTTCTTTCACATCAAACATCTTGGTAACATGGTAAAAAGTTGTCTGGATATCACAATTTATGTGTGTTCGAAAGGTTTCTTTGTCCCTTGTTCAACTGATTGAGACATGTAATTACCCCTACTTTTTTCAAACCAAATTCTTGTTGATTATTGCTTGGCGTTACTTTTCATCTGGATACAAAAACAAAACAACCTTCTAGAAAAGTATCGTTCTGCAATACCTAAAACTATCATTTGGCTACTAAGTATAGCCCTTCCATTGAGAAAAGTGTCATACACAACATTTTGCTGATAAACTGTCATCCTGATTCCTCACTAAACTCAGTCTTGATTCTGTGTTTCTCTATCTTAAGAAATTTTCTAGCGCTTTGGTTCATAATCTATATGTTTTAAGCCAATCTAAGCTGAAAAGACTCCCTTGATGCATAGATTACACACTTAAGTTGAGAAATTGTTCATTTGTTGTTCCACTTGCCTTCTTGGCTACACAGCTATCTTGTTGCTCCTTTGGCTCAAGTCCTTAGAATCATAACTTTCTTGGATGCCATTCTCACTGCTATACTTAATTCTTGTATTAAGTGAACATTCTTCTCTTCTTGGTGTGGACTTCTAGCGATCTTGTGTTTTCCTAAATTAGTTGAGCATTGTGCTTTTTACATGCTGGCTATAGCTAGGTTGTAGATTAACCAAGGAAACCACCCTTCCTTTACCTTTATAGAGTTACCCTTTCCTACTAGATGCTCATGCAAACAAAACTCTGATTCTCAACCTATTTTTGATGTAGAAGAGGATAACCACTCTCCAAATCAGTTTGACACCCTTAGTCACTTTGGCAGTACACTCGACACTCCTCTCACCACTCCTTAGTCAGAAAATGTGTCTCTCATAATGAATAGAGAGGAAAGGAACTGACTACTCAAAGAATTTTTTGCAAACAATGAAAGGTTACAACACAGAGAGAGAGAGAGAGAGAGAGAGAGAGAGAGAGAGAGAGAGTCTTATATGGATGAACAAGCTTCTCTCTTTGCCACAAGACTTAATGCCAAAAAATTTGGATGGCCAAGTACTAGTGAGCCTAGAAATAATGACAACATAAATTCTTTTGGTAATCATGGGGGTGATGGAGGCAATTCTCCTCCTATAACTCCAAAGTCACATCATGGTGGTTTCATATCACCCCCTAAATCAT
The DNA here is from genome assembly GCA_028749045.1 of Cupressus sempervirens. NCBI lineage: Eukaryota > Viridiplantae > Streptophyta > Pinopsida > Cupressales > Cupressaceae > Cupressus > Cupressus sempervirens. The sequence continues at coordinate 741,868,753 of CM053792.1, forward strand.
CTCAACATGGGCATGGATCCCATAAGTCCCACCACAAGAGTGATACAAAAATTGAGATAACTAATGAATATTACATGAAGTTTCAACAAGATGATTTCTTTCAAAAGTTGATGTTAAGTCACTTGAACAAAATGGTGAACAGTACTTCATGCATCTTGCTTCCAAAGGGGTCAAGCTACCACCTAAATTCGATGTGAAAATTTTGGTTCAAAAGAGGGAGCCCACTCCCCTCAAAATGGCTATGCAAAGAATACAAGACTTGGAAATACAAATTTCCAAATTAAAGAAAGAATAGGAGAAACCAAAGACCTCTTTAACTATAGAGTCTATATGTGTGTTTCCATTTGATAAGAATCTACACATGATACCATTCCCAAGAGGTGTTGACATCCCTAAATATGATAAGTATGATGGTAATGAAGATCCTTATGACCATATAAGATAATTCTATGCACTTACTATGGACTTTATGCATGATGATACATGTCTCATGCGATTATTTCCAAGAAGCTTAAATGGTGAAGCCATGGAGTGGTTCACCAAGATCACCCCTCCTCTTAAATCTTTTGATGAGCAAGCGAAATGATTTATCCAACATTATTCCTATAACATCTCACATCCTATTACTATGATAGACTTGTGTAACATGACACAAAAGGTGGGAGAACCCTTTGTTACTTATTTACAAAGGTGGAGAAAGCTATAATCAAGTTACCCACAACAACTACTCGAGAATGAGAAGATTGATATCTTTGTGTCTAGTCTCATTCCAAAATTGCATTATGACTTAAGAAAATAAATCCACCTCACTTTTAATGATATGGTTGAAAGTGCTTTTCATCTAGAAGATGTTTCTATTAAGAAGGGTGAGATTACTATTAACAAGGATAAATCTAATGGTAATTGGAAAAATAAGAATAAACCTTGGAATAAGAATAAGTATGTGGTAAATGATGGTGTTGTGCACATTCCACATACTAAAGAACCTATTTTCAACTTGGCTAGCACTCTAGTATCAAAAAAGGAACAAGGGGTATCCACAAAAAATCATTCTAACAAGGCTAAGCTTATAAAAAATCTCAAGCATGTCTTGACTCCTCTGAGAGATTCATATGATATCATCCTCAAAACCCTACTTGCACATGGGATCATTATATTACCTGAAAACTCTAGACCATAAGATCCCACTACCAAACCTCCTTGGTGGAGAGATGATAATTATTGTAACTATCATAGAAACAAAGGCCATAGAACCGATAATTGTTTTAAGCTAAAAGACATTATTCATGATCTCATTGAAGATGAGAAGGTTGGTGTGGATGGGCTCATTAAAAACTTAGATCATAAGGCTTTCAAGGAGCATTTGCCTAAGTATACCCAAGGAGAAAGTTCAAACACCAACATGAATGCAGGAAAAAAGAATCATGATGCTAAAATAAACTATACGTAGACTAATGCCAACAATCTCATTGCTATGCTTGAACTTGTTTATGAAAGTGTATATATGATTAGGCCTAGATATGATGACTATGATACTAGTGATGAAAGACCAAAACTTATCTTAAGAAGTGTTGGTTCTATTGAAACACAAGATTCTACTACACGTGAACCCTTGAACATACTTAGAGTGGCTACTCCTTTGTCTCATGGTGATAAAGTAAATGTTTTTATTAGGAGTCATCCAAAAGTTGCTCTTAGAGGAGGCAATGTTTCTAAACAACCAAGTGCTAAGCCAACCAGTTCATCAACTACCTCTATGTTGACTTATGACCTTGTCAACCAATTGCAGAAGACCCCCACACAAATTTTCATTTTTGAGTTGTTAGAGCTATCATCCCTCCATAAGGAGATTCTAGAAAAAGCTTTATGTGCCACTAGTTTCCCCAACAACATTGATGCAAATAAGTTCCATACCATGTTCAACCATATCTCCATTGCACACTACCTTTCCTTTTTAGAGGAATATGATAAGACTCTAAGCCACCCACATAACTTAGCATTACACATTGAAGTTCAAATCTACCATACTTGAGTTAGATGTGTACTGATTGATAATGCTAAAAGGTTAAACATATGCTCTTTCAACATTGTTAAGCAACTTGGCATGCCTGAATTTGCTATAGACCCAAGGAGAAAGACTACAATCAAAGCTTATGATGAGGAAGAAAGATCCTCTGTACTTCCTATTCAAGTAGGTCCAGTGGTAAAGGATGTTGTCTTTCAAGTACTCGACATACCAATGGCTTATAACATCCTTCTTGGGAGACCATGGATACATGATATGCAAGTTGTGTCGTTAACATATCATCAATGTATCAAGTTTCCTTTTAATGGAATTGAAGTCTCCATTCCTAGAGATAGCTCCATTTCCATAAATACTCTCACATCTGCAGAATCTCTACTGCCAAACAACAAAGTTGTTGATCAAGCTAAAACTACACTTGATAAATGTGAGAAACATATGAAACTAATTAATATATGAATGGGGGAGTATACCCTAGATTTTATTGCAGCTCTATCTATTTTCCCTCGATCTTATGGGAAACCATCACAAGAAATGAGGCCCTCATCTTCTACTGACCATCTTCGACACATTTGTATAGTCCTCCATGCCCTTAGAAGATGAAAAAGAGGACCAAGCTATTCAAGACTAGATTTATAGAGAAGAGGAACCTAATGACATTAAAATCACTACTCCATGTTGGATACAATTGATTAATTATGTGTTGTCTTTGATGTTACACAAATGTCATAATCATTATCAGTCAGTATATGTCAAGCTCACTCAAGAAATGAAGATAGTTCTCAGTTTCTATCGAGCATTCTTGTGTTTTCCTAGTTTAGAAGGCAGTGTCTACCGAGTTCACTAGGGCATCGAAGGAAAAGTTGTAGAAATTGAGTGTTAACCAAGCTCACTCGAGCATTGAAGGAAAGTTGGATGGAACTAGTGCTAACCGAGCTCACTCGATTGCCAAAGGATTTTTGTAAGTTTGTAGTGTTGACCAAGCTTATGTTGGTTAACAGAGGAAATCATTTCAGAGTTAGTTTCTACCAAGCAGGGTTAGCTAACATTTCTTATTTCGTTATATTAAGCTTAATTGACCTATCTATTGATTCTAGCCAACTAAGGTGACGAATATTGATTATTGTAAATTGTATTTGAGCCAAATTGACAAGCTAGAAGGTATAATTATAAGGTCAAGTTATGATTTCAAGAGGGTGAAATTCAAAGAGAATGTGTGAATTATTATGATGTGATTGAAGATCTATTGATGAGTAGAGGAAGCAAATTTGAAGGATAAGCAGAATATCCTTGTGGTGTAGCAAAGCCATATTCAATCAAGAAAGATCAAGTACAAGCTAGAATAGAGATCTGAAATCAACAATTCAGTTGTATTCAAATTAGGTCATCTCATTGTTATTCTCTAACCATTGTAGTAATGATCTCAATTTCTTAACAGAGTTGGCTTAACAATTATTTGTAAATCCTCTAACAAGGTGGCAATTGCATTGAATTATTCTCAAGACCTCTAACAAGGACACTCCTAATAGGATGATTAAATCCTTTAATGGGGTCACACTTAATAGTGTGTTTTGTAACCTTTAATAGGGTTGGCTCCTAATAGGGCTCACTTCAAAAGATTGAAAATCAGTAACTAGTTGCTATTGGTGGTTTTTCCCAAATTGGGTTTCCACGTTAAATCCTGGTGTCAAATGTGTTCATGCTATTTTCTTTATGTTTTTGCAAATAAGTTAAAATAATGGTAATCATAGATAACATTTAATGGTTTATATGTTAATCTTTTACTGAGCTAATTCAATTATTGCCAAGTTACAGCATTTTGTGTGCTTACCAAGCTTCAGCGGTATTTAGTTATCTGTTTGCATTTTTTACTAACATCTAAGAGATCTGGAATTTATTTTTGTAGTAATTTTCTTTCACCCCTCCCCTCTTAGTTACTCCTCTTATATTTCCAACAATTGGTATTAGAGCTTTTGGTGCTTGTAGAAAAGGTTTCAAGGACCTAATCTAAAGATTAGGATGTCTTACAAAAGAGAGATTCCCAAGTTGAATAGAGACAATTTTGTAGCATGGCAAGGACTTTTAAGATTATATCTGGCTACCATCAGTGATTTAGGTTGCAAGTATCTTGATGCTGAATATAAGACTCCCACTCGTACATTAGCAATTGAAGACATTGCTGAAAAGAAGAATCATAATATCATGATGATTGATATTGCATCTGCTCTCAGTTATGCTAAATTTGATGAGGTAAAAGACCGCAAAACTAATTTTGCAATGTGGAACAAACTAAAAGATATCTATCGACGAGATGACAATGCAAGAAGAGCCAAAGCAGAAAGCCTTAGAGGAAAATTTGATCAAATGAGAATGAGAGAAGATGAAAACATTGAAAAATATGTGGAAAGAATCAAGGCCAGTATAAGTGCAATCAAAGCATTTGGAGGAGACATCATGGAGGAAACTGTTGTAAGTAAAGTTCTTAGAACATTTATGTAATTAGAGTATTTTCTATTCAATAAATGAGATGTGATCCAACTAATAAGATAGGGTTGGATGCTCTAGTTGGAAGATTAACAACTTTTTAGTTAGACAATTATGAGAACTATGTTCCTACTTCAAAGAATATTGAATCTGCATGTAAAGCTAAACTCTCACTCAAAGAAAGGGGTAAAAAGTCAAAATCTAGTCAATCAAGAAGTGAAGAAGATGGATCATCAGAAGAAATTTCAGACAGTGATCTTGAAGTTTTTGAAGCCCTACTTGCAAGGAAGTATTCCAAAGGAAGAGGGAAGTACAAAGGTAAAGTTCATCTAATATGCTTTTCTTGTGAAGAAATTGGTCACATTGTTGCTAGGTGTCCAAACAAGGAAATTAAGGATGAGAAGAAAAGCAATAAGCACAAAGGTAAGAAGGACTCCAAGAAATACAAGAACTTCAAGGACAAAGGTAAGAAATCTTGTTTCATAGCTAAAGATTCTAATAATAGTGAAAATGAAATGGTCTATATTGTTGTGAAAGATGAGTCTAATGGTGAAAGAGATAAGATGGAACTTATCTCTCATGTTAGAAAAAATGATATATGGATTATTGACAGTGGTTGCTCACATCATATGACTGGTGATAGAACAAAATTTGAACATATGGAATATTATGATGGAGGTAGTGTAAGATTTTGAAACAATGAACCTTGTAACATAAAAGGAAAAGGATGTATCTTGTTGACTAAAGAACTTGTATGTGATAGTTCTTATTAGGTTGAAGGACTAAATCATAATCTACCGAGAGTGGAATAGCTGAATAACATTGGATTCAAGGTAGAATTCATGAATGGACAGCCCAAACTACTGGATGGGAAAGGAAATTTGGTTGGTTCTGGCAAGCAAGCAAAAGGTAATCTATTTTATGTTGATCTTAGTAATTGTTCATGTTTTATTGCTCAAGTAGAGGAAATTTGGTTATGGTACAAAAGGTTATGTAATGTGAACTTTGGTAATCGTGTCAAGATAAGAAAACATAAAAGAGTAAGAGGTATTCCTAGTTTGAAGAAGCCTGAGATGGGCCTGTGCAAGAATCACCAAATTGGTAAAATGGGAAAGAAAAGCTTCAAAAGCAAAGACTATCAGTTAGAAGAAGTCTTGGAAATTTTTCATACAGACTTATGTGGACCTATTGGAATAGAGAGTTATAGCGAAGAAAATTTTTCCATTCTCTTTGTTGATGACTACTCTAGAATGATGATAGTAATGTACCTAAGAGAAAAATTAGAAGCCTTTCAAAAATTCAAGTGGTATCTGGCAAGAGTAGAAAAATAAATTGGAAAGAAGTTGAACTGCCTAAGATTAGACAGAGGTGGTGAATTCATCTCCCATAAATTCAACAATTTTTGCATTGGAAAAGGAATCAAAAGACAAGTATCTACCCCTGGTACACCACAACATAATGGTATAGTAGAAAGAAGAAATAGATCTATTGTGGATTGTGTAAGAACCATGATGGTTGAAAAGAATGTTGCTCTCAAATAATGGAATGAAGCTATCAACACTGCAATTCATACCTTGAATGGAGTTCAGTTGATGAAAGCTTCAAACAAGACACCTTATCAGCTTTGGTATGGCTACAAACCTAATGTAAGTTACTTGAAAGTATTTTGTAGTAAATGTTACATATTGAAAGAATCTAGAAAATGAAAATTTGACATAAAAGGTGATGAAAGCATATTTCTAGGATACTCCTACAGAAGTAAAGCATACAGATGTTTGAATTTATCTACTCACATAATTATAGAAAGTGAACATGTCAAAATTGATGAATATGTAGAAAAGAATGAAGAAGAAAGAAAAAAGGGACTTGAAGACTATAGAAGATTCATTTACTATGAACCTGATACTCTACCAAATCTATCTAAAAGAAAAGAAATTTCAACTCCCAAGTCCCCAGAAACTCCAATGGCTACCGAGTTGTAGGCAGTGCAACCTAAGCTACAAGGACCTGAGTCACAATCAGAGGCTATCAAGCTAGTTCAAACCGAGCTTGATGAACTAGAGTCACAAACAAAAGGACCTGAGCTTGAAATTGGAGTTCAAGAAGAAGATGATGCAACTCATTCAAAGACCAAGGAGCCTGTGTTAGCAAGATATGTTAGAAGACATCATGCACCTGATCAGATCATTGGAGACAAATCAAATGGAACAATGACAAGAAGCAAATTTAAAGGTAAATGTGTACTAGCTGAATTTGAACTTAGAAGTGTTAAAGATGCTCTAGAAAATGAAAGTTGGATTGAAGAAATGAATGAAGAGATAGAATAGATAGAAAAGAACAAAACTTGGACTCTTGTTCCTAGACCCAAGGATAAAAATGTAATTGGTATGAAATGGGTATTTATAAATAAGCTGAATGAAGATGAAAAGGTATCAAGAAACAAAGCAAGATTGGTATGCAAAGGTTACTCTCAAGAAGAAGGTATTGACTATAGTTAGACTTTTTCTCCTATAGCAAGACTTGAAGGTGTTAGAACCTTACTAGCATATGCAGCATGTAGAGGATTTAAAGCATATCAAATGGATGTTAAATTTTCTTTCCTGAATAGAATTCTTGATGAGGAAGTCCACATTGAACAACTAGAAGGTTTTGTAGATCCTACCAAAGGAGACATGGTTTGCGAAATACACAAAGCTTTATATGGTCTCAAGCAAGCTCCCAAAGCTTGGTATGAAAGACTGCATAATTACTTAGTACATATTGGTTTTCCAAGAACTAATGATAATAGTAGTTTGTATATCAAGAAAGGACTAGATAAGAAGATTGTGTTAGCAAAAATATTTGTTGATGATACTCTATTTATAGGAAATGATGAATTATACAAAGCATTCTCAACAGAAATGAGTAAAGAATTTGAGATGTCCATGTTTGGTGAAATAAAATTCTTTGTTGGATTGCAAATATAGCAAAACAAGAAAGGTGTCTACATCACTCAATCTAAGAATATCAAGGAGATATTGAAGAAATTTGGAATGGAATATTCAAGATTGGTTGGAACACCTATGTCTACTGGACATAAGCTTTCCAAAAATGATGATTCCAAAGAAGTAGATAAGACCACTTATAGATCAGTAATTGGAAAATTGTAGTATGTAGTTCACACAAGGCCTAATATTGCTCTAGCAATTGGAATAGTGGTAAGATTCTCAAAAAATCCCAAGGCAATTAAGAGAATCATGAGGTATCTAAAAGGTACTGAAGACTATAGTTTATGGTACAAACTTGGAGGCAACTTGGACTTGAAAGTATTTACTGATGTTGATTGGGTAGGAAGTCTTGATGACATAAAAATCACTAGTGGTGGAGCATTCTTTCTTGGTAAAAGACTAGTATCTTGGACAAGCAAGAAGCAAAATTGTACTTCACAATCCATAGCAGAGGCAGAATATGTAGAAATAGTAGTTAATTTCTCTAACATTGTTTGGTTCAAACAATTGTTGGAAGGAATGAAGGTAGAGATCAAAGATCCAAATGTCATATATTGTGATAACACCAATGCAATCAACATATCAAAGAATCCAGTAATGCATTCCAAAACAAAGCATATTGCTATAAAATTTCACTTCTTAAGAGAGCTAGTGCAAGATAAAGAAGTCAAATTGGAATATGTGAATACAAAGGAATAGATTGTAGACATATTCACCAAGAAATTACCTAAGGATGAATTTTTGTATCTAAGTAGTAAGCTAGGGGTCATTCCCCTATTTGAAATTCACTAAATAAAGTTTAGGGAATGCATCAACCATAAATTGTTGAAGATAAATTAGTTGGTGTAGAATTGGCAAGGGCATATTGCAGATGAATCAATACTTAAGGTACATTGGAATTAACAAAGTTATTTTCTTTGGCATGTGTTTTAAAAGAGGGAGAATTTAACTATCATATCTCTGAGAAATTTTTGGAATTAGAATAAAGACTAAAACCAGAGAGGGAGAAGTCTTCTAAAGATGAAGTATGTTGAAAGAGGGAGGATGTTCTGAATGAACTTGGTAATAGACATTGCAAAGAGAATTCTGTGAAAGGAAGAGCTCATACTAACAGAGGGAGTTCTCAAATCTAAAATTTCATTGTGCCATGACATGTTGTGTTGCCATCAATTCCAAAGAGGGAGATTGCTCGATACAATTGATTAATTGTGTGTTTTCTTTGATGTTACACAAATGTCATAATCATTATCAGTCATTATATGTGAGCTCACTTAGGCAGTGAAGATAGTTCTCAATGTCTATCGAACATTCCTATGTTTGCCTAGTTCAGAAGGCACTGTCTACTGAGTTCACTCGAGCATTGAAGGAAAATTTGTGGAAAGCAAGTGTTAACCAAGCTCACTCAAGCATCGAAGGAAAGTTGGATGGAACCAGTGCTAACTAAGCTCACTCGGTTGCCAAAATATTTTTGTAAGTTTGCAAGGTTAACCAAGATTTTGTTGGTTGACAAAGGAAACCATTTCAGAATTAGTTTCTACCAAGCAGGGTTAGCTAATGAAGGATTTATATATATATATATATAAAGCTTAATTGACCTATCTATTCATTCCAGCCAACTAAGGTGATGAATATTGATTATTATAAATTGTATTTGAGCTGACTTGATAAAGTTGAAGCTATAAGTATAAGGTCAAGTTGTGATTTCAAGAGTGTGAAAGTGAAAGAGAATTGTGAATTATTATGATGTGATTAAAAATATATTGATGAGTAAAGGAAGTGAATTTGAAGGATAAGAAAAATATCCTTGTGGTGCAGCAAAGCCATACTCAATTAGGAAGGATCAAGTACAAGCTAGAATAGAGATCTAAAATCAGCAATTCAGTTGCATTCAAATCAGGTCATCTCATTGTTACTCTCTAACCATTGTAGCAGTGATCTAAATCTCTTAACAGAGTTGGCTTAATAGCTATTTGCAAATTCTCTAACAAGGTGGAAATTCCATTGAATTGTTATCAAGACCTGTAAGGCGACTCCTAACAGGGTAATTAAATCCTTTAACAGGGTCACACCTAACATTGTGTTTTGTAATCTTTAACAGGGTTGGTTCCTAATAGGGCTCACTTTAGAAGAGTAAAAATTAGTAACTAGTTGCTATTGGTGGTTTTTCCCAAATTGGGTTTCCACATTAAATATTGGTGTCAAAAGTGTTCATGCTATTTTCTTTATGTGTTTGCAACTAAGTTAAAATAATGGTAATTGCAAATAACATCTAATGGTTTATATGTTAATCTTTTACCAAGCTAATTCAGTTATGACTGAGTTACAACATTCTATGTGTTTACTAAGCTTCAACAGTATTCAATTATCTATTTGCATTTTCTACTAACATCTAAGGGATCTGGGATTTATTTTTGTAGTAACTAATTCACCCCTCCCCTCTCAGTTACTCCTCTTATATTTGCAAAACTCCGGTCTCTCCAAACCACTACGGAAAAGGTTATGGACTCCTAAGAAATATGGGTTATGCTAGTTATGGTCCTTTAATTAACAATCCTGATGCTCTTATTGAGCCACTAAGTCACACAAATGGGCACAAAAATAGAGATACCATAGGTCTAGGCTACAATGTTGATGATAGCTTGCCCATCTATGATTCAAAATGTGCCATTTCAAGTGATTCAGAGGAAGAAAATCAACTAGCTACTACTACTACTAAAGAGCCTAAAAACTTTATGCCATCTACCTCTATTCTTTGGGAAGCAAATGAAGTATTCTATGAACACAATGTTTAAACCATCCTCTTCTCAAAATTATGATAACTCTTATGTAGAGGATCATAATAGGGATAGAATTAGAAGGAACGTATCTCAACTTATAGAATGTGACTCTGCATCAAATTTTGCTAATTATGAATGGGACTCTCCTTCTATAGAATCTATTGAAGTAGGAGTGGAAGCAATACACTCCTATGCTAACCATACCAACATAGTTAATGAGTCATCCATAGGGCTTGATGAGTTAGACTTTCCATTTGTTTTTGTTAATAACTCTAGTTCTTATAGGGTTCAACCAAATTTGGGCACCTTTGATAATGAATTTATAAGATTTGAGTTTCAACCATTAGAGATGACTCTTTCCACATCAATGCTATAGAAGCTCCCACATCCTTGCCACTCATCCATTGGGACCTTATTGATTGGTCCTTGCAATATCAACCACCTAAACTCCCAACCTTCCAAAATGACTATGAGATATCTTGCTATTTAAATGATATCGAACTCGTATGCTCTTCCACTACTAAACTTATGACTGACATGATAGAATCTAACATCAAGTACCTCAGTCATAAAATAAAGAAAAAGAGAAAAAATAATAGATGCTTTGATGGAAAAAACCACTTTGTGGCAGTGTTAGAGCCAAAAAAAGAGAAAAATAAAGATGTGTCTAAAGATGAAAACCTCTTTGAGGCACCTAAGGATGGGGGTACTTGGTAGTCTTCCTAGCTACTTCCAAGATAGATCATCAATGCTTATTGAACCAATGCAGTCTATCAACCTTGCTACTAAGGAAGCTCCTAAAATCATATATCTATCTCAATCTTTGTCACAAGAGGAAAAGGAACACTTCACTAAATTCTTTAAAGAGAAAAAGATTAATTTTGCATGGACATATGTTGACATCCCTGGGTTAGATATTGATCTTATTATGCACCATCTCTCCATAGCTCTTGATGTCAAGCCTATCAAACAAAAGTTGAGGAAGTTGCATCCTCATATTGCATTATTGGTCAAGGCTAGGTTAGAAAAACTTTTGAGTGTGGGATTTATTAGAGCTATAGACTATGTAGATTGGATATCAAACATTGTACCTGTCACTAAACATGACAAATCCATTTAGGTTTTCACTGACTTTAGAGATCTCAACAAAGCTTCCCCTAAGGATGACTTTTCACTTTTGAACATAGACATGATAGTGGATATGACTGCAGGGTATGAGATGTATTCACTAATGGATGGATTCTCTAGTTATAGCTAAATTAGATTTTCCCCTGTAGACCAAGAGAAAATAGCTTTTACATGTGTATGGGGTACCTTCTACCAAAATGTCATGTGTTTTGGACTAAAAAATGTTGGTGCAACATACCAAAGGGCCATGACTACTATTTTTCATGATAAGATGCACCGTAACATGGAAGATTATGTAGATGACACCTTGGCAAAATCAAAAGAAAGAGAAACCCACTTAGATGATTTGAGTTTGATATTGGACCTCATGGAACAACTTCAACTTAGATTAAATCTTAAGAAGTGTACCTATGGTGTCATATCAGGTAAGCTCCTACGTTACATAATCTCAGCTAAGGGAATTGAAGTTGAACCAAAAAAAGTACAAGCTATCATGGAAATGCCTCCACCTTGCAACATTAGTTAGCTAAGAAGTCTCCAAGGGCGTCTATAGTCTATCAAAAGATTTATCTCATAACTATTTGATAAATCTCAACCATTCAATAAAAACCTACATAAGGGAGTTGCTTGTGTTTGGAATGCAAAATGTGAGAAGAGCTTAACTAAAATCAAGAACTACTTGGTCAATCCTCCAATATTAATGTGTTCTATCTCAAGAAACCCTTTAATTCTTACATCTCGGCTACTACCACTTCCTTAGGAGCATTATTAGCACAACATGATGAGCATGGAAAGGAAAGGGCCATCTACTACATTAGTAGAACATTGGTAACCTATGAGATAAACTATAACAACATTGAAAAAGTTTGTCTAGCTATAGTATTTGCTTCTCAAAAGCTTAGACATTATATGCTTGCACATACCACTCATTTTTTGCTAGGATTAATCCACTCAAGTACCTCCTAAGAAAAGCTAACCTCATAAGTAGATTAGAAAAATGGATGATGATTCTATCTGAGTTTGATATCGAGTATATTGAGAAAAAATCTATAAAAGGATAGGTGATTTCTGATCAACTTTTTGAATTTCCCCTCAAAAATGATGTAATCATGTAGATTTAATTCCCATATTCCTCCATCATGTACATGATTGAAAGGACATGGAAGATGTTCTTTTATGGCTCTCACAAAAAAAATGGTGTTGGTGCTGGAATATTGTTTATTACACCTCATGGTTACATTATTCCTAAATCATAAAAGCTACTTTTCCCATGCACAAATAACATAGATGAATATGAGGCCCTTGCTAATGGGATTAAACTAGCTATTGAATGGAGAATAATTGAACTGCATATCTTTGGAGATTCTCAACTTGTCATTAACTAGGTTAATAATGACTACTAGACAAAAGATGACAAGTTGGTCCCCTACAAGCAACTAGTTGATGCTCTAAAGAACTATTTCACCTTTGTGACATTTCAACAAATTACCAGAACTAAAAATAAGGTTGTTGATGCCATGGTAACTTTGGCATCTATCCTCCAACTTCAAGAGCATGAGTCATGATTTGAATTCCTGATGGAAGAGCTACGCCATCCCCCATATGATTCCCCTAATAGATGAGTTAATTGTACCATCATAGGACATGAATCATCCTAATATGCTACCATCTACTCCTACCTACATGATCAAATTATACCTAAAAACTTTACCAATAATGAGAAATGTCAACTCATTCACAATGCTTCCCACTACACCCTGGTCTCCAATGATTTGTATAGGAGAAGTCTAGATGGTACATTACTTAGGTCTCTAGAAAAGGATGAGCCTGAAAGAGCATTAGCTAAAATTCATGATGGCATTTTTGGGTCACACTCAAACAGTCTTACACTTGCTCAAAAGCTACTTAGGGCTAGATACTTCTGGCCAACCATGTAAACTGATGTTTTCCAATATTCTAAATCTTGTAAGAAATGTTAGCTACATGGAAACTTGATTCATGCTCCTAGATGAGAATTAATACCATCTGGTACACATTGGCCATTTCAGACATGGGCTTTTGACTTGGTTGGCAAGATTTACCCTAGTTCTTCTAGGGGTCATAAATTCATCATTACTACCATTGATTATTTTACTAAATGGGTTGAAGTTGTCCCACTTAGTGTTGCTACTAGAAAACAAGTTTCTTTGTCCATATTATTTTTCGCTATGGTATTCCCTCTTCTATAGTTACTAATAATGGCAGACAATTTAAGAATAAGGATCTCAAACAACTTTGTCAAAGCTTCCATATCAAAAAAAATTGGTCTTCTATCTACTATCCTCAATGGAATGGTCAAGTTGAAGCTTCCAATAAGACTCTACTAAAAATCTTGCATAGGACTCTACATGTGTTTGGAAGGGATTGGCATTTGCAAATCAATCCTACACTATGTGCATATAGGACAAATATTTGTACACCTACTGGAGGTACACCATTTTCTCTTGTTTATGGTTTTGAGGTTGTCTTACTATTAGAAGCTGAGATTCCTTCTCTACGAGTCTCCCTAAAAGGCTTAACTATTGATGAAGACTATAGTGCTATGTGCATACAAGAACTTGAACTCCTAGATGAACATAGAAAAACCACTTTAGATCATATGAGAACCTACCAAAAAAGGATCTCTACTACTTACAACAAGAAATTCCATCCTAGAGATTTTTTTTTCGGAGATGGTCCTATGAGAGAATCCCAAGAATCAAAAAAATAGAGAGCAAAAGGGAAAGTTTGAACCAAACTAGCTAGGTCCCTACATTGTCATTGCAAATTTTGGATGTGGTGCCTATCAACTATCTACACCTAAGGGAGAATAGCTCTTTGAACCTATCAATGTGCTACACTTGAAGAAGTCCTATGCTTGACACTTTCCTACTTGAAAATTTTGTACATATGATGTTGAAAAAAGTCCTGAAAAGAAGAAAATGTCCTGGAAAAAAAAGTCCTAAAAAGAAGAAAATGTCTTGAAAAAAGTCATTATCTTGGTGAAAACCTAGCAATAGGAACCTTAATAAAATATAAATATATATACCATGTCTTTCCAATAAAAATCCTTTGGGATACCCTAGCAAGTTTCACCTTTTGTAGGATTCTCATCACTCCATTTTATCATTCCAACAAATCTCACAATTTTGCCCTACCAATTTGTTCCTAATTTGACCATGGACATTTTGCATAGGGGATTTATTCTCTACAAAGAGGTTAGTTTAAAATCAAAAAAATCATAATCTCTACACACAAAAAAAAAATTGAAAGTTTGGTAAAAGTATTACCTGGTGGATGATTCTATCATTCACAAAACCCTTCTAGTCTTCATTAGAAAAGATGGTCCTACGAATCATTGTCTTCTTCCTTTTCCCCCAAAATCCATCTAGATAAGTTTTGATATACCTTGTTTCAAGGGAATTTGGCTTATGTTGGCTTTGATTTAATGAGACTCACCACGGTTCCTATTTGAAAATACTACTCTATTTTAGAAAACACCAAAAAAATAGAAACTCTTGGTTTTTGTACAATTTCTTGCTTTTCACATTTTTCTACTTTCATTTGCTACTTTCACTTATGCATACACTCTCACACTGTTCACAAGACAACTTACCTAGTCTAAGGGGTCATATCTTGATGCTTTTAAGAAGTCTCTTGTGTGTCAGTCACCAGTTGTTCCAACTATATCTATCTATTATTTCCTTCTTACTAAAGAGACAGTCTTACTCAAAGAATCTCTTGTGCATCAGTCACCAATTGTTTTGACTATGTTTGTCTACTGTCGCACTACTATTGACAAGATTTCTACTACTTTAAGTATTGTAAATTCTTGAACACTTTGCATCAACGCTATTTGAGCTATGCTAAGCTTTAAATTCAAAAAATCCAAAAAAAAAACATAAAACTTCAAAAATGAAAAAAAATCCATATATTCTAGAAAAATCGAAACATTGATTCTTCATCTTCCATAGGTTAAGTATTCATTGATATTTTCTTTTCGATGATCCAATGTTTTCGTATCTATCTAATGTCTATTTATAAGTGCCTCCTGTAGATTAGAAGGCCATGTGTACCTTGACCAAGTTCATATGAAAACATTGGTGAGGTCCCAAGTTAATATTCTCAAAATACTTCACTACAACAAACCCATATTTTAATATTCTCAAAATACTTCACTACAACAAACCCATATTTTCAACACATCATACTCCATACAACAAATGTTTTGAGAACAAAAAAAAGTGTCAATTTTATTTCTTTAATAAATAAGCATTGCTTACAAACCATCCAAATGACAACACAAGAATATCTATTTCCATAACTCCACACAATGAAGAAAACAAAATAGTGAATGCTCATTGAGCTCCTCCTCGTGGAGGTTGGACATTCAGATTTCTAGTTGGGGGCACACCTGTTTGCGCAGTTCCAAACAATGAAGCTCCTAGTGTTAATCTTACACCTTCCTAGATTGTATCCATAGGAATCTAGATATGCCCACGTCTCAATAAAGTATTCATCTATGTCATAAATTTCCTATCTAAGAAGGATATTCCTCTCCTATTCTCTAGCGGGACTACCTAATGGTATAGTCCCATGTAGTATGTTGCCTCTCGCACCAACTTCTCTAACTTCTCCATGACTTCATTCATATCTTATCAAAGCTTTGCTAAACCCAAGTAGCATCATTGCCTATTGATAAATGTCCCACTCTTCCTTATAAGTATTTGCAGTCATTTTCTAAGACTCCCTCTCATGCATCTGATTCATGAAGTGTGTAATCCTTGCATTTGTAGCATTTAGTTGCTTTTGCAACTGATATGCTATGGCATTCATCTTCTCCATCATTTCTCTAAATGCTTCCACCTACGCTCACAACAAGACTAGTTCATTTTGGGTTTGATCCATTGATGCTCATTCTACAACTAGAGATGCTTTTGCAATCTCTAATTGTGCTTGCTCTGCTAATAGTACTACTTCTAAATGTTTGGCCTCCTTGCATGCCCCATCTTCTCAATCTCTCTTGATCAAACCTTGAAAGAACTCAACATTTTTCATTGCATTATCAGCCTACTCCATCTTAGCCTCCAGTGCTTTCTTTATATCTACTTCCATTGCCATGACTACATCATGAACTGGTTGCAAAACAACACTAGGTTGTGCTTCTTTAAATGGACGAAATGAAGACCTGACAACACCACTTGTGTTCTCCTCACATATGTTGATTATACCTCCTAGGATGTTTTTTCCCCACCTCCATAGTGATGCAACTGGATTTATCACTAGTCCTTACTCCACATCTTGGGAAGGCTCCTGTATTGGCATTTACTCCTCTTCCTAGCTATTTGTGAAATTAATATGTATATCTACAGTCTCACTAAACATCTCCATGCTTGGCGGTCTCAGTTCTTCTGCTGGTTTTTCTTGCCCTATGAGTTGTGTCACACTCTCTACTAACATTTGAAGCAGGGAAGGGTCCTTTGTATTGTCCTCCATTGGACCCTGGACTGGAAGCTCCACTTGACTTGCTCCAACCTTTTCTAGATTGAATTAATGAACACTTCAATGAGTTGAAGCTTCACTTGACTCTTATTGGCTCCTCTTTACTCCCCTCTTCTACTTTCTCGACCACTTTCCCTCCATCTAGCTTTCATTTTCCTCATCACTCCATCCTCCCTTTCCAGTGTCTACCATCTCAAGTGCTTGTTGTTCTTTCTCTTGAGCACTAGCCATGACTCTAATAATTAACAAGCTCTATTTATTTCACACAAATTTCTTGAAACTACTATTAATCTTGTAGACTATGAATTGGTTCGCTCAATGTAGTTTCTTATTTATTGAAAAACTTCAACATACATTGTTGTCTCTACATATCATTTCATTCATCCTGTCATTACAACATGCCAAAGTAATATTGGGAGTAGGTGAAGTTGTCCATTGAATTGTCATTATTAAATTAGATAATGGTGGATAGGTGTCTCACACATCCTTGGATGCTAACTTTTTCACTTGATTCCTTCATTGGATTATTGCACTTTTCACTCAATTTGTTCATTGGATACTACACTTTTCATGATATGACATGATGCTTGGAATTCCACTATCCTTCAATGGTTTGAATAGACTCCCACTTTCACTTTATTAAATAGGATAAAAACAAATTGCACACTATTAAACACTATCAAACACTATTGTGCAATAAACAAAGACTATGTGATGTTTTATTTTCTTCAATTACATGTCTCTTGTAACTCAATGATGTTCAAAAATACAAGGGCAAGGACTATGGGGCATGATCTTTTCTTTGTTTTCTGCTTGATGGTTTAGTTCCAATGATCTAAAGACTCCATATAAAAGGGGTGTCTACTGTAAGAGCCTCTATCTTGTGTTAGATGGTCATGTGTACCTCAACTCACTTTATATGGATGCTTTAGTGAGGTTGGGTCTTCTCCTTGTCTATTTGAGTGGGTTCTCTATGCTATACTACATATTGATACTCATCCTATAAGTGAACATACGGGTCACTACAAGTATACTTAGCAAACTTTTGTCTCAGGTTACGAATGCAAGGGTCGTTGTGGACAGAATACTTCTTGATTACTTAGCATGAGAAGGATCTCTCACATGTCTGGTGTGCTTGTATACCAGAAACATTCTAGTCATCCTAGCGGTTATTCCTTGATGCTTATGTTCACTTGCTAAATTAAATGGAATAGGTGTTCTGGTCATTCTGGCTTCTTGTGCCTTGATGCTTACATCTCATTTTGACAAAACTCTAACTAATGTTATATTCATATTCTAATGATAGAAATATCAGTGAGGGTTTTCTAACATCTTGTGGCCTTATTGAAAATGCTCAATGATAAAAACTAATATGAAGGACCAAAATGTATGCATCTCATGGGTACACCTTACATTTTCATATTAGCTTGCATGTCAGGTTCATTTTAGCTTTTACATCTTTGAGTGTTGGAAGAGTCTCTTTTTATCTATATAGGACGTATCAATCAACTGCATTCACTTTTCTTCCTTTTTCTCAATCATGTCTCCATATCTTTCTCAATCTTGTCATTTCATTATCTTGCTTCAATATTCTTATTTTGACCTACTTGCACCTTTACTTAATTTTGACATCCTAGATTCATTTTTGGGATTGAAATCTAAATTCATGGGTCAAAAGCTTATTCTTTTCTTCTGTGCAACTGACCAACCATTTGAGGTCTATTCTTCATGTTGGGGCAATCACCCTTTCTTCTTCTTTTTCATTTTTCATCTCTCTCCATATATCTCTTTCTTTCATTTCCACTTTCTTCTTGATTTGGCCTATTTCTCATGCTTCATCCTTCTTGGTCAAACTAGGGCACCACATCTTTTAATTCTCCTCATGGAATTTTTTAACTAAATTTGATCAACTCTTTCTCCTTTCTGCATCTCCTCTATCTCATTTTGATTTCGATCCCGAGGGGGTAGGAACATTCTAAATGCGTTGCTTTCAATTGTTTGCTACCAGTTGTTTGCTATTTTCTATTTGCTATCAGTTGTTCACTACCAATTGTTGGCTATCTGCTATCTGTTATTTTCTTGGACTTGTTAGTACTCGTCTTGAGTTATGATTTGTCCCATATTTCTATTATTTAGAGCATTTTCTTGACTCATCTTGAGTTATGCATAATTTTTCATCATGATGAGAAATAAAATCAATTAATTCAAATCAACTATTACAACCATTTGTCAAATACACATGAATATTAATTTCAAAAAGAATGAAATTTGACATTTATCTCCAAAAATGAATTTTATATTCAGAATGGGACCTTAATTCCATTATGAATATTTTATTCATAGTGGGTTTATGGAAATTAATAATTTATTCATAATGGGTTTAAGGAAATTAGTAATTTATTCATGATGGATGGAAATTAATATTTTATTCATAATGGATGGAAATTAATATTTTATTCATGATGGATGGAAATTAATATTTTATTCATGATGGATGGAATTTAATATTTTATTCATAATGGATGGAAATTAATATTTTATTCATAATGGATGGAAATTAATATTTTATTCATAATGGGTGGAAATTAATATTTTATTCAAAGTGGATCCATAATATATTTTTTAATCAAAGTGCTCATTTTAATATTCAAAATGCTCACTTTCATATTTTAATATTCAAAGTGCTCATTTTAATATTCAAAGTGCTCATTTCAAAATTCAAAAATTCTCCTCCATTTTGAATTAAATAATTAAAAATAGACCCATCCACTCATCTTTGAATAAATCTCCACCCTTGATCATGAGTCCCCTAAATTTGATCTCAACCATCCATTTTTATGCAAAATGGAGGCTCTTCCTCTCTTAATGACATCTAATTTTGGCTAATATTATGCTGCAAGATTTGAAGACCTTCTTGCTTGTGCAGAACTTCTTATATCTTATCTCATTCTTACATCCACTCTTTTGCTACCATTATGCTACAAGATTGAAGACTTATGCTTGTGGAGAACTTCTATCTTCTTCTCTCATTCTTTTAGCTTGGTTTCACTTAGTTTTATTTCATTGCATAATAGCTTAATACATCTAGTCTAATAGGGATTTTGTAATATCATTCTAGTTTAGATTTTCTTTCATTTTCATAGTTTAGCTTGCATTCTCCATTATTAGTTTATCTTTGCATTTGTATTTCTAGTTTCATACTTGTATTGCATACTTTGGAAATCTTGGACATTTGCACTCTTGCACTTGTTTTTTAATCTTCCATTTCATGGTGTACCTTGTGATGTTTTTTGCATATTTGGTTCATTTGAGAGTCATATTTGCATAACCCACATGTCATGGATAGGAAGCTATAGGCTGACATCTAAGTTCTCTAATTTATAGAGTACCTTGGATATAAGGGTCTATACAAGTGTGACCCACTTTTATGCATACAGTATATATATATATATATATATATAAAGAAACTTGATTGAATGTATATTCAGTGGAATATTCAAAATAATAGCACATGTAATTAGTAGATTTTGTTTCATTATATTGGAAATTGAATTATATCTTAATTATTTTGACTATACTCCACAAAAGATATTTGAGATATATCAAAACACTCAATTTAGAAAATGTCCAATTGGAGAACATTAACTGCAATTAAAAAAGGATCATTTAATGTATTATTTAAGAAGAGATTTAATTTAATTTAAAAAATCTGTTAAATGATAAAATATTTAAATCATGTGAAGTAATGCAACATTTTTAAATTTTATTAGGTCAAATTGATTAAAGGCTTGAAGATACTTACCTATCATGAGAAAAATCAATTCTCGTAGATTCTGGAGATAATTTAGTATGAACACATACATAAATACTTGGCATCAATTGTTTGCAAATTGCTTAGTCATAGAGAAATCTCCTTTTCTGTAATGGATCTAAGACTCTAAATTTGCAAAAATTTAGGGTTCCCATAAAGTGGATAGAGCAATAGGCACATTTGGAACTGATGGATTAGTGGGATTGGAAGTGGAAGCTTGCAAGGTAACTCTTCCCCATCTTGTTGTTGCACCACACTCAACTATTTTCAATGTGATAATGCTTACATGGTTATTAACTTCTTCAATGCAGCCACACATGGATTCAAAGCCACACATATCATTTATTTCTATTTTTCCACACAAGGAGTCAAATTTTGATATGTGGTTAGTAGAATAGTCATAGTTCAAAGTATTGGATGTGGAAGCTTAATTGACATTGTTTGTGTTGTTGTTTCCATTGTTATGATGAGGGAAAGGTTTCTAAAAGATCTTCATTTTAGCACTGATAAAGGAGGATCCTCCTTCAAGCTCAATTTCTCTGTTATTGATAAGGTTTTGAATGTAGTGTTTAAGCATAATGCATTTTTTGATATCGTGCCCCTTGATGCGATGATAATCATAGTATTCATTGTCTTTATAACATGGTAGTTTAGGTTAGTTTTCATCAAAGTGTTTTGTATTTGGGAAGATCATTAAGTTTTGATCCACTAAGTTCTTGAATATGATGTTTAAATAATCTTAGATGCTAGTGAATTTCCTATTATGATCATTGTTGTGATTGTAGTTGTTGTTGTCATTATTACAGCTGTTGCGAGGAAAAAGTAATATTTGATTGCATGATTATTGTTTGTTTTGATTGTTATTTTGATCATTCTAATTGTTTTGATTCAAATTATTTTGATTTTGATTATTGTTGTTCTGATTACAATAGTTATTATTGTTATTACCACATTGGAGATTTTGTACACTCTTAACATTAGTGATACAATCATGTGTAACACCCTTGTTTTTGGACTAAAATTTATTTTTCATTGTTGTTGATTTTATTTTTTGATGATAAAGAGGTGTAATTTTTAATGAAACCCTATTATAAGAGTCAATTTTAAATTTTATTTCCTTTCTTAACCAAGGTTGCAAAATCTTTAGGACCAGCCATTTTTATTTAGAAACACATCTCAAGAATCATGTTTTTGATGAATGTATCTACTAGGTGTGAATCTTCAATTTTATACAATATGCAATTCGCAAGGTTTCATTGCCTCTATAGAAAATGAGAAAACTCTGACTGTTTCTTTGTTTAGTGTTTCATAAATCACTTAAGGATGCATGATGTTCAATGTTATAAGAGTATTGTACCAAAAATTTGCCAATTTATTCATTAAAGGATGTAACAAATCCTTGCAATAGCTTCATTAATCAGTCAAGTGTGAGACCCCCAAGATTCCATGCGAGAATTCTCTTAAGGTAGTCCTCACTATAGGTGACTTCTTGACAAAGGACAAAGAACTCTTTGAGATGTGTAATGGGGCACTTTTTACCCAAATGTATTTGTCAAATTTTGTGATCTCAAAGTTGTGGAAATGGTATTATGTTAATTGAATTGTCAAAGGAGAAAAGAAAAAAAAAAATTGAAGGAAAAGTTATTCATCCCTTTATTGTTTCTCAAATTATGGACATAGTTCCTAGGTTCGTTTGGTTGTTGGTCCAAGTCTTGATATTGTTGTGTTTGTGATGATTGTGGGTTGAGATAGAACCCTCTTCCAAGATTAAATGAGTTGAAAAAGGGATTTTGAGGTGGAAGTGGAGTAGGAGGTGGCAATGAAGGTAGTGGTGCTCTACTTCGATTGATGTATTGATATGATGTGGAGATTGGGACAAACATCTTCAACACATGTTTGTTAGAATGTGTAGATATGAGGAATACATAGGTTGAGTTATGGATGCTATTTTTTTGGATAGGTATATACCCAATGTTAAAGCATCCTATAGTTGGACCCATTGAGGTAGACTCCAGGATACTTGCATGTGTTGTTGTATTAGGCATAGCACTAATGATTTGTTGGATATGTTCTACACTTAATTGAAATTTGGGTGGAGCTGATGCAGGAGAAGAATTTATTTCTATTATGTGTTCTTTTACTTTGTTTAACATTTGTGCTTCAATGTGATTTTGCAAAACTAGAGCACCATCTTTGGAGATTTGTCTAAAGAAAGTACTTTTATCAAAGTTTGTGGGAACATTGACATCATCTTTAACAAGATTTAGGAAGATTTTAGTTTTATTTACCATTATTGATTTTTCTAACATCTCCAAGTTGCATGGATATGCAAGGAATTATGTATCATCATTAGGAGGGTTACCATCATGAATGAGTTCTTCCTCTTGGTAGGTTTCTTCTTGATTTGGGGAATCAATTCCCACATTGACATTTGGAAAAGGATTTCCAGGTTCCCTTATTGATGTTGGTTGAGACATGTTGATGTTAAGATTAGGTGGGAAGGGGTTTTTTAACTTGTTTCTTTGTGCTACCAATAATCAAGACATGGGATTAAAAGTGAATTTTTCGGGTTCGATATCAACCATACAAGTTTGAAAAGGCATAGATGAAATATTGTGGAAGAAGGGGGGATATGAAAGAGAAACTGAACTTGTGGAAAAGAGGGGAAATACCTCAAGGATTCATTGAAAATTTTGATTGATTTTAATGTCATAAATTTGATTAAGGTATAATACAATCTAGATGTGAACAACAGACCTTATGGATTCGCAAATCTCATGTGATATTGGATAATAGTATCTTTCTCCTACTATAGATGGACAAATAATCTCAAGAAAAGTAGAACACTAAATAGAGGACTTAATATTTGGAGATGAACTACTGGTCCCAAATGAGAGAGTACAATTATGATAAAAGTTTGCTAAGGATGAAGGTCTAATTTCGTAGGTTTAGAGGTCTTGCTACTGAGGATTGGATTTGGATATTGTTGTTTGATATTTGACTTGATAAAGAATTTTAATCAAGATGTATTTTGATTCAAGGACTAAGGTTCAAGTGATAATTTCTATTTAGAGGAAAGTTTGAAAATAGAAGACTAGAAGGTTTGAAAAGATGTTTTGGAGATAGATTGTTTTGGAAACGTGGATGGTATGCTCACTATATAGGTTCTCTTATCAAGTCTCACTGGATAGAAAAATCTTTATTCAACACCATATTTTATGCATTGTTGTAGGATTTTAGATTGTACTCAACTTTCTCATAGTATTATTGTCTATCTTCTTCATCTTTGATGTCTTTATTGGCACATCAATATTGTTTATCCTTCTGTACTAAGTTTTTCTTATCTTTGTAGACAAAGGGTTTATGAAAATTTCACCTTCTTATATTTGACAACTTTGTGTTAGCCCCAACTACTAATATAATCAGTAATGATATGAATGTATGTAAAAGAGTCATATCAGTTTTTATGTTGTCATTGATGTCAAATCTTAGTTGGCTAGACATTATGTTTACTCACCAGAGTGCTATATCAATCAGTTGATAAGTATGGTGTTGTTGGAAATATAAGAGGAGTAACTAAGAAGGGAGGGGTGAATAAGTTACCACAAAAATAAATCACAAATCCCTTAGATGTCAATACAAATCAAAACCAAACTCTGTTGAAACTGAAAATACTGTTGTTACTCGGTTAGCACTAAATCACTCAAAAAACACTAAGAATCTATATTACTCGACAATTACTGAAATATTTACTTCTTAAGATTTTTAGTGTTATTAAACACAATTAACTTAGTTTTAGAAATAGAAATAAAATAACATGAACCCATATGACACCAAGATTTAATGTGGAAACCCAGTTTGGGAAAAACTACCAATTGCAACTAGTTACTATTTTTCACTCTTCTGAAGTAAACCCTATTAGCAGCCAACCCTGTTAAAGATTACAAAACACATTGTTAGGTGTGACCCTTTTAAAGTATTTAATCACCCTATCAAGAGTGGCCTTGTTAGAGGTCTTTAGACACTTCAATCTAGAAATTCCACCTTTTAGAGGATTTGGAAAATAGTTGTTAAGCTAATTTGTTAAGAGATTTGATACAATGTTATAATTATTAGAGAGTAACAATGATATGACTTGTTACTGATGCAATTGAATTTCTGATTTTAGATCGATGTTTAGGCTTGAATATTTGATCCTCCTTGATTAGATAAAAGTTTTTAGCTCGGTCAACTTAGGATACCTAATATCCTTCTAATTTGCTTTCTTGGTTTATCTTTGCAATACCATGCTTCTCTTCTTCAATCCCACAACTTGACTTTGTATTTATATCTCCTCCCTTGTCAAGTTAGCTTGAATACACTTACAAATATTCAATATTCATCCCTTAAGTCAGCTAGACTTAACAAATAAATTCATCAAACTAAATATGTTGATTCAAGAAAATCCTTCATTAGTCGACCGATCTCTATCAATACTAACTTAAAAAAGACTTTCTTCAAACTTCCTCTAGTAACCGAGTGAGCTTGATTAACACTGGTTTTGTGCCAACTTATCTTTGGTGCTTGAGTGAACTTGGTAGACAGTGTCTTCCTACAAACTCCCTTTGGTGCCTGAGTGAGCTTGGAAGATACTATATGCAAACTTGATTATCTCTAGAATGCTCACCACACACTAAAAATTGTCTTCATTTCTCGAGTGATCTTGACAGACACTGACTAGTAAAGACAATATACAATTGAACAATTCTTTTCAACAATCTCCCTCTTTGGCATCAATGAAAACACAACATGTCATAACACAATGAAATTTTACAGAAAAATAAAAGGATAATATCCTTAGTTTCATTCTGATTCTCATCCATGAGAACTTCCTCTATCGGTGTGAATACCCTCTGTCATCAAACTCTGATTTTAATGACTACAATATCAAACTCTCTCTCTTTGATATCAACTCAAGTTCATTCTTTCTTTTTGACATCTCTAACATCTAAAAATATCTGTGATATATGACAAAAAACTCTCCCTATTAGATATAAAATTTCTCTGATGCATGATAGAACTCTCCCTCTTTGACATCTTATGCCAAAGATAGCATTCAATGAGCTTCCATGTACCTAATGTATTGATTCATATGAAATCTTCCCTTTAAAATACTACATCAACTTGACTGATTGTCAACATGCTTGGTTGATGCATTACTAAAATTTGATTAGTGAGCTTTAGATATTGGAATGACCCCTAGCTTACCTCTTAGATACGAAAATGCATCCTTAGGTAATGGCTTGGTGAATATATCTATAATTGGTTTTTGTGTATTCACATATTCTAATCTTACCTCCTTATCTTGCACTACTTCTCTTAAGAAATAATACTTAATTGTAATGTGCTTGGTTTTGGTATGCATCATAGGATTCTTATAAATGTTAATTGCATTGGTGTTATCACAGAAAACAACAATTGGATCCTTGATCTCTTCTTTCATACATGTCAATAGTTGTTTGAACCAAACAATATTTGAATAATTGACTGTTGCAACAACATATTTTGCTTCTTCTATTGATTGAGAGATATAGTTATGCTTCTTGCTTGTCCAAGATACTAGCCTCTTTCCAAGAAATAATGCTCCACCACTTGTGCTCTTTCTATCATCAATGCTTCATGCCCAATCAGCATCAGTGAATGCTTTCAATTTAAAGTTGCCACCTTTCTTATACCACAAACCATAATCTTCAGTACCCTTTAGATACCTCATGATTCTTTTTATTTCCATCATGTGATTTTCTTTTGGATTAGTAGAGAATCTTACCACCATTCCAACTGCTAATGCTATATCAGGTCTTGTATGAACCACATACTGAAGTTTTCCAATCATTGATTTGTATGTAATCTAATCTAGCTCTTTTGAATCATCATCTTTGGAAAGCTTATGTCTAGTAGACATAGGTGTTCCAATTGGTCTAGAATCCTCCATTCCAAACTTCTTCAATATCTCCTTGATGTACTTTGATTGAGTAATATAGATACCATCCTTCTTTTGTTGAATCTACAGGCCAACATAGAATTTGATCTCTCCAAACATTGACATCTCAAATTCCTTGCTCATTTCCTCAAAAAAATATTTGTACAAATCATCATTTCTAGTAAAAATGTGTCATCCACAAATATTTTTGCCAAAACAATCTTTGTAATGGGTCCTTCTTTAATGTATAAGTTTTCATTAGTTCTTTGAAAACTAATCTTTATGAGATACTTGTGTGACCTTTCATACCATGCTTTGGGGGCTTGTTTGAGACCATACAAAGCTTTGTGTAATCTGCAAACCATGTCCCTTTTTCTAGGATCAACAAAACCTTCTAGTTGCTCAATGTATACTTCCTCTTCTAAGATTCCATTCAAGAATGTTGATTTCACATCCATCTAATACACTTTGAATCCTTTGTGTGTTACTTATGCAAGGAGTGTTCTAACACCTTCTAGTCTAGCAATAGGAGCAAAAGTTTCTCCATAGTCAATACCTTCCTCTTGAGCATAGCCCTTACAAACTAGTCTTGCCTTGTTTCTTGAAACTTCTCCATTCTCATTCAACTTATTTCTAAATACCCATTTTGTGCCAATTACATTCCTATCCTTGGGTCTAGGAACAAGAGTCCAAGTGTTATTCATTTATATATGATCAATTTATTCATTCATTGCTTCAATCCAGCTTTCATTCTCTAATGAATCTTTGACAGATCTAGGTTCAAATTTAGTAAGAAAACATGTGCTTTTTAATTTGTTCCTTTTCATTGTACTAGCTGACTGATCTCTAATGATTTGTTTAGGTGCATGATGTCTTCTGACATATCTAGCAAGTCTGGGCTCCTTTTTGAAATCACTAGATTCACCATGATCTTTTGAATCATGCTCAAGTCCCACTAACTATGACTCGGGTCCATCATACTATGACTTAGTTTCCACTTGCTAAAACTTGAGTCCTTTTGATGACTTGAGTTGCACTAGTTGCAACTCAGATCGAACTGGAGATTTTGGGGACTCGGGTGGTGAAGACTATTGATTGTCATTTTTTTGAACTTTAGGTATAGTATCAGGCTCATAATAAACAAATTTTTTGTAGTCTTTAGGTTCCTTACTATTTTTTTCTTCATTCTTTTATGCAAACTCATTAATCTTCACATGTGCACTTTCTACAACATTACGAATAGATAGATTCAGACATTTATATGCTTTATTGTTATTAGAATATCCCAAAAATATGCTTTCGTCACTTTTCACATCAAATTTTCCTTTTCTTGACTCCTTCAAAATATAACATTTACTGCCAAATACTTTGAAGTAATACACATTAGGTTTATAGCCATACCATAATTCAAAAGATGTTTGATTTGAATCCTTCATCAACTGAACTCGGTTCAAGGTATGAACTACAGTGTTGATTTCTTCCTTCCAGTATTTGATAGCAACATTCTTCTCTATTATCAGGGTCCTTACATAATCCATGATTGATCTATTCCTTCTTTCAGCAATGTCATTTTGCTAAGGTGTACCAGGTGTAGATACTTGTCTTTTGATTCCTCTTTCATTGTAGAATTCATTAGAAATTAATTATCCTCCTCTGTCTGATCTTAAACATTTCTATTTCTTTCATGTTTCTTTCTCCACTCTAACCAAATATCATTTGAATATTTGAAAAGCTTTTTATTTATCCTTCAAATACATAACTATCATCATTCTAGAATAATTATCAATAAATAAAATAAAGTATTTATCTCCATAGTAGCTTTCCATGTCAATAGGTCCACAAAGGTCTATATGAACCAACTCCAGTACTTCTTCAGAATAATAGTTTTTGCTTTTAAAAATTGTCTTTCCCATTTTACCAATTTGACAATTCTTATACATGCCCATGTCAGGTTTCTTGAGGCTTGGAATGCCTCTCACTCTTCTATTTTTTCTTATGTTGACGAGATTATCAAAGTTCACATGGCACAACCTTTTATGTCATAACTAGCTTTCTTCTATTATGTTATCTTTTGTTTGCTTGCTAGTCCCAACCAATTTTTTTTTCCCATCTAGAAGATTGGATTTTCCATTCATGAATTCTCTAGAAGATTGGCTTTTCCATTCATGAATTCTAACTTGAATCCAATGTTATTCAATTGAACCACACTAAGTAGATTATGCTTCAGTCCTTCAACCCACTAAGCATTATCATATCTAAGATCATTGGTTAGTGTATTATAACCTTTACCTTTTACATAACATGGTTCATTATTGCCAAATCTAACACTTCCACCATCATAGAGTATCAAGTTCTCAAATTTAGTTTTGTCACTAGTCATACGGTGAGAACCACTATCAATAATCCATATATCATTCCTACTAATATGTGAGATAAGTTCCATATTATCATTCTCATCATCTAATTTATCCTTAACAACAATATAGACCATTTCATCTTGTTCACTACTATCAGAATCTTTAGCAATGTAACAAGATTTCTCACCTTTGTCCTTGTAGTCCTTGTAGCTTTTGAAATCCTTCTTACCTTTTTGTTTTCCATGTTTCTTTTCTTCTTTTCCTTCTCTATTTGGACACCTTGTAGAAATGTGACCAACTTATTCACAAGAAAAGAAGATCAAAGGAACTTTTCCTTTCTACTTTCCTTTTCCCTTGGGAAATCTTCTTGCAAGTAATGCTTCAATGACTTTAAGATCTTCATTAGAACCACCTTCATCCTCACTGTCAGATTGCCTTTTAGATTTTGTAGCTTTCTTCTTGATTGATAGCTTGGCTTGAAATGTAGACTCAAGGTTGCTAGAGTTAGGAACATAGTTATCATAGTTATCTAACTATAATGTTGTCAACCTTCCCACTACTGCATCCAATGTTATATGATTCTTGGGATTGCATCTCATCTCTTGAATTGTTGAAACTCTAATTGCATATATAAGAAGAAGTGTTTTGAGAACCTTTCTTACCACTATCTCATCTTCTATCTTTCCTCTTGAGGCTCTTATTGCACACACTAGCTTTGATTCTATCATTGTATTTTGCAATTTTCTCATCTCTCATCTTCATTTGATCAAATTGACCTCTGAGAATTTTTGCCTTTTCTCTCCTCACATTATTACCTCCTCCATAAATGGCTTTCATCTTGATCCACATCTCATAGGTAGTACCACAATCTTTGACTTCATCAACTTCAACATAGTTGAGAGTTAAAGCAATATCAATAATCATAATGTTATCATTCTTCTTTTCTATAATTTCTTGAATAGTCATAGTTCCAATAGGTGCCACATACTTGGCATCTAGGTACTTTAGGCCTGAGTCTCCAATGGTTGCTAAATGAAATCTCATGAGTTCCTACCATGCCTTGAAGTTATTTGTGTTTAGCTTAGGGATCTCCCTTCTGTAACACATCTTGATTTCTATCTTAGGTCCTTAAAACTTTCTCTGCAAGCACCAAAATCTCTAATACCAATTGTTAGAAATATATGAGGAGTAACTGAGAGGGGTGGGTGATTTAGTTACCACAAAAATAAATCCCAGATCCCTTAGATGAAAATACAAATCAAAACCAAACTCTACTGAAATTGAAAATATTGTTGTTACTCTGTTAGTAGTGAATCCTTTCACAAACACTAAAAATCTATGTTACTTGACAATTACTAAAATATTTACTTCTTAAGATGTTTAGTCTTATTAACCACAATTAACTTAGTTACAAAAATAGAAATCAAATAACATGAACACATATGTCACCAAGATTTAACATGGAAACCCAATTTGGAAAAAAATCGTCAATTACAACTAGTTATTGTTTTTCACTCTTCTATAGTGATCCCTATTATGAGCCAACCTTGTTAAAGGTTAAAAAATATAGTATTAGGTGTGACCTTATTAAAGGATTTAATCACCTGATTAGGAGTGGCCTTGTTAGAGGTCTTTAGACACTTCAATCTAGAAATGCCACCTTGTTAGAGGATTTGGAAAATAGTTGTTAAGCTAACTCTATTAAGAGATTTGATACACTACTACAATTATTAGAGAGTAACAATGATATGAATTGATTGTTGATGCAACTGAATTGCTGATTTTAGATCTTTGTTTAGGCTTGAATACTTGATTCTCCTTGATTAGATAAAATTTTGTAGCTCGGTCAACTTGGAATACTTTGTTATCCTTGCAATTCACTTTCTTGGTTTATCTTTTTAATCTCATGCTTCTCTTCTTCAATCCCACAACTTGACCTTATATATTTTCCCTTGTCAAATTAGCTTGAATAAACTTACAAATATTCAATATTCATCCCTTAAGTTGACTAGACTTAACAAATAAATTCATCAAACTAAATATGTTGATTCAAGAAAATCCTTCATTAGCCGACCCAACTCAATCAATACTAACTCAGAAAAGACTTTCTTTAGACTTCCTCTAGTAACTAAGTGAGCTCAGTTAACATTGGTTTTGTGCCATCTTCTCTTTGATGCCCGAGTAAACTTGATAGACATTGTCTTCCTATAAACTTCCTTTGGTGCCTGAGTGAACTTAGTAGATACTATCTTCGAACTTGATTATCTTTGGAACACTCAATAGACACTAGAAACTGTCTTCATTGCTCGAGTGAGCTTGACAAACATTGACTAGTAAAGACTTGACATTTTGTGTAACATTAAAGACAATATACAATTGAACAATTGTTTTCAATAGGTGTACAATGGACACCTGAAGTAGTTAGAAAGTGATGATATAATCTTGGTTTGATTTTTTTATGATCATGTAATATTGTAATATATTGATCTACACAAGCTTAACTCAGTGACAAGGTTAAAGAAGGAAGGCAATATTCATTGAGTGACTACAATGTTCACTAAGTAGATGGAAAAGTAAGTTGGAAATTTAGTATTGCTTGAATGAGTCTAGTATTAACAGAGTACTATATTACCCGAGTGAAATGTTATGCTCACTAAGTAATAGATGGAAGAAAAAAAGTGTAAATATAGAATCCTAGACCAAATTTTGATGGGAAAATGGAATGTTCAACATGTTCAAAAGAATGAGTCAAAGTTTGTTAGAAGATAAATGACTAGGAAAATTCAATAAAGATCTAATGATGGATATTAAAGAAGGATAAGGAACATCATGAAGACCTATGCGAGTTCTGTTTTCTATGCGGACAAATTCATTGAATCTAAGATTGATGATTGTGATTAAGTAGCAATACATTGAAGAATTTGGAATCATAGAGATGACTATTTAAGGATATGTTCAAGATAGTTTTTTTAGAAAGTAATGTCCACCAAGATAATTGAGAGGGGGGGTGAATCATTTATACAATAAAAATAACTTTTTATTATCCTTATTAAATCTAAAACATGTAATTGAAAAGTGCGATAAGCACAATTGTAGACACCTAAATTTGATTACACTGCTTTGGTAATCTAATTTAGCCATCTCTAAAGGCATAATTAATTAATTTCTTATTTAATTAATCCTTTGCCATCCCTAGTTGATTAATTTAATTAATCATCTATAGTCCTAATTGATAAATCAAATAATCTATTATTTATCAATTAAATCCTTTTCTCCTATCTAATTCCAAAAATCCCCATTTATTAAATAAATCTATTTGATAAATGAAATCCTCAAATTCAAAAACCCCTAACCTATCTCTAATCCTCCATTTAGCCTAATCCACCCCATCCACCCATACTAACCAAGCTTAGCCACTAACTCACCCACCCTCATTAATGCCATCCACTTGCACATCTCTAACATCCCTAATCTAATCCTAAACCCAAGCCTAATCCACCCCCTAATGTTGTCACATTCCTTAAACAAGTTTAAGACTTTCCTAATCCAAACCAAAGTCTCCCCTCAAAAAACCCAACCACTAAGTCATGAGTGCTCTTACAAAACATAAAAGACTCTTACAAGCTCACTCATGACTCTTACACCCATCTTCCACACTCTTCCCTCTTCCACACTCATTCCTCTTACATCCCTCTTACATACTCAACCCCACTCATCATGCCTTTAACCAACCCTTTACCCTACCCTCTCACACTCATCCTCCTTGTGACAAGTGTCACCTTCCCATTAGTGCTAAACAAGCACAATCCATGTGCTCTCCTTTGAGTGCATCCTAGCCCTCCTTAAACCTTCATCCATCCTTGCATTAAATCCCTCCATCCCTCTACCCCTTAGCCTATAAATTGAATCCCATCCCAAGCCATTTCATCAACAATCTTTGAGCTAAAGTTACCATGCCCTTTTGAGAGCCAAAAGCCATACCCATACCCTTATAATGCCAAATTGAGAGCTCACAAAGCTACCAATTTGCCATTACCCATCTCCATTGAAGCAGCTTTTGAGCATCTTGAGCATACATCCACAGCAAAAGGATACATCTACAGAATCAAGAAAGCATGGAGTGTTTTCTCTTGTGAGGTTTGCACTTATTGTTTGCTTTCTTTGTCTAAGCATATATGTGAATTTAGTTTTTGGTTTGTGAATGTTTACTTTATTTGTTAATGTTCTTTGCATACTAATTCTTGTTCTACATTTTGGCACGCTTGGTGGGACCCCACTATGGGTCATTTAATCATCTATTTTCATCTATATGTCATTTTTTCTAACCATCTAATGTTTGTTGTTGTTTGAGTGTGTTGTAGGGTGTTTTGCTTATTTTTGCAGGTTAAAGAACGCACTTAGGAAGAACAAATACCATCTAAAAATCCAAAAATAGCAAAAAAATTTTTAAAGTTTTGAAAAAAATTTGCATTTTTCAACTTTTTTCGTGCAGTGTAGTCTCTGCAGTTTTGGCGTCTGCAACCTGTTTTGTCGTCTGCAAAAATTTGCGTCTGCGCGAATCGACGTCTCCGCCACTGCCAATCCAAATCGTCGTCTGCGAAAATCCACATCTACGCAAATCGGCGTCTCTACTTGTCACCTATTTTTTGCTCTGCAAATCTGTTCTGTCGTCTCCGAATACTAGCGTCTCTGTATTTCAGCGTCTTCGTATTTTGGCATCTCTGCTTGATAGACTGTCATCTCTGCCTGCTTATGTTGCATTTCTATTTTAAAATCTTTATTTTTTCACTTTGTAGCTTTTTAAAAAATATATATAAATCAAAATTTGACTTTTAGTGGTTCCGTAGGATTTAGACCATTTTAAGCATTTTTACGCGTAGAAAAAATAGCAAAAAAAGTTTTAAAAAAATTTCCCATAGTTAAGCTCTCATTTTTGAAGATTTTGGCTAACTAACTAAATTGCTTTTTTTTGTCTCATTGCAGGTTGGAGCACATATGGAACCACTAACCATGTTTCTTATAGGTTTTCATGTTGCTAAAAAATGAACTTGAATGTTTAACCATTTGTCTTTGAATGCATGTTGCTAAAAAAAAATGAACTTGAATGGTTAAACACATTTTCTATTGAATGAATGTTGCTCAAAACACACTCTTGAATGTCATGGATTAAAATAAACTTTCCTTGGAATGCATGCTTAAAACAACAAATCCAATCTTGAATGCCAAGGATCAATTAACCATTGCAATATCAAACACTTCATTTGGAGCTTCTAAAATTGAACAAAAAAAATCTCTTTTCCACATGCAATCTAGGTAAAGTTTGATTTTTGGACATTTAAGAAACTTTGTTAAGTTAAAATACAAATTTAAAAAAATCAATTTGAGTAGTTCCTTGGACTCACCTCTTTTCTAATCACCCATCAAATATTAACCATTGGTTGCAATCTTAGCGTCATTTATGGGGATGGGTCTACTTGAAAAAGGTGTTAAATGTTCCACAATCTAACTCACTCACTTGGTCTTTGAACGTTTGCTTTAACTTTATCAAAATTCTTAAATGGCCAAAACTCTAGATTAAATCGATCACACTTCAAGTTTGGGCACTAAAATTGAACAACAACTGACGTGGAGAGCCTCCAAGCGCGCGCTTGAAATCGAATCTCACACACTTTTGTTTTGGACTTAAAACAAACTCACACTCAATCTTGAATGCCTTAAAGAAAATTAATCGATACTTGACGTGGAGGGCCTCCGGGCGCGCGAGTTTGCTTTTGTTGACCCTAACTCTTCTTATTGTTTGCATTCTTCAATCGATTTACTTTTCTTGGCGCTTCAAGTTGGAATTGAACATTGTCTCTTAAACATGAGTGCTTGCAAAGTCTAGATTAGCACACATAAGAGTCAGTTGGTAAAAGAACAAGCGTGTTTTTTAGCCGCAGGTCATCCAAGTCTTCTCTCCCCTTGTCATCTTTCGAGGCCATCTTGGGTGCATAAGATTAGGATCCAAAACCTTGTTTCTTTTTAGGAGGCCTTCTTGGAGATTTCATCACCCCTTGGATGACCTCAACTCCAGCGTTTCGGCAGAGTATAAGAATCGGGAGGTGAATCGAAAGACACCTCTCTTGGGATCAAGATTTTGTCATTCGAGCTAAGCCTCAAGGAACTTTATACCCTTGAGAAGTGAAAGAGGAGAAGTGGGTTACCACTCCTCTCGGCTGTGTGACATCCTTTTAGTCTCATCTACGGATTTGGGCCTCACGTACCTTGCGTATATCAAGGACTCCCTAGCTAAACCAATTGTTAGCCTTGTAGAAAACCATCTAGGATGTTAATGTGTTTGGAGTGACTGATCGAAACATTTTTAGAACATACACACTCCTCGGCGCGGGTATCACATTCTGAGAACCACAAACTTCTATCTGGGTGTTCCTATCTATTGCTTGTTTTTATTTATTGAATGAATGTTTGCCAAACTTGGTCAATCCTAGCTTAGGGTACACTTAGCGTAGTCACTGCCTATTTTAGAAGTTGAACAGGTTGAAGCAAAACAACTAGAATCTCCCAAAGCCAAGAAAATTCAGGAATTTATGTCGGAACAACCCAAACCCAAACAGAAGTTTCACAAAGTCAAACTCAAGCCATCTCTAGCATACCAAGAACTTTCAGCCAAGAGAAAAGAAATAACACCAAGCCCACGAATTGCCAAACTCCACAAAGCAGAAGAAAAAGCTACCGACGAAGCACTTCAAGAGGCCTGGTTAGAGCGCACCATCAAATTTAGCCAACATCCAGGAGTTAATACTGCTTATGCCTTACCAACTAGGCATGATTTCTATGATTAGACACCCTTGTTTCTCCAATCTTCTTGTATAAGCTTCACTTTAGAGTCATCTTTGTAGAAAAGCCAGCCATCTTAGGTTATCCCCTTAAGCATTATTAGCTCATCCATCTCATTTAAAATCAAACAATCTAGCCAGCAATCGAAAATCTGCACATCTAAACTTTCAAAATTGTTGTCACCTTGCTAAAAGTTTGCCATTCCTAAAATCTTCCAAATCCACCAATCTCACCAAGGTTATCCCTTTGACAAAGCTTTGTCTAGGGTAATCTAGCTTTGTCACTTGTTATCCCTCATCACCTTGAGCTAAAGGTTGGGATCCGCAAGTGGTCAATCTCATGTTCTTCCTAAAGGATCATCAGTCTATCCTTAAGTTGACACAATCACCACCAAGCTTGCACATAGGAAAGCAGACCTTTTGTGCTTTGACAACATATCTTTGAAGTTAGAATCTCCAACCCAATCCTCCTTAGGTTTTTTCATATAGCTTTGCCTCAACCTAGGAAATCATTTGCATAAAAAAGCCTTCCCCCTTTTGCATCCATCAGCATTATTGCATCTCATCCCTAGGAGCATTTTTCATGCCACCCGTCACTCGCTTAGCCAAGAAGAAAGAAACAATGGAGCCCTATCATTTGGATCGAACAGCCTCACCCCCCTTGAGCACTCAGCCATCCTTCAGCCCAGAGCAAGCTATGCCATCACCTACTGACATTGAAGCTTTCATGAACCAACCAGGAAATGTAGTATTGGTAAACGCCATTATAGACAAAAACAAAGAGACAATCATGGCTAATTTTCGAAGGGACAATGTAGGAACCTTTAACTTTGGAAGACCCCCTCCATTATCAGATCCATCTCACCCATTGTTTGGGTAGCTGCCACCACCCATAGGCTCTTATGATCCAAATTATCCTCAATATATTCCAAAAGAAGAGCCTCCAGCCAATCCATATGACCCAATAGACCCAAACATACCATCATCCACCCAAGTTGAAATCTGCATGCCGCAAGCCAACCCAGCCACCACCACTCCATCCTTGGTTCATACCTCTCTGCTCCAAACCCCCTTTACCCAAAACACCTCACCATTCACTCCCTTCACTATTGCTGCTACTCCCCAACCCAGCCTTCCAAATCCACCCATCTCCCAAATCAGTGCTAGCATCTTTGGCCAACCTCAGCAATATACAACAGGGATGTCACCCATGGGGCCAAGTAATCAACCTTTCATCGCCCCTAGCTTGTTCACCATAGCCCAAAGCACAATCC
Organism: Cupressus sempervirens; assembly: GCA_028749045.1. Lineage (NCBI taxonomy): Eukaryota > Viridiplantae > Streptophyta > Pinopsida > Cupressales > Cupressaceae > Cupressus > Cupressus sempervirens. The sequence goes on from CM053792.1 coordinate 741,905,909, forward strand.
CATCATTTCCATTAGGTCTTGGGAGCTCAATACCACCAGCCACAAATCCACAAGCTACTACCTTCACTCCACAAAGCTATCAAATCCCACAAGCTACTGCCAATCTTCTACCAAGCTCCCAAGTGACCCCAGATCCCACCACCACTCTACCAAGCTTCCAAATCCAGCCACAAAGCTATCAAACCCCATCAGTTCCATTCCCAAGCTTTCAATTCCCACCACCTCCACCACCAACTAATCCATTACCTCCAATTACCAACTACTTTTCAATGCCACTTCTAAGAGGTAATCCACCACCCCAGCCAACCACCAATTATTTGCAGATACCATCCCAAATGGGGGCACAACCCACATATATTGGTCAAACCCCGCAAGCCCTCTGATCCTTTCCCCAAGCCTCACAACCATCTTATACCTTACCTCAACAAAGCAATCCATTTATCCCATAGCTAGCTTATGTTCCTCAATCCCAACCTCAAATCCCATATCAATAGCAAGCCTCGCAGCACATGCAGCAATATGCACCACCTCCCCCTCAACAACCCGTCATCCACCATGCAGCTGCCCAAACAATGTACAATCCCTATCAGCAAATCCCTCACAGCCATCCATATTCAGTGGCCCCATCTAGCACATACCTACCTCAAGGCACTCCTACATTGGGGGCACCCCAACCATCACCTATCAATTCAGAGTGGGAGCAAATGAAGACAGCTCTAAAAGCCATCCAAGAAGGGAATGATCCAAAGACATTCAAGTTTGAGAATGTGTGTCCTTACCCATTTGACAGAGCCATTACCACGACACCATTTCCCAAACACTTTGAGGTACCTAAATTTGACAAATTCAGAGGAAAAGGAGACCCTGTCACACATATCAAAGAATTTTACATGCATTGCCAGGATGTGGCATACAATGATGTCTTCCTCTTGCGCCTTTTTCCCAAAAGCTTGGCTGGACCAGCTCTTGAATGGTTTTATAGAATCCCCTATGGCACAATTAAAAACTTTGTTGAATTATCTGAGGCATTTGTAGCCCAATATGCCCATCTTGTTGAAACAGAGCTATCAATAGTTGATCTTGTCCACACCAAGCAAAAAGGTGGAGTAAGCCTTGCCGAATACCTGCAAAGATGGCAAACCCTTACCACCCGCATATCCTGCACCTTGCCAGAATGCCATGTGGTGAAAATGTTTATTGATAATGCACATCCCAGCTTGGCTCACCACATGACCATGAACTGTTTGCAGACCTATAAGGATATCAAAGAGAAAGGAATGATTCTTGAGCAAGGACTCATCAAAGATGGTGTGGTAAAGATTTACAAAGAGGCCAACCAAAATCAATCACATTCCAATGACAAGTCTAGGTATTGGAACAAAAAAAAGCATGTTGCAACAGATGGGGTTACTGACACCAGACATGTGAATATTGTTGGTCCTTCTCAAAACCAGTCTAACCCACCATATCAAACAAACAACCAACAAGCTATCAATTACCAACAACAAAATAACCAAAGCTATCAAAACCACAATACAAGACCCAACTTTCAAGGGTCTAACAATCAAGCTAATGCCATCAATGTAGCTGTAGGGCAAAAGCCCAGATTCCAACCTGCACCTAGAAACTATAAACCCCTTGGTGAGCCATTGGATGTTATTTTTGAGAAATTGGCTAAGGAAAACCTCATCAAGTTTCCTCCTACCCAGCAAATTGATCCAAGCCAATCAAAAGCTGCATGGTACAAGGACAATGAGTATTGCAAGTTCCATAGGGTAAACGGTCACACCACCCTCAGATGTATGAAACTGAAAGACTATGTGCAGGACCTCATTGATCGGAAGGAAATCACTGTTGGTTCCCAAACCTCTCCCTATGCAGGCTTACAGATTTATCAAAATGCTTTTCCTCCACACAACAACCAAAATCCTGGAAAAGCACCTATCCAAAACAACACCAACAACCACCAGCCAAACCAACAGCATGGGAAGAACAATGAACACACTTCATCCTATATAGACTATGGTATCCCTATAGGTTGTATATCTGAGAAAGAGCCTTCTGTCAATGTTATCAATATCCGAGGACCAGACAATGAGTGTGCGGTCACCACTCGAAGAGCGCAATTTAACATCGCAGGCCCACCAGTTTCGTCAGCACCATCAGCTCCATCAAAAAGCCGGTACAATATCTTGGAACACCTTGGGAACATGCCAGCCCAAATCTCCATTTTAGACCTTCTTCGCACTAGTCCTGTGTACAAAGACATCCTTGACAGTGCTCTCATAGAATCTCGTGTCCCTTCTGATATCAATGCTACTAATTTTCGTAATCTTGTTGGACACCTTTCATCCTCATGTGCCCTATCTTTCAAACCCACCGACATACCCGCAGTTGAGCCAGATCACACCCTTCCGCTTCACATAGCCATCATGGTATCCAATTTTGCCGTGAAAAGAGTAATGATAGATAATGGATCAGCCTTGAACATTTGCACCCTAAAATTCATAAAACAAGCTGGGTATACTGAGGCAGATATGATCAGTGAGGTTATCACCATCAAAGCTTATGACAACTTGGAAAGGACCACAGAAGGGACTATTTTGCTACCAATCAAGGTTGGGCCGGTCATCCAAGAGACAGTTTTCCATGTTGTTGATCTAAACCTACCATTTAACATCCTCCTTGGTCGCCCATGGATTCATGCTATGAAGGCCATTCCATCCACCTACCATCAGTGCATCAAATTTTTGCATCAAGGCACTGAGGTAACCATCCATGTCGATCCGGAACCCTTTGCTTACTGCAATGCGGTTGAAGCTTCATATACAAACTATTGCCCTGGAATAGACATCGGCACAGCCATCGCCAGCTCATCCCACACTTATAATGATGCAGAAACCATCCTCACCTCCACCCTATCTACTGTAAAGATCAACAACAAAGGTTGTGGAGAATATAGTCTATCAGATGCATTTGCTGTCAGAGCAATCCCACTTGATCCACATACCCATGGACGGCCAACATATCACAAAGCTAAGGAGATTCCACCTCCTCGATACAAATGGTTTGGCCCAACCACCTTTGTATCCTCAAAAATGCCTCTTCATGAGGAGCTCACTTCAGATATCAACAATTGGTTACATAAGGATGCACCTCCAAGAAATCAAGCACACCTTGATCACTTCAGCCAGAAGTATCCCCAACAACATAAGCTCATCACTGAAAAATGGAACTATCAAGGAGGTGGACTAGGACCGGAAGAAAGGGGCATGCAATGTCCCATCGAAGCACATAATTGGGAAACGAAGTCAGGTCTTGGCTTTGGCATACCCACAACTGGGGGCACCAACGAGAACGGTCATGCTTTTTCAAACATCCACCACGACCTTGTCGAAATCGAAGACATTCCTGAGGAAGTTGAAAAGAGAGCCTACGATGATATCCCAGACCAAATCTTCCTAGGAGACTCTGTTCTCCGAGAACTATCCATCCATCTCATTGACCTACCACTTGCTCATCCACAACTCATAGATTGGGACCAACCAAGTGTCATACATATTGATGAGTTCGCATCAGAGGAAGTGCTTCTAAAATTCATGGGAGCCGAAACTCCTCATAAGAAGACAAAGCCAGATTCTGCCTACATCTACAAGCTAGATCCCAAGGGGTATTTTGGAGAAAATCCCCAACCTAGTTTCGATACACCCAAAACTGAAACTAAGGTAAATCTGGGACTAGCTAAGGCAGCGAAGAGAACCCCTCAGCAAGAAAATCTAGAGCCACAAGCAGAACATGAGGATTTAGTATTGCCTCCTCAAGATAATCGACCAGAGGTGTCTTCTATTCTAATAGAGGATACTAGAGAAGTCAACATTGGTTATTCAGAGATCCCTAGAATTGTTCACATTGTTGCATCCCTATCACAAGACCAAGCTGACCTCCTCTTTGAGGTTTTATGAGAGAACATTGGCCGATTTGCATGGTCATATCAGGACATGCCAGGACTTGATCCAAAGCTTGTAGTTCATCATCTTGCAGTCGATCCAAAGATCAAGCCCGTAAGACAAAAGCTTAGAAAAATGCACCCCAAGGTGGCCTTACTAGTCAAAGTTGAACTAGAAAGAATGTTAGCTACTAAGGTTATCTGACCTATCGACTACTCAGAATGGATCTCCAACATGGTCCCTGTCACTAAGCCTTCTAGTGACATCAGAATTTGCACTGATTTTAGAGATCTTAACAAAGCTTGTCCAAAGGATGATTTTCCCTTGCCCAACATAGATATGATTGTAGATCTTACAGCTGGATATGAAATTTTGTCCCTTATGGATGGATTTTTTGGGTATAATCAGATCAAGATTGCAGAAGAGGACCAGCATAAGACAGCATTCACTACCCCTTGGGGAACCTTTTGCTACACCATGATGCCTTTTGGCCTAAAGAATGCTGGGGCTACCTATCAAAGAGCTATGACAGCCATTTTCCATGATCTTATCCATAGCATTTTGGAGGATTATGTGGAAGATATCCTAGTCAAATCTCACACCTTCATGGATCATCTTGTTGACCTGAAGAAAGTCTTTGATAGGTTGGCCCAATATCATCTCATGCTAAATCCCAAGAAGTGTGTCTTTGGGGTCACATCTGGCAAGCTTCTAGGCTTCATAGTTTCTAAATGAGGTATAGAGATCGACCCCAAAAAGGTCAAGGCTATCTTAAACATGCCTCCTCCCCAGACACTGCGACAGCTTCACTCTCTTTAGGGAAAACTTCAATCTGTCTGGCGCTTCATCTCCCAACTTGCAGATAAGTGTACACCATTTTCACACTTGCTAAAGAAGAATGAGAACTTCAAGTGGGATCTTTTATGTCAGCGCAGCTTCGATCAGCTCAAGCAGTATCTCACCAATCCCCCTATCTAGGTTCCACCAGTTCCTGGTGGTCCCTTGATCTTGTATATATCAGCAACACCTACTGCTCTAGGGGCACTTCTAGCACAACATGATGATTATAGCAGAGAGAGAGCCATCTACTATATCAGTAGAACCCTAGTTGGTTATGAACTCAATTACACTCCTATGGAAAAAGCTTGTTTGGCAGTTGTTTTCTCAACTCAAAAGCTTCGCCACTACGTGCTAACTCATACCATCCAACTAGTCTCTAAGATTGATCCTCTCAAGTATATGCTCTCTAGAACAGCACTCACAGGTCAGCTAGCAAAGTGGGTTATGCTACTAAGTGAGTTTGACATCCAGTATGTGGACAGAAAGGCAATCAAAGGGCAAGCTATAGCAGATCACCTAGCTGATGCACCTCTAGTACATGCATATCATTTGCTCACAGAATTTCTAGATGAGCATATCTGCCTAATTGAAGAACAGCCCCATGGAAGCTTTATTTTGATGGCTCATACACCTCTCGTGGATCAGGGGTAGGAATATTATTAGTTACACCTCAAGGAGATTACATTCCAAAAGCCTTCAAGCTACAATTCCCTAGCACCAACAATATAGCAGAATATGAAGCTCTTGTAACAGGATTAAAGATAGCTGCAGAATGGAATATCACTGAGTTAGAAATCTTTGGCGATTCCCAGCTCATCATCAAACAAGTCTTAAATGAATATCAAACCAAAGATGAAAAGCTATTACCCTACAAAGAGCTAGTTGATCAGCTGATCCAGCATTTTACAAAGCTTTAGTTTACACAAGTGCCTCGAATGCAGAATAAGGCAGCAGATGCCATGGCCACTATCAGCTCGCTCTTGGAAATTCCCCAAGATGCTACGCAGTATGAATTTTTAGTTGAGCAGCTCCTCACACCCGCTTATGCGAATGAGGATTCAAACCATGTTTGTATCTTGGTTGGTCCCCAATCCCCTTGGTACCATGAAATTCACGCTTACCTTAACGATGGTATCATATCCCCTCACCTCACACGCACCCAACGCCAGAACCTTATTTGAAAATCATCCCGCTATGTTATCATAGCTAATACCCTATATCGTCGGGGTTATCACGATACTCTCTCTCGATGTTTAGATGAAAATGAGGCCATGATGGCATTAAAAGAAGTACATTCTGGACTTTGCGGTGCCCACACGAGTGGTATTGTCCTAGCACGACAAATCCTTAGAGCAGGCTACTATTGGCCTACCATTGAAGAAGACTCTTGTGACTTTGTCAGAAAGTGTCTCCCATGTCAGCAGCATGCAAATCTTGTGCACGCTCCAGCACAAGATCTATAGCCTATTGCACCACCTTGGCCTTTCACTTGTTGGGGCCTTGATCTAGTTGGAACTATCACCCCTCTCTCATCTGATGGACATAAATGGATAATAATAGCTACAGACTATTTCACTAAGTGGGTGGAAGCAGTCCCCCTAGTCTCAGCTACAGGAGTTCAAGTCTCCAAGTTCATTTTGTACCACATTGTTTTTCACTTCGGCATCCCATCCACCATCTTCACTGACCACGGAGGTAACTTTGAAAATCTCAACATGGAAGAATTATGCACTTCCCTTCGCATCCATCACCACTTTTCTAGCCCATATTTCCCACAAGGTAACGGCCAGGCAAAGGCAACTAACAAAACCCTCCTCAAAATCCTCAAGAAAGTTGTCAATGATTCCGGCCGTGATTGGCACCTTCAAATAAATCTGGCTCTATGGGCCTATCGAACTTCCTTTCGTACATCCACAGGCACAACTCCATACTCCCTAGTCTATGGTACCGAAGCGGTATTACCTATAGAAGTTGAACTTCCCTCACTACGCATATCTTTGCGAGGGCAAATCTCAGATGAAGACTACAGAGTAGCTCGACTCACCCAGCTAGATCTCTTAGACGAGAAGAGACAACAAGCCTATGACCATCTCACAGTCTACCAAACTCATCTCAAAAGGAATTTCAACAAGAAGGTGCTCCCACGACACTTTCAACCAGGTGATATGGTCCTCAAAGAAAATATGAAAGTCCAAGCAGATCGAGAAAAGAAAGGCAAGTTTGAACCTACATGGCTTGGTCCCTATGTGGTTACTGCCTCCTTTGGCTCCGGAGCCTATCAATTATCTACACCAGAAGGAGAACTCTTGAATGATCCCACTAACATCATTCATCTCAAGAATTTCTATGCTTGAAGATCTTTGGTATAACCAGCTTTTGAAAAATACAAAAAAATAGTAAAGAGAAATAAGCATCCAATAGTGAAAACTTGGCAATTCAAGCGCCTTGGATAGGTACCTTGGTGAAAACTTGGTAATTTAGGCGCCTTGTGTGCTAAAGACTAATCCATTATCTATCACTATCCTATCCCTCATCCATCCACCCACCATCCCATAAAACACCTGCTTGTTCCCTTGGTGTTCCAATCAAATATCCAAAATCTGATGGAGCTTGTCAATACCTCCTGTACAGCTTGTAAATCTTGTACCAAAGCTTGTATTATACCTTGTAAATCTTGTACCATACCTTGTATATATCCGAATCTTGTTCAAAGCTTGTACCATATTCCAGCTTGTAAATAATCTTGTATCCTAGCCTGTATCCTATCACATGCACACACAGAATCCCATTTTCCTTAAGCTTTTCACAAACCATCTAGCTATCCACCTATCAACTGTTATAGACATCCCATCCTTCACAAGCATTTCAATCTCACAAAAAACCAAAACATGAAAAAACTTGTACATTTGTAACATATCTTGGTTTGTCAGCTTGTACATCCTCTTTAGCTTAGTATCATTGTATCTATCCGTCTTTCGTGTTAGTTCATCCTTGGTCAACATCTTGCACACATCGCACACCTTGGTTAGATATTCCAATGCATCGTTTAGCTAGATCTCCTGTCACCAAAGTGTTATCCTTCTTAGTTCAACTTGCCAGACGCATCACTCATTCAGATCCATCAGCTTAGGTGCTCTCTGATAGATCCTTGCAGGATATAGCTTTCCTCATGTCTGATCTTGGTCCGTTAGTACCTCATCCTACCCATCTCGTTGGCAAACAGTTCTCTTTTGGATTTTCGCTTTCTTTTGATTTGGGATCTTCCCTTTTGGGTCTTGAAATATCTTTTCCAAGCAATCTCCTTGTTCCCTCCTCAAGGTTGCCATGATCTTCCATATCATGGTATGCTGCGAATGGGGCAATTAGAGCGTAAGGTCTTGATCAGGTCTTTTGCTTGTTTTCTTTTTTTACTTGTGGGTTACCTAGTGTCGTTTCCACGCTGCTTCCTTTGGGATTCATGTGTGATACTGGGGCAATCCTTGCGTGTTTGTTTTGAGTCAATTCGTCAGTCCTCTGGACAGTTGGTAAAAAGGCCTTGATGTTCTTGGTAACCTTGGCAATTAACCAACAGTCCTATAGCAAATCTAGTGCTCAACTACATGGTGGTACTTCTCTTTGAAGTATCCCCCTGCTCAAAAAGCTTCAATGGATTCCCTTCATCTCCATTATCCCCCATCCATATCCTACATATGTCGCTCCTACCCCAGCTTATGCATCAGTATCTCTTTGAATCACTCCTCACGCTTAGCTTTAGGGATCAACAATCATAGTCTTAGGGATCCACCAATCAAATCAATCCACCAAGCCTCATCTTTTGAGATCCACAATCCTAGTCCTAGGGATCTCCAAAACCCATCTTCCACCAATCTGACTCTTTGAAATCCTATTGCATCAGCTTTATCATTCTATCATCCATCTCCCTACCATGGATTCCTTTTATAGTGCTCCACTCCTCCATCTCCCCCACCCCCAATCCTGGAAAGTCTTAAGCTTGCTTTACTATTGTGCCTCTGATTTCCCTTTATCATTCTCCCGTAGTGAGAGTTTGAGCTAATTCAGCCCCTTCTCTTCGCCAACCTGCGTCTCAGCTCGTCTCAATTTCTTGTACTTTTCAAGAAGTCATCGAGCCTCATTTCTCTCCCCGCCGCCTTCTTGAGGGGGCATCATCTAAGTCTAGTCTCTCCTCTTCTTATCCGAGACTGGGGTAACCTTGTTGCTAAAACATCTTCCTCATGTCATCTTCATTCGAACTTCTTTGAAATAGTGTTGTCTCAACACTATGTCAAAGAGGGGCAAAATGTAGACACCTAAATTTGATTACACTGCTTTGGTAATCTAATTTAGCCATCTCTAAAGGCATCATTAATTAAATTCTTATTTAATTAATCCTTTGCCATCCCTAGTTGATTAATTTAATTAATCATCTATAGTTCTAATTGATAAATCAAATAATCTATTATTTATCAATTAAATCCTTTTCTCCTATCTAATTCCAAAAATCCCCATTTATTAAATAAATCTATTTGATAAATGAAATTCTCAAATTCAAAAACCCCTAACCTATCTCTAATCCTCCATTTAGCCTAATCCACCCCATCCACCCATACTAACCAAGCTTAGCCACTAACTCACCCACCCTCATTAATGCCATCCACTTGCACATCTCTAACATCCCTAATCTAATCCTAAACCCAAGCCTAATCCACCCCCTAATGTTGTCACATTCCTTAAACAAGTTTAAGACTTTCCTAATCCAAACCAAAGTCTCCCCTCAAAAAACCCAACCACTAAGTCATGAGTGCTCTTACAAAACATAAAAGACTCTTACAAGCCCACTCATGACTCTTACACCCATCTTCCACACTCTTCCCTCTTCCACACTCATTCCTCTTACATCCCTCTTACATACTCAACCCCACTCATCATGCCTTTAACCAACCCTTTACCCTACCCTCTCACACTCATCCTCCTTGTGACAAGTGTCACCTTCCCATTAGTGCTAAAAAAGCACAATCCATGTGCTCTCCTTTGAGTGCATCCTAGCCCTCCTTAAGCCTTCATCCATCCTTGCATCTAAGCCCTCCATCCCTCTACCCCTTAGCCTATAAATTGAATCCCATCCCAATCCATTTCATCAACAATCTTTGAGCTAAAGTTACCATGCCCTTTTGAGAGCCAAAAGCCATACCCATACCCTTATAATGGCAAATTGAGAGCTCACAAAGCTACCAATTTGCCATTACCCATCTCCATTGAAGCAACTTTTGAGCATCTTGAGCATACATCCATAGCAAAAGGACACATCTACATAATCAAGAAAGCATGGAGTGTTTTCTCTTGTGAGGTTTGCACTTATTGTTTGCTTTCTTTGTCTAAGCATATATGTGAATTTAGTTTTTGGTTTGTGAATGTTTACTTTATTTTTTAATGTTCTTTGCATACTAATTCTTGTTCTACAACAATAAGATAACCATACACAATTATGCTAGTTTTATTAACTAGGGAAACCCTTGATCAGAGGGAAAACCTCAGTAGAGATGGTACCCAAAAATTAATGTAGTAGTATATAAATTCCTTGTAAGAGGATGGACTCTATTAGGAGCTAGTGAAATACATTTAGTACATATTAGTCCCTAATAAGAGATTTTGAATCCTTGTGAGGAGATTCCAACCCTGTTAGGAGTTGTAAAAGGAAGAAGGACCCACTATCCAAATAGCTTCAAGGGAAAGACCACTAAACTCACTATCCAATTGGCCTTTGTGTTATTACTTCATAACAATACCAAATGATCAACTATCCACTAGCACTCTCTTCCAAATGTAATCATTGCACTCATTCATTGTGTCTCTCCTACACCAAATACTTTTCAGATCTCAATACTAGATCCACAAACTTGCATCACATTAATCCCTTAGATCGCTTACTCACATATAATTTGCACTTATAATTCACTTTCTTAATTTAAAAGCATCACATACACAATCCATAATCACAAGGAAAATAAATTTCCTTTATACCAAGTGCTCAAACTAATTCATTGATTCAACCTTGAGTCTTTCCCAATTTATAATTAAAATAGGACCTCATTAAGATAAACAATAAATATTTTTATAATTATATAAAACTATCAACTCATAGTCTTCAAAAATATTCACATGTGCAACCTTATACTTCATGCACTTACTAACATCATCATTATGATGTCTTCTTCCTTTGTCTAACTATACTCAAATAGATTCTATCCATGTTAGGAGATATAATCTGATTGCCAAAAACTACTTCTCAAGAACACTATCTATATATTGTCTTTTGTAAATCTTGAATAACTATTACTAGTCTTCAACTTTCTACATGAGCTCTTAACCACAACATTAGGACAATCCAGAGAACATGTCCCCAATTTTGCTTGACCTCATCTTCAATACTTGACTCGTATGATCTTAAATATTTTTTGTTGTTATGTCAGTCTTCAATATGCTAACATCAATGATAAACACTGCCATGAATGTAACATATGATCACACAAAAAATCTCCTAAATGCTTCTAACAATGCTAGGATACTCCCTCATAGGAATATCATCAGCATTCATGCTAATAATCTCCCCCTTTGGCATTGATGGAAGCATAGATGAAAAACATCTAAGTTCCAAGAATACCAAACATATCACTCTATTGTAACTACTCCATTGTTATAGTCATCTTCTTTTCAAATCCTCTTCATCAATAAAACTAATCTCTCACATAAAAATCTCTCTATTAGTGTTGGTGCTCCCCCCCATTGATATACTTCTATCAATATTCATCAAATAACTTCTCCATTGTAACCAAAAGATGTTTTTCATGTACAAATATCCCCCATTGAAATCAATGACAAAGGAATCATTATGTAAATGTACTGCAAAAATATCTTCATCAAGCTCAAGTTTCCAAAGACACTATTCAATACCAACTATCAAGAGTCCTTTGTGACTCAGCTCAAACATAGATACTCCTCCATAAAGGAAGCATCAGCATCCAATCTAGATAAAAAAAATAGTGCTATGTACCACTAAACTAATGCAATTTCTACATCATCTACTTTGAATTAGGAAGGAGCATAACCCCAAGCATACATCTCAAATACTCAGATGTATCCTTTGGTAGAGGCTTTGTAAATCTATCTTCTATCTGCTCCTTTGTAATAACAAACTTCAATGTGATTTCTTTCTCTACAACCTTCTCTCTCAAGACATGATACTTAATAGATATGTACTCCATATTAGAATGTAACTCAAGATTCTTATACATACTCTATGTACTTGTATTATCACAACATATGACAATAGGCTTTGTAAACTCAATTCCAATATACTTCAACATTTGTTTCATCCACATAATCTAATTGTAATTATTTGCTACTACTACATACTTTGCTTTTGTTGTTCTCAGTGAAATGCGATCTTTTTTCTTTCTTAGCCAAGAAACCAATCTTCCTCCTAAGAAAATGCTCCACCACTTGTACTCTTTATGTTATCCATATTTCCTACCCAATCTACATTAATATATTCACATAGAGTTTCGTTTGATATTTCATACAACCCAAAATCAAATGTACCCTTCAAATATCTAAAAATTCTCTTTACTATTGTATAATATGCTCTTTTAGGATCAACATGAAATCTCGCAACAATACCAACTACATTAGCCATGTCTAGTCATGTATGTGCCAGATATTGAAAACCTTCAATTATGGATTTTTACTTCTTCTGCTCAATAGTAGGTGTCTCATCATTGCTAGATAATTTTTAACTAGTTATCGTAGGTGTACTAACAGGTTTACAACTTTCCAAACCAAATGTTTTCAATAAATCTTTCAAGTACTTAGTTTTTTATAAGAAAATATCTTCACTATTTTGCACAATCTACAAACACAAGAAATATTTCACCTCACAAATCATGCTCATCCCAAACTCCTTCATTCCACTAGCAAACGCTTCACTTGCTTCATTATCTCCTCCAAAGATTATACCATCTACAAATATGTCAATAATCAACAAGCCATTCTCAATTTCTTTCAAATAAAAGTTAATATTTGTAGTGCCTTTAGCAAATCCCAAATCTGCCAATTATTTGTCCAACCTTGCATACCAAGCTCTAGGTGCTTGTTTCAAACCATACTATGATTTCTTCAACTTGCAAAACATATCTCCTTCTTTTGTCAATGGAAATCCTTTGGGTTGCTTAATGTAAACCTCTTCTTCAAGTTCTCCATTTGGAAATGTTGACTTTACATCTATCTGATACACTTTGAATTTCTTGTTAACCACACAAGCAAAAACATTATAATTGATTATATTCTAACAATAAGTGCACATGTTTCCTCATAGTCAATACCTTCTTGTTGTGAATGTCCTTTACATTCCAATCTTTCTTTATTTCTCACAACCTCACCTTGCTCATTCATCTTCTCTAAAAACCCACTTAGTTCCTATAGTGTTCTTATACTTAGGTATAGGAACTAATTCCCATGTATCATTCTTCTCAATCTGATCTAACTCCTCTCTCATAGCTAGAATCCAAAAGTCATCTTTAGTAGCTTCATATGTACTTTTAGGCTCTACTTGATAAATGAAACATAGTTCTTCTCATTGTACCTTGTTTCTTATCATCACTCATTTGTCCTTTCTACCAATAATCTGATTAGTTGGATGGTTCTTTATTAAATTCTTCTTAGGTGTCAATGTCTCAACTCTTACTTCAACTCTAGGTTCACTCCTTGGTTCTTCTCTCTATTCCACAATCTATACATCATTCTGCAAATATGTGTCAATTTCATAAAAAAAACTTAGCATTCTTCTGGTTAGCCTTTGGATTAGTTTCTTTATCAAAATCTTAATCAAGTATTTTCTCTTGAATTCCAAACTTCTTATCAAATTTAACATTTGCACTCTCAAAAATAGTCTTAGTTCTCTAATTAAAACATGTGTATGCTTTAATCTTCAATGAATAACCAAGAAACATAGCTTCATCACTTCTTGCATAAAAATTACCAATGGCATCTTCTCTCTTAATGTAACACTTCTAAAAAAATCTAAAATACTTAACTAATGGTGCATGTCCAAACCAAAGCTCATAAGGGGTCATACTAGTACCTTGTCTGATTTGTACTTTGTTCATTGTATATATCGTTATGTTAAATGCTTCTCTCTAAAATGTCTTTAAGACATTATTCTCAAACACAATATCTCTTATTGCTTCTATCACTAATCTATTTCTTCTCTCTGCTACACCATTTTTCTCAAGTGTCTTAGGGGCTAAAAGTTGTCTTTTAATGTCATTTACTTCACAAAAACTATTAAACTTATTCGAGGTAAACTCTCCACCTCTTTCAAATCTTAAATATTTAATCTTTAAACCAAGTTCATTTTCAAATCTTTTCTTAAACACCTTAAACTTCTCAAATGCTTCATATTTCTCCCTAAGAAATGCTACCCGCATCATTCTAGCAAAATCATCAATAAGAACCATGATGTACCTTTAATTGTAGAATGCTCTTATCTTTATAAGACCACTCAATTTTGTGTGTACTATCACCAACTAATGTAGTAAACTTCTTTCTTGGAAAAGAGCTTTTCTTCTACTTTTCCATAGCACATTCTTTACATAACATGTTAGTAGGATTTACTATTTTAGGAAGATCTCTAACAGCAAGTGCACTACTCACTTTCACAATGTTATTTATATGACAAAACATTTTATGGAACAACCAATTGTTATCAACTTTAGCAATCAAGCATGTCATCTCTATAGGATTTAGTTGACAAACATTACCTCTTGATCTTGTGTCAATACCAATCATTTTACCATTCTTATCCTTGATAATACATGTCTTCTCTATGAATTGTAACTGATATCCCTTCTCAACTAATTGTCCAATGCTTGTATGATTATGTTTCATTCCATCAATAAAATAAACATCATCACTGTTATTTTTTCCATCGAGACTAATAGATCCTATTCCCTTAATATGATAAGTAGCATTGTTTCCAACACTGATAATTCCTCCATCACAATTGTTGAACTCAACAAATGTATTCATATCATGAGTCATGTGATGTGAATAACCACTATCTATGATTCGATCAAATTTCTTCTTCTCAACTTGTAATACTAATTCATTTTCTTTTCTAACTTCTTCATTTTCAATACTTTCTTCTTTAATTGCAACAAATCCTAGTTCATCATTATCATTATCACTTTCAGTCAAGAATATTTCCACACTAGCTTCTAGATATTCATCATTTGCATAAAGACATTATCTAGATCTCCTAGGCTTGAAATTCATCTTAAACTTATTTATTCTCTTAGGACATTTAGAAGCATGACGACCAAATTCATTACAAGTCCAACATTTAAAGATTTTCTTACCTTCAAGTTCTCTTTTCACAAGTGAGCCAATACCGTCTTCAGCTCTTCCTTTGTTGTTGCTAGCATAATCTCCATTAGTGCTTGCACTCTTTTTCAATGTAGGTCTAACACTCAATGTGTTGAATGTTGTCTCAATTCTAGGAAAATCTCCACTCTATCTTAGACTTATCAATGTTGATTCTAATCTTCTAAGAAAAGTTTATCACGTGAACTTTTCTGAGCATGGTATAACTTTTTCAATCATCAACGCTATATGTTTATATGCTGGTGTCAAGGTTTTTGAGATCTTCCACACAATTTCATCTTCATCCTTCTTCCTATCACATGCTTCAATTCCTACAACAATCTCGGATATCCTACCAAAATAGCTTCTTACACATTCATCTTCCATAATTTTATCTTCTTGAAAAAAACATATCCAATTTTATAATCTAACCTTCTTAGCATGATTTTCACCTTCATAAGTAGATTCCAAAGCTTTCCAAATTTTTTTAGATAATTTAAAATATTTTACTTGGTTGTATTCATTTTTCAGGAAGGGCTAACAAAATTTCTTCCTTGGAAAGCATATCACACATGAATAACTCTCTCTATCTTTCAGTGTAGCCTTCAAGATTTTCTTGATAAATCACTTCTTTCTTTCCCTTAGTAATCAACCAATATCTTGGACCAATGCATAGAAAATGTGTCTTTATCTTCTCTTTCCAACTATCATGGTTCCATCAAACTTTGGACTATCCTTTCTAAAATGATTCACCATAAATCTCCTTAGGTTGTTAAGCTATTCCTTTGAGGACATGATACTCTGATACCAATTATTAGAAAGTAAATTATGCCAAGAAAACTAAGAGGGGGCAGGGGGGGAAGGGTGGTGGTAAATCCATTATACAATCAAAACAACTTTTATTATCCTTATTAAATCTAAAACATGTAATCAGCAAGTGCAATGACCACAAGAAGATAACCATATATAATAACACTAGATTTGTTAACTAGGGAAACCATTGATCAAAGGAAAAACCCCAGTGGGGATGGTACTCACAAAATGATGTAGTAATATATAAATTCCTTGTACAAGTATGGACTCTATTAGGAGCCAATATAAAAAAATGATTACATATCAGTCCCTATCAGGAAACTTTGAATTCTTGTGAGGCGATTTCAATCCTATTAGGAGTTGTGGAAATTAGAAGAACCCACTATGTAAGCATCTTTAGGGGAAAGACCATCAATCTCATTGTCCAAATAACCTTTATATTATTCCTTCATAACAATACCAAATGATCAACTGTCCATTAACACTCTCTGCCAAATATAATCACTATACTTAAATTCACTATGCCTCTGCTACACCAAATACTTCTTAGATCTCAATACCAGACCCACAAACTCACATCACATTAATCCCTTAGATTACTTACTCGCATATAATTTGCACCTACAATTATCTTTCTTACTTAAAAAGAATTGCATACACACTCCATAATCAAAAGGAAGATAACTTTCCTTTATACCAAGTCCTCAAATTAACTCATTGAGTCAACCTTGAGGCTTTCCTAATTTACAATTAAAATAGGACCTCATTAAGATACATAATACTCATTACAATACATTTGTTCAAATTACATAACATTGTTAGCTCACAGTCTTCACAAAACTTTATATATGTGACCTTAGACTTCACAAACTTACTAATGTCATCATTATGATGTCTTCTTCCTCTCTCTAACTACACTTAACTAGATTATATCCCTATTAGGAGATATAATCTGATTTCCATAAACTACTTCTTAGGAACTTTGTATGTATACTTTCTTCTATAAATATTGAATAACTATTACCAGTGTTCAAATTTTTACATGCTCTCTTAACCACATCATCAAGACAATGCCTCAATTGTGCTTGACCTCATCTTCAACACTTGAACTGTACAGCCTTAAATATTGTCTATTTTTTTGTCAATCTTTAGTATGTTGAGATCAATGACAAATAGTACCATGAATGCAACATATGATCACACAAAAAATCTCCCAAATTCTTCTAGTAATGCTAGGATACTCCCCCATAGGAATATCATCAACACTCATGCTAAAAAAAATTTTGGTTGTTGGTTGGAAGCTGATGAGGATTATGATTGTGGTGTTTTGAATATAAATTATTGAAGGAGATGAAAGAAGATAATTGAGCCAGATGAACCAAGAAGAGTTGAAGGAACAAAGAGGAATTGAATCATCCAAACAAGTGAATAGAGCAAAGAACTTATAGTAAGAGATCGGAAAGAGAAAGAGCAAAAAGGATATTTGAACAAGCAAGGTAGTGTTGTACCTAAATAAATCATTTTTACATTGTTGCTTTATAATCATTGTAGTAGAAAATCTTGTAGACTGAGTGGACCTAAAAATTATTTGAAATCCTATATGGTAACATCAATTATTCGAAGCCCTTTAGAGTAGGCTACTCTTTAGATAGGATCGAGGAGTGATAAGGTCTAAAGGATCATTTGGTTAAAATCCTCTAACAAAGTCACATTAAAAATGTGTCTATAACCTTTAACAAGGTTGGATCCTAATAGAGCTCACCTCAAAAGAGTAAAAATTTTAGGTTGTATGTCCCAGGTAGTTTTTCCCTTCATAGGATTTCCATGTTAAAAATCTTGGTGTCAATTGTGTGAATGTTGTTATGTTGAAAGTTGTGTTCAATGTTATTTTTCATTACTGTAACTTGGTAAAAACTAAGTTTATGGTTGGTAATAACTAATATTTTATTGTTAGTCAGTTCTAATAGAATAGTGAATGAGTATTTTGGAGTAAAGTGTTTGAATGTGTTCATTATGAAGACAAATGAATACATCGAGTGATTTATTTTGGTAATATGAATGTTGCTCTGCACTAAACTTGGTAAAAAGGACTATAGGATAACTAAACATAGCTGATTCACCCCCACCCCCCTCTTAGTTATCTAACACTTTGGACATGGCAAGAATAAAACCTCAATGTTCAGACTAATCACAAGGACTCAAGAAAATATTTTGAAGATCAAAGGACTCATTCACAAACTAGTTTTCTCGCTAATGTTCAACTCGTCATTTGAATCGTTTTGACTTGTTTGATGTTTTTTTTTGAAAACACAATGTAGAAAATAAATGAAAATCATCCTACTAGGGAAAAAATAACTTGGATGGACAATTTGTGGCAAGTTATAGTTCTTTTTAGTGCAAGTAAGAAAATAGTTAGATATTGATATCCTAGGCCAATTGGTTTTAATATACTATGCATAGTTTTGCAACTTGATGTATCCTAGTTCTCATACATTATTCCCTCTCAATTGAAGAAGTACACCAACACATGATATGGTTGGTAAAATTATGTCATAAACCTTCAAGGCATGTAAAATAGAATCCCCCTTTCTATAGGGTCAAAAAATCTTCACTATTGTATTTTTCACCAATTTTATATGGTAGTTCGTCATTCCATCCAACGAACTTTCATCAGACACCAGATGAAACCGATCATCGTTAAATGAGCATCAAACTTTTTGATGGGTATAATCATTGTTAGATGATTGACATCTTTCATCGAAAGACTGTAGGGAAGTCAAAGCCATAAGATTAACTTAACGATCAGATGATTGACCACCCTTTCATTGGGGGTATGGCATTCTCATTAGATTATTTATTGGCAAACATCAATTTCCCAACAACATGCAGTTGAAGTTATGTGATGATGCCTTCAGGTGTATGGCATCATTGTTGAAATACAAGTTGAAGATTATTTCATTGGCATCACAATTTTGACAACTTGTGCATAGTATAATTGTGTTAGGAAAATTGTTCAAGAATTACAGATCTTCATGTTGGTAGTGGTATAGTAATCTCCTACCATAAACCAATATTTTAAGGTTTAATTTTAAAACAACATAAATGTTCTCAAATATTGCACAAATTATTAGGTGAGGAGTGGAGTGGTGATTGTAAAAGTGGCATTAATCTATCTTGAAGTCACAATATTAGAATGGAAATCAGTAAATGTCTCTAAGTTAATTCTCATTCCAATAATGTGACTTTACGATAGATATTTTCCACTTGTACAAACAACCTTCCTCATCTAATTATTTGTGTATTATTTGAGAACTTATTTGTAGTTTTCAATTCAAACCTTTAAAAAATAGTTTACAACAAGAGAATATTATACCACTACCAACATGAAGATTTTCATTTCCCAAATCATTTACCTGACACAGTTATACTATGCAGAGGCCATTGGACTTCCAATAAAGATAATTGGCATGATTTGCAAGTTCAAAAAATATAGAATAATAAATAATATGAAAGCACATTATGGACGATAAGAAAGGCCTCACTGAAAGATTTCTTTCATCTAAATTAGTAATAGGTAATGATAATGAGGAAAGTGGTCCAACAACTCCACGTATTGTTCAAGAAAAATAGATTCTCATTGACGAAGAGTTTTTATGGTGGGCAAAGGTTGGATCCAAAAAGATTCATCCTTCTCTCCCTTAAGCATTGAGAAATATTGAAGTAGGAGATGGAGGAAAGAACTAATTATTTTCAAATGACCATTTGAATAAATCAGCAATCAACAACAATGATGGTGTCCCTTCTACTACAACTTCTCTTCAATAAAATGAAGATCTAGATGATCCAAAGCAAGTTGATTTTTTTAAAGATTTTATGGTAATATGAGACTTGATCCTACAAAAATACACCCATGTTTGCTTCAAAAATTGTAGAAGATTGAATAAGAAGATGGGAATGAGAATTATATTATTGTTGATGGAACATCTTTTGAGCTAATTGCTATAATCATTCATCAAAAGGTACATGTATTTATAAAGATAACCATTCATTATTTTTTTGTGAAAGTTCCTACTTCTCCCAACTAGTAAATGGATTTGTATGATCATTGTAAATTCTTGTGCCTTGTACATAACGTAAATAGTTGGATTTTTCATTATGTAACCCTTTTTGGTGTTTCGGTGTTTCTCCAAATGGCCTCTTTTTTTACTCATATTTATGTGACTCTAATTTACATGTTGGATAATAAATTGATCATTTATCCCATGAAAGACATCTTCCAGTATAACATTGTGGAGTTTTAACTATACTTACTAAATTTACTTGTGGAAATTTTCTCCCACAATGAGTTTCTAACATAAACATAATGTTAAGGTAATATTCTTGAAATAGTTTCTTTCCATTTAACTTTCTAAGTTATTATGTCATGCTATGTGCATCTATTTCATTTCCAACACTATGTCAAGTAAAGAAACATATGTAAGCTGATTTTATAAGAACAACAAAATTTCATAAGACTTATGGATGCATATGTAAGATGGTTTCAAATATTACAATGTCATTGGTTGAATATTTGAGTAACTAGACTACTCATTTCACAATATAACCATAGGTTTAGAAGAAACTATTGTGGAAACTACTTGTTTGTAGTGTTTACAAATTATAGTTACAACTGATAAAGTTGTATACATTTGATTTTGGGTGCACAAATAATGGATGCAAACAGTTGATTGACTACTATAGTGCAAATGTTGAATCCAAAAAAATCATTACTCTATGGTAACTTTATCCATACAAGAGATCAATTTCATTAAATGATAAACCAAGAAAGTTTGAAATGCATAATAGTGAGATGTAAAATATAATTAATGAGGAGAGAAACATACATTAAATTAATAAGGTTCCATGGAAAGGGAGTTGTCAAAATGAAGAGTAGGTAAGATGATATATAAAATCAAGTTTGGATTAATCTTTCACCTTATCAATCAATATTACATAATCCTTTTTAAAATGGAACATTCTCAAGCTAACATCTAACATTCTTTCATTCTTTAACATTCATTAATAGTAGCACATGAACACATAACATTCAATAACATGTTAAATATGGTATTTAAACATACCTCAACCAATTACAATCGACTTGGGATTAGCTACCTGATTAGTTTGGAATTTTGTGCTCACCAAGAATCATAAAATAAAAGAACAATTACACCAAAAAGAGGGAAAAAAGATGATGATCATGAACCAATGATACTAACTAGTGATTTTTATGCTCTTTTGGCATAATTGTTCCTATAATTTTTGGGCTTGATCTCTAATTGGTCAACGTGTATTTTGCAAAATTATTGGTGGACTCTAAGACAAGAAAATGATAAATATCAAACTGTTGGTCTTAGAACGGTTTTAACATTTGAGTGTCAACACACTTAACCACTTTTCACATAGAAGTCGAGTACACTATGTATGCTGAGCCATAATGTGTGTCAAGCCAGAATTCCAATAGGTGTCGAGTGACTTTAGGTTCCAAGCATTATATAAGTGTCGAGTGATATATAGGTGTCAAGTCATAGTTGATGTTGAGCAAGTCAGAATGATTCATATGTCGAGTGAGCTAGAACTATACATGTCTCAAGCAAGACAGAATGTAATAGGTGCTGAGCAAACCAAGATAATATGTGTGTCGAGTACCAGTAGTCTAGTATGTGTCGAGTAACTAAGAATTAGCATATGAGTTTGTGCCCTCACAAACTCAGATGTAAATCATTTTTGGAGCTGACATAGATGGATTTCAAAGGATGACAAGGATAAGAATGAATTTTTTACATTTCCTATGCAATCAGCATGCAACCAATCAAAAAAATGGAGAAGGCATGCAACCAATGAGAAAAATGCAAGGAATGAGCAGGAATTCAAGATTCAATATGGATCAGAGATCCATACCTAACCTTAAGTCTTCACAATATCTAAAAGGAGGACAAAAACCCCATTTTATGTGGATGAGAATAGTGTATGGGTAAATTATAGTGAAATTCAGTGTGAAGTGTGAAAGACTTAGAGGAATAGAGCAACATATCCAGTTGATCATAACAAAGAAAGGGATACAAACAGATATCAGATCAAGCAAGGATCACATTAGAGTGAGTAGATAAAGTGCTTGAAATTAGCAATTGAAGATTGTAAGCAATCAAGTCAAAGGTTTCTAATACTCTCTAGCCATTGTATTAGATAGTGAAAACCCTATGTTGATAGGTTAGCTTAACAGCTATTTTGTAGATCCTTTGAAGAGGTGACTAAATCCTTTAACAGGGTGACACTTCATGTAAAGTGTTTATAAATCCTCTAACTAGGTCACTATTGACATAGTGTAAAGCCTTTAACAGGGTAGGCCTTTCATGGGGTAGACCATCAGAAGTGGTCAAACATTTATTGCTACAGTGATTTTGTGGGTATCATCCCCACCCTAGTTTTACCTTCTTATTCCTACAGGGTTTTTGTGTTACCAAAATTCTAGTGTCATGTGTTTACTTGCATGTGTTTACTTTATGGTTATTTGATATGTTTGCATGCATGCAGTTTACTTTCAATTATTTGTTTTAAAAGGATTTTGAAAAGGTACAAGTGTGTTACTTTTGATTCACCCCCCACTCTTAGAAGTACTCTTCCCATTTTGAATATTCCAACACAAACGTGAAAAAAATGTACATAAATTTAATTAGATTTTAAAATTTAATCTGTTAAACTTAGAAGAGAACCACAAAATTAGAAGAAATTGATGTGACCCTTAAACACATTGTGAATACCCTCAAACCTATTTGGATATGTTGGGGAAGTTGGCTAACATGATTTTGTAGGAATAATAGGAAAATTTTGCTAATTTGATTGAAGAATCCTCTAATTGGAAACATTTTGACACTTTATCCAAAGTGGTAAGGTTTGGGGAGGAGAATCCATAGGAGTTCCTTTGTAAATGCACCCTATTTTAGGCTTAAAAACTAGTACAACAACTTAGTTGAGGGGTTCTGTCCAAAACAACAAGGGGGCATATTTAGTATGCCATAGAGAAGCCAAATGAGTATTTAGATAGACAATTTATTTTGAGATTCATTTGGAAGAAAGTTTAGTAAAGAATTAATTACACTTTTTGGAGGCCTAATAGATAAAGTTATTTAATTTTTCCTTCGGAATGGGCACTTGAGACTTGGTTGATTAACTATTTGGGTTGATCTAGTGGATTCAAGACCCTTGAAGTCATAATAGATCACCGAAAAGACTATGCACTTGATTTGGGTTACTTAAACCTTGAGTTTGTATTAGGAAACTTGTGGGAAAGTATACCTCTTTGAGAATTTTGTTATTAAAATTTGGGAAGCCCCATATTCCTCTACATGAAGTGGTATCAAAGAACAATATAATCATTTGGGGTAAGGGGAGGGTATACATGTCAAAAGTTGAGAAGTTGATCAAAGTCATTAAATCAAAAGATTACAAAGGGAAGTTAGAGGGTAAGTAATATGTGGAGAGTATTGGATCCTAAGGTGGAGTTTGACCATTGATAGGGCTCTTGAATATGAAGTACTTTTGGTACAATCATAGTTTGAGAAGATGATTAGGTATTGAGCTTCACTTTTTTTTAGAATAGTTTAATATTCTCTACTTAACAGGGCCAACCATCTGAAGGCAGAAGCTCAACTACCCCCCCCCTCCCCTCCTCTGACATAACTTTAAATTTTGTGTTAACACTGAACATTCATTCTTATATATTCATTGGAAAATACTATTCAGGGGTAGAACATGGATATCTCTTGGACCACCTAAAATACCCTGATCAAGGTGACAAGGCTCATGATTACACAAAAAAAAGCTATAAAAATAGCACATCCATATTTTAGTTAATGGCATAAAAGAGTATAAAAAATAAATCATTATTGAACTTTTTTATAATTAAATATTTCATTACTACTTACTGGTTCATTATGTGATAATAACATCATAATCCACTTCATTAAAGCTCTCCTTAAGGACTAGCACTGGTTCCTTTCATTTTCTCCAACCATCCATTTGTGACAACAATATTATTAGCACTATCAAACTTAGTCCAATACATTGAAGAATAGAACATAATAATTTTTCTTCTATCTAATATGAACAATTACAATGAGGTTTACTAGCAAGAAGAAGAGTTGGAAGTATCAATATCCCCATTCATGCCATGTGGATGCTCCATGTCTATTTGATGTAATATGTATTGAATCCCCTTTATATCTTTATGTAATATAAATTAAGAATTTCAATTTATAGAAGAAGCAAAAAAGTGAAGAAGATACATCTACAATAGAAGATCTTCAAAGATCATCAAGGTTCTGCATTTCAATTCCAAGACAATATAATCTCAATTACATTAGATTGACTATTAGAATAGTTCATAACAATATTGCAATGTATGAACTAAAGTATGATTATAATAGTTCATAATAAAGTTCAGCCCAATTACATTAGGTCCATAAAAGTTCATAAAAAAATTTACTTATGAACTATCAGTTCATAATTGGAATAGTTAAAGGCTAGCAATCATACTTCAGTTCATGCATTGTAATTTTGTTATGAAGTATTAGTTCATGATTGGAATAGTTAAAGGTTGGAAATCATACTTATACTAGTTCAATTATTATGAACTATACAAGTTTAGCCCAATTTTGCTATGAACTAATTAAAGTTTGGCCTAATGTATTTTTTAAATGATATGGTAGTTCAAATCACATAAACTTGAAGCAGATCACGTGTTTACCTAGGTAGTTTTGATGATATGTGGGCTTGCAGCGTTGAGTGAATCACATGAAAATTTTCCTCTCAAACCTCACACTAGTTGAATCATGCCTTTTGTGCACGAAAAACTGTGAAAATGATTTTGTCTTTGTCTTTTTTGTTTAGTTCAATTATTGAACTATTATAATTATACAAGTTTAGTCCAATTTTACTATGAACTAATAAAAGTTCAGCCTAATGTATAATTTAGATTATTATAAACTATTCTCTATTTCAAAATATGAACTAAAGTATGATTCCAATATTCCACCATCTGATAGGAAACAAACACAATATAACTTTTTGATGTCCACCCTTCCGTTCAAACTTGTAAACAAATGGAATTGGTGATTGTAGTTGTTAGTAATGATAGGATTTTATTGGTTTGGGAGGAAGATGTCCACCATTAACCATTATGATTTACTTGATGTTCATACCCTTTTCCGAAGCTCTCATTTTAGCATAGGTAAGAAGCATGCTTAAAAAGTTTTGAAATGTTTCTTGATAGTTGTCATCACCAATTCCATTTGTTTACAAGTTTGAACAACCTAGAATATTTTCTACACATCCTGCAAACATGGATTTCCATGAGATGACATCTCTTTGAATAATTGTATGAAATAATAACCAAACACCAATTTTGAATGTCAAATGAGTCATTGATATATAATATTGTAGCATGCTTTTAGAGTGATCATTAAGAAATTATTTTACATTTGTTTCCTATCAAATGGTGGAAGTCTTCCTCTCCAACACTAAGTTGCATCATAAATGTAACCCCCTGGCCCATCTATACAACACACCCATTCCATAGTAGGGAGGGTATGTCTTTGGGATATTCAATAAATGGATATTTTGAATATAAGTTATTTGAACTTGTAAACAAATGGAACTATACATAATTGTTAATGTTGGAAGTCTTTAATGCAATGCAAGACAGGACAATCCCCAAAAGAGGTGTCCTAGCCCCCACCAAATAACCACACAAAAAAATATGAACAATATCATAGAGATCTAGATCCACAAAAATGCTAATTCTCATAATAGAATCATAAGATTTATATCCAACATGCCTGACTATAAGGCCTTCTATGTTACGACCAAATACATAAGTATAGAGATAGTTCTATAAAACCTTGCAAGATCCAATCACTATCTGTCCTAGATCTAAAATCTGGTAGAGAATTCCAAGAAGAATCTAAACTTATGCTCGCAAGCCACCAAGCAACCTTCTTGTTTCCCAAGCCTACACTTAGCTACTAGCTCTACTAAACATTGCTTCTCTTAGTTAGTCCATGTTGAACTCCATCCTAAATAATGACTCTAGACTTCACAAGACCCCCCCCCCCCCCCAAACCTAATTTTACTAAATAAATCCACGAGTCAACCTAGCAAGTTATATTAATTAAATACACTCTCAAGCCACAAGTCAGCTTGGAAATTATCATTAAATACATGAAATGACTAAATACTTAGGACAAGCCCCAAGTTAACAATGCATAACTAACTCAAATGACAA
Organism: Cupressus sempervirens; assembly: GCA_028749045.1. NCBI lineage: Eukaryota > Viridiplantae > Streptophyta > Pinopsida > Cupressales > Cupressaceae > Cupressus > Cupressus sempervirens. The sequence goes on from CM053792.1 coordinate 741,932,243, forward strand.
CATAAAAGTTTGTTCCCTTAGGAATAGATCCACATTCCATTCAATGATCCAAGTCCAAGAGTGCATATGCCAACTCCCTCAGATCGAAGCTCATGGAAATAATCTCCAAAGTCTGCTAGTAAATTAGGAGCGTACGGCTAGTAGTCACCAAAATGGCTCTAACTTCAAGATGATAACTCCAAACTCTATGCACACTTAGGACTAGGTTTCCCAATATCGCATCCCCAACCGCACAAACCATAACTCCACAATTTGAGCTCGAAGCCCCTGCATACAAGATTGTTGACTTCCCTAGGATGCTCCTACATTAGTCTTCCTCTCCAACTTACAAAATCCTATCACATTTGAAATTGTACATCTAAAAATGCATAGTTCCATTTTTTTTAAAGTTCGAACAACCTATATTTGATACATCCATTTACTTCATATCCCACAATCATGGATTTTTATGAGATGAAATCTATTTAAAGCATTATGTGAAACAATAATATGCCTTATCTATTTTTTTTTATTTTGCATACGTATCTACCAGTACATTTCCAACTATAAAAATTATTTGACAATAATAACTTTTTCATTATACTTTGATGGATGTCCATGACCTACTCTAATTAAAATTTAAATCTTAAATCTCTCTAAAATATTTCAAACAATACAAAGTAGATCTAGACAAAATTAAATCTTGAATCTCTCTAAAATATTTCAAATTCACACCACAATCTTTTCAAAGTATATTTCTAAATAGAACAATGTCAAATTTTGAAATGAGTAATGATTGGAGACACTGGATTGGAGTTAGAATAACCATTAAACTATTGGTTTGTAAAAATATTGATTGTAATGTTAATCTAACCTCAAGAATATAGTGTATGACATAGATGATTTGTACCAATACTTACACTTGTTGATTTGGAAAAGGGATCAAAAAAGAGTATATATCAATGATCTAGATAGTTTGCTACTTTTGAACATTATCCCTATTAAGATAAACTTGAAGAAGAAAGTTTCCTTGATCTAACAAAGTCCCCACACTTAAATGTGTACACTCGACTCAAGGTTTTATTAAAATAAGATAAGGGCTCGATTAATGTTGCTTCTAGATTACAGAATGTCTTAGTTTCTTTATTCACATTTATGATCACTTTTTGTGATCTAACATCAGAATGTAGAAATCTATCTTGGTTTTTAATCAATGTTTCATCTATCATTTTGATAATAGATGACAATTAGTACAATTTGAAACTTGGATTAAAATATTAAGACACAATATAATCTAGAAATAACATCAAATTTATTTATATTTTGAATTAAGAAATCTCATATCATTAACTTTAGATAAACTATATTATAGACAAAAATCTATAATCAAAAAAATATATTTGTGAATGATGTTATTATATTTCTAGAAACATAAGTGGCATGAAACAAGTTGTTTGATGTGTTTAGGGGCATCATGTTGTTTGATGTATTTTCCTTTGGACCCAACAAGGTCATGTGGACCAAGAGTAAAGTCCACCAATCAATGTTGGTCAAAGGCCCTAAGGGGAAGGCCCCAAGGCCACTCTTTAATATCTTCCATCAACATCTAGAACTACTCTCTACAAAAATCATCATTTAGCATTTCAACTTAATAGCTAAATAATTATTATTCTTAACATTTGGAACTACTCCTCTACAATAATCATCATTTAGCAATTATGAGATGATCAAATGAGAGGAAACAGTTGAGATCTTAGATTGGCACAACTTTTAGATGATCATATGAAATGAAATGGGAGTCTAAGTAGAAAGAAACTAGAGAGACATTATGTATAAATGAAGGTATGAAATGGATAATTTTGGAGTACTTAGTAGAACCACTCAACATTCAATGTACATATATCATCATTTGAGATCAAATGGGTTTGTGTCAGATTATACACATAGTGAACAGTAAAGGAGGGAATTGAACATAAATTATAGGGAAATCCCAAGGCCCATACTTGTTGAGGTCTACATCAGCAATGAACCTTCCTGCAAAATTGTCTTCTAAAACCTTTCTCATGAGATAATGTGTAATGAGCTCTTTGTCAATGGGATAGAACTTGAATCTAGGAGGTAGTTGTTCATCACCCTTATCATGACTTTTGTGTTGACTTCTTATATGGTTGTTAGGAGAGAAGGGGAAATGGAATGGAAATATGGGATGTGTGGAGAGGCATAGATCAAAGATGAATACAGATGAATCCCATTGTCAGTCTAAAATGGATTCCCTCAACTTGGTACGTACATGTGTAAGAAAAGCATCACCTTAGATAGGCTTTCTTGGTGTCGAAAGAGTATGTGTATATATTATTATCATTAAAGGATAGGGATAAGAGGTGTTGATAGAATAAACAATGCATACTACATCAAACAAGAGTTGAAGTATGCTACACACACACACAATATATATGACAATATGAAATGAAATGGTTGGGTTGAGATTATGCACACAATTTGTGTATCAAACCAAGGTTATATTATAGTATATAATACAAGTATATACACACAATACATATGATAATATGCAAAAAAAATGTGTGTGCAAGATTATATAGGCACAAATTGTGCATCCAACAAGGGCTATAGTATATACAAACAATATAGATGATGATATGATAAGAAATGTGTGTGTGAGACTCCACTAACATAATCTGTATATCAAACAAGGATAGGAGGTAGTTTATACACACAATATATATGATATCATGAGAAGAAATGGGTGTGTGAGATTATCTAGGCATAATTTGTGCACAAGGATATGTGGGTGCAAGCTTGCATAGACAAGTTTTGAGATGATGAAATGAGAGGACACTATTGAGAACTTATATTGACACAATTTTTTAGATGATCATATGAAATGAAATGGGTGTGTAACTAGAAAAAAACTATGAAGGTATGAAATGGAAGGTGTTGTAGTACTCAATACAAACACTTAGTATTCAGTATATCGTACATATCATCATTTGAGATCAAATGGGTGTGTGTGATTATACATAGTGAGGAAAAAAGGAGGAAATTGAACATCCCAGGGAAGTCCCAAGGCTCACACTTGTTGAGGTCCACCTCAAAAATGGCCCTTCATTTGAAATTGTTGTCCAAAACCTTTCTCATGAGATAATGTGTAATGAGCTCTTCATCAGTGGAACTTGAATCCAAGAGGCAATTGTACATCATCCTTATCATGATTGTAACCAAACTTAAGACCCTCAATTGTTGAATTATCTTCCCAATATGCTCACAAGAATACAAGAAAAGAAATGGAACATTTCAACTAACCTCCACTTTATAGGCCAAGACAACCCAGCCCAACTCAAATTGCAACATGTCCACTTAGCCTTTACAAAATTTGGTATGTGTGTCGTTGTGTTGGCTTCTTATATGGGTGTAAAGGACTAGAGGTGGGAATTGGGATGGGATGGGGTGTATGGAGAGGCAAAGATAAAAGATGAATATGGATGAATCTTACTACCAGTCTAAAATGGATTACTTTGGCCTAGTGTGTACATGTGTAAGAAAAACATCACCATAGACATGTTTGCTTCGTATTGGAAGTGTGTGTATATATTTTTTCTCACATTGCAAAGATCCCATCTATTTATCATCAAATCCCACCTAGCTTTATAAATCAAAACCCTACAAACTAGAATAAAAAAAACCATAATCAAGGCCAACAAACATACTAAATGAATATTTGAATGTCATGGGAATGAGCACATTGTACAGTTGGGGTAGGGCATTGTGTTTGTATTACAACTTAGTGTTGATAGCTAGGAATTCATACAAAAAATATTAGTGCCACAAGTTGCGTAGCTCAAACACGATAAGGGTTTTAATGTTCTTAGGGCATAATTGATGGTGTTTTTGCACAATTCTTTTGCAATTTCAAGTAATTTATTTTCAAATAAAATCTAGTTTCAAGGTAGATAATTTTATTTTCTAGTCACATAAATCAAGTTTCAAACAATTTCATTTTCAAATCACATAAATCAAGTTTCAAGAAATTTCATTTTTAAATCACATAAACTTGAAGTAGTACATGCCCTTACCCAGGTACTATTGATAATATGTCATGGGTTTGTAGCATTGAGTGACCCACATCAAAATTTGGGACTCAAACCTCATCACGTCGAAATTGTTTCTTTCATGTGCACATAGTCAATTGTGAAAATGATTTGGTGTTCTATCTTTTTTTCTTGTATTGTTTTTAATCATCAACATTCCAACTATCTCAAAATATGCATCAAATTGAGGAGAAAATTAGAAGCACACAACAGACTTTCAAATCAAAATCACGTCAGATCATTAATTGTAATGACCCTCTCTATAAAGGCCACAGAAACCCTCAAACTGAACTTAGGAATTTTGTCAAACACTTGGCGTGTAACAGTAACAATATTCAGAATATGGTAATTTCAGATTTGATACTTTCAGAATATAATCACAGAATTACAATATATATAAAGCCATTGAACTATATTTCAATTACAATGCCATAAATTTTGAAATTATTTTATTACCAATTCTGGTCTGACTATTACAATGACTGTATGACAGCAAATTTACCCAAAAATTGACATATATTTCAGAATGCAAGAACCTGGTTTGAAGAACTATGGATGAACACCACGTTTTTCTATAGATCGTTGATGAAGACCTCCAACCGCACCCCCAAACTATCCTTAATTTGCTGCTGCTGCCCAAACTAGCAGGGTCGTACCAGGCCGTACCTGTACGGCTGCTGAAATAAAATAATATTAGGGTTTTGGGACCCCCAAATGCAAGGAAAATGGGCACCTAGGGTTAGGTAGTAACCCTGTAAAACCATAAAAAATAACTCCAAGGGGTTGAGGAGATATGAGCAATTATGTGGTTCCGAACCCTGCTTTGCCAATTCTGAAAATGCACTTATTCTGTCTTCAAACTCTTGTCAAATGCTTCTCCAATGATAGGGCAAATCTGAAATCCTTATTCCAACCAAAAACAAACCCTAACAACGAATTCTCAATAAGCTCCAATGAGATGGCTGAATACCAACTCCAATTATGCAACAATTCAGGTGATATTTCACACCCTCAAAGTCGCCAATCCAAGGGAGTGATTCGTTCCCAAAGATCGAATAATTTGCAGATCCAAAGTCCACAAATGTCTTCACAATGAAGAAGTAGAAGAGTTCTCCAATCCAAGCATGTCCAAATGAGAGGCCCAGCCCTCTATTTATTCACTTTTCTAAGAAGTTGCTAGAACTTCTAGAAACATCCTTTATAATTTCTCATTATAATGCACTTTTTTATAATAAAGTAATTTTATAAAATAAAAAGTGCAACTCAAATTAAAATTATAACATGTGGGCCCCAATATCACATAATGATAAAATATAACCTCTTAACACTTCTTCAAGAGCAAGATATGACTATCTGATCCGCAGAATTGACTCTCTTTCCACACCATTTGCCTACGAGAGTCTGGAATAGGCAAATCCATGATCAATGCCATGTCGAACTAAAGAGGGGACATTACAGTCCGCCCCTCCTGAAATTGCTTGGCCTCAAGCAATCTCAACGCCGGGTGCTGCAAAATAGCCTCCCCCTCCCAAGTAGCATCCTCAACAGGTAAATCTTTCCACTTAACCAAGTATTCTTTGATCACCCTTCTACGAAGCTGCTTTTCTCTGCTCTCCAGGATGGATTCTAGTACTAAAATCAATTTTCCCTCATCGTCTAAAGGAGGTAATACTGCAGAAGGCACCACATTCTGACCCAACGCCTTCTTGAGGCGTGACACATGAAACACATTGTGCACTCTGCTGTCTGCGGGAAGCTCCAACTCATAAGCCACTTCACCAACTCGCCTAATAATCCTAAATGGTCCATAATAGTGTGGCTTAAGTTTCTCTGCCCCACTCTTCTTAAGAGTAGATTGCCTGTATGGCTGCAACATGAGGTAAACCATATCATCTACCTCAAAACTACGCTCAGTTCTCTTCTGGTCTGCATACTGCTTCTGCTGGTTCTGAGCTCTTGCAATATTGTCTTTGAGGGTAGCAACTATATCCTTACTCTCCTGTAATAATTCACCTGCACTGGGTACCCGGCTGTCGCTCAACAACAAATCCAAGAAACTAGGTGCTTCATAACCGTAAAGTGCCATGAAGGGTGTCATCTGTATAGTCATATGATATGTAGTATTGTAACAATACTCGCAAAGATATATCCATCTGACCCAAGCTCGCTGCTGAGCTGCCACATAATTCCTTAAATACCCTTCCACCCATTTGTTCACAATTTCTGTCTGACCATCAGTTTGTGGGTGATAGCTAGTGCTGGGTGTAAGCTCCGTGACACATAACCAGAATACCTCCTGCCAAAAGTGACTCATGAAATGGCTATCCCTATCACTCATAATGTTCTGAGGCAAGCTGTGCAATTTGAAAACCTCCCGAAAGAAAACCTCTGCCACCTGAGCTGCTGAATGTGTAGTGGTGATAGGAAAGAAATGAGCATATTTCGTTAATCTATCTACCACCACATAAATACAATCTCGTCCTTGTACCTTGGGCAAACCTGTGATAAAGTCCATGGAGATGCATTCCCACTTCCTGTCGGGAATCGAAAGTGGCTGTAGGAGCCCTGCCGGATAGCTGTGTTCTTGTTTTTTTGCTGGCAAACAAGACACTCTCAAACATACCGCAAAACATCAGCTTTCAGCCCTTTCCAAGTGAACCGCTCTCGAACTGACTTGTAAGTCTTGAAGTACCCGGGATGGCCTGTTGTCGGTGAGTCGTGAAGTGCTCTCATAATCAGTTGCTTAACCTTCGATCCTGGGACTAGGTAAATCCTGTTCTTGTAAATGATCATATCATCCACAAGTGTGTATCTGGTATCAATCACTGTTCCCTCTACTATATCAGAGGCCCATGTATCCCTGGCATACTCTGCTATAATCAAGTGTCGCCAATCCTCTGATATCTGAACCATAAGAGTGAGGTGTGGCCTTCGAGATAGAGCATCTGCAACAACATTCTGAGTTCCCTTGACATATGAGATGTCAAAATCATATGCCTGCAACTTACTTACCCACTTTTGTTGGCGATCATTCAGGTCCTGCTGTCCCAAGAAATGCCTCAGACTGTTATGATCAGTTTTAATACAAAACTTGCTACCCACAAGATATTGTCTGAATTTGGCCAAAGCATGCATGATGGCCAACATCTCCTTATCATATATACTGAATGAACGCTCAGGGCCTCTGAGCTTCCTACTCTCATAAGCTATGGGGTTCTTATTCTGCATAAGTACAGCACCTACTCCCTCTCCAGATGCATCACATTGAAGCTCAAATGGCTTCGTGAAATCAGGTAATGCTAGAACTGGGCACGTAGTCATTATCTCCTTAAATCTCATAAAACAGTCCTGTGCCTTCTGAGTCCACACAAATTCCCCTTTTTTCAGTAAATCTGTCATGGGAGCTACATGTCGTGAGTAGCCACTGACAAACCTGCGATAAAAACCACATAAACCAAGGAACCCCCTTAACTGTGTAAGGTTCTCTGGTGGAGGCCAATCAACAATAGCGCGTATCTTTTCAGGATCCATCTGCACTCCTTCTGCACTAATGATGTGTCCTAAATATAACAGCTCGGTCATCCCTAAGTCACATTTGGACTCCTTTGCATACAAGGACTCCTTCTGTAGAATGCTCAACACAGTCTCCAAATGCTCTAGATGCTCCTGCCATGATCGGCTATAGATCAAAATGTCATCAAAAAACACCAGCACGAATTTCCTCAACTGATGGTGAAAAAATCTGTTCATAGTGGACTGGAAAGTGGCAGGTGCATTGGTCAGGCCGAAAGGCATGACTACAAACTCAAAGTGCCCACAATGACATCTGAAAGCAGTTTTCTCAATATCCTGTTCACGGACTCTGATCTGGTGATATCCTGATCTCAAATCAATTTTTCGTGAAATAACAGGCCCCATGCAATTCATCTATCAACTCATCAATGTGAGGAATAGGATACCTGTTCTTAATGGTTCTCTTATTTAATGCCCTGTAATCAATACACATCCGAAGCATTCCATCCTTCTTTTTTACCAAAACAACAGAAGATGCAAAAGGTGACTTACTAGGTCGGATGTGCCCCATAGCTAGCAACTCCTCAATGGTCCTTTCGATCTCATCCTTGAGTCGCTTTGGATGTCGATATGGTGTGATCATGATAGGTTTAGCACCTTCCTCCAGTTCAATAATATGCTCAATACCTCTGTCCGGTGGCCTGCCTGGTGGAATCTCACTGAATACCTTTTCGTACTTAATCCTCAACTTCTGAATATCAGGATGATATTCCACCTTATGTTGCTCCTCCTGTGTAGGTATCAAAGTACAAACTGCTGCCCACTCTATATCATTATGCCTAGTTAATCTCTCCAGCCGCCTAAATGAGATAGTCCTGATGTCTCCATTACGGATAGCCTTTAGCACATGAATCCTACCATTCATTTTGAATTGTATCTCCATATCCTCTAATCTCAGGGTAACCACCTTCAAGGAATGTAACCACTGCATCCCAAGTACTATGTCCATGTCACCCATGTTGACCACATGATAATCCGCCTTAAACTCATAGTTGTTCAAGCGCAAAGGTAAGTCTCGTACCATCCTGTCACAATGAAGAGTGTATCCATCAGCTACCTTGACTCTTAGTCCTTCGAACTCCTCAGTAATGAGTCCACGCTTCTCTACAAATCGTGCATCAATGAAATTATGCGTGGCACCTATGTCCAACAATGTAATAACCTTTTGTCCAGCCAAGACTCCCCGAAGTCTGAAAGATCCCTCTCTCTGGATACTAGACAGTCGTGCTTCCTGTAAATGTAGCTCTATTTCCTGCCTTTTCCCTGCACTGTCTATCTCCTGCTCTCCCTCTGCTTCATCAGGATCCTCATCATGATGTTCTGAACCATCTGAATCTGAGCCTTCGTAATAAGCCCACATTGCCCGGTTGGCCTTCCCTTTTGGCCTTATAGGACAGTCATGATCGTACTCATACGGGCCTTTGCAATAGAAGCATAGCTTCTTCCTATGCAAGTCATTAAGTGTCTCCTTGTCCAGCCTCTTACTTTCTTCCTTAGGTAGTTGTGCCTCTCTATGAAAGGGTTTCTTGTCCTTATCTTTTCCTGAAGGGAAACTCTTTGCCTGAAATTTATTTTTAGAAGCTAAAGAGGAATCCATGTCACGAGCTTTCTTAATGGCTTCCTGCAAAGTGGGAGGGTTGAGAGCTTTAATCCACCCTCTCAATGGATCAACTAACCCATCCATAAATAAAACCAATAGCCTTTGTTCAGATACATCTGTTACTAACACTGCAAGTTTCTGAAACTCTGAAATGTATGTTTCCAATGGGCCCCACTATTTAAGCTGGGGTTCTGGTACCGGCTGCTCTGGAGCTCTAGGAAGGAACGTAGGAATCATAGGCCTCGAACTCACTGTCCTAGCTTGCTGGGGGGCATGACCAAAATTGTTCCCAATTTGTTCGCCTCCATTATGTATCTCATCCTGATTATTCCCATTCTGATTGTGACCATTCTGATTATTTCCTCCACCTATGTTAGCGTTCAACCCCATTTGTCGAGCCATCATCTACATCATAAGCTCCATTCTCTGGTTCTGTTCCTGTGCTCTCTGTTCTGCTAATCGCTGTCCCTGTGCCAAAGTGTCTAATAACTGTAAAAATCTTTCCTCTCACTGATCTGGACCAATATTCCCACCTCTATCCATATTGTAGTCATAGTCTTGATCAAAGAATACCTCCCCTGTGTCAGTATGACTGGATTCTATGTCCACCTGGATAGATGAGCTAGACTGTTCGCTCTGTAGGTCTGAAATCCTATCTTGTCTTGCTTTGGTATTGCGGAAATTATAAGGCCTCTGTCGCATGCTCTGATTTTAGTGTTTTGACATTTCGTCAAACACTTCCCCAGCTGTTCCAAATTCCCTACAGGATGGCAGGACTTTGGCTCTGATACCACTGTAATGACCCTCTCTATAAAGGCCACAGAAACCCTCAAACTGAACTTAGGAATTTTGTCAAACACTTGGCGTGTAACAGTAACAATATTCAGAATATGTAATTTCAGATTTGATACTTTCTGAATATAATCACAGAATTACAATATATATAAAGCCATTGAACTATATTTCAATTACAATGCAATAAATTCTGAAATTATTTTATTACCAATTCTGGACTGATTATTACAATGACTGTATGACAGCAAATTTACCCAAAAATTGACATATATTTCATAATGCAAGAACCTGGTTTGAAGAACTATGGAAGAACACCATGTTTTGCTGCAGATTGTTGATGAAGACCTCCAACTGCACCCCCAAACTGTCCTTAATTTGCTGCTGCTGCCCAAACTAGCAGGGCCGTACCTGTACGGCTGCTGAAATAAAATAATATTAGGGTTTTGGGACCCCCAAATGCAAGGAAAATGGGCGCCTAAGGTTAGGTAGTAACCCTGTAAAACCATAAAAAATAACTCCAAGGGGTTGAGGAGATATGAGCAATTATGTGGTTCCGAACCCTGCTTTGCCAATTCTGAAAATGCACTTATTCTGTCTTCAAACTCTTGTCAAATGCTTCTCCAATGATAGGGCAAATCTGAAATCCTTATTCCAACCAAAAACAAACCCTAACAACGAATTCTCAATAAGCTCCAATGAGATGGCTAAATACCAACTCCAATTATGCAACAATTCAGGTGATATTTCACACCCTCAAAGTCGCCAATCCAAGGGAGTGATTCGTTCCCAAAGATCGAATAATTTGCAGATCCAAAGTCCACAAATGTCTTCACAATGAAGAAGTAGAAGAGTTCTCCAATCCAAGCATGTCCAAATGAGAGGCCCAACCCTCTATTTATTCACTTTTCTAAGAAGTTGCTAGAACTTCTAGAAACATCCTTTATAATTTCTCATTATAATGCACTTTTTTATAATAAAGTAATTTTATAAAATAAAAAGTGCAACTCAAATTAAAATTATAACATGTGGGCCCCAATATCACATAATGATAAAATATAACCTCTTAACACTTCTTCAAGAGCAAGATATGACTATCTGATCCACAGAATTGACTCTCTTTCCACACCATTTGCCTACGAGAGTCTGGAATAGGCAAATCCATGATCAATTCCATGTCGAACTAAAGAGGGGACATTACATTAATCATCCATCAAATTGACAAGACCTAAATCAACTTTAAAAGAGGAGAAAAACAATTCAAATTCATAAAATAAAATTCAAAAAGGGAGGAAGAAAAAGACAAAGTGTTGGAAATAAATAAACATTTATTAAATCAATTATCCTCACAAAAGAGAAAATCTCTATTTTTCATTTAAAAGAATTAGAAATATCCTCATTTATCCTTAAAACCAAGTCTGTTGGATTCTTCCTCCTGATCTCTTATGAGATATTTTCAATTTCACTTTCATCCACCAATCAAAGGTAAAAATCTTTATTCTTACCCCAACCCCTTCCAAAATCCTATAAATAGGAGGGAAATCCAAGAGCCAAAGGACCCAAGTTTTAGGCATCTACATTATAGGCACACTCTAAGTTATCATTTTAGCATTATCATTATAGCAAATTCATAGCATTTTAGCATTATTTTTATGTCATTTAGCATCATTTATTACATATCAACTCATTGTATGTCTATTGTCATAGCATTCTAAGGGTTTTTATCTTCGTATAATCTGCATTATAGTCATAGATCTTGGATGCATTCTTGCAGATCTGCATTCTAAGCATACTCTCATTCTAGAACTGTCACTAAGATGCTGGTCTGAGAGCTTTCATAGTAGTTGTAGTTAGGGAAACATGAGACACTCATAGAATTTACATTTTGATAATGATTTCTTGGGTTTAGTCTAGTTCGTTGTCAATCTATTTGCATTCTACCTTAAAGTTTCATGAATACGCATTTATACTGTGTACAAATTGGCGCCCACCATGGGGCTTGAGCTCAAAGCCTCTCTATCTTCAAATATTTTAGTCTAATCTTTCATTTTTGGTATAGATCTATGTTTCTTGCTATTTCCTTGTGTAGATCTTATCAATTTTAGGTTCTACAATGTTCTAAAGACTTTGTGTCAGCGAGAGAAAAGTCCCAAAGTCTTCCCCAAACATGCAAGGGCCAGATTTGAATCTTTTAACGCTCCTAAGATTTTTTTTAATGCTTCTAACAAATATTCTAAAACTTTTGAACTCTACTTTAACACATTTAATCTTTTTGAAGCACTTTTAAATAGTTTTGTAATGCATTTAAATCTTTCTGTAGTGCTTATAAAGAGTTTTGTAACACATCTAATCATTTATAAAGCACATATAAGCTATTTTACAACACATTTGATTTTACTATAGCACATTTGCCAGATTAAATAGCACATTTGAAAATTTCTATAATGCATATGGGTATTTTTGTAATTCATTTGATAAAAATTACAATTTCTTGAATCTAACTTCTAGATCTAAATATCATTTTCTTATAGGTCCCTTCTGAGTTAACAAAAGCTTTCAGATTGCAAACAATGTGTGATAGGAATGAAGACCCTCCTAAATGCGCCTAGCCTTTGCTAGCTCTAAATCAAGTAAGTAGACCTCAACTCTTGTTAATATAAAGTGTGGCATTTCAAAGTTCCAAACATAGCTTAATAGAGGCATTCAATCTTGCTGATCCAAAATAGAAGTAGCACTATACTCTCAACTCCTTCAAGTTTATCAGAATGCTTGACCTTCTGTAAACATCAATTACAATTGAATGAGGAAAGAATCCATACATATCTTAACTAGGAGCCCCTCTGTCTTCAATAGTATAAGGATTGGTGATTAAACCTTTGTGTCTATTGTATTTGGGAAGCCAAAATAGTAGGTATATGCTCTCACTCTTCTCGAGTAATCAGATTCCTAAACCTGTTTGTTATTTATGTTTCCTACTTTCCACTAGGTGATTATCTAGCCATAGAAAGGCTACCTCCTGAGTTGCCTTAGCAAGGCCAGTGAGGGGGATTGCCTCCCAATCTTGTATTCTCAATCAAATACAAGCCACCCATGTTTAGAATATAGCCTTCCTCCAGTAGTCCCATGAGGGATTGCACCAAACCTCCTTAGCGTTGGTGGGAAGCTCTCTGTCACAAGAGAGGTAAATCCAAACATAGTTGGTTAAACACTAAAACCCACTAGTCCTCAGGTTTAGATAACCTTGTTAGGAAGCCCTTTCCCTTTATAGGTGTGTGTAGTTTAATGTTTTACTTTGATTTATATTGCTATTTTTCTTGGATGTGTCTTAAAAATTAAATAATGAACACCAGTGTAGATCACTGTCCTTCCAAAAGATGCAACTTCAAACTGAAACATTGAGAAACCAAGTCCAAAATAAGAACATTGCCAAACAATCCTAAAGTGGCACATAGACTGCATGGAACAGTGTATTTGAATACTCCTATGACACTTTTGATCTCTGTTATAACGCATTTTCCTATAAAACAATGCATCGAAACCTTTAAACGGCACATTTGCACAATCAAAGGATGCATCTAAGTCATTAAACAGTGCATATGACAATTAGAATAGCACATCTGGACATTTAAAAAGTGCATATGATTAGTTAAACAGTTCATTTGATCAATCCTATGATGCATCTGAGAAAAAACATAAAATAAGAACATTGTTGAACAATCCTAAAGTGGTGCATAGACTGCACGGAAGAGTGCATTTGAACACTCCTATGATACTTTTGATCTTTATTATAATGTTGGTTCCTGCAAAACAATCCATCTAAACATTTAAATGGTGCATTTGCACAATCAAATGATGCATCTAAATCATTAAACAACGCATATGACATTTAGAATAGTGTATCTAAACATTTAAAAAGTGCATATGATCAATTAAATAGTGCATTTGATCAATCCTATGATGCATCTAAGCAAAAACAAAAAACCATAAAATGTTATATACTAGCATTAACACAACAAGGTGCAAAATTGCCATCCAATTTTGAGGTGACCAACTTGAAACGAGACAAAGAAGAGTCACCCCTAGATGTTGGCATGCAAAAGTTACAAGATCTACAAATGGAAATGGAAAGAATGAAGAGAGGAAAAACACAGCCCATAGAATTTAGCCTCAAAAGGTTGTGTCCTCTCCCCTTTGATAAGAACATTACCTTCACACCTTTCCCACAAAATGTACAAATACCAAAATATGATAAGTATTTTGGTACATCAAATCTGTAAGATCACCTCAAATAACTCTATACCTTGAGTATGGAATTTTTCCATGACATGACATACTTGATGTGCCTATTTTTGAGGAGCCTTGGAGGGTAAGCCATGGAGTGGTTCTCCAAGCTACCCTCCAATATCAAAACCTTTGACCAACTAGCTTTCGTATTCATCTCCCAATATACCTATAATATCAAAAGGGAAGTCACAATGATCAACTTATGCAACACGAAACAACTCCTCGGTGAGTCATTTAAGACCTTCCTACAATGGTGGAGACACACACTCAAAAAGTATCATAGAGACATTCCAGACAAAGAGAAGACTGACATCTTCATTAATAGTCTCTCCAAACTGATGAATTACTGGCTCCAACTCCAAGGGCCTAAAGATTTCAAAACTACATTAGAGAATACCGCTAAGGTAGAAGAGACCTTACTAAATAATGACATCATTAAACTATCAAAAGATGGTAAGGTCTTTTCAAACAACTCCACACAGACTCATAATTCCTCTGATCATGCAACTGATAAACAAAAGTCATGGTGGAGAAACAACAACAAGAACACTATAAATGATAGGATGGCCGAACCTAACCATGTCAAACCTCAAACCAATCTACGTCGATCATATCCCCTCATTAACAATGCCAACTCCAACACACCTTGGCAAGACAATGCATGCCCATTCTATTGATGTAATGTGGAAATTCCCTTGATGTCCAATCAACAAGTTTCTTACAATCAATCTCCTCCTCATCATAGATATCAATCCTCTGATATACCCAAGGATTGTACTCCTATTGGGGTGTCTTATGAAAGTGCCTTGCAAACCCTCCTAACTGATGAGCTCATTGTACTTCATGAGGCCAAACCCTATGAACCCCAAGTCAAGCTAAAGTGGTGGAATGAAAAGCACATTTGTGCCTACCATCAAAATAGGGGGCACCTAACAAATAATTATTTTACCCTTAAGGGAGTAATACAGCAATTAATCAATGATGAAACCATTGAAGTGAATAGTCTTACCAATAATGAAGAGAACATGGCCTTTAAGAACCCCTTCATGAGCCATGAAAAGGTGGAATCCTCCAAAGCTAATCAAACTAAGGTTAATTATGTGCATCATTATGACAACACCATTAACATGATCTCTAGTTTTGCTGATGTCATGAATGTTATCATAGTTAAGGATAAAAACAAAAAATTATCCTCAAATGTCATTACCTGAGACCAAGCCTCTAAAGTTATCTTACCAGGACTTATGACAAATCTTGATCATGTAGCTACGAGTTCCTCCTCACCCAAGCACAACCTAGTCAACCAATTACTTATGACTCTGACCCATATCTCCATTTTTGAACTATTACAAATCTCATCAGAGCATAAAGAAATACTCACCAAAGCCTTAGTGCCAAACAACCTAGATGTGAGTATATTTTAGAACATTTTTAGAAATCTAGTTGCCCCTCACTGAGTATCTTTTTCAGCCCAAGATACATGTTTGTCATTCAGCCACAAAACTCTCCTTTGCATATTGAAGTCTTTATCCATAGAAACAAAGTTAAAAGAGCATTGGTCGATGGTGGGGCAGGCCTCAATATTTGCACACTCAATTTATTAAAAGCCCTAAGGTATGTAGAGGATGTTGTTGACTCAAGAAATAAAATCACCATCAAAGCCTACGATAATGAAGAGAGACCCTCCAAAGTCATGGTCATCCTACCTATCAGAGTAGGACCATTTGTGAAAGAAATTGTTTGTCAGGTCTTAGACCTACAATTAACTTATAACATCATGTTGGGAATACCATGGATTCATGACATGCAAGTCATTCCCTCCACTTACCATTAGTTCTTAAATTCCCTTACATGGTTCAAGAGGTGACCATACCCAGAGATCAACATTTTTCCCAATATTGTAGTTCCCTTATCCCTCGTAATAGTGAAGAATGGCACACCAACAGATAACATTAGCCAGTCCACATCTATAGATGCTTCATTCTCTACCGATCAAAATGACAACCACTTATCAACATCAACTAAAGGAAAAGAGAAATTTGGTTGTTTGGGTCCCTCCCTTCCTTCACCATCATCATCCAAAGACCCTAAACAATTACACTATGAAGAAATAAATAGATTGATGAAAGAATTTGATAGAAAGTGTAAATTACAATGCAAAGGGGTGGGAGAGTACTCAGTCTCCTTATTTGATCCCCCACTTTCTTCGAAGTCTCATGGGAAACCATCATCTACAACTAAGCCTTATCACACACATCTTATCAAAGCAAGTGGAGCACCTCCAAATTTAGTAGAAGAAATTAGTCAAAGAAATGTGGACATCTCTCCCCACCAACACGAAAAAGGTTTTGATCTCATAAAAAAAATGGGATATATAAGAGATGGTCCCTTAGGAAATGGGACAAGCATCATTGAACCTTTGATAGCACAATTCAAGTCCAACAGGTCCAAAACAGGGGTAGAGTATGGCAAACAAGAAAAGACACAAATCTCTTTTGAGGTTCATCCTAAGCATAGTGATTCCTCCTCTTTCACCTTGGTGTGGGTACCTAAACAAAAGGATGATAATAGCCAAACAAAAAATGACATCATAAATGTAAATCTATCCCTCTAAGGTTCACATCCCACCCATAACAAAGATGATGACAATTCCACTAAATGGGAATTTGAATCATTATCTAAGGAGTCTCTCAACAACAAAGAATGTGATATTGTTCACATACCCACATCTGATAGTTTAGCTACACAAGGAACAACCTCTTGTCCGAGACCCACTTCATCAAGAGTTAGTGTATAATAGAGCAGCTTAGAAGGTGATGGACATGTTGAAGGTTTTCAGTTTCAAACACCATTTCCTGACTTCTTTCCAATAGAAGTTGAAGATGACTACTATGAGCCTCTCACAAGCTCTACTTTTCTTGATACTCTAGAAGAAGCTCATGTCGGAGATCTAATAGATATAGTGTATGAGCCATCCAATGAAATCATGTCTTTAAACCCCACTAAACCCTTTCCATATTATGAACCACTCTCCCTAGTCCAACCTAAACTTATTAACTAGGATACAACTGAGCCTCACCACATTCCTTATTTTGACACTGACTATCATGTTTTCGTCTACCTTAATGTGGTTGAACCATCTCATCAACAAAGAATATAAGAGATGCATATAGTTGGGTTTGATATCAATCACCTTAGTCACACTAGAACAGGTCAGGCATTTCATGGCCTTAGTGATCACTACCAAGTTGTAGTTGATCTCAAGAAAAAAATGGAAACAAATAGAAGTGACGCATCCCAAAGTGAAAACCCAACTGTGGCACCCATAGATGGGGTGATTGATACCTTACCTAAACACTCTGAGGAAAGATCTTCTATTTTGATTGAACCAATACAACATGTCAATATTGGCATATAGCAAGAATCGAGGGTCATTTATTTAGCACAGTCCCTAGGCACAAAGGAAAGAAATGCATTTGTTCATTTCTTTAAAGAAAGACAAATAAAATTTGCATGGTCTTACACAGACATGCTTGAATTAGACCCAAGTTTAATCCTCCACCATCTCAACATTTCTTTGAAGGTCAAGCTAGTAAAACAAAATCTTTGAAAGATGCATCCCCATATAGCTCTACTAGTCAAAGTAGAGTTAGAGAAGTTAATCAGCACCAATTTCATCCTGCCTTTAGCATATGCATCATGGATATCCAACATTGTTCCCATATCAAAGAAGAAAAGTAGCATATGCATCTATATTGATTTCTAGGATTTAAACAAAGCATGTCCGAATGATGACTTCCCTCTTCCCAACATTGACATCATTGTAGACCTGATAGTAGGGCATTCCATGTTTTCACTCATGGATGGGTTTTCAAGGTATAATCAAATCAAAATAGCACCAGAAGATCAAGAGAAAATAGCCTTGTGCATGGGGCACATTCTATTGGAATGTGATGCCATTTGGGATAAAGAACGCTAGGGCCACCTATCAACGTGCCATGACTACTATCTTTCACGATATGATGCATATCTTTATGGAAGATTATGTGGATGACATCCTTTCCAAATCCCATAGTCAAGAAGAACATGTCCCCATACTAGCCAAGATATTCGCCTACCTAGAAGCATTCAAAGTTAGGCTTAACCCCAAGAAATGCACTTTTGGTGTCAAATTAGGCAAGCTTATGGGATACATTATCTCAACCAAAGGGATAGAAGTTGATCCTGAAAAGGTCCAAGCCATAATTAGCATGCAACCTCCGAAAAACTTGATTTAGTTACATTCTCTTCAAGGAAAGCTTCAATTGGTTCATCAATTCATTTCTCAATTGACAGAAAAGTGTGTACCTTTCACCCACTTATTACACAAAGATATAATTTTTCAGTGGGATGATCAGTGTTAGAAAGATTTTGACTTACTCAAAACCTACTTGATGAATCCACCTGTGTTGGTGCCTCCAGTATCACACAAACCTTTGTTACTATACATCTCTCTAAAAAATAAATCAATTAGAGACCTCCTAGCACAAAAAAATGACCAAGGAAAAGAACGGGCCACCTATTACATCAGTCATACCTTGGTCAATTATGAGCTCAATTACTCTTTTATTGAAAAGGCATGTCTAGCCATAGTTTTTGCTTCCCAAAAGCTACATCATTATCTTCTAACACAAAAAGTCAAGATCGTCTCCAAAAGTGACTCCCTATCTTCTCAGCAAAATAGTATTAACGAAATGGGTGATGATCCTAAGTGAATTTGACATTGAGTACATTGATAGGAAAGTAATAAAAGGATAGGCCATTTCCAATCAATTGGTAGAGGCACCTATAGAGAGTTCAAATCCTATCCTAGCTGATTTTCCAAACATGTACATTCTTCAGACAGAGCTAGTAATGTGGAAATTCTATTTTGATGGTTTCTACACACATCATGGATCAAGCGTCGGTATTTTGTTTATCACGCCACTAGGTGTTACCATCCCTAAGTCTTAAAAACTACTTTTCCCTTGCACCAACAACATGGTAGAATATGAAGCTTTGTTCTTGGGTCTCAAACTAGCTTTAGAGTGGAAACTGACAGCACTAGAGGTTTATGGAGACTCCTAGTTGATCATCAATCAAGTCACTAACACTTATCAAACTAAAGATGAAAAGTTATTGCCTTACAAACATATGGTTAACACCCTCAAGGCATGTTTCATTCAAATTACTTTTGAACAAATTCCCAAAGATAAAACTAGAGTAGGAGATGCTATGGCCACCTTGGCCTCCTTACTCCAGCTCTCGGAGTAGCATGAGCAGTATGAGTTCTTAGTAGAAGAGATGGTTCAACCTACATTTATTCAACTTGATTCCCTTATCATCTACCACTTAGACACTCCAAATTCCCTTTGGTATAACCCCATCATCACTTACTCCATAATAACACCATTTCATCTGGCCTCTCACGTAAACAAAAATGAAATTTCATATAACAAACCTCATGTTACACTTTGGTGGCTGATACGTTGTATAGGAAGGGTCTTGATGTTACTTTATTTAGATGTCTTGAAAAGGACAAGTCTAGAGTCACTCTATAGGAGGTCCATGTAGGGATTTGTGGGTCACACTCTAGTGGATTTACACTAGCAAAGAAGATTCTTAAGATGGGCTATTTCTAGCCAACCATGGAAAAAGATTCTATTGACTATGTTAAAACTTGCAAAAAATGCCAAATCCATGGTAAACTTGTTCATGCACCAGCACAAGAGCTCAACCCTTTGGCCACACCATGGCCTTTTTATCAATGGGGCTTTGATTTGATTGGAGCCATCCATCCACCTTCCTCTAACAAACATAAATGGATTATTGATGCCACAAAATACTTTACCAAGTGGATTGAAGTAGCGTTACTTGCTAACTCTACAGATAAAAAAAATTCTTCATTCATTCTCAATCATATCATTTTTCAGTTTTGCATACCTCATGCCATTCTCACAAATAATACCTTGTACTTCAAAAATCAAAAAATTGATGAACTATGTGAAAAATTTCACATTATACACCACTCCTCATCAATTTATTATCCCCAAGGCAATGGCCAAGCAAAGGCCACCAACAAAACCATAATCAATATCCTCAAAAGGACCCTCAATGATACTGGTAGAGATTGGCATTTATAATTGAACCTGCCCTGTAAGGCTCCAAGATGAGTGTTAGGACACCTACAATTGCAACACCCTTCTCCTTGGTTTATGGTTGTGAATCTATTCTTCCTTTTGAAGTTGAGATCCCATCCTTGAGATCCCATCCTTGAGAGTTACTCTTAAGGACGTCCTATTAGATGAGGATTATAGAGTGGCCTATCTAGAACAGCTAGAATTGTTAGATGAACATCAGCATGCAGCACATGAACATCTCAAAGTATATCAGAATAAATTTTTAAGACATTACAACAAAAATGTCAAACCCCATGTTTTTCAAATTTGTAACCTAGTGCTCTGAGAAAACCCTAAGAACCAAGTGGCTAGAGAAAAGAAAGGTAAGTGGGAAACCAATTTGATTGGTCCTTACATTATCACAAAGTCCTTTGGGATTGGTACTTACAAACTTTCTAATTGTGATGGCATAGACCTAGCAGAACCCATCAGTAGCATCCATCTCAAGAGATTTTATGTTTAGAGCCTTGAGAAACACATCAAAAATACCAAAAAATCAAAAATATTAGAAAATTCTAAAAAATAAATTGGTATAAAAGAAGAATGCCACCCTTTGGTTTCAAAAGGAGCAAGAGATAACACCTTTAGACTTCCCTAAACAATGCAAGTCCTTCAATGCTGAAAAAAATAAAGACAGTACTCGACCAACTATCTCTATGACAAATTTTGCTTGTTTAAGACCTATCCAGCACAGTCGAGTTAATTTCACACATACCCAATTGAGAAACACTTGTGGGTTACAATTCAGTGATCCATTAGCATCTTGTAGTAGTAGAGGCAGCTAGTATGACAACAACAAAGGGGAGAACCAAAAATTGGGGGAAACAGGGAGTCAGATTATGTATTGAGATACCATAGACATGAATTGCAAGAAAATCAATGCACATCTCAGCTATCCACCTTGACTGACAATCTCCAATGTCTATTTTAGCCCTTAGTTGACCCATTTGATGTCCCAAACTCCCTTCATTACCTTGTTAGGTACCTCACATGGTCTTGGTTACCCCCATATTCTAACAAATCTCACTCACATCCTCATTCCAAATCCCAAAAAAAAACAAAAATTACCAAAAATTAACAAAAAAAAAATCAAAAATTATCAAAAAAATTGAAAATTTTCAAAAATTATCAAAAAAAATCAAAAATTGTCAAAAATTATCAAAAAAATTCACAAATTGTCAAAATTTATTAGAAAAATTCAAAAAATGTCCAAAATTATCAACAAATTCAAAAATTGTCAACAATTTCCAAAACCATTCAAAACAAGGTCATAATGGCCAAAAATAGTTGTGACAGCTCAAAATATTAACAGCACCTCAAAATTCATATCAAACGTGGCTCACTTTAGCCCCAAATAGGCTATACAACATGGCATAAAATGTTTGAATCCAACGTGCCTCACTGATATTAAGAAGCAACATAGTAATGTCTTGAAACATCTCGCTGGGCTTTGAAAAATCTGGCACAACACGAATAGTGCAAGAGATGCCCCCTTTTCCTTCTTCTTGTCACAAACAACAATTCCCAATGGATCATTAGTCTTATTTATGTTACAGTGGTCATGATTGGTCTAGCCCCCTTCAACAAATATATCAATGCTACCTCGAAAGCCCAGATATCTATCGGATTCTTTCATCCTCACTCAACCGAGGGCACAGAATAAGTAAGCATAAGTATGAGAGCTTGGCTTCCCCTAAACGCCTTCTCTTAGGCCCCTCAAACGCCTTTTTCAAGCCCCTCAAGCACCTTTTTAGGCCCAAGCACCTTTTTTAGGCCCCTCTAGCATCTTTTTAGGTCCAAGAGCCTTTTTCAAGCCCCTCAGGTGCCTTTTTAGGCCCAAGCACCTTTTTTAAGCCCCTCAAATGCTTTTTCAGGCCCCTCAAATGCCTTTTCAAGTCAAAATGCTTTTTTTAGGCCCCTCAAGCATCTTTTTAGGCTCCAAATGCCTTTCCTAGGCCCCCTAAGTGCCTTTTTAGGCCCAAATGCCTTTTTTGAGCCCCCAAAGTCCTTTCCATAGGCCTTGAGAGTATCCGTCTTGGAACACACCTAGAGAAACATCCCAATGTTGGCTTTGTAATCATCTATAAAGGCTATCAACATAAGAAGAATTTTGCCTTACATATCACGGCTCTCCAAATGTTATGCAAACCTCTCCTCATCTTTCATCACAAGCCCACACGAACATTCAATTCCCCACAAATATGTAAAGGTCTTCCTTCCTCTACAGATCGTATTGTTCCCACTTTTACGGAGATTAAAACCTTTCTAACATTTTCCAAAAATCATAAAAACATTCAAATATCTATCCAAAAACCCAAAAACATTCACATATTCCTCAAAATGCTAAAACATCCAAATATATTTTGAAAATACCAAAAATAAACATGACAATATATTACAATCAACATTAGTTGTTCCTTTGCTTGCCGCAACAACAAGCACAAACTTTTATTCTACTAGGACAATAATGACAACTTTACGTTTGATAAACATTTGGTGGATTATTTATTCTAGCCTTCCTAGAGGAGGTGGCAAGATAGGATGTCCAACCAATGGTATTTCTTCCAACCCAACTCCATAAGAGGAAGCTCTTGGCGTCATTCATCTACATACCCACACCACATCCATGGAAATTGGAAACCTCCCACCACGTAATTGTGTATTTAATAGTTGTGTGAATTCCCTATCATGAACCATGTCTCTCATTGATCCTCATTTAGGAATGCTTGATGAAAATGTCCCATATAATAAGCAACTTCTTGGTGTACCTTCATCGTTCACTATGTTTCCACGAACACATTCTCCACCAGCTTGTTTACTCTTGGTGCAGTGATCGCTCGTTGGGCCACATCCTACTCCTACTACA
Source organism: Cupressus sempervirens (assembly GCA_028749045.1). Lineage (NCBI taxonomy): Eukaryota > Viridiplantae > Streptophyta > Pinopsida > Cupressales > Cupressaceae > Cupressus > Cupressus sempervirens. The sequence continues at coordinate 741,955,640 of CM053792.1, forward strand.
TTTGATCAGTCACCATTCACCAATGCTCCATGTCTACTTTTGCCTCACCCAAATGCTACTACAACTGTTTAACCTTCTCCTCACTTAATGCTAACCGCTCCTACAGCTTCAATGACAAGGAGTTTGCTTTTGCAATTGCCTCCCTAAATGACTCAGACTATGACTACAATAACACTAGCTCATTCTATGCACTTACCAAACCCACTTGTGCTATCTTCAAAGATTCCTACAATCTCTGAGCCCATGACTGCTCTACCTGCATTCCTACATCATTTCCCTCTACCTGTGATTGCTCCACCTATAGCTCCACTTCTAGTGATTGCACCTGCAACCGTTCTACATCCACCACTGCTTGCAACCATCTTGCCTTCATTTGCACTCCATCTTCTTGCACTTTCTCCATCAATACTAGAAAAAAATGTGACTTCCTATTCTACATTCTCCACTTGAACTCTCTGTATTGCCAACATTTTCATAATTTTTCCATATCACTTGATGCTTGATCTCCACCCCCTACTTCTAGCCAGGGCTCTTCCACATTTACACTGCTTGCCTCCCCTTCTATTGACCCTTGTCCCAAAGTCCCAAGGCTAAGTAACCTATGTAATCCATGCCTCACCTCGCTAACACCTCCTACATCCTTTAGAGCTTCCCTCATGGACATTTCAAGAAATTTTATCTCCCCCATCTCCTCCTCCAGTCCCAACATACTCTTTGCCATCCCAGGTGGACTATTTTCCACCTGCATCCTTGGCCCATCATCTAATACCACCTGCAATGCCTATTGCACTGCATCCCCCAATAACAAAATTAAAATTGGCAAGGGCATTTCTTTTTCCCTGCTCTCCACCTCTTCAGGTTGTGATGACCCTTGTCCCACATGACTCGCTTCACCTAGTTTTGGAAGTACCACTTTTAGTTCTGACTGATACACCAATTCCTCAGAGGTTCACCAAATGTGCTTTGCTCTTCACCCTTGCCTCATCCACCTTCCCTGACTAGCATCACCCTCCTACTATGATTCATCTAGTGAACCTGACATACTTCCACTTGCATGCTTCCTGTAACTTCTCAATATATCCACTAGCCACTTTCTACTCTCCACCTCACCTTGTTCCATTCCCACGATATCCGCTTACTTATAGTCGTCACTCACTTGAGACTTATTTTCCACTGGACTTACCACATATCCACTCTCTACATCCCACCGCACTAGTACTAGGTACACTTAACCCTTGGCTCTAACACTTAGACACCCTAATTCCTACTAACACACATCGCCAGAAAGAATCCACTGCTAAATTACCATTGAAACATCCCACACTTTCTTATCTGGCTAGTACAATAGTTGCTCCTAGGAAAAATTGAACAAACTCAACACTATTACACACAATTGGTAGCATGCATGGTCCATAAATAATGTTTTTTTTCACTATTATGTACTTCTAGTGCCTCGATGATGTGTTTTACTATAGGTATCAAGATAAAGTCATGATATTTGATTGGTTTTCCTCTAACATGTGACTATTTGTGTGCCTGTTTTTATGCTTATACAGATATAACTTTGTTTTCTAATAATTGTCACATTTTTTTCATGTACAATGTTCATGTTTGATGGTACTTCTCAGCATGACATAGTATTCATATCACCATAGCTAAACTAGCGGTGATTGTACTTAGTCACTTTTTATTAAACACTCTATGAAGATAATTAATTTTGCATCTCTTTACAAAGTGACAGTTAGTTGCATTCATTTAGCTTGCATTTTCATCTTGGGTTCTTTAAAAACAAATGGTTGGCATATAAATGAAGATTACACAAGAAGACCTTCACACATTTTGGCAACAAATTCATGATTGGTTATCCAATAACAAACAACAACATCAACATCAAGATGAGATTTTAGCACTCACCTATCATGGACTTTGTCTCCTCACCATATCACCACCATGCATCACACTTCATTATTTCACATCATTGTCTTATATTTTAATTCCACTTATTGCATTATGTGGCTTTTGAAGCTCAAACAATTCTAGTCACTATTGCCTTGTATCAAATTTCATTCCTCATCACACTCCATCATCTACTACATTACATGGATTTAGAATCTCAGACAATCTCATTTCCTCACATCCCATTTCATTTCCTTTTCACTTATCATTATTCACTACATCATACCATTCCCTTCCATTTCATTTCATTCCCTATCATAGTTCATCTCATTTTATTATATATTTCACTTCCCCTATTTTCCTACATTTGTGACTTGCATTTTGTGTTCTTCATTACATTACCTTTTATTCATGCATTTCATCTATTTCATTTCATGGCTTTTGAATCTCAAAAGTTGAACATCCCATCTCATAACTTTTGAATCTTATAAAATTTCATTTCCTTCCATTTTCATGTTCATTCACATTCCATTTCTCACATTATATTTTATCACACTTTATTTCATTACATTCCCATTACACTTTATCACATTTTCATTTATCATTTCATCCCATATTCACATTTTTCTTTTATTCTCATTTTATCATGTTCCATTCCATGAAACTTTGCCACACATTCATTCATTTACATTTTTCCTTTACATTTTCATTTATCATTTCATTCCCTATCATTTTTATTTTCATTTCAATATTCATTTCATTACATTACATTGTATCACATCACAACGAATTTCATTTTATTACATATCATTACGTTACATTATATCACATTTTTATTCCATTACATACACTCCTATTTTATCATACCTCATATCATATTTCCTCTCATTACATCATATTAATTCCATTTCCTTGTCATTTCATCACATTCCTGATTCACTTACCAATTTCTTTTCATTACATTAGCTCTAATCATTTCATTCCCTGTCATTTCATCATATATCATTTCTTTTATTAGGTATTTCATTTTCATTTGATTACCTATCATTTCACTACATATCATTTCTTTCCGCATTTTATCAAATTTTCATTACATTACCATAGCATTCATCCCATTACATTCCATTTTTCACAATTCATTCCATTACATATCATTACATTACATTACAACTCACTTTATCACATCATGTTACATCTCATTACATCATGTTACATTACACCAAATGTCATTTCATTATATTCCATTTTATTACATTCCATTACATCTCATTTCATTAAATCCAATTTCATTTTATCATATTTCATTTCATGTCATTACACTCATATTCTCACATCATCTTTTTATTACATCATCATTGTCATGTCATTTAGTTTAATCATTATCAATATGTCATGCTAGAATCATCATTCACATATATATACATCAACATCTACTGCTACCATATCTGTCAAATCAAACCATCGCAAAAGTGCACACATTTGAACATCTATAAGCTCGGATATCTCATAAAACAAAACCAACAATCAAATAATACATCCACATGAATATCAGATAAATTGCATCAATGAGAACATCCACTAGATCTAATAACATGAATGTCAATAAATCACAGCATCTATCACATGCACATCCAAGGATCAACCAAGTACATCAGCATGAGTATCAAATGAACATTTATAGAATAATCATACATAATGTGGAATATGGTCAAAACAAATAATGTCAACTCATCCATGCATAGGAGCTTGATCCGACAATCCTTACTCACTGGGGGCACTCATATCCTCTCAAGACACCTACCCTATCACATCTATCATTAGTGTAGCATCGACTATCTAACTAGTCGATGCCTCATCTATCCTTGATGGTGGTAGTGGTGACCTCAATGTCACTACAGCTATAAAGGCTTGTAATTTACTCAGCACCTCACCCATATGAGCCTCCATGGCATTCATCCTAGCCTCCAAATTAGTTAATCCCCCTAGCCTCTCTAGTGGTAGTTGTGCATCTGGTGGCACCTATTGTACCTATGGATATGCCTCCTATAGATCCCCAATAGGTGCCTACACCCATGGCCTCTACCACCAGAAAAACTGCACATCCTCAGGCAACCTGGACCTCACCTTCTCTACACTACCCTGTTCAGCACCTCTTTCCTACTACCCAACCATCCCTCCTTTCACCCTTGCACCATCATGGCCTTAGAGCCCTCCAACCATCCCTACACCTGTTGGTCACTGGACCTCATGCCACACCCCTCTACGGTACCATCACATCTACTCGACCTCTCCTCCCCTATGCTTTAACCACAACTCTTGCCCTAACTCTAGCATGTTGTCTCCCTCTATCTCTCCCTAGACCACCCTCATCATCCTCATCCTCTCCCCCACTTGATGGCTCATTCATCCCTTAAATAAGCTCAGTCACATCTGTGTATCTAGGGAAGGGATGCTCCCAAAACCACCGTCCATAATCCCCCTCCATCCCTAAATTTTCCACCCCATCCCACAATGCCCATGGTTGTGGTGCGTGTATCATCTACAAAAAGCCCTCTAGACAAGCCTCATACTCCAAAGTGGCCCCCACTCTGCTCTCTCTAAATTCATCCAAGCATAATGTGCTAACCCCTGTGGCATGCCCTATCGCTAATTGAACTATCTCACTACCTGCCTAAAACAAAACCACTCTATCATTACAAATACTCGGCCCAAAAAATACCTCGGACCAAAGAAGTACACCATCTCATCATTGTCCTTAGCCCATGGCTCCATGAACCGGTAAGGTCTCCACACAACCTCATCAATGTCGTCCAAAATCTGTCGCTCATACTTTGTCTTACCCAAATGGGGTTGCATGATCACGTTAGAATAAGTATAAATGTACGGCATACCCTATGGCCGTTGTCGCACACACACTGGATGCATAATTAGTAAATGCTCTCATGTCCATACCTGTAGCAAAATTACCCCTGCTGATAGCAACAAGGCTCCCAAATACACAACCTGATGTAAATCATGATATAAATGGGCCAAAATGCAACTACCCCATGCAAATCTTTTTGGTTGATCAATCATATCTTGTATCAATCGACCCCATCCAACTGGACATACTCACTCTCGTTGGTTTGGCAACAAAAATCCTCCTATCAAACTAGCCAAAATTGTCGGCATTGCCTCATACTATAGCATCTAAAACAATGATATGTTATCATCATCAATAGTATCATCCCCAAACAAATCTTGAAAAGTAGTACCATCAATGGTTTGATCATAGTACACCAAATCCCCTACTGTTAACATCCCAGATATCTAGTATACATCCTTAGGAGTCACTGTCATCTCGCTTAGTCATAGCTATCAATAGCCCCCTATTCACTCAGAACTGGGGCATCTGCAGTAAATGCATAAACCCACATCTATCTATCACCTAGCATTCTATGCTTGACAATAGGCCTAATACCTCTAAAGGCAACGGATACAATCCTTGTACCATGAGCTTTTTCCCATGTACCTATTTTTCATCAAACAAACAACAATGTAAGTTTCATCCCACGTGCTCATCATACATTAGTCTACTATCTAAATCTAGCTACTTAGCTAATGGTTCTATCTTGGACCTATTACTCGTCCCTCTCTATCTTGAGTCAGACGGATTTATTTTCCCTACTCTGTATCGTGAGTTGGGGCATCACTCTTTACCTATCTATCATGTGGACTGATCCTACAACATCACTTCGAGATACTTGTTCCCTATGGTTCACTCATTCTGGCGATCCCTCGCTGACAGCCCTAAAATCTAGCCTTTTGCATTATCTTATGCTCAACTAAGGCCCTACACTAATTTTTTACAATTCAATAATCATTTGCACTATTTCCTAGGACATACATGCTACCAAATCAATTAAATGTGTTAAAACTAGTAGATGCTCTACTTTAACATTCAAAAGCACTATTTTCCACATCATATGTGCTATAATATATCTATGCACTATTAAAATGATCATATGCACTATTCTATAGGGCAGAAGTGTTATTCTACACAAATGGATTGAAATATTAGACACATGCGCTATAAGACTAGTCGAATGTGCTAAAACATGCATATGCACTACTAAAACAACTAAATACGCTACATTTTTCCTATATGCACTAATTTGCCTAAGAACTAGGTTTTTGAATATGTTTTTTCATCCTACGAATGCGCTAAAAGAATAGGTAAATCCACTAAAAGATTCAACCTACCACATTTATCGTAAAAATTTGTGCAAAATTCTAAAAACATAGGTACAAATGCAAAAATCTCAAAAATGGAGGATTTTGATAACTTACCAAAGCACCGTAGTCTGATGGGTGCTTGTACCAACGATCCCACTCAGATCTGTGCGCTCATAAAAGGACAACCATCCTTGCTAGCTCAGAGCTCCAAAATGCCAAATGTCAAAGGAGAGTGTGAAAATGATTGGGGTAAAAGGTTTTGTGACCTATTTAACCCTCCTTAGGGGTATTTATATCACCTTTTCACCCTATTTTCCCAACATTAGAATCTTTTTGCTCCCTTTTGCAAACTGGGTATTGCACTAGATCAACTTGACCACCTTTATCCAAAAATTACCCAACATTTCAAAAAAAATTTGGAACCTCCTATTTTTCACTATTTTTTTTATTTTTTATTTTTCTTTCCAATTTCATTTCTCAGGGAGCAGTATATCCATATCAAACTAGGACATCCAAGCTGGGGGCATCAAAATTTTCTGAAAAAAATCAAAAACATTCTACCCCTGCCAAAATTTCAAACATCAAAATAACCAAAACTAGGGTATCTAAGTAAAAATATCACAACATCAATCAGCAAAATCAATGACAATCAAGACATAAAACCATCAATGATTGGACATCAAATCATCAACAGTATCAATCTCGACATCAAAACATCATCGATCAGACATCATTTCAATCATCATAATTCAACCTAAAATCAAAAAATCAAGACATTCTTTGAACTAATATGCTTCACATATTAGCTCAACGAGAGGCATTTGTAGACACCCAAAAATTGGAAAAGACTTGAATTACACAATTTTGATCAATCAATGCAAATCAAGGAGAAAATTAGAAGGACACAATAGACTTTCAAATCAAAATCACATTAGGTCATTAATTGTCCATCAAACCGACAAGACATAAATCAACTTTAAAAGAAAAGAAAAATAATTCAAATCCATAAAATGAAATTCAAAAAGGGAGGAAGAAAAAGACAAAGTGTTGGAAATAAATAAACATTTATTAAATCAATTATCCTCACAAAAGAGAAAATCTCCCTTTTCCATTTAAAAGAATTAGAAATATCCCCATTTATCCTCAAAACCAAGTTTGTTGGATTCTTCCTCCTAATCTCTTATGAGATATTTTTAGTTTCACTTTCATCCATTGTCAAAGGTAAAAATCATGATTCTTACCCCAACCCCTTCTGAAATCCTATAAATAGGAGGGAAATCCAAGAGCCAAAGGACCCAAGTTTTAGGCATCTACACTATAGGCACACTCTGAGTTATCATTTTAGCATTACCATTCTAGATAACTCATAGCATTTTAGCATTGTTTTTATGTCATTTAGCATCATTTATTACATATCAGCTCATTGTATGTCCATTGTCATAGCATTCTAAGCATTGTTATCTTCATATAATATGCATTATAGTCATAGATCTTGCATGCATTCTTGTAGATCTGCATTGTAAGCATACTCTCGTTCTAGAACTGTCACTGAAATGCTAGTCTGAGAGCTTTCTTAGTAGTTGTAGTTAGGGAAACATGAGACGCTCATAGAATTACATTTTGATAATGATTTCTTGGGTTTAGTCTAGTTTGTTGTCAGTCTATCTACATTCTACCTTAAAGTTTCATGAATACATGTTTATACCATGTACAACACCAATTTCACAAAATGTGCCCCGATATCAAAATAGGGCCAAATTTAGTAGTGCTTAGAGCTAAAGTCCAGGTAGCCTTATGACTATACTAGGGAAAACATAATGTTGATTAAATTCAAAGAAACATGCATTCTCTTGTACCATTTAAACTAATGCAATGTAGACACAAGCCCTGCAAATATACTCATAAAACAATATATCAAGGATAAAAGGGTGCCTACTAGTGGGTTTGTAATAAGGTCTATGGCATCCCCCTAATTAGTTTGTATGTGTGTGACTCACTTAAGAGCCTATTTGACCATGCCAAAATTGTAGGGATATTCACCTACCTCAGGCTACCATCATCACACCTCGCCTAAGCTTGAGGGTGTAGACACCTAAAAACCTTTAGAAAATAAAGTATTTTTATTTTTTGAAAAATTCCTAATGGCATCATCATTTATTAATTAATTAATTATTTTATTTATTTATTTATTTTTATGCCATTAAATCCCTTTATCTTAATTTAAAATATTTAATTAAGGAATCCCTCCCAAAAATGTTTAAATCTTATTTAAACATTATTTCCTTATTTATTAATTATTTAATTAATAAATTCACCAAAAAACCCAAAATAAATTAAAAATTTATTTTTTGCGCAAAACTTGGCCAATTTCCTTAAGACCACTAACCTCTTCCAAAATCTTCTAATCCTTCTTTAATTTTGATTAAAGGCTAATCCCATGATTTCCTACCCTTAATCCCAACTCAAAATATTTAATTAAGATTAAATATTAATCCTCATGTTTATTAAAAAAGTTTTAATAAATATCTCCTCAACCCAAACCCTTGAAATGAATAAAACTTTATTTATTTCCTAAAAATCTAATTTATCCTCATCTTAAGAAGTTCTAGACTCTTCTAGAAAGTCTTCATCCTCATCTTAGGAAGTTCTAGACTATTCTAGAAAGTCTTTATCCTCATCCAAAGTCTAGACTCTTCTAGAAGATGTCTTTAAACCTAATCCTAATCCCCTCCTAACCTTGTCACATTGCCTAGACATGGGTTAAGACTTACTAACCCAACCCAAAGTTAACAAATATCTCCTCCTTCACCCACCCTCATTAAATGCCATCCACTTGCCTATCCCTAAGCTAATCCTAAACCATCCTAATCCATCCTCTAATCATTTGCACAATCCTAAGCAAGCTTAAAACCCTCCTAATCAAGCCCAAGTCAAAATTGCTCTCATATCCCTCAAAATATCTCAACCATAAAACTTTATGAAGCCCACTAGGCCATAAATGACTCTTCCAAGCCCTTTTATTGCTCTTACAAGCCATTATGAGGGTCTTTATGAAGATTTTATCCCTTGAGCCTCCTTTGTTGACTCATCCTTCCCCTTTCCTCCATCCTCTCACCCTGTGACATGTGTCACTCCCTGATTGGTTGTAAGGAAGCACAATCCATGTGCTCTCCTCTCATGCAATCTGAGCCCTCCATAAGCTTTTCCCCATCCTTGCATCTTAGCCCTCAAACCCTCAAGCCTCTTGCCTATAAATTGGATCCTTCCCCTTTGCAAAATAACACAATCCATGAAGTAAAGTCATAATGCCATTTTAAGAAGCCATTTTACATCAAAACCATACACTCACACCCAAATTCCAACTCCATTTGAAGCCCTTTTTGAAGCATAAAGCTTGAGCATACATCCTATCTATTTAGACAAAGCTACTCAATAAGAGAGCTTCTCATTCAAGAGAGCCCATTAATGGCTCATATTCTCAATTGAGAACGCATCTTAGTCTATCTTGAAGTTTATGAATTTTTTTTAGTTTGTAGAAGCTTTATTTAAATTTGGTTTCTATTAGCATACTAACATTGCCCATATACACAGGGTATAGGTGAGAGTTTACCCAAGTCTCATTTATATACCAGCCAAGGAATTCTTGATTTGAGTTTATTCTCTAATGGGGACACACATCCAAAAGGATAGGACTCTCTAGAAGTAAACCCAAAATTGACTATATCTCTGTTACACCCAAGATACAGAAAGGCAAGGGGAGAGTATACGGATAATAGCCAACTTTATTTCACGTCACTTAATTAATGGGATTAAATAGATCAGAGAATTTTTTGGAAAAAACTTCATCAAACACACCATAGTCTTTGGGTTCTTTCCAAATTGAAATCTAATTAGAGAAACTAGATTTGCTAACTATTATAAGACACTCCCATAAAGCTTTTAAATGTGTTTAGTACATTCAAGAGTGATCAATCACTTCCCAAAAATTAGATTGCAAGTGTTTGTTCATTCCATTACATTCATTCGAAGAGATGTGGATTGTTCATTTTAAGCATGCATTCCAATGAAATGTTTATCAATTTCCTTAAGACATTCAAGATTGAGTGTGATTATTTTAGCCTTAGAACATTCAAGATTGTGTATGATTCATCCAATTATTGCAACATGCATTCTAAGACAAGTGTTTAAACATTTATTTCCATTTTCTCTCTCAGTTTAAGGTCCTCCTGTTAGAGTAAATAATTAATTTACTAATTATTTATTCTATTTACTTAAGCTTACTTAGGTAAATGCATTTTATTTATTAGTTGTAGTCTAGGAGTTTGTTATAAGTTGTTGACAATACGGGAGTTTGTTCTCTCCTAAGTAATACTTATCCTCTCACATTGGTCAAGGACTTTCCACCTCAAGTGGATGTATACTTAGTTGTCACACTTATCTCCTAGCATCTTCTAGCTTGTTCTAGGAGATTCCTAGAGCTCTTTATATTTGGGCTCCCTCATTGTATTTTCATATTATCTCATATTGCATATTGCAAATACATTTTTTCTTGTGTTGTAATATCATTTTCTCTCTCATGTCTGTTTAGGGTTTTTCCCTTTCTCCACACTCTTCCTTCCTTGGATTCCCTTTGACAGGTTTTCACATGCAAGTGATCTTGGGCATCTTTGGAGTTGGATTTCATCAACTCCAACATGGTATTAGAGCCTCCTTGTTGTTGCTTGGTTGAAGAATTTTTGAAGCCATGATTTGGAGTCACAAACCCTAGTTTGTTTGTGCATTTTTTCTTCAAATCAGGGGATCAACAATTTTTCAAAGCACTTTCAGCCCAAACAGACGCTGCCATTAGATCTAAAAGGCACTTTTTAGCTGGGATCCATATAAAATTTATCTTTTTTGGATACAGGGCGTTCGGGAAAAAAATTTAGGCTCCCTACAAGCAGCCATACGGATGAACACAGCGGAAAAAATTTTAAAAATCAATTTTAAGGCACTCCGCCAATGCGTCGCTCAATGGCCGCCACCGTGTCACTGCAGCCCTGCCTACGCGCAGCCCGTGAGTAGTCGCAACTGGCCACACCACCGCAGTAGAACCACGGCCAACCACCACCCGCCTGCCACCAGTTTCAAGCGGCGCCTCCTGTGCTCATCCGCCTGCCACTAGTTTGCTTTGTCAACACCAGGGTCCAGTTAACATTTATAGTTCAGCACCAGCAGAGGGTACTACTGGCAATTTGAAGAGCTTAGCGCCCAGTTAGCTATTGTCTACATGACACATGGTAGGGCTGCCATGTGGCACTTTGCTACATGGCCCCTGCCATATCAGCATTTTGCCACGTGGTGTCCATGTGGCACTGCCACATGGCTTTTTTTTTTGTTGTGATGAGCTCTGGGCCATCAATTTTAATCTCATAGATTGTTGATGTTAGGATGATGTCAGCACTACATCATCCACTTCTTGCACTCTTTGGGGTCATTTTGAACTACCTTCAATTTTTTGGCCATAACTCGAGCATACGGAGGTATTTTTAAGATTCAAAAGAAGCGTCAAAAAGCTGGTTCTAAGATGGAGACATTGGTGTAGGTATTTTTAGGTTTTGATGCATTTTTTTTTCCTATTTTTTTAGTTAAAGTTTGAAGTTGTGTTTTTGACTCTAGCATGCATATCTTTTGCCTCCCATGCCTATTTTTTGAAAACTTTATATTTTTGGAAAGCTGGTTTTGTCACCTTTTCAGAAATGTGGTCCTTTTTCTTAGTTTTTGGCCCATGCTCTTTCTATCATATTTTTAGCATTTTTGCTATATGGTGGATATCTTGAGTGTTTTAGGCTCGATGATCATTTTCCTAGCATGGTTTCTTTTGTTTTAGGTTGTACTATGTTTTGTTGCAGCTTGTTCTCAGTTTTGATCATTATAGCTATCATTTTGAAGCATTTTTTTGTATTGCACTAAGATAAAGTGTCACTCTTACATTCTAGGGGTCATGAACGTTGTTTTGAGTCATTTGTACATGCACTATTTTCATAAAGCACCATGGGGGGGATAGTTGTTTGTTGTTTTAGGATTCTCCCTTTGACAAGTGAGTGTCCCTTCCATGACATTAGCCCCATGTAGAGTCAGTGTGACCATGTCTTTATAAGTGTTTGTACCTCTTCCTCTCTCATCGTTCTTGGTTCGTCTACAGGAGACTTTGGCCCACCTTCTCAATTGCCTATCATCACACCCTATCTGCATTAAGGGGGGGTTATTCTGTTGTTCTAATGCATCTGTGGTTCAATGGTTTGATAGTGTGAGCTATGTATTCAGTGGTTGATCCTATATACAAGGCAATTACAGTGGTTGGATACCTATGCATTTTGGTGAGATGGATCATCTACCATATAGACATGCTCGGTTCACGCCTTCTTCTTCCTTGGAGGTTCTTCAGATCAATAGTTGTAGTTTTCTTTCAGATGGCAGATTTGTGGCTTCTTCATGCTTCAGTGATGCTCTTCATGATCACTCTTTGTTCTTGTTTTAGGGGACATTCCCCTAGTTGGAGGCTTCTTCAGTTCTTCACTAGGTTCTTACCTCTTTTTGGGGGAGGGTTTTTCCCATGTGGTTTTCTCTCTTTCCTTGTTTACAGAGGTTGCATCTCTTTTCATTATACATGGGTACCTAACATGACCTCGTTGTCAAGACCCATTATACATTCTACCATTCTGCATTTCTTATTTTTGTGAGCTTAAGGCATTTCCCTAAGTTGTACTTAAGGGGGGTGTTAGAGTAAATAATTAATTTACTAATTATTTATTCTATTTACTTAAGCTTACTTAGGTAAATGCATTTTATTTATTAGTTGTATTCTAGGAGTTTTTTATAAGTTGTTGATAATACAGGAGTTTGTTCTCTCCTAACTCATACTTATCCTCTCACATTGTTCAAGGACTTTCCACCTCAAGTGGATGTATGCTTAGTTGTCACACTTATCTCCTAGCATCTTCTAGCTTATTCTAGGAGATTCCTAGAGCTCTTTATATTCGGGCTCCCTCATTATATTTTCATATCATCTCGTATTGCATATTGTAAATACATTTTCTCTTGTGTTGCAATATCATTTTCTCTCTCATGTCCGTTTAGGGTTTTTCCCTTGCTTCACACTCTTCCTTCCTTGGCTTTCCTTTGACAGGTTTTCGCATGCAGGTGATCTTGGGCATCTTCAGAGTTAGATTTCATCAACTCCAACACCTCCCAGTCAGGTATCTACAAGAAAACTAACTAGTAACCACAATAAATCAAATGTAAAAATATGATCAAGCAATAACAATAATTAAAAAGAAGAAACTAAGTAGATGACAAAAAATAGACATAGACACCAAAACTTGGAGACGATAGAACATAAAAGAAAACAAACAAAAAAGTACCCAAATGAAAAATTATACCTAAATCATATACTTGATAATCACAGATGACAAAATAGAGTCACAAATGCCAAAACTCATAAATAATAGAGTGCATACGCCAAAAAATGCAAATAATAAAAAGCAAATATGTGCAGACGATAGAGTTAGAAGCAACAAGATAACATTAATTTAAACCAACAAAAACTTAGTCTTTCTATATTTCATTGTGTAATTTTGAAATGTCTGCTAGAACCCAAGAACAAGATGTTTTAAAATGATAGAAATGAAGGTGCAAAACTTCAAATCCTTAATTTTATGTCAAAGCACAGACACAACAAAACATTATTTCAGATGATAGATCACTGGTCAAGACACCAAAATTTGACAAAATAGCCTTATTTAACTCATGAATTCTTAGGCACAAATGCTAGAATGCAGAGACGTCAAACTATGTAGATGACACAGTGTGGAAATGTAGAAAAAAATGCATGTTCTAGACCTACAAGTTATAGTTTTTTTTTTTTTTAAATGAGTTTGAAATAGGGACATGGTGTTGATCTCTAAGAGATGTTGTCAATTAGTGTCAAACACTTAGTCATTTCCTAGGTAGAGTTGGTTGTTCATCACTATGACTGAGTCATATAGTAAAGGCTAAGTGATGTATAATGGACTTGTTCACATTTCAGTTTGAGTCGAGAAGGTCTTCGATTGTCAGGTACTCCAATATGAATCGATTGAAAGTATGTGCTGAGCAAGTTAGAAGTTAGTGGACACCAAGCTAAAGAGAGATGGTTCATGCTAAGTTACACAGTAGGTGTTGAGAATTTAGAATTTGATTGACAACATGAGTTTTAGTAGTGACTGAGCATTAGGGTATACAAGTGTAGAGAGAACCAGTTTTGATATATATGTTTGGAATGACACAAATAATGAGGTAAACCATTTTGGTTGACTTCTACACATGTTTATTTGATGAAGGAGTAATTGAAGGAGTTAATTACGCATTTTTTAAGAGATCATTAATCCCTATAAAGATAGTGTATCTAATCAAAAAAATGGAAGGACTAAATGGAAAAAGGGATGAATCTAGATTGTTGATCTTGATGTAGAAGGTTTTTCAATTGGTTATTTCATAAGGACCCAAACCCTAAATCAAGTGAGATGTGAAGAGAAACAAAGAGATATTGAAGGAAGCTATGTTTGGATGTAACAAGTAAAGAGACTAGATAGAGAAACTGAGCAAAGTAGTGAAGGACAGAACAAAGTTTACCAGATTAGAGATCAAACTAGAATTGGAAAGAGGGGATCTATAATCTAGCATCAAAGTTCTAACCAAAGGATCAAGTACTAATACATTCTACAAGTGAATCAAAGTAAATCTCTTAACAAAGTGGTCTTAACAAGCCTATATAAATCTCCTAATTGAGTGCTTAGTTGTAAGTTTAAATCCTTTGATCAAGCTAGAATGAATAAGTATTGTAAGTTTTTAGTAGGGGAGACCTCTCACAAGGTAGATCACTAGAAGTGATTAAATATTGTAGCCTTAATACGCACACTTTATTGCTATAGTAGTGAAGATTTATGGGTGTTATCCCCACCCCAGTTTTACCTTCACCTTGGAGGGTTTTTGGTAACAATATTTTGTGCTATGTGTTTTCATTTACTTTCATGTTTATGGATAAGATGCACACTTAGATCTATTTCATCATTACAATTTAGGGTTATATGGTTTAAGATTTAGCTATGATATGTACTAGTGGTGAATGCATTTGAATTATTTAAAGAGTTCAAAAAAGT
Organism: Cupressus sempervirens; assembly: GCA_028749045.1. NCBI lineage: Eukaryota > Viridiplantae > Streptophyta > Pinopsida > Cupressales > Cupressaceae > Cupressus > Cupressus sempervirens. The sequence goes on from CM053792.1 coordinate 741,970,930, forward strand.
GTAGATCCTGATTCAGCACCCCCCCCCCCCCCCCCCCCAGTATCTTACTTTACCAAATAAGACTTCCAATAATTAGTATCAGAGCTTTGTTCTCTTAGAAGAAGTATTATAGCTTAAGAGTCAAGATCTTGGAGATGGATACTTACAAATTGGGAAAATTCATTGAGAACCAAAAGCTTGACATATAGATCTGTTGCCAAATTTTAGTTATTCCCTTGTCAAGTTCAAGTAACTAGTTATTCCCAATCAACTACAGCAGCTACCACCATAGTTGCTACTTCAACATCTATAGGCCCATCACCATGTATTGAACAACGAGGAGACCAACCTCTAGAAAAAAAAAGTGCTAATCACTCCTACCTATAGAGATGGCTTTCTTCCTAACACTAGAAAAGCTAGAGAGAAGGAAGGGGACAAGGAGAAGGAGAAGGAGAAAGAACAAGAGAAGTCAATTGCCAAGCCTACCTCCCCTGTTCAAGTCATCAACCTAGATGGTGACACAAATCCCATGGATGGAAAAGATAGATCTTAGCAAGGGGATACCTTGGCCCTCTCATTAAAAAGGTTGTTGCCTTCCCTATTGCTTCCTAGAGCAAGCAAACTCCCCTACTACTAAGGAAGTTGTTTGATCCTACTACACTATAGTCTAACATCAATGTCCTATCTATTAAGTCATGGATCGAGGAGACCATTGATAGAAAGAAGAGAAGATATGAAAAGGTCACTCCATCAAAATATTTGCTCACGTAAGCCACCTCTTCTCAGCCATCCTCCAAGAAGATGAAGAAGAAAAAATCAATTATAGCATTGGCCATTGATCCCTCTATTGACCACATGTTGGTAGAGATTAAAGAACCATAAAGGAAGGAAAATTCGATGAGATTTCCATGGATGACTTCCAGATTAGAACGGTGGATCTTAGCACCCCTATTCAGGACTCCATGGTGAATATATGGAAGTCCACTAATAAAAAGATTGAGGATAGACTAGAGGAACTGAGAACAGAGAAGGAGGTCCTAAAGGCCTCAAACAGAGAATTGATGGAATATATTAGATCTACACTCGGGAGCACCTCAATTAGCCAATTTGACCCAAATGCAGAGGAGAACAAAAACCTAATTCTAAAGATGCAACAAGAGAGGAAATTTGGGCAGATTGGTTGAGCGTGAGTAGATCAGATGGAGGTTCAAGGTCGCCCATTAATTGAAAACTTAGGAGGTCTTCTATTGGGCACTGACAAGTTGAGGGAAGCTACTTTAAGCCATCAATTAACCATGCAAAAGGTAGTAGATAGCTTGACAGAGCATATGGCCCTATTGCAAGAGGTCATCGACATGAAGACCAATTTTGCCATCTCTCATGGGATCCTCAAAATAGTCAAAAATCCATTATTTCATTACAAACAATCCTTGGAATTCATAGTGGAAAGCTCTACAAGGTCTACAAATGAGCTAAAGGATGTGCATGACCTAGTGTAGAAGGTCATTGAAAAGTTATTTGAATATTTGAAAGTGCTACAACAAAGTCTTATGTGTCTGCTAATGGAAAACTTATGGATGTTGAGAGGATGATATTGAAAAAACAAAATTCATTACAATTCTTGCATTCAAAAGGGAGTTGTACCTTTCAATTTAGGAGTCTTTGATAGATTGCTACATTGACCTGTTGTTAACTTCTTTGTTCTCCACAAGCCATTGGGCAATTTAAGAGTCAGGGTATAAACCAAAAAGATAAGGGAGACAAATGGTTAACCATCATTTTTTGATGACTCTACTAGGGAATTTACTCATATGTCCTAAGTTTTTATGTGGTTTTACTTAAAAACTTAGAATTTATCTCTAGGGCACTCAAAGTGTTGAGTTATGCATATTAGATCAAATGGAGAAATGGTGTTGCCTCACGAAGGACAAATCCTTGCAGTGTAACCTAACCTCGACTTCCAAGATGAACAAGAAGGAATAATAAACTAGTTGAATACCCTTGCATGGACAAGTCAAAAGTTTGTTGACCAATATAGAAGAGTAAGCTTCACCCTCAAAAGAGAAGAGGCCAATGTTGAATATTGGGAGGGAGTATTACGGGAAAGAAGATTAAGAGAAGCATGCCTGTTATGAACTAAGAAAGTTCACCCTAGATCCTAAATACACCTAAAGTGTTTGTGGCAAGGGGCAAGTTGACCTAGTTTTTGAAGAATTTTAGAGAGTTGATTTCCCAATATTGGAAGATCCTTTATGCAAAGGAAGAGCCTAGTCATAGGATCTAGTGTTTCAGGGTATCTGTGGAGCTCTTTTTCTGCCACCCCCTCCTATTTCCTAAATATGCAATCATTCCTCTTCTCCTCCTATTTTATGCACTTTGTTTCCATAATTTTGTAACAAACTCACTCTTCACAGAGTAGTTTTCTCTACTACACTCACTTTCTAGCTTATACCAATAATCCTCCCTGTAGACACTTAAATCTGATTACACCGCTTCAGTAATCCTATTTAGTTATCTTTGAAGGCGTCATTAATTAAATTCTTATTTAATTAATCCTTTTCCATCCCCTAGCTGATTAATTTAATTAATCATCTATAGTCCTAATTGATTAATCAAATAACCCATTATTTATCAATTAATCCTATTCTCCTATCTAATTCCAAAAATCCCAAATTTATTAAAATCACTTTAATAAATAAAGCCCTCAAAACCTAATAATCCTAAAGCTATCCTACATCTCTCCATTAGCTTAATCCACCCCATCCACCCATACTAACTAAGCTTAGCCACTAACTTACCCACCCTCATGAATGCCATCCACTTGCCCATCTCTAATCTAATCCTAACCCAAGCCTAATCCATCCCCTAATCACTTGCACATTCCTAAGCAAGCTTAAGACTTTCCTAAACCAAACCAAAGTCTCCTCTCAAAAATATCCCACCCACCTAGTCATAAAGGAAGCCCACTATCCCTTAAATGCCCTTAAATGCTCTTACAAGCACTTATGAGGGCCATTTAAAACCTTGAGCCTCCTTTGTTGACTCATCCATACCCTTTCCTCCACCCACTCTCCCTATGACATGTGTCACTCTCTGATTGGCTGTAAAGAAGCACAATCCATGTTCTCTCCTCTCATTCAATCTAAGCCCTCCTTAACCATTTCCCCATCCTTGCATCTTAGCCCTCCATCCCTCAAGCCTCTTGCCTATAAATTGGATCCTCTACCAAGCCAAAGGATCACAATCCATAACCTTAAAGTTACCATCCCATTTTGAGAAGCCAAATTCATACCAACTTCACATATCCACACCAAAATCCACATAAATTCCACCATTGAAGCAATTTGAAGCTTGAGCATACATCCCAAATCCACATAATAGACACATCTCCAAATCAAGTGATCATCCTCATTGAGAGAGCCTATCCATGGCTCATATTCACATTTGAGGACCTCACTTTGTCTCCCTTAAAGTTTATATTGATTTCGTTAGTTAATGCTTTGGTTTTTTTAATAGATTAGTATTTCTTGCTAACATATTAGTGTATACACTCCCTGCCTCAATGGTTGTTCCCTAGGGTAATGTTATTGGCCCTCTTCAGCTTGCAGCTAACAATGATTTACCTAGAGCTTCTTGAAAGATTTTTCCCAAATTTAATGGTGATGGGAAGGTTCTTGCTGATGAGAACGTCGCGGCTTTCTTTGTTGCATGTAGTATTGTTTTTCCTCAGTATAAATATGTAGAAGTAAGGATGTTTGTGAATACCTTGGTTGAGAATGTTGCTAACTAATTTCAACATCTCTTGCTGGGATGTATCATGACCTGGGATGACATGCGAAATCAATTTAAAGCACACTACAAGAGTATAGAAGATGAGCATGCTCTATTGACTCAAATCACCCAAATAAATACAGAACCTAATGTTCTTATGAGAGACTTATTGCAAAGTTCAACAAATTGGTCAATAGGATCCTTGCTACGAGTAGACCAAAAATAGATAATCAAGAAATGTTTTTTCAATAGCTACATGCCCCCTGACATCAAGTTTCATATGAGACAAGTACATGTAGCTAATCCCCAAGCTTTTCATACCCTAGAAATAGAGTTGGAAGATGATCTCATAGTAGTCAGGAAATGGAAAAGAAAAATTCAAAGTAGAGCCTCAACAAGCTCTGTCACTCGTACAACTAATAATACTAAAGCAATGCTTCATAAGCTATAAAATGAAATGATTATCATGAAAAGGAAAATGGGGAAGACTATTCCCTCATTTCAACAGCCATATTAAGACATTCCCAAAAGGCAAAATGAAGACAAACCATTGCAATTGCCATCTGCTTAGCAAAAGCTTGCTATTGAGGCACCTCCCAAGAAGAAAAGTATGTGCATATTTCACCTAAGAGTAGATCATGATGGTGATTCATACCTAAAAATGAACAAATACAAGCATCTCACTACTATTAATGAGCTAACAATTGAGTACCTTGAAAGTGAAGATGATTATGCTCCCTAGGGCGACTCTGGTACTTTTTTCTTGGAGTATGAATTGGATGACTACTTCGCCGCCTTGGATGGAATATAGATGACCATGGAAATAAGAAGTCAAAGAGAGAAGAACCCAATGAACTTTTTCCTACCTGGAACATAGCCACTAGCCCCTCACCAATTGTAGCTAGAGTATCAACTTCCTCATCTTGGAGGAAAGAGAAGACATAGTTTGAGCCAAATGGTAAGTGTCACTCCTCATTTGACATAATACAATATTGTAAATATGCTCATATCTAGGTGTTTCCCCTTGATTAACTGAAAACCCACCTTGTCGAGTTACAAAAGTTAGTATACTATTGTAAAGGTGATATTAATTCTAAAACTCATCCTAATGTCAATTCTACCATTAGTAACGACCAACCCCAATTGAATACTTGCTCAATAGTTGATGAAGAACATGTCTTGCCTTTACTCTTCAAAGAGGAAGAAGCATTAGTCTTGGCTACCTCCCCTAGTCAAAAACCTAATCTATTTTACGTATCTTTATATGTAAATAGTCATAAGCTTAATAATTGCATAATCAATCATGGGGCCTCTCATAATGGCATTCTCTCTTATATTGCATGTGCCCTAGGCTTGACCCTAACCAAGACATTTGGACATTTCTATTCCATGGGCAAAAAATAGGTCCCCCTCTTAGGACAAGTGAAATATGCACAAGTGGCATTACTCACACACCCTACAAAGAGAATGAAGTTGACCATCCTTGTAGCTAATATTCTACCCAGCTATGACATGATTTTAAGTAGAATATTTCATAGGGATATGGGAGGGGAAATCAAAATGGATTGGTCTCATGACATAATCCCCATGGGTAATAAGAAGATCAAGTTAGAACCTAAGGAAAATGCCAAATTCACTGTCTTGAAGTCTGATGATCCTAAGGCACAAATCCTATACCAAGAGATGGAATTTTGAAATTACATGTTGTTCTCTAATTCCTATGACTCAAAGGAACAATTAGATCCTTCTAGTGACTAGGAGATTTGGACCCTAGAGTTCGATGGTAGTTGTGCTACTGTTAGATCTGAAGTTGGTGGGTTGCTTGCTTCCTCGAATGGAGATATAATACAGCTTGCATACAAGCCAAAATTCAAGAACACCAACAATATAACAAAGTACAAAGCATTATTATTGGGTATCATTGTTGTGAAGCAAAGAGGAGTGAAAATCCTAAGAGCCCAAGGAGATGTAGAGCTCATAGTGAAGCAAGTTTGAGCTTAGTACACTGTGAGAAATGCAAGGTTGCAAAATTATAGGAACAAGATCTGGGATGAGATTGAGGACTTGGACCCCTTCTCGATACAAGTTGGTCCAAGAGAATAGAATGCAAGGGTAGATTTGTTTGCTACCTCACCCTCACTTCTACTTTTGCATCTATATTTCTTAGATAACTAGTACAAAGTTGAATTCTTATTTAGGCCCAATGTTCCTAACAACATTGAAACATGACAAGTCTTCAACAATGATGAACATATTCATTCTTTCCTGGAAGGTTCTGAACCTTTTAGTGATTAGTACTTTGAAGGAAGTGAAAATGCTTGCAAAGATTTCTCCCTTGACAACAAGAAAGAGCTGGAGCTTGAAGCTAAGCAACTCAAAGGTAATAAGATTCCTAGACATCTCATTTCCCTTGAAAAATTGTTTGATAGGCATGATTCATTTATCAAAAGGGAAATGGGTAGGAAAAGTGGCATTTTCAAAGAATTTGAAGGAATGAACATTGGTACCAAATATAAACCTAAAATGGTTAATATTCATAGTAGCTACTCAAATGAAGAAAGGGCTAAGGCTAAGCTATTGTTGTCAGAATACCAAGATGTATTTGGTTAGGGATATGAGGACCTAAAAACCTTCATAAATGGTGAGTTCAAGCACACAATCCCCCTCAAATCTAAAGTCACTCCCTTTAGATAGAAGTAGCATAGCTACAACCCTATGGTCTCAGATGCCATCTTTAGAGAAGTTCACAAGATGCTTGAAGCAAGAATCATCTACCCCATACACCATTTGACATGGATAGCCAATATTGTCCCTGTCCAGAAAAAGAATGGGAGATAAGAATTTCTATGGATTTCAAAATTTTGAATCAGGCATCTCTAAAGGAAAAATATGTCTTTCCCAACATGGATCATTCACTGCAAATAGTGGTTGGCTCTGAAATGATGTCCATGTTATATGGCTTTTTGGGTTTCAACCAAATTGAGGTAGACATAGAAGATTAGTTTAATATAGCATTCACCACCCCATGGGGAATATTTGTATATAATAGGATGCCCTTTGGGCTCATTAGTGTTGGATCCACCTTTCAAAGGGCTTTGAACTCCTCCTTTGCTGACCTCAAGGATAAGATCATCATCATATACTTAGACGATTTGACAGTCTTCTCCAAGAAAAGAGAAAATTACCAAAGGGACTTAGAGAAAGTGCTAAGCAGATTAGGGAGCATGGGATCTAACTCAATCCCAAGAAGTTAGTTTTATGTGTTACCAAAGGAAAATTGCTAGGTTATATAGTCTCCCAAGAAGGCGTTAGGATTGACCCAGAACGTGTTAGAGCCATCCAGTAATTGAATTTGTTGGGAAGCAAATCTGAATTCAAGTCACTATTTGAACAAGTGATCTTTCTAAGATGCTTTGTCCCTAATTTTTCTAAAATCACCAAATGCATAGTTGATATGATGAAGGGAATCCAAAGCTTCAAATGGAATGAATCTAGGAGAAAGGTTTTTGATCAAATCAAGGACTCCAAAGCCAAAGCACTCATTTTGGTCCACTGAATTACACCAAGTTCATATTGTATTGCTATGCCTCATCCCACATGCTTTATGTAATACTCATGCAAGAAAACAAGGAAGGCATCCAAGTGCCAATCACTTTCATGAGTACTCCTCTCAAGGAACATGAGTTAAGATACTCCTAGATGGAAAAGAACACTTATGCAGTGGTAAGAGCACTAAATAATTTTAGGTTCTATGTCTTACACTCACATTCTATTATATACATGCCTAATTTGGCTATCAAGAGCATATTAACCCAACAAGAAATAGGATGTAACACTAGAGGTGCATGGATAGCCAAAGTGCAAGAGTATGACATTGAGATGAAGCCAATGAAATTGGTGTGAGGAAATGACCTATGCAAAGTAATTGCAGAAACCTAGGATCTGAGGCAAGAAGAGGAATTCACAAGAGCACTAATGGTTAGTCTCCAAGACCCTTGGTTCTCAAATATTGCCTATTTTCTCACTTACAAAGATTTCCCTAATAGACTAACATATAAGCAAAAAAGAGACCTTAGGATTAAGTCAACTAAGTATGTCATATATGATGACCAATTTTACAATAGAGTAGTAGATGGAACCTTCTTGAGATGCGTGGATAAGCCCCAACAAGAAAGATTGCTTCATACTTTCCACAATGAAGCCTATGGTGGGCATTTCTCATCCATAGTTACAACATAGAAGATTTTAAGGCAATACTACTACTGGCCTGACATGTTCAAGGATGCCTATAAGTGGGTGGCACAAGTGTGACAAATGTAGGATGTTTTCTAGCAAGCCTCAACTAGTTTCCCTGCCCCTCAAGCTAGTTATAATAGAAAGCCCCTTTCAGCAATGGGGAATTGACTTTATTGGACCAATATATCCTCCTTCTTTTGTTGGTCACTTGTACATCATCACTACTACAGACTACTTCACCAAATGGGTGCAAGCCAAGCCTACCAAGAGAACCACCTCTAGAGTTGTCTATGAGTTCATCAAAGAGAACATCTTGCTAAGGTTTGGGGTGCCATTAAACCTTGTCATGGATAATGCTACTTACTTTTCTTCTATGGAGATTATAGACTTTTGCTACAACAACATCATACACCTCAGTCATTCATCAGATTACTTCCCTTAAGGGAATGATTAAGCAGAATCAAGTAATAAGAACTTGATCAATATCATGAAGAAATTAGTTTTTGAGAATCAAAAGGACTAGTACAAAAGACTGCATGAAGCACTCCAGGAAAATAGAGTGACACCAAAGAAGGTTGTCATAATTTCACTATTCAAGATGGTATATGAAGTTGAGGCTAGCCTTCCACTCCTATTAGATCTATCCATCTATAAACTACAGCAAGTGATCGAGGATTCAGTAGAAGTGCATCATGTACCTAACTAAGCTAGAAGAAGAACACGAGAAACTAGTAGATCACATTACGGAGCATCAAAAGAGCATAAAGACATTCTTTGACAAGAATGCCAAACCAAGGAAGTTCATGGAGGCTGATTTGGTCCTGTTGTGGGATAAGAGGTATGAATCCAAAGGTATGCACAATAAGTTTGACACCCTTTGGAAAGGTCCTTTCAAGATTATGCAAGTAACCCAGAATAATTCTTTTATTCTAGCATATCCCTCTAGAGAAATTTTTCCATTATCCTATAATGGCCAGGATCTGAAGCTTTACCAAGTTCATGATTGAAAGCAAGTAACACCTGCAGTTAGTGTTAGTCTAGGTAGGTTTGATTTTGTGTCTTTCCTTTCTTAATTTTCCTGCTTTCCTAGGTTAGTGTTCCTTTATGTTATGTCTGTAGCTTAGTTTGTCTGTTTATTTTTCCATTTTGATTGTGTGAAATTAGAGATTTCTAGGCCCCTTCTTGGGCATTTGTAATGCCTAAGACCCTAGTTGTTTCCAAATTTTAGTTATTCCCTTGTCATGTTCAAGTGACTGGTATTTAAATGAGTTGCTATCTCAAGTGGATGTTTAAGTATTCTTTAGGTTACTTACTTCTCATCATTCATGAGTATCTTACTTTCTATATTTTTTGGGTCTCCTTACATTACCTTTACCCATCCTTCCATGCGGGTTTTCTATTTTTCTAATGCATTTGAGGTCTAGGTGATCTAGGTATGGTTGGGATGTGTTTGGGTGTCTTCCTAATGAGAAATAAGTTTTCTATGTTTTAAAAACTACTATATTTCCCCAACATTTTATTTCCTATGGATTCTGAGCAATCGAGCTAGTTTTCCTCCTTGGTGAAGTTCATCAAGTGCATTCTTAAAGAGCGGAGCCATGGTAATGATTACCAAGTTGTGCAACTAACTATGTCATGATGGAGAGACCCAGAATGTTTCAAATTGAAGTTAGGAAGAATTCCATTCAAGATGCAGAGGTAAAGGTCTAATTTCATGAGGAAGAACCAATCTATGGGTTTTTAGTTACTTACTAATGGAAGCAGAGGTATTTTTTCCTATATCCAAAGCTAATATGGCTTATGAAAAATCCAAGTCTTTACATATAAAAAGTGTGAGCATGATGTTAAATGAACTATTTTGAGATCATAATCAGTAAAGCATACTCAAGATCTAACCTTACAGCCATCAGTTTGAGATTAAAGGGTAAAGTGTTGTTGGTTTTACTTCATCCCAAAAAATGTTGCTCAGAGAGGGGTTTTTTGTCCCTAGGTAACGAAAAATGCCACTTTTCAGGAGGCTTTGAAAATGGAAAGACAAGTGACTTTAAAGTGTGAACATTCTCTAGAAATGCTTAAAAGATACTTCCAAAAAGGTCAGTCATCAAGATGTGACCCCGACATAATGGAAAGAAAGTGTTAAATGCTTAGGATGAAAAGTGAAAGAATGAAGTGCATAAGCTATTGAAGGATCATTCCCCATGATGAGATTTCGAATCAAAGGAACTTGGGCTTACAAAAAAGTTGAGTTTCTCTCTCTCCCCTACATATGTTAAGTCATCGAATATATCTGTATTCTAGATTCTAAAGGGAAACAAGTCACTTTCCATGAAACTAAAGCACTTGTTTCGATAAGTGACTTTTAGTAATAAGACTTTAAGTAAAGTGAAAAAGAATTTGGGGTTATGATTTTTTATGTGCAAGAAAATGGAAAGTTTAAATAGCCATTGATTATGAAATTTAATGCAAATCCTATCATTATAATCTTTGGCCAAACTTAATTTCATTTTAGTGACACCAATGTTTGGATTCCTATACCTATTTCATTGGAATAACTTTGTTTTCCCAATTATTTTAAAATGATTATTTATCAAGAATTGCATCTTGTGCAATCATAGAAAATGATAATTTGAGCTGCGGGTTATGATAAGTTAATAAGACTGAAGAGTGAATGGAAGGATTTAATAGATACGTCATTCAAAATTTATGATTTGGGTGATCTTGTAGAAGACTAAACTCTCAACCTATTCACCTGATGACTCAAAAGCTAAAAGAGGGTAGATTGATAGAAGAAGATGGTTCTCCCATGGTAGTACAAGCACCTGAGTTTGTAAGGGAATGTATCAAAAGATACAACCTAGAAACAAAGCAAATTTTGTTCCCTTATCAATCCATCGTCATTTCAATCAAAAAAGCTCTAATGTAGTCTGTGTTTGGCATCCCTATAAAAAGGGATTATTGTGATATTAACTTTAGCTCTTTTGCATCAATGTTTAACAAAAAGAAGAGCCTCAAAAGGGAAGACATGTAGAGGACATGGTTTCAAACTCCTCACTCGAAGAATATAAAATGTTGAAGACCCTATTCCGCACTAATTTGAAGATGGAGATTGTAGATATAGTCACTTTGTTCTTAGATTGAAGGGAAAAGAGGAGATTCTTGAGTTCATTGAGCACCATTTCTTCTTGGTGCAAGCTATCTCTATTGAAGGTATGTAAATCGACTAGGCACGAATTATCTACGATGAGTTCACCTCATGGATGAATTCAACCAAACGATTTAAACACTTTTACTTGTCTCCTATCTAATTTATGCCTTATTTATTCATCATCTATGGTCTAACCTTCCTAGTATTCAAAACTATGATGGATGTACAAAGGTGTATGAGTTCTACCCGCACCTATAGTTGTAAAGGATTTTCAAGGAATATTTGGCAATAAATGATGCCTTCACAATGAGGCTATGCAAAGAATCACAAGGATGCCCAAAAAGGAGATTTTTCAGTATAGGAAATTTTGGCTATCAACTAGTTTGGATGCTCATTCATCCAATTTATGAGCTTCTCATACATGCAGATAGTTGCCTTTGATGGTTTTCCCAAGAGATTGCCTAGGTACCTAGAGGATAAGGTAGATCTCGTTGAATTATGTCAACAAATTCTTGAAGTAAACACCTTGTGTTCAAATGTAAAGAAGATAGTCAAGATTCCCTTCCCCGTAGTGGTTGGACCCTATTCATGTGCTTATAGATTTGATGCTCGAAATCTAGTGAAGATTTTTTAGAGCAAAATCAAATTGGTTGATTATGAGGTACTTAGGCCTTATTATGATTCGGTGAACTTTTTAAGGGACCACTTAAAGTTGGGATATTCCTACAGACATATTTTGTATATCAAAGATTACTGGGTCAGGTGTTTTATGAATACAAGACTCGGGAGAAGTTTTGGCCCTGATTAACTATTGATGAAATTAAGCTATATAATGATTATTTGATTTTTCTAAACTTGTAGATGATGGTGCCTATATGTATCCCTCATCTTATGAGAAGATCAAAGGCACTCCTATTGAGTCTATCCCACCTACAAGTCCTATCATAGACACCATGGAGGTCGCCATGCATGGAATAATCAAGAGAAGGGACAAGTGGGTAGAGTGGACCCATGCAAGAAAGAAGATGACAGGAAGCACTGGTTTAACTAGTATCTTCTAGAGCTTCCCAATCAACTATAGCAGCTACCATCATGGTTGCTAGTTTAACATCTACACACCCATCACAATCTATTGGACAAGGAGGAGACCAGCCTCTAGGAAAAAAAATGTGCCAATCACTCCTACTTGCAATGGTGGCTCTCTTTTCAATACTACCAAATTTGGAGAGTGGAAAGGGGACAAGGAGAAGGAGAAGGAGAAGGAGAAGGAGAAAGAACAAGAGAATTCAGTTTCCAAGCTTTCCTCCCCTACTCAAGTTATCAACCTAGATGGTGACATGGACCCCATGGATGGACAAGACACATCTTTGTAAGGGGATACCTTGGCCATCTTAGTGACTAAGGTCATTGCCTTCCTTATTGCTTCATAAAGAAAACAAACTCCCCTAGTATTGATAAAGTTGTTTGATCATACTACTTTGCACTTTACCATCAATGTCCTCTCTACTAAGTCATGGCTTGAGGATACCATTGATAGAAAGAAGAGAAGATATGTAGAGGTTTCTCCATCAAAAGATTTGATCACACAAGCCACCTAATCTCAGCCACCCTCCAAGAAGATGAAGAAGTAGAAATCAATTGCAATATTGGCCACTAATCCCTCTATTGGCCTCATGTTGGTAGAGAATGCAAAGACACAAAAGGAGCAAAAATTCCATGAGCTTTCCATGGATGACTTCCAAATTAGAATGGAGGATCTTGGTATCCCTGTTCATGACTTCATGGTGAATATATGGAAGTCCACCAATAAAAATATTGAGGATGGACTAGAGAAGCTAGGAGTAGAGAAGGAGGTCCTAAAGGCCTCAATCAAAGAGTTGATGGAATATATCAAATTTGCACTTGGGAGCACCTCAACGAGCCAAATTAATCCAAATGTAGAGGAGAACAAAAATCTACTTTTAAAGCTACAACAAGAGAGGCAATTCAGGCAGATTGGCCAAGCATGGGTAGATCATATGAAGGCTCAAGGTCTCCCATTAATTGAAAACTTAGGAGGTCTTCTATTGGACATTGACAAGTTGAGAGAATATACTTCAAGCCATCAATTGACCATGCAGAAGGTAGCAAATAGCTTGATAGAATAGATGGCCATGTTGCAAGAGGTTATTGACATGAAGACCAATGGTTTCATCTCTTACAGGATCCACAAAATAAGCAAAGAACCATTATTTCATTGCAATCAATTGTTGGAATTCATAGTGGAAAGCTATGTGAGGTTTGTGAATGAGCTAAAGGATGTGCATGACTTGGTGCAAAAGGTCATTTGAAAGTTATTAGAATATCTAAAAGTGCTAAATACAAAGTCCTATGTGTCTACTAATGGAAAACTTGTGGATGTTGAGAGGATGAAATCGAAGTTTCTAGAATTTGTTGATGAAGTTTATTATCATAAGGAGGGCATCAAAGAAGATCTAGTCAAAGGTTGCCAAAGTGGATGAGTTCACATAAATGCATGACTACTAGATGATTTGAACTGACATATCATCATCCCAGGTGTTGAGGAGTTGGATAAAGTAACTAATGCAATGAAAGCTTATAGAGCTAAGGTAGTTACTCCTAAGAAGGCATGATGCTCCGATATTCTTCCAAACATCTATCATTCTCTCTCTTTCCTTCTTTTTTTAGCCATTTATGGAATTCTTTCAGTCTCTATAATGGAAAATGATTCAATCATGTCCTATTTTTAGTTTATTTTGTTAAGAGATGCTCGGTAATACAACCATCTATTGTAACTGGCCATTTTGAGAAGGCCTTTATATTTACTTTTTGAGAAGTTAATAAAATTGGCAAAATTACTTTTGGGCGAACCCCTGTAGTTGGGACTACTATGTGTGACTTTGAGTCCAATTTTAATTTTGCTATTCATTTAGTTGCAGAATAGTATTCAGAATAAAAATGCTATTTTTGAAAATTGAATGAATGCAAGTGAACTTGGTTTTATTTCCTTCATTCAATGGATTGTGTGCATTACTTTCTTTAGCATAAGCATTATTTTGTTCTTTGTGCTATACTGCACAGTTTGTTTGTGTAGTTTAGTTCATTGTATAAGAGGGTCAAAATTTGATTAATGGAGTAGCCGAAAGATAGACAATTCGAGTGTTGTTGAAATATCAGTTAGCTTAGTAATCTGGGAGTCTGTCCATCATAGTTAGTATTGCATGTTTCCATATCTTGCATTTAAATTAGAATAGACTGCATTTCATTAGTTAGTCTCCCTTTTCACTTGCCTAGGTTGTTTAAAATGTTGAACAATCTGGTCTTTGCCTCTTCTGCTCTTTGGTTAAGAGCATGCCCCTAAAACCCAAAAAACAAAATTCATTTCAAATATTGCATTCAAAAACAAGTTGTACCTTTCAATTCAAGGGTCTTTGATTGATTACTACATTGACCCATTATGTTATTAACTTCTTTGTTATCCACAAGCCATTGGGAAATTTAAGAGTTAGGGTATAAACCAAAAAGTTAAGGGAGACAAACTGTTAACCAACAAGATCTTACTATAGTAGCTTGAAGCGGAAAGAGAGGAATTAAAAGGATCCTTAAAGAAAAGGAAAGTTTTGGCTATTCAGCAAAATGGTACACATTATCAAGAGAAGACACTGAAGGACTACTTGACAATGGATATTCTAGTGAAAGTGATGTAGCTATAGAAAACCTATTAGAGAATAACAACATTTTGAATGAAGAAGTGAGAACATGAAATCCAATCAGTAAGGCTATGGGAAGTGACTGAATAGAAAAAGAAAGTTGAGGAAGACAAAATCATGGAAGAAGAAGATAAGAGACAAATGGCAGCCAAACTTGATGAAAGGACATCTAATGTGAAAAAGCTCACAAATAATTAGTTGTACATGATGAATCAACTATTACTTGCAAATCAAGAACTGAACAGGAAGGACATAGAGATTGTGAATTTGAGATCACAAAATGATCAACTAAGGAATGAGTTAAGATCTAAAAAAAGAACTCATGAAAATGATGAAAAAACCTAGTGAAGCTACAAAATACTTTGAAGAACTGATGAGATCACCAAGAACACCTAGTGACACCTCTAGAATAAGATCATCCACTAAAGGAGAATCATCAAAGAGTGGAGAATAGAGGAATGCAAAGCCAAAACACAACAAACCTTGTCATTGCTGTGGAAAACCAAGACATACAAAAAATATATGCAGAAGCAAGAATGATAAGCAAAACCCTAAACCAAAGTTTAATGGATATTGTTTTAACTACAAGAAGAAAGGAAACCAAGCACATGAATGCAAGTCAAAGGCTAGCAATACACTAGTTGCATCTAGATTTGAAGGTGATTGCTACAACTATCAGAATAATGGACATAGAGCTCAAGAATGCAGATCCAAGGCAAAATCTAACTAGATATCCAAGAAGCAAGGATATACACCTAAACAAGATAACTCTCATACTTGGGATTACAACACATTGTACAGTGGTCATCATTGTGGTATATATGGTCATATTGAAGAAAAATACATTAGGACACATTTTAGAGGAAAATACAAGAGTTGGTTGAATGAAATTTTGGTTTGTTTTAGTTGTCAACAGATTGGATAAGAAAGAACTATAGGACCTGAGCACCAACACCAATAAATGAACAAAACAAAGGAAAAGATAGTTTATGTGGAGAAAACAAGGAATGAGATGAATCAAACCTAGAGAAATAAGGTAGAAGTTGGAAGTAATGGAACCAATGAAGTTGAGGTCACCCAATCCAATGGATCGAGTGATCACACTACCTCAAACTAAGCTAAGAAGTTATGTAAGGAGTTGTATATTTGAATGCCATATTATACACCAATTCCTAACACAATATGTGTTAAAGTCCATATTTGCATAAAATAAGATGCATTAGAACAATATTGAGGAAAGAACTGAGAAGTTTATTTATTTACACCATTGATGTTGAGCATCAGTATTGATGTCTATAGTGATTGAGTATTTTAATATAGATCAAGCAAATACGTTGACCAAGTTGTGGTTTTAACCGAATTCTTATATAATGATCGAGCCTATTGTAATGCACCTACCTATGTACAAAGCATTTATTGAAGACCTAATTTGACCATTTGAAGGTATATAGTGGATGTTGTAGTTTATTTTTCTCACCTAACAATTAGAGAGTTTACAAGGTGATTCAAAGTGATTGATAAGCAATTTGTGTGAAGAATTGTGAAGATCTACCTATGTGTCATTGGCTAATTCAATGAAGTGTTAAAGGTATTGTTATTGCCAAGACACTAAATTTTTTTCAAACCCTAGCATGAAGATATGGAAGCAAGCACATCCATTGAGATGAGGAAGGCAAGCAAGGAGATAAAGAATGTTCAATTGGTGAGTAACGAAGCCTATCCACCTCCAAAATTCCAAGCTATACCAGAGATTGCATTGAAGGGAGATCCCTCCAATGCCCTATCATTGATTCCACCAAAGGTACTTGTGATTCATGATGTAGGGTCATGTTTTACATGTAAAATGAGTGAAATTAGAGATTATGAATTGAGGGAGGCTTATAAAAAGTAATGTGAAAATGGAGTATTGAAGGCTAAGCACTAAATTATCGATGATAAAGGGTTAGTCGATGCCCAATATTTTCCTTGTGATTTAAAAATTGAATGGATTAAGATAGTTTTGAGCTAGACTCATGAAATGCAATTATGGTTGGAGAACAGATCGATAAAGATTACCAAGGAGATCATCTATTGAGTCATAGGGTATCATACTCTAAATCAAGTGAAAACCATGCAATGCCAAGCCAAGAACCTTATTGAAGAATAGACAAAGGCCAAGTGGAATGGTCAAGTAATGTCCATAGATGGCATCACTGATCCTATCATTGAATTTGCATTCTATGTCATTATACACAAATTTTGTCAATCGAGTTAATTGAATAGTGTGTCTTGCATAGTAATGGACTTGGGATATAAGATTGTGAAGAAATATCACAACTACGACCTTGTCAAGCTACAACGTGCCCAATTAGCTATGAATTTTGGAGTAATTAGGAAGGCTAAAAATACCTTGTGTAAGTTTGGATCACTCCTAATATGTACATTCTTCTATGTACAAAACACTTTTCCTACTTTTGGAGATGTTGTTTGGAGTCAAGATTGACCTATAACATAATAGATAAGTGATTTTGTTAAACAACTAGGAGTAAACTTTGACAGTGTAATGAGTAGTTATTTTGATGAATTCAAGAAAAATATGAGGAAGAGAAGCATAATTCATGTATCTCTAGTTAAGCAATATTATGATGAAGTTTATTTTTGTTGACACTGATTTTACCTATGTAGAAGTTGTAATACCGAGGGTAGAATGGTTAAGGTCATCGCCCTATGAGGTAAAAATTGATGAAACATCTACAACCATTACAAAATTACTAGCAGAAAAAGTAGATGAGAAAGCCAAAACAGTTGGTAACTATGAAGAAGCCAAGACAAAGATTACTATTGGTTTGAAAACTGTCACCTTAGAAAGGAAAATGATGAAGAATCTTGAGAATATTTTAGGTCAAGATGAAGATTAGAATGCATCACTTTAGATAACACAAGGTCAAGGTGAGGACCAATATAATGATGAAGAAGAAAGTAAGGATGAAGGAAGAAGTTGCAGAAAATAAGGGTAAGGAGACAGTAGTGGTCAGGCAAAAGGCAAAGAGAAAAATGATATTACTATTGTCAAGCCCATTGTGAAGGACAGCTTGAAGATGCCTACTCCACCTAGCACTAGACTAAGGACAAGTTACATAGTGCAAGGTAGGAGAATCCCTAGAGGAGATGTCTTAGCCCCCAAAAAATAACCATAGAGTGAAAACAAAATAACAAAACAAGATCTAATACCAATTCACAACACTTTATTCATAAAATAATTGTTTACATGCAAAGTGCCCAACTGTAAGGCCTTCTAGGTTATGGCCAAATATAATAGCAATTACAATAATAGTTCTACAAGATCCCTTAAGATCCAACCCCAAACTTCTGACCAGTCAAGATCCACACTCTAGTAGAAACCCCCAAGGAAGATCTAAACTTGTGCTCTCAAGCCCACCAAGCAATCTCCTTATTTACCAAGCCTTGGCTACTAGCCCTTCCCAAATTTTGCTCCTCTACTTCATCCTCTTCTCCAAGCTAGATGATTCCTTCACTTAAGACTCCACAAGACCCCTACTTATACAAGACTAAGCCATAGGTCAGCCCAGTATGTTACAAATTAAATAAACCCTTGTCTTAAATGCACATTTAAGTGACAAGTCAACTTACCGTAGAAATTAAATACATACAACCAAATTAAATGCCAAGGTCGGCTCACACTAGAAATAGAATACAAATAACTCGGTGAAAGAAGAAACTAAAACATGATTGAGCATCAGAAAACCATTATCAAGTATCAGCAAATATGAAGTTCACTTGCTTAACACTAAAAACTAGTTAACACTATTGGAACTCAGTTAACACTGAAATTGGTTAACATTGAACTCGGTTAATAGTGCAAACTTGGTTAACACTATTGGTTAACATTGAACTTGGTTAATATCGATGGTTAACACTAAACTCAATTAATGTTTCCAACTCGGTGATAATTGCCAGAATGAACAAAAGAGTAAGATTACAAGGCAACCCAGAATGCTCCTGCATCAAACTACTAGTGTAAATAGGAAAAACCTCATATGCTACCAGTGTAAATAGAAAAAACCTTATATGCTCCTACATTAAACTCCCTAGGTAAATAGAAAAGTGTGTCCCACACTTTGATGCCCAAAGAAAGTTTCCCAACCATCTTCATCTTCACCCAAGGGTTGCCAATCCATACAAACAAAAGAAAAAATCCACAAATCACCCACACCTATGCCATCCATCCAAACACCAAAATTGTTTGGACCACCACTAACCAATATTAACCAATTTATATGCAACTTATCACCATAATCCATCTCAACTACAAGAGCATCAAACTCCATAGCCGCAATACCAACATGCAAATCCAAAACCAAATTAAAATTAGCAGCAATATGAAGGCCCTCTCCAACACATGCCAAACTCTCAACACCACCAATCTCATTGCTTAAAAAAATATGATCTGCAATATGTAAATCATCCCCCATAGCAACTTGATTATCCATGACCAGGCCTCTACAATTTTCATGTCATATTCATCCAACTAATCATGAAAAAAAATATCCATTCCAAAATCACCAAGGTTAGTGTTGTTATCTGTAAGCTTTGTTTTATATTAGTGTCAATCACTTAGTCATTTACAAGGAAAAATCAGATGGTCATCACTATGACTGAGTTACTCTACATAGGCCGAGTCATGTACATAAGTTAGTATGTACCGAGAAATTGTACAAAAGCTAAGTAAAGTGTGGTATATGGATTGAGCTCATTCAGCGACTGAGCATAATTCCAAGTATATAAGTATCGAGTGATATAGTATGTGTTGAACATAATATATGTTGAGCATTAATATTAATGAAAAAGAATATGCTAAACTACTAGAAAATAAAAAATTCCTTAATGAAGAGATAAGAGCACTAAAGAGATAACATGAAATCCAATCAGTGAGACTATGTGAAGTGATTGAACAAAGAAAGAAAGTTGAAGAAGACAGAAAAATGGTAGAAGATGAGAAGAGGGTAATGCCCACCAGGATAGAAGAAAGGTTATCAAATGTGCAGAAGCTCAAAAATACACAAATGGATCTGATGAATCAACTAATCATTGCAATTTAGATACTGAATCACAAAGATATGGATATTGCCAACCTAAAATCTCACAATGAGATACTAAAGAATGAATTGAAGAATGAGAAGGAATCTATGGAGCAATTCAACAAACCAAAGTAAGAAATGAAATACTTTGAAGAACTTATGAAGTCATCAAGATATTCCAATGGGTCAAGACATTCATGCACTGAGAAAGCATAATCATCCAAGAATGGAGAAATGAGAAATACAAAACTAAAAGACAAACCAACTTGCTATCACTATGGAAAAATTGGTCATAATACAAATATCTGTCAAAGAAAATATGGTATGCAAAACTCTAAACATAATTTTATTGGTTACTATTTTTACTGCAAGAAACAAGGCATCAAATACATGAGTGTAGGTCAAGATTATGGAATGCACCTACTGTACCTACATTTGAAAGGTACTATTACAACTATCAGAAATATGGGCATAGAGAATTTGAATGCAAATCAGAGACAAAACCCTACTGGCCAAATTAGAGAAGGAATAATTATGCACCTAACAATGCATGTTCCAAATGTCACAAGTTTGGATATCAAAGCAAGAGTTGCAAAACTCAAGTGCATTTAGACAATCAGACAAAGGATAAAGGAAAGAGATAAAGTAGATATTGAGCAAGTGAGGAATGAAATGAACCAAAAATGGAAAAAGAAACTAGAAGATGGAAATAGTGGAGTTAATGGAGCTAAGGTCACCCAATCCAATGGAGAAGGTGATCATATCATCTCTAACTGAGCAAAAGAGGTATGTATGGAGCTCAATACCTAAATGGTACATCATACATTAGTTCCTTACATAAATTTGTGCCAAAAGTTCATATTTTCATATATAATACAAATTTTGTAAAAGGTTGTTGAGTATTAACATTTTCCCTATGTTGACCGAGTGTTGCAACATAGATTGAGCATTATAATAGAGACCAAAGGATATGGAAGAGATCAAGTTGTTATGTTAGTCAAATTCCACTCAACAAAGTACACAAACATTTACAGAAAACCTAATCGGTCAAAAGACAAGGTATATAATAAATTTCAAATACATTATTTCATACCTTGCATATAGATTTTTGAAGAGCTCAGAGTGATTAAGAGATAAAATGAATTCAAGCAACTACCAAAGATCTCAAGAAGCAAATTGATCAAAAAGGTTGAATAGGAGCGTGATCGAGAATCAAGAATCTAGAGAAGGAAATACATCAAACCCTAGTTACAATCATGGAAACTTCATCAACTATTGGAATGAGCCAAAAGGTTAGTAAAATTCAATTGGTGATGAGTGACGCCTCCTCCACTTAATTTTGCACTAATCCAGAAATTGTTGTTAAATGAGACTCAATGGGTGTGTTATCCTTGATACAACCTAAAGTCATCATGATTCATAATGTTAGAAGTTGATACATGTGAAAATTCAAAAAAGTTGGAGACTATGAAATTAGAGAAGCTTATGAGAAGCTGTGTGATGAAGGAACCTTAAAGGATGAGTTCAAAATTGTTGAAAGGAAAGGGTTAACTCAAGCCCTAGAATTTCCAAGAAATTTCATAATAGAATGGATCAAATTCATCTTAAACAAAATTCATGATATGAAGTACTGGCTATAGGATAAACCAATAGAAATCACAAAGATGATGATTCATAGGGTTACTAGCTATCCAACCTTAAATAGGAAGAAAAAAATGTGATGCTTGATCTGAGGAGAAGTTGAGGCTAATACTGGAGCCAAGTGGAATGGACATAGTTTGTCCATTACAAGAATTTTTGATCCACTTATAAAAATTTATGTGAGACATTGCTTACAAATTCTATCAATCTAGCAGATTAAATATTGTGTCAAGTATGGTTGTGGACCAAGCATGGAAGATTGTGATGAAAGATCATGAGTATGATCTTGTCAATCTGCAAATGATACAACTAGCAAAAAACCTATCATCAATAAGAAAGGAAAAGAATTCAATGTGTAAGTTTGGTTCCCTAATCGTCTATACAATCTTTTATATTTATAAGTATTTTCCTAGAATAGGAATTGTTGCATGGGAACAAGACAAACCAATAACAAGGCAAATTAATGAGTTTATTACTCAATTGGGAGACAATTTTGATAATTCAAGGAATACATATTTAGATGAATTTAAGTTGAGAATGAAAAGGAGAATGATAATTCCAAAGGAACTGTTGAGATCTAATTGAAAAGATCATTATTGAACAAAGATTATTGAAGAAGACTATGTGCTTCAATCATTGTTTTGTCACTGATGTCAAACCTATTATTTTCTAGTAAGACAACTACTTATAAAATTTAAGTAATATCACTTAGTTTATTGATGAAGAGGATTTGATCAATAAGATGTAACAAAAGCACCTAGAGGAATGGTTGAGTTATGATTATGTAATGAAGTACAAGAATCAGTTAAGATTGTGATGACATGATGTATTAATAATCTACTTAAGGTTACAAATGTTGGCTACACTAAGAAAGTTTAGAAGAACAAGTTACACAAAGTTTATCTGCCAAGCTTGACCGAGTGGATAGTATGTGCCAAGCAAAGACAGTGCAAGTTGAGTAAAAAGTCAATTGGAGTTGAGTAAAAGAAAATTCTAGTGGATGTAGAGCAAGACAATTGATGTTGAGTAAAGTTTAGTTGATGTTAAGCATCAGTAAACTTTAGTTGATGATAAGTGATTTTATAGTTGATGCCAAGTAACATAGTATGTGTCGAGCATCATAAGGTTGATAATGCTAAGTTGTTGCATTATTTAAGAGATCAAAGATTCACTAAATTTGAGCTGACAAGTTTGTTTTCTTGAATTTTGTGAACTAGGTGGAAGATAAGGATGATGATATGGTGGCAAAAAATTTGATGTAAACCATTTTTAGGAAAATTCAAATGGATTCTACAATAAATTTCTAGAAGAGATGTGAGATATGGGGTAGATACATTTTATCCTACCTAATCCATCCGAACCCTAATCTGGATGATGAAAAATGAGCGAGAAAATATCCTAATTTCTTATTTATAGGAATGTCTAGTCATGAAGCAAAGTTGTCATGTGCGAGAACCTAAGGAAGACAAGGAGTAAAGGGTTTTACTTCATCAAATGACCCAAAAGAAGAGTTTACAATGGTATGTTAAGCAAGAAGGCTTAAGGAGATGTATGCTTGAAGGGTGAACAAGCTATCAGAGCTATAAAGTATGAAGGCCAAGCAAAATGGAGGACTAAATAGAGATCTGTAATCTACAAGAGAAGTTGTAAGTTGTATCAGATCAAAGCTCTATTGTTACTCTCTAACAATTGTATTAGTCTAGGGTAAATCCTTTGGATTAAGGTTGACCTAACAGTCATTTGTAAATCCTTTAACTGGATGGCATTCCAAGTGAATGGTCTAAAGTCCTCTAACAAGGCTCACTTCGAATAGGGTGATTGAAATCCCTTAATTGGGTCACATTTAACAATGTGTATTGTAACCTTTAACAGGGTTGGCCTTTCATAAGGCATCACTTCATAAGAGTGAAAAGGAGTAGAATGTAATTGGTAGTTTTTCCCAAATTGGATTTCCATGTAAATCATTGTGTCAAGTGTGTTGATGAATCTGTTATGTTTCATGCTTTACATTTCTGCAAGTTGATTTGATGGTAACCTACAAGTTTTAGTAATTGCATAATCTTATGGATGCATGCATACATATGAATGTTTTATGGGTTCACTAAGCTATGAAAAGTTTTATTTATACATCTGGACCTTGGATAACTAACTCACACACCCCCCCCCCCCCCTCGCCCCGCCCCCTCAATTATTCTAAAGTATTCCAACAATTGGTATCAAATCCATCTGCTTAAGAGGACTAGTTTGAAGGTACTAGAAGCACAAAGATCAAGATGTCAAAAAGAGATGTACCCAAGCTCAATAGAGATAACTTTCCTACATGCCAAAGTTTAATGAAGCTACACCTTGGAAGACTTAGAGATCATTGATCCAGGTGGATCCAGAAAGGCTAAAAATTTCATAGTCTCAAAATCTCTCAAAAATGATATCATTGTGAAGAGCTTGGAAAACTAAACCTGACGCAACTTGAATGGGTGAAAAAGGAGCCCGTTTGCTGAAAATATGCTTTGTCAAAGTTTGAGTCAAATTGGTGAACTAGGGGTGAAATTTGACTATCTTGAAAGTGTTCAACAATGGGTGTCAAATTAAAGATCTCATCAAGAGCTTTCCAATGGCCTTCATTTAATCAAAATCACTATGTGAAAGTTATCATCGTTCAAAGTTTGGGAAAAAAATTTGATGATGTCATCATTATATCATTAGATTTTTGGAGGACTTTTAAATTATATTGGGAAAACAATTCCAAATATAATTTAGAATTTGCATGGGAAATTGTTTTATACAAACTCCCTCTTGAAATATTTTGTCATTATGTTCCTTAAAATTATGGAGGTGTTAGCTTTATTATCATTTTTTTTGTAAGGCTTATAATTATAAAAGCCAAAAATGAGGTTGCTTGTTATTTTAAAATGGGGATATGGTTGTAAATTTTGTTATTTGATTTTATACCAAATAAGGGAAATATTTTGTATAAAAAGGATGGAAATTTGGAAGAGAAAAACAATGAGTCTTGGAGGAATTAGACCTTTGAGTGTGTAGGAGACTTTGAGAGAAATTAGTCTTGGAGAATTATTTTGTAATTCTAGAGGGAAATTCCTTGGGAGAATTTTGTAAGTTCTTGAGAGAGACTTTGTAAGTGAGAGATATTTTGTAAGCATGAAGATATAGTATATCATCTTCAAGTGGGTGAAAAAGATTGTGAAGGCTTTGAATCTTGGATTTTGTAACAAAGAAGAGTTTTGCTTGGTGATATCAATAAAGCAGTCCCCAAATTGAGAAGTGGACCTAGAGACATAGTCCCCAAGGACAAACTAAGTTATCAAAGTGTTTGCATTTCTCTCTCTATTATTCTCTCAATTCTTTCATTTTATTATTCTCCCTTGTTGATGTTATTAAACATATAATTGTTTTAAGTGTTCAAAGTATTCTTCCTTTTAATTTCTAATGGTTTTAAAATACATAGCCACGCATTTATTGCTTGGATCAAGACAGTATATCTAATTGTTGGGATTAAGTCATAAAACTTGTAGATCCTAAATTATATCAAGTTTGGTATTAGAGCCTATTTTTATCGAGAAATTGTAGGTGGTGAATGTTAACTAGGTTGTGTATATGAGAAATATGTTAGCAAGTAATACTAATCTATTCAAAAACAAAAGCATTAACTAGCATAAAAAAACCATAACATATATGAGAGACAAAGTGAAAACCCTCAAATGAGAATATGAGCCATGGAATGGCTCTCCCAATGAGAATGGTCACTTGATTTAGAGATGAGTCTATTATGTGGATGTGGGATGTATGCTCAAGGTTCTAAAATAGCTTCAATGGAGATGGAAAATGGCAAATTGGTAGCTTTGTGAGCTCTCAATTTGGCATTATAAGGGTATGGTTAAGGCTTTTGCTTCTCAAAACTAGCATTATAACTTTAGCTCAAAAGGTTGTGATGAAATGGCTTGGGAGGGGATTCAATTTATAGGCTAAGGGCTTGAGGGATGGAGGGCTAAGATGCAAGGATGGGGAAAAGCTTAAGGAGGGCTAGGATGCACTCAAAGGGGAGCACATGGATTGTGTTTGTTTAGCACCAATCAGGGAGTGACACATGTCACAAGGTGAGTGGATGGGGGAAAGGGGATGTATGAGTCAACAAAGGAGGCTCAAGGGATAATATCTTCATAAATACCCTTCATTGTGGCTTGTAAGAGCTTGTAAGAGTCTTTATGGATTTTGTAAGAGCATTCATTGTTGGGTGGTTGGGATATTTTGGAGGGAGTTGAGATTGTTGACTTTCCTTGGCTTAGGAAATTCTTAAGCTTTCTTAGGGAATGTGACAACATTAGGGGGTGGATTAGGCTTGGGTTTAGGATTAGATTAGGGATGTTAGAGATTTGCAAGTGGATGGCATTCATGAGGGTGGGTGAGTTAGTGGTTAAGCTTGGTTAGTATGGGTGGATGGGTTGGATTAGGCTAAAAAGAGGGTTTAGGATAAGTTAGGGGCTTATTAGATTTGAGGGCTTTATTTATCAAATAGACTTATTTAATAAATGGGGATTTTGGAATTAGATAGAAGAAAAGGATTTAATTGATAAATAATAGGTTATTTGATTTATCAATTAGGACTATAGATGATTAATTAAATTAATCAGCTAGGGGATGGCAAAGGATTAATTAAATAAGAATTTAATTAATGAAGCCTTTAGGGATAACTAAATAGGATTACCAAAGCGGTGTAATCAAATTTAGGTGTCTATAGGTTGAAGTTGAAACAAGGAGAAGGTGAAATTGCAAAGTTCAATCCAGAGATTGGAAAAAGAAGAAATTTTTTGAGTCATGGCATCTAAAAAAAATCTTCCCGAGTTTGATGCAGAAGCCTTCCAAAGAGCTCTTGTGGAGTTAATAGCTTTGGACATTCTTCTTCAAGAGAGACATGAACGACAATTGAGAAAGGTAGATAAGGCTAAGAAGAAGGAGGAAGCAAAATCCTCATCAAAAGATGCAAAAGATAAAGGAGTAGGAGGTGGTAGTGACCCTCTTGAACCTTCATCTCCATCTTCTTCATCTTCTTCTTCTCTATCTACTTCTTCTAAAAAGAAACATTCTATGAAGACACCCTTGTTAAAGCTTGATGTGAATTTTGATTTGCCCATATATAATGGGGAATTGGATGCAGAAAGACTAGATAATTGGCTTAAGCAAATTGAAGTGTACTGCAAGGTTCAAAACATTTTGGATGGTTCTTCTAGAATCTAGCTAGCTACTCTCAGGATAGGAGGTACTACATTAGTCTGGTAGGAGAGTAAGATATAGGATGATCTTGCTACACAGAGTAAAATCATTTCATCTTGGTATGAATTTACTTTTTCTTTAAACAAATAGTTTTATCATTTGGGTCATATGCAACAAGCCATTATGGATTGGAAAAATCTAAAACAAGGTAAAGGGTAGTCTATGCAAGAGTATACACAGGTGTTTAGGAAGAAGGCTTTAACTCTTGGAATTCCTCTTTACACGCAAGATACTTTATTAAAGTATATAGGTGGAATGCATTCATATTTGAAGCATACAATATTGATGTTTAGTCCTTCTAACTTTGATGAAGTGTGTGTTCAAGCAATCCACATTGAAGCAAGTGGAGGAAACACAAGTTTCAGTTCAAAGAAGGAATTTGTTCCTCCTAAAGGACACAAGAAGGGAAAGAAAGTAGCCATGGTGAAGAAAGAGGAAGGTGAGTAGCCTACTTGTTCACATTGTCAGAAGAAAGGACACGTAGAAGAAAAGTATTAGAAATTGCATCCAGAGTTGAAACCAAAGTGGTTTAAGAAGGATAAAAAGGGAAGCAAAAGTATACAACCATTGTTCAAGATCTTGGATCAAATTCTAGTGACGAGACAACAATATCAACTGTGGGTTTGAAAGGTAAAGCTTTTGTTGATTCTACCACTAATGTTTCATATGCTTCCACTTCAAAAATTCATGTTGTTCCCAAAGATAGTAAAAGGTGTGAACTTTTTCATATAAGGGTGATTTCTAAGAATACCAAAATTGGCACATTGACAGATAGTGGGTCCCAAGTTAATCTAATTTTAGAAGTTGTTAAACAGTTGGGATTGGAAACTAAGCCACATAAGAGACCTTATCTAGTAGGTTGGGTGTGCAATGATAATAGATTGTGAGTCACTAAGCTATGTGAGATAAGGTTTGCAATAACATCTAAGTTCATAGATGAGGTTGAATTTGATGTGGTTCCACTTGATATATGTGGGATTGTGTTGGGTAGCCCATTCTTATATGATAGGAAAGCTATCTTCTACAGGGAACATAACAGGTATCATTTATTTTAAAATGGAATTGAATACATTATAAGAGCTCATCGCATGAAGAATGAAGGATCAATTATAAACACAAGACATTTGAAAATGATTGTTAATGCAAGCACTAAACTAACTCTCATGTCTGCAGTAGCTAGTAAGGATTAGGTGCAAGCAGAATCAAGTCTTCAGCCAGTGATGGTAAAAGAGGATTTGAAAGGTTCATTTTCTTTAAAAAAATTGTATGAGAGGTCCAAAATGTTGACACTTTTTCCATTTCATCAATTATTTCAATTTTGTTGCTTCTATTTCTACTAGTTGGTATTATGTGGATGATTGATGTAACAATCAACACTAATGGATGTATGGTTAATGGTATTAGTAGTACTATCTCATTCTTCATAATGTGTGTGATGGCTTAGATATTCATAATTCCAGCAGTTTGTACAAGTGATATTGGACAAGTGAGGCAAACAAGCCCTCATTTTCATTTTATGTAAAAATAAACTTTTGGAGGTCCAAAAGCTTCTCAGTGGGAAGGAATGATCCAAGTGGATCCAAAAAGGCTAAAAATTCCATTGTCTCAAAATTTCTCAAAAATGACATCATTGTGAAAAGCTTGGAAAACTAAACCCGATGCAACTTAAATGGGTGAAAAAAGAGCCCGTTTGCTCAAGATATGCTTTGTCAAAGTTTGAATCAAATTGGTGAACTAGGGGTGAAACTTGACTATCTTGAAAGTGTTCAACAATGGGTGTCAAATTAAAGAGCTCATCAAGAGCTTTCCAATGGCCTTCATTTTGTCAAAATTGGAGTACGTATGTGAAAGTTATCATCATTCAGAGTTTGGGAAGAAAAATAAAAAATTTGATGATGTCATCATTATGTCATTAGAATTTTGGAAGAATTTTAAATTATATTGGGAAAACAATTCCAAATATAATTTAGAATTTGCATGGGAAGTTGTTTTATACAAACTCCCTCTTAAAATATTTTGTCATTATGTTCCCTAAAATTATGGAGATGTTAGCTTTATTATTGTTTTTTTTTGTAATTCTTATAATTATAAAAGCCAATAATGAGGTTACTTGTTATTTTAAAATGGGGATATGGTTGTAAACTTTGTTATTTGGGTTTATACCAAATAAGGGAAATATTTTGTATAAAAAGGAGGGAAATTTGGAAGAGAAAAACAATGAGTCTTGGAGGAATTAGACCTTTGGGTGTACAGGAGACTTGGAGAGAAATAAGTCTTGGAGAATTATTTTGTAATTCTAGAGGGAAATTCCTTGGGAGAATTTTGTAAGTTCTTGAGAGAGACTTTGTAAGTGAGATATTTTGTAAGCACGAAGATATAGTATATCATCTTCAAGTGTGTGAAAAAGATTGTGAAGGCTTTAAAGCTTGGATATTGTAACAAAGAAGAGTTTTGCTTGGCAATATCAATAAAATAATCCTCGAATTGAGAAGTGAACCCAAAGACATAGTCCCCAAGGAAAAACTTTGTTATCAAAGTGTTTGCATTTTTCTCTCTCTTATTCTCTCAATTCTTTCATTTTATTATTCTCCCTCGTTGATGTTATTAAACATATAATTGTTTTAAGTGTTCAAAGTATTTATTCTTCCTTGTAATTTCTAACAATTTTAAAATACATAACCATGCATTTATTGCTTGGATCGAGAAAGTATATTTGATTGTTGGGATTAAGTCATAAAACTTATAGATCCTAAATCAAGTCAATCATGTACAATCTACCATTTCTATGGAACATGTTGATCCAACTAGAGTCATGACTGCTGAAGATATGAAGAAGAAGAAAGAACACAATTAGGCGATGTTGGAGATTGCCTCTACCCTAAGTTATGCTGAATGTGATGATATAAAAGGTCTTGATAGTGCAAAGAACATGTGGGATGCCCTAGCCACCATCTATGGAGGAGACAAAAATGTTCAAAGAGCCAAATTTGAGAGTCTCAAAGGTAAGTTTGATGGTATGAGAATGGAAGAAGGTGAGAATATTGCTCAATATGTTTCTAGAATAAAAGAAGTTGTTAGTGTAATAAAAGGAGCTACTGGTCAGATAGATGATGATATTGTGCTAAGTAAAGTCTTGAGAACACTACTACCTATTTATGTTATTAGAGTTTTTGCAATTCAAGAACTGAGATGTATTCCAAGAAATGATCTAACCCTTGAAGGTCTAGTATGTAGACTCATTGCTTTTGAGCTAGGTTGGCCAATTTATCGGCCACCACATTTTCCTCTCTATAGACATGGGAAACTCTGTAGTCCTCAAACTCCAACAAAAGGTACTTAATCTAGTTAATGTGCTTGTTTAGATGCCAAGACTCCAATTTGCCTTTTTTAATCCCATTGATGATAATCTTTGAGTCTCCTTCCAAGTGCAATCGCCTGATGCCCTACTTGGCTCCTAACAAAATAGCCTCTTTTACTACTTCACATTCTGTCATGTTATTAGTCCCATCCCTAAGCCTTTTTGCAACAAAAGCCACATAATTTCCTTCATGATCTCGAGCAATACATCCATATCCAGATATGCCCAAGTTACCTTGGGCAACCCCAACAAAATTAATTTTAATCCAGCCTTCCTCTGGTGGTTGCCAAAGACATCTTTCCTTCCTTTGTTGAGGATTAACCATTGAAGGCTCATTAACAGGCAACCATTCACATATTTATTCTTGATTGAATTGGAGCTTTTTTTTATTAGTTTTCTTCCTAACATGATATGTCAAATTTGATGGAAAAATGATTTATCTAAAATCTTTTTTATTTTTAGACATTTTCATTCCTAATGACTTATCTAATATGCGAATCCAACTGAAGATGATTGGAAACTACTAATGACACTACAAACATAAACCTTACAATGTCTAATTTTTTACATTCGATGGTGCCACACACCTGCTTGCAACCAATGATTTCATTAAATTGCATAATAAGAATATGTTGAAATCATTCAATTCACCAATTGCACTAAATACAACAATATATTCTCCAAGTGGAAATAGTAACATTGTGGATGATGAACACCTTGAAAAATGTCTACTCCTTTGCAAATGACAATGCATCACTCTTACAAAGAATATATGAATATAGACATGACTTGTTAATGGAGCATTGTTGACATTGTTTATGGGCTAGGATATAAACTACCAAGTGTCCCAATATATGTTACCATACATTTTAATAATTATTATGGGTCATTATGGAATGAACATGATCTAAAGATCATACCAATTATTCCCTTCACATTAGGAAGTTGATGACAACTGCCACTCACTATGTCATGGGCTATTACCATACATTGAAAAAATAGAGAGATAGGGGATGACATTTACAACCATTCCAAGAGTTAAGTCTCTAAATAATCTTCGTATCTAACCCTCTTTTAACTTTGTGAGATATGTTAAAATGCAAAATAACCCATATACAATTAAATAAAAAATAGAGGATTGAGGCCTCAACTGACATGAAAACAAAATGTAGCCAGTGATAATTTTAAGAAACCCCTCCCAAAAAAAATGCCTAAAATGCTAGCGAATCTAACATTTTGTGGGCAGGAAAATTTTAATATCGAGGGCAATTTTTTTGTTCTAAATAGGGAAATAGAATATTATATGTTGGCAATTTTTTTCTTCAAAAAACATTTTAAATGTGGTGAATTAATGTTTTTTCTTGCTAACATATAAATAAATGATGGCTATTTTTTCCCTTGACAAAAAAGAATTAATAATGTCAAAGTCGAATTACTTGTTTTGTAGGAAAATGAATAATAGTGGTCTTGGCTAATCTTTAGTGGTAAACTAAAAAATTGTTCAATCTGAAAGCGAATTTGCATGTGTATTGGCTAGTGACTATACTGACTACTGGGTAGTCACTACAAGTTTCAACTTGTGTACTATCTTAGGTCTATTATTACTAATGTCATAATGTTGTTACATCAGTGTCACTATTACCAAGTCGGCTACAATCACTTTCATATTGTTAATAATAAATACAATAGTTTTATTGATCATTGATTAATTAGATATCAATGACAGAAGATGCATTTTAGGGCCACTCACTTGAAAAGACCTAGAGTTGCATGAAATTCTCTCGAATAGAGACACGTGGAAAGTTTTGCATAGTAATCTATAACTGGAATTTACTCAATGTCAAGCACTTTCAACTGTTCGACATTAATGCCAGTACATTTCAATGTTTCTCACACTTGAAAATTAATAGGAATACGAAAAAATAAGATATGAAAGATTGCAAACGCCAAAGAATTTAATGAACTGGCATTAAATAGCCTCTTCAATTCCTCTTTCATTATCATTTCTCAAATTCTTCAATCTAAATTTGGTTTGCAGAGTTTCTTGAATCTTAGTCATGGATACGCCAATTTGCCTAAAATGCACTACAATGGCTCTATAAAAGCCCTTTTTGGGTAGGATTCTTGATGATGTCCTTGCTATGGTTAGCAAGCCAGATGCCCAAAGTCCTTTTATCCTTCATGCTATATTCGTGGTCCTCGACCATGAATTCTTAAGAAACGATAAGAGGTATTGTGTGTCCACGGATATTACCTCCCGCTTCCTCACGTCTCTTCTCGACCTTGGAGGCAGTCAAATAGACATTCTGGTGCTTCTACATAACATTTTTAGAAGATGATGTCAAAATTCTTGTATTGGCAAAGCAAGTATTGGGGTTGGGCATTGACATCCCTTTTGCAGACATAGCAAACAAGTGTTGGGAGCAAGGCATAGGGAGCATTATACAGAAGCATCCTTTCCTACTCGGCATGAACGAACGATAATTGACTCGCCATCAAAAGTGGGCGTGGCTCAGAAGGGATTTTCTACAGAAGTGGTTGTTGTTGGACGACATCAGCAAGACTAACTTCACATGGTTGGATGAGTTCAGCGATATCATCTTCTCCAACAGATTCCTCACAGAGGGACTTGAAGACTTTTCTAATTGAAGGCTTCAAGCCCTTGGCCCCTTAGCCCATTGATGCTTCCAGCCTCCCTATTCCCTGGTTCCCTATTCCCTGTTTCCTAAATCCTATTTCCTCAATCATTACGACATTGCCCTAAGGCAAAAAAATGTTTTTAAGATATCTATGTTTTCTTTGGATTGGGCCTTGCCCTTTAATGTAAATTATGAAATAGTAAAACCAGGCTGATTTAATCAGCTATTTTGAATATCTATGCTTTGTACATTCTGAAATATTATCAATGAAAACAACATTTTTTGGCTTCTCAAATTGTTGTTCCAACTTCCTATTAATTGACGACATTGTTTTTGGCATCTTGATTCTTCAATGCACTGTTGAAATGTTAGTTTGTGACTTTATTTAAAATAATTAATTGTTAATAGTTATAAAGTTAGAACTCAGAAACAAAAAAAAGGGTTTCAATAATCCCTTTATGGTTTCATATAATATATTGGATTAACGATTTATAGTAAAAAAATTATTCAATTGAAAATAATCCAATTAAAACTTTTCTAATTTCTAAAACTATTTTTCTTTAATCTGATTGGTTAAAACAGATGGAGCGATAAGAGCGGATTGCAAGGAAAACTATAGATTATAACCTTAACAAAGTTAAATAAAATTTTGATAATTTATGTGTCAATTTTTTATTTCATACCTATCTTGTCACCTAACTTTTTTTCATTATGAAATATTTTAAATGATGAAGAATAGTTTATAAATAATTATCACAATTTTCAATATATGTTAATCATTTATAGATAATTAAACTATATTACATTTTAATTTTGAAACTAAATAATAAATATGAATAAAAATATAGCATTTGTAATTATATTTTTAAATTTAAATTATTTTATTTACATTAAAATATTGTCATTATTATTTCATATCTTACACCAATTTATTTTATAAAATTTAATATATCTTCATTGAATTTTTCATATCATCTTTACAATAAAAAGTTTATGATAGAAAAGAAAATCATTTCTATAATAGAAAAGAAAATCCTTTATTTATATTATATCATAACTACTATAATAATTATTATGAATTATATTATATATATATAAATATATATATATATATATATATATATATATATATATATATATATATATATATATATATATATATATATATATATATATATATATATATATATATATAATATTTTATGTAAATAATTAAATTAACATCATGATTTTGACATGGTAAACTTAAAAATATAATAATAATAATTAATAAAAAATTCTTTAACAATTGATAAAATGTGCTTGGTTAAAAAAATGGTGAACTTCTGTGAGCGAACGAAAAAAAGTAGAGCAGAACTCTTCACTACAATCTAAGAAATCCAATCAGTGCGTAAAGATCAATAACAAGTCCAAATCAGTGCATGAAAGAAGGCATCAACAAGTATCACAAAGAGGTCAGAAGTATCACAATTCCAAATTTGAAGTAAAACTCTCTAACAGCTTTTCAGCTTTAAAAAAATCAAAGAATTGTGAAAATCCTAAGCGACAACAGAAGGGTCCAAAGCAGATCTCTAGATCCACCAATTTGAAACAGAAGAATTCGTCCCACCAAGATGTTGCCTTGCCATTCTAGCATTGTTCATTACCCTTTTTACCCTAGATAGTCTAGAGGAATAGATTAGGGTATTTCATCTCACAAAATATGCTTTGCTCAATTTGGGTAATTCCACAAACTCTTTTGGAGCAGACCCTACTGTTACTCCACCCCGATCAGGCAGTATAGCCAGTGATGGAGTTGAATTGCATTCTTCGTATATCCCCCCCATTGCAGACTTCATTCCTCAACTCATAGGACCCCCTCAAATTCTTAGAATACTCTTAATCTCAAGGAATCTCCCAGTAGTATAGCCTTGCCCATCTCCATATTTAGGGAAAACATTGACAAAGCTTGGAATGCATGCAAAAAGTGCGGTATCTATGCGTTCTGGTGTGGACCGAAGGAAGATTTGTTTTTTTATCTCCAATTGGCTAGAAGACAACTATGAATCTTAGGTAAGTATTTCCTACTTTTATGAGTCTGTTCTATATTTACAATGTAGCAATGAAAGAGTTAAATTGCAATTCCTCAATGTAGATGAATGTTTCTATAATGGACATGTTGTCAAATTTATTAATTGGCAACCTAATCTTAAGGTAGAAAATTTAGATTTCTAGTGTCCTAGCTAGTATAATATTTAGTCAATGCCCCTGGAATTAAACCACTTAGAGATTCTCAAATCTCTAAGGTTTGGCCTGGGAGAGCTCCTAGGTATAGATTCATCCTTTCAAGAAGATAACAATGTTGAATTATTAATTAAGACTAAATATAACCAAGCAATTCAGGGGGTTAAGGAAGTTAAAACTGAAAGAGCTTTGTATGAGTGTCATATTGAACATTTCGAAGGAAACATTTTGAAAATAATCAAGATTGAGAGGGGCAAGAATACATGTTATGATACAAGGCCACTCACCTTAGATCTCCAGGAGTTATTCCCAATGTTCAGAGAGTAGCTAAGGAAAGCGAGGGTTGTACTATGCAGCTTGGACCCCTTTAACATGGAATATGTACACAACAAGAATTTGATAGTTACTCAGAATGGAGAAGAGCTCCCCATGGGAGGAAATTTAGAAAAGAAACTCAAATCAGTTATCATTGTTGGAGAAAGTTCAAAACTGGAATCTCCAAGTAACAAGGACAGGGCTGGTAAAAGGAACAAGAAACATAGACATAAATCTACTAAGAATTCCACAAAAAAAAATGTAGTAGATGATAAAATTATTCTAGCCATCAAGGAAAAGAAGCATAAACTCCCAGATGCTAAGAATTTCAAAAATATAGTTACTCTCTTAGATGTTAACAATGAAACTATGAATTTTGGAGAATCAGATGTACAAGTCCAAGATGATATAGGCAAGAATACAAGGGGTCAATAGACAACAAACACTAGTAAAAGGATACAACAGATGGGAAGTGATCTAGACAATAAAGCTCCTATTAATATGCAAAAATTAGCCTCAAACACATTTGAGATTGTCAGATTGGAAACTTCTAGTCAGCAGGTCAAGGATACCAAAGAACTCAAAGATGACTATATTGTGGACAAAGAAAACCAGTTACTTTTTGAAACAAATTTAGACGCAAAAGAACTCAATCTTTCCTCCATGGAACCCCCAATAGTAAAGTGAGATCAGTTGATGAAACCCTTGGAAATTACCCCGTGGAAAGAAGGTTCTTCTAAATTTTCCAAGTTTTGGCTGACCCCTTCAAATACTGGAGGTTCTCCATTCACGCCTGCTATTGAATCAAATAAATTTTAGTCTTATAAAGCATAGAGCTCTTTATCTAGAGAGGTATACATTTTTTTGAATAAAGATGGCAGAATGGAGGAAGATTTACAAGCCATAAAGGATAGAAATGAAGATCTTGAACAACTTTCAAATGAACTAGTACAGGTATTTTGTTTTGAAAATATAGAAGAAAGTTCAGAGGCTCAGAAGGAAATGCTTATCCAAAGAATCATCAAGCTAGGGGGTGATAATTATACCTATGATGATCTTAGGAGGGATCTGATGAGTATTGAGGTAGAGGACAATGCTAAGAAGTAGATACAGGATAGTGGTCCTTTACTTGAAGATAATCAACAAGGGAATATTATGGAAACCATGATAGGTGAAGATTTTGATTTGAAATCTCAGCCGTGTATAATCAATCAGATTATCAAGGAACTAGAACTCGAAGACACAAAGGATAATAAGGATAAGGAAAAGATCAGCAATCTGAATACAAAGCAAATATCAATGGATCTGGGGATCAAAAAGAATCCAGTAGGTTTGAGTTCTCCCAACTTCAGTAAGGCAAAGGGAAAAAGAGGTAGAAGATCCCTTAAAGATCTAAGGGAAGCTGAAGGTTTATGTAGAGAACAATAGAAGATTGATCAACTATTGAACATTGGGAAGGGGAAGAGCCTTCTCAAATAGGTATGAAGATAACTACGTGGAACACTAGGGGTTTAAATGCCCCTAGCAAGAAAAGGTTAGTAAAGCAATTCCTTAAATCTTTTGATTCTAAAATTATAATTGTTCAAGAAACTAAATTAAATCATGATGAAGGTATTAAATTAAATAAATTATTAGGTATTTGGAATGTTGTCTTTCAAGAATCAGTAGGTGCTTTCAATGGTTTAGGCATTCTCTGGAATTCTAGGAAAGTCTCATTAAATTGTCTTCATAGCAGTCCTAGTTGGATTAGTTCTAGGGTTAAAAGTCTTAATCCCAATATGCAATTTATACTTATTAATTTCTATGGTCCCATTAGTTTCTTCGATAAAAAAAGGGTTTGAGATGAAATCAGTCTCATCCCAAGACATTCCCCTTTTGATAGGAGGCGATTTCAATATGATTGTAGACCTTGATGAAAAAATAGGGGGTACTCACCTCCTTTCGCAATAAAATTCCACAATATGATTGATGTCCCCATCTCTTGTGGGAGATACACATGGAATAATAGGAGGAAAGATGCTGCCTACATCGCAGAAAAACTAGACAGGTTCTTTATCATTGGCAACTTCATGATAACAACTTGAACTTTCAATCCTCAATTTCGCCTTTTGTTGGTTCTGATCACTTCCTAGTGCATCTTGAATAATCTAAACCATCTAAACCTATTACAAACCCTTTCAAATGCAAAAAGATGTGGTTCTTAAACCCTAGTTTCATTGAAATGATCAAAATCTGGTGGGCGCAAGATTATGTTGAAGGATCTAAGATGTTTGTTTTCGTGTCTAAACTAAAAAGGTTGAAAGAACATATCTTAAAATGGAATAAAAAACATTTTAATAATATATTCAAAGAAAAAGAAAAAATAGAAAATTAGTTAAGAGACCTTAATCTCAAAATTATGAAAAATGGAATGAATAGAGAAAGCTGTGAATTAGAAAAAGATCTATTGGCTAAACAAGAAAATATTCTCTCTAAGGAAGAAGTTTTTTGGTGGCAAAAGTCTAGGGAGAAATGGTTGGATGAAGGTGACCGTAACACCAATTTTTTTCACAATTCAATGTTATTCAATAGATCTAAATCTAAGATTACTAGCATTAAGGATCATCTTGGTTCTCGGATTAAGAACCCCAACGATATAGCAGAAACCTTTATAACCCATTTTAAAGGTATTCTTAATAAATTTGAGGGATAAAACAAAAAAGTACAAGATGAGATGCTCAAATTTATCCCCAAAGTAATTTCTTTGGAGGATAATAAATTGTTAAATAAACTGATTACTGTAGAAGAGGTTAAGGCGACTGTTTTCAACATGAACCTTGATAAATCCCTGGGCCTTGATGGTTTTCAGGCCTTCTTCTTTCAAAATTGCTGGGATATTATCAAGTCAGACATGTGGAAGGCTATTGAAGCCTCTAAGAATGGTGGGGCTTTACTATTAGAGATTAACTTTACCTTCCTAACTTTGATTCCCAAAAAATTTGACCCACAATGTCCTAGAGATTTTAGGCCAATCGCTTCATGCAATAAAATTTACAAAATTTTCTCCAAGATAATGGTGAATAGGTTAAAAGATTTTCTTCCTAAGTTGATTTTTGAGGAACAAACTAGTTTCATTTCTAGAAGATCGATCCTTGATGGTATCATTACCATTCAAGAGACGATACACTTAGCCGACAAAAGTAAAGATCCTTGTATGTTTATGAAATTAGATATTCAAAAATCATATGATATGGTTGATTGGAGATTTCTTTTCAAGGTCCTTGAAGCATTTGGATTTTTGCACCAATGGATAAATCTCATTTTCAAATTCATTTCTACAACTAAGATCTCTATTTTGATCAATGGTTCGTTTGAAGGTTTCTTTGAAATCTTCAGGGGTTTATGACAAGGCGACCCCATATCCCCCTCGCTCTTCATTATTATGGCTGAAGCCTTTGGGAGAGCCCTATCTAATGCTTATCAACATCAAACAATTTTTGGTATTCCAGTCACTAGGTATTTACCTAATATTATGCATCAACAATATGCGGATGATACGATTCTTCCTAGTAAGAGTATGATTTTAGAAGTGTCAAGATTTAAATCCATCATCAATTCTTACATGATGGCATCAGGACAAAAGGTAAATAAGGCTAAATCTAAGATTTTCTTCTTAAATACAAAAAAAAGAAATAGAGGATAAGATCTGCAAGTTCATGGGATACAAAAAAGGGTAATTCCCACCTAAATACTTGGGAGTTGAACTGGAAAAGAGCTCTAAATCACATAAGGCTTGGCAAAATACCTTGGATAAACTAGACTCAAGGATTGGGGGTTGGAGAGATAAGTGGCTATCAAAAGCAGTTAAGGTAACTAAAATCAGATCCATCCTTTCAGCCATACCTATTTATCCCCTTTCCTGTCTTCCTCTCCCAAAGAGTCTTAGTCTCAAATTTGATGCTAAGCTTAGGAATTTTTTATGGAAGGATTGCGAAGAGGATAAAAAATTAGTCCTCATCAAATGGGAAAATATCTACAAACCTAGGGAATTAGGTGGCCTCGATATCAAAAACCTAGAGTGGCAAAACAAAGCCTTAGGAGAAAAGCTAATATGGTGTATGTTTAATGAAAAAAATAAAAAATGGGCCAAGATCCTGTACAACAAGTATCTCAATGCTGAGGATCTTATTTCCATCTTCAGAACGACCAATCCTCCCAAGGGTTCTGAAAGCTGGAGCTTTATGTTGAATTGCCTAGATCTCATCAATAGGTTCCTAACCTGGGACATTGGAATTGGAGAGGAGGTTTTATTCTGGGAAAATTCCTAGGATGGCCATCCTCTTATAATCTCTAATTCCTTTTAGTCAATTTGAAGAATTTTTTAACATCTATCTGGGGGAACAAAGTCATTAATTATAGATCTAAAACTTTAGTGAATGGTATTGCGTATTGGGTTTGGAAATCAGTGGATGGATTGGGTGTTGATCTGGAGGAAGTGGTAGCTTTTAATAAGATCATGGTTAATAGGCCTATCAAGCAAGTTAAAAAGAAAGACACCCTTATCTGGACAACAACTAATGATGGTAATTACAGAGTCAAAGATGGGTATAAAGCTTTATTACACTCCCAAAGATGGGATCAGGTTGATATTCCACTCAAACTTTGCTGGGACTCGGCCTGCTTACCTAAGGTTGGCTTCTTCCTTTGGTTAGCTTTTTAGAATAGGATCCCAACAGTCGATAGGCTTGGCAAATGTGGGATTCAAGGCCCTGCAAGATGTATCTTATGTAAAGAAAATTATGAAGACATGGATCACTTATTATTTAATTGTCCATTCTCACAAAATTGTTGTAAGTGGCTTAAATCTAAAATAGAATGGTCCTTGTTGTTTCCTATGTCATTTAGGGACTTTCTCAGTAGTTGGCCTACCAATTTTGGTAAGGGAGTCTATAGTAAAATGTGGAATATTTTCCCATCAATTTTAGCATGGGAAATTTGGAAGGAGAAGAATAGACACATTTTTTGCGATGTGGATCTCACATTTGAGGAATTTACCCTTGAAGTGAGCATTGTGGAAGTCACTAATTCACATCTTAGGAAATGTTCTAAAGAAGAAGGTTCCTTCTCTCTATGGGATGGCAACATGAAGAGAGACTGGGTCAACCTTATTAATCCCCCTCTTGTTTATTTCAATAATAATAAAACTAATAGAGCTAACTGCAAATGGTCTTTGCCACCGAACGGTTGGTTCAAACTTAACTTTGATGGGGCAGCCTGAGGCAATCCTGGCATAGCGGGAATTGGATGTACCATCAACAATGACTCAGGTCAGTGGATAGTTAAAAAGGCAATGGCCATTCAACCTACCTCAAAAAATCTGGTGGAATTAGAAGCGCTTAAAATGGGATTACTTCTTTGTAAAGAAGATAGGGTGTCCAAAGTAGCTATAGAAGGAGATTCTTATATCATTTTGAATGCAGTTAGAAAGTGCTTCACTCCTAACTGGACCCTCAACTCTAGACTTGGAGATGTCTTAGCCCTTCTAGATGGTTTTGAGGAGTACATTATCAACCATATCTATCGTGAAGGAAACACTAAAGTAGATCTTTTTGCTAACAAAGGTGCGGATGGAGATAACATACATGAAACTAGTCTATCCTATTTTTACTAAGTAGGGTAACCCTAGGGATTGATGTGTTTCTTCGTAGTATTTGGCCTTTCAATAAATTTGATGTTTTATTGTTAGTTTGGATGGTATTTAACTTAGTATATTGTATGGTTTTAAGTTCATTGTTCTCCCTCCTAGCTAATTATGATCAAGACACCCCACTCTTCTACTTCTTTCTAGAGATAGAATTTATTATCATTATGAGGCTTTCTCTCGACTAAGTAATTATGAAGTCCAGGTTGTCTCCCACTCCTAACTTGGTGTCCCCATGAGCGGGTGTTAATAGGTGTCCTTTTTAGGTTTGATCGTGTTTCCTTTCAGGCCAGTTTGAGGTCTGTTTGCTTCTGGAGGTGTCACTTTCAGAAATGGTCAGCCTTTTTTTGGAGATAATGGAGACTAATGTACTAGTTTTCCATACTAAGGAAGAACGCACCATGGCCTTTCGAGGTAATGTGACCCGAGAATGGTGGAACATAATTCTCAACCCCTTAGACGACATGACAAAAATTGCAGTTGGAAGGGCAATAAAAGAAGGGGTTTTCAATTACAGGTTTACCTAGCATACTAATAGCAGTATAATAAGGTCCTTCATAGGCTGC
This sequence comes from Cupressus sempervirens, assembly GCA_028749045.1. NCBI lineage: Eukaryota > Viridiplantae > Streptophyta > Pinopsida > Cupressales > Cupressaceae > Cupressus > Cupressus sempervirens. Next base: position 742,012,557 of record CM053792.1, read on the forward strand.
TTGGCAAGGGCTAAAGTGGATCACGATTTGTCAATCCAGCTCTGCAATGATCTATTTCAACCCACCTGGAGGAAGGGTTTGGAACAGGCTATGAGGAGCATTGTCAGTAAATTCCATATCCCTCTTCCTGAAAGATACACGGCACACCCTCCTGGTTCCTCCAAACTGGATACGACATACCATCACCCTTCACCTATCATTCGAGAGAGCCTAGCTTTTTATACCCAATGGCCAAAAATGAGGCATTCATTAGGTTTCTTTTGCATTGGAGGGGCATTGTGTTAGAAGGCAACAAAAATTGGCTAATTGACTATCTCAATATCTTCAACTCGTACATTCATCATTGGGTTTCATTCAAAGATTTGGAGGTTGTAATTTTCTATACTCCTAATGCTGATAAAACCAATAGGTTTAAGGCAAAGGTTGATCTCCCTCCCAACTTCAAGAGTGAAAACCCTAATGACATCTCGAAGGTGATCATGGTGTTTCCAAAGGATGGTTAGTTGCTCTCTAGCTTAGCCTAGGTTATAGCTTTTGGTCTTCTGGTTTATTTCCTTTTTTGAATGTATATAGTGCCCGTGGACTCAGTATAGCGGCTAGTAATACTTTTTTTATCACAGCTAAGTCTATAGTTGTTTCTAGATTGTAATGCTGTATATATCTAGACTCTTACTATAAATGAAATATGTAGATATTTTAGTTATTCTGGTTTGGAGTTGTCTGAATGTGGCTTCTTAGTTGCTTTATCGATTACTTTATCTGCTTTCAATATGGTTTTTTTTCTATTATTAAGATAGCATCATCTCACTAGCATAGTGGAATGTTTTAGTTCCTTTGCATATTTCATCAATATGATTAAGACTTTAATAGATTTGGTAGTTCTGCCCTAATTCCTTTCATTTGGTGAGACTCAAGTGTTTTACCGATATAGTTAATCTCTAGAGCCAATACCCATCTCATTTGGTACTCACCTATATGATTTAGACTCAATATATGTGATTTGGGGGATCCCCTGTTCTTCTCTTAGGTGGTATTAGTTGCATTTTCGTTTGTAGTCATGGATTGCTTACACATGGAATCATAAGATTTTATTCATTTATCCTTCATTGGTTATGTTCTGCCTGAATCTTATCGTGGCTTATTCAAATTTCAGGGTTTACATTCACAACACATGTTTATTACCTTAAGTGTAGAGTCACAATTGCTTATGGTTTTAATAGATCTATTTATCTTCACTAATTAAGAGATTTGGGCAGAACGATTGGATGGATCTACATTTTTTTAATTAAGCTCTGCATGACTTGTTATCTGCTCTCCGGTATTTGTTCATAATTACTCTATGTTTAGGTGTTTTAGGCTTTCTATATCTCTTCATTCGTTAAGTTTTAGGTTTGTAGTTTAGTTCTACTATGTGTGTTGCACCTTGTTTTAGCCCTTTACGTGTATAATATTTGTCCATTTTCAGTCTTTGCTGCAATTAGATCTGAAATGTGCTATCAACTCTCATTCTAAATCTGGGCTTTAGGTGAGCCTCATATAATTGATTTTAGAGTAATGCTTTTGGGAACTCAATTTGTTTTACTTTCCTATTTTGCTCATTACTAATATTTTATTTAGGATTTTTTATATAGCTTTGTAATGGATTGTTGGAGAAGAGCATTGGCATCTGCGAACTTGAAGCTAGAATTCGATGTTCTCTTGATTTGTAACAAACTTATGTAATTCTGGGACTTTCTCCTTTAATTTTGTAAATCTTTAACGAGTTCACTGGGGTATGCCCCTTTTAATTCTGTATAATATTGGACTCTTGTCCCGGGCAAGACTGGAGGTTTTCTTCTTCGTTCTTTCCTACCAGTGCCTGTTTGTACGGAGTTACGCTTATGTACTTCTTTATTATTTAATAAAATATATCAAGGCCTCGACCATTCATTGATAAAAAAAAGAAAAAAACAATTTCTTTAACAATATTTATTTCAATAATTCTCTCTGTATTAATTAATATGCTACATAAATTCGTTTCAATGACCGCGACTCTATTTCAAGCCAAATTTTAAATGATTGAAGTTAAATTCTCTTTCTACCCGAAATTGGGACACGTGTACTCAAAGATTCTACCTAAAATCTTGACTATTGACTAAAAGAAAGATTGACGGCTTGAGATGAATTTTGGGCTGATTTGGGAAATATTTTCACATGTGCCTAGAATCATGACACATGTTCGGTCATTACAAAGCTCAATTAAGTGTCAGGACTTGGTTAATATTATTAATAATTTGTTTATAAACAATTATCACAATTATCAATATATTTTAATAATCTAAAGATAATTAAACTATATTACATTTTAATTTTGAAACTAAATAATAAATATGAATAAAAATATGGCATTTGTAATTATATTTTTAAATTTTAATTATTTTATTTGAATTAAACTATTGTCATTATAATTTATTATTAGTACTTGGCAGTAGACTTAGGGCTAAGTATAATTGTGATACATTTTGGATTTACGACTTTAACTGGTGATTAAATTTGTTTATGTTTTTATGAGTAAGAATAAATCATTGTTATTTCTTTTATCAAACTAATATATTACATAGCATAGATGCAAAAAATTTAACTTAAACTTTTTTATAAAATATTTTTCTAAGTTATGATTGGATGAATTCATTTAGCTCTTATATTAGTCAGATTTGATAAATTTCATTTAGCTCTTATATTGGCCGGATATAAGAGCTAAATATTTCATTTTCAATGTGATTCATTAACGTTAATATTTTGATTTTTTAATGTAAGTGCATTGGTTTATATTTAATATTTTAATAATTTATTTTTTATAAATTATAATACAATATTACTTATATTATATAATGATTTAAGATTTATTATTATTATTATAAAAATATTATTATTTTCATATTGTAATTATTTATTATATAATAGAACATATAATATAATTATTTATAATATAATATAATTATAACCATATGATATATGTAATAGAACATATATATCAATGATTATATTTATAAATAAAAATTAAATTTAAATTAACATCATTATAGAAAAATATAATTATATAACATTTTTATTAATTAAAATATTTTATATATTATAATAAAATTATTAAATTTAAATTATATTTATATAAAAACTAAAGGCAAGTACTAAGCCACTATGTGGCACTTGTTTCATATCTTGCACCAATTTTATTTTATAAAATTTAATATATCTTCATTGAATTTTTTGTATCATCTTTATAATAAAAAGTTTATGATAGAAAAGAAAATCATTTTTATAATAGAAAAGAAAATCTTTTATTTATATTATATTATAACTATTATAATAATTATTATAAATTATATTATATATATATATATATATATATATATAATATTTAATATAAATAATTAAATTAACCCAAAATTAGGACACGTGTACTCAAAGCTTCTACCCAAAATTTTGATCATTGACTAAAAGAAAGATCGATGGCCTGAGATGAATTTTGGGACAATTTGGGGAATGTTTTTCCATGTGCCTAGATTCATTTAGAATCGTGACACGTGTCTGGTCATTGCAAAGCTCAATTAAGTGTCAGGACTCGATTAATATTATTAATAATTATGTTTAGTCTTTAAAAAAAGTTATTACTTAATCTCGACTCGGCGATGTCGTGATTGTTAAGTAAAAGGTAGATCAACGCCAATGCCAATGATCTAGGATGAATTTTGGGTAAATTTTAGGTCCCCATCACTATTGTTAAGAAACATCCATATTCATGACACATTTCCTTGACAAGTGTCACGATTCTGGATGACTCTTGATAACAACGATAGCATTCCACAAATTGACCCGAAAATTATATCGATGATTAAATTTGATTTTTATTAATTTATTTATTTAAAATGAACATTGAACAAATTTTAAAATTCAAATGTATATTAATGTAATAAATTTTTGCTTTTTATTATTATAGTTATATACAGAACTACATTATTGAGTCTTTATGTCGTTTACATGTACATTGTACATACTATTAGTAAAGTACCTAAAGGCATTAATTACTTAATACTTTTGTTTTAACTTTTAACTATTAACCTTCTATGTTTTTAGAGTATAAAGTTGAAAGTTCTGCAAGTCAAGAGTCCGATATGATACGGTTTTCAAATTTCAACTTTTTCAAAAACTGACAGAATTCCATTTTGTGTTCTAAAGACTGAATTTTGAAAGTGTGAAACTTGAGTATCAGAGGACAACACCAATTATCGAATCTTGATTCTAGGTATTTAATTTTTTATAAAAAAATTTAATTGTAATTTGTAGTAATAGAAATCTTGATTTTAATTGTCTTAGGCTTACATTTTACAATTTTTTTAAATAGGGCTTGAAGAAGAATTTTGTGTAATAACTAGTAGCAGGCATGAGCAAAAAAAAGTCAAAAACCTCCCCTACGAGTGCAAGCATAAAGGAAAAGAAAGGCATTAAAGAACTCAGGTAAGTGCTACATACCCCAGGTTTCAGCGATGAATGTCATGATATTTTTTATCATGTTATCCATGGAGATTTTGGAATCATGGGAATTAGACATTCATTGTTTAATAAGTGGAAAGATCCGCAAAAGGGGAGAATTTATTACAAATATAACAACAATATTCGTGCACATACAAATAAACTGGTTGCTTTGGTTACTAGATTAGCAAACCTCGTTGTACCCAAAGTATAAACTTGCCCTGAAATTGTAATGTTATGTGCTCAGAATTATGATGAAAATAGAAAGACGATTGTAAACCAAAACACTCAAGAGGAAATTTTATCCATAATTGAGAGTGAATTTTTCACTTTGTTAGACCTAGGGCTAGGGTTTAAACCAAAAAGATTTAACGAGCGTATTGACTTGGATAAACTAGCATAGGCTTATGACAAACTGGAAAGAATTTTTCAAGATTCATATATTAAGGGTTTAGTAAACTCAGAGTCCTCTACTAGTGTTACACTGGACATAGACCATAAGCCTCCTTATCAGTATGATATTTTTGTGTCATGGGTTCAAAATACTATTTCTTTGTTATCATTTTGTCTGGGATTGGATAGTAATAAGGAAGTGGGGGCTTGTGTTTTTGAAATGATTTATAATATCCATTATCGAGGTCAATCAGTTAAGAAGGTAGATGTAAGATATAATTTTGTTGAGCACATTGTTGAATCTATGCAACAATAATTACTAATGATTAAACAAAGTACAACTATAGGCAAGATGAAGACATTTAAGTTCACATGTTACTTATGCTACCTTCTTTTAGCAAAGCATTGCCAATATTTGAGATAGAGAACAACAAGCTTGATATTAAGGTCTATAAGTTTGATGAGAAAACCCAAAAGAAATCAAAGACTCCAAGTCCAGAATATGAGTGGACAAATAAGATGAGGATGATTGCTAACAATAAAAATTACAACCATTTTGTAGACTTCTTTTTGGCACCTATTTACCAAAAAATCATAGGCACTACGGTGCCTAGATTGCCTGTGTCTTGTAAAGATTGCATTCAACTCAGAAGTTAGATCCAATTGGTTGATTGGTTCTTCATGGAAGAGTACATTGTCTTGAGGTTTTACGGTTTAGTCATTGAATCCTGCAAACTTCCAATGCATGTTATAGAAAGGATTTTTGCATTGGAATATGTATAACAGATGGAGAGCGCAGATGAACTTTTCACTCGACAACAAAAGAAAACAATATTTCCTTCCTTGTCTTTCATAATTGGAGGCCTCACATTTGAGAGAAAGGCTTTCGAAGTGGCAAATGACTTGGTAACTTTTTTTGGCTTTGATTTTGTCAGTTACTAGAATTATGATCCACTAAACATAATAAAAACAAGATTTATTGCCAATGGGAACTCCGCGAGCAAATATCAACATTAGGAGATGTCATTGATAGAAAAGTTAAAAAAATATGAATTCATGGGATGAGGTTAAGAAAGAGATGGAGAAACATGCAATAGAGAATAATATTCAATGCAAGAATTGTCATCCCAAATTACGACATTGCACATATCAGAGCCTCTAACATACTTAAATTTCTACAAGAAAACATCTCAACCTTCTAAGAGGTCTATGCCGAGAGAAATTAAAAAGGCATGCCCAACTGAATTGTGGTGTCAAACCAAGATGGCTAATTTTTGGAAAATGAGGCAAAATTTGGGTGAACCAATGACTTCAATGGGTTTTGAGAAAATTGAGGAGGATGGAATTTTCAATGATTTTTGGAATAAAGAACATCCAACTGTACTAGATGATTTTGGCAAGTTGTAGTGACAATGATATTGAAAGACAAAAGGACCTCGAGTTTGATGTTGACATTCAAGGTATTTAGGGTTTCAAGTCAACTGGGGGTAGACATATTGTTAATCTTCAAATGAGTGATTCTACTAAACAAACATATGGTAAAGGGGCAACTATGATACAAAAAATGGGTTACGCAAGTATAGGGCCCATTAGTGCAAGTGGTGAAGGGATTTGGAATCCAGTTCTAGTACCAGACCCACCCAAAAGAGGAAGTAAACTAATCATTGGACTCTCTGATAAGATTGAAGATAATTCATCTAGAAAGGGCAAAAAACATTATACTTCTACTTCTGAAGGTCATTGCAACACATTATTTGTTAAGTCTTCAAATCCAGTTGTAGTTGATCCCACTGGCACTGGCACTAACATTAGCACTAGCATGGATGAACCTTGTGCAAAAAAGAAAAAAATTATGACAATTACACCGCAAGAAATGTCAGCGGTTACTTCACCAATGTATGCACCAATAGCTTCTGTACAAAATCATGAAAATAGTCCTAAAACACCAGGATTTGGAATGGGCCATCTTTAGTATGTTGGCAATCCTCAAAATACAATTATAGGTGGAGTAAGTTTAACCAGAGTTGGAGGAGCATACAACAATACAACTGATAATTCACCTTTCAAACACTCAATTGTGTCAACAAACCTATATTTTAGTTTGAATGAGTTTGCTTCAAAGTTTGAATAGACAAGTGAAATAAATAGGCAAATTATGAAGACTTTGAAAAGTGATGCAATTGTTGAATGTCAGGGATCTACTAACAGAATATTTTCAACATATGATCCAAACAATGAAATGATGAACTTCATAGCTGTTATGCCCCTGGGTAGAGATAATAATCCACCAGAAAATGTAATAAATCATAACGATGTACAAGTTACCAATCTTCAAATGGATTTGTCACAAGTGAAAACTATTGACAAAATCAATATATCAAAAGAGAGCAACAAAATGATCTACTCTACACTTCTGAAAGTGGAGAGGGAAAACAAAACGCTTACAAAGAAAATAGAAAAGTTACATGCAGACCTTGATAGTGTGAAGGCCAAGGAGAAAGTAGTAGATGATAGGTTCAAAGAATTGCAAAATAGGAAAAAGAATTCTTCTCCTACAGAGGCAATTGTCCAGCAATAAAAGATGAATGAACAAGTGAAAATTTTGACTAAAGAATTGGATGAGTGTCAAAAAAGAATTCAACATGAAAAAGCCTCTACTGCACAATTGTTCAAATTTGTAGAGAGTAGTGCACAAGTCAATAATAAATTGAAAGTTGACCTGGACTCTGCTATCAAGGAAAATAATAATTTGAAGATTAAATTGGAGAATGAAAAAAAGAGAGGAGTCTAAGGCAAGGATAATTTATAATTTGCAAAAAGAACTGGGGAATGAGAAGAAAAAAGAGGAGTCTAGTGCAAACACAATCCACAATTTCAACAAGCAACTGGAGAATATGAAAAAAAGAGAGGAGTCAACTGCAAAAACAATCCTTGATTTGAAGAAGGAATTGGAGAATGTGAAGAAAATGAAGTCTAGTGCTACTACAAGCAATAACACAATCCACCGAATTGGAGAATGCAAAGAAAAAAGATGAGTCAGATGCAAAGAAAATCCTAGATTTGAAGAAGGAATTGGAGAATGCAAAGAAAGAGGAGTCTACTCAAACACTTCATGATTTGAAGAAGGAATTGGACAATGCGAAGAAAAAGGAGGAGTCCACTATAAAGACAATCAATGATTTGAAAAGGGAACTCAAGGATGGGAAAAAAAAAGAGATAACTATTGCAAATACAATCCAAGATTTGAAAAAAAAAAATAGAGAATGAGAGGAAGAGAGCAACTAATTGGCAAGGGAAACTAGAGGAAATACAAAAAAAGAGTGAAAAAGAGATGTCTAAAATGAAGAAAAAGACAGAGAATGTAATTGCACAAAATAGAACAACATCTTCTGAAGACCATCATGCAAAGGATACTCTAATAAACATGGTTAAGCTTATCAAACAAGAAAATTGGGACAAAATAATGAAGAACAGTGATAGTTTGTTTGAATGGCTTGATTTAAATAGAAATCTCAGACTTCTCTTTGAAAATGTAAAAAAAGATGTTCAGGCTAAAAGAGGAATCTTCACCAATTCCTTAAAAAATCATGCTAATTTTATTTTGAGTAAAGTACGGAGATCCAGTGACTGGGATTTGACAAACCATGGAATAAATAACCACTTGGATGCCTCTGTAATGTCCTTTGCTATCTGTCACAATTTTGAACAAGTAATGGAAATAGATAAGCTCTCAAATTTGCTTCCAAAGACTTGATGAAGATGAATCACAACATACTGAACTTGCTAAATGTTGGATTACCAAATCCAACTAACTTAGAGGACAAATTCATTGGAAAATAAGATTACATGAAAAAGTTGCAGAACACCGTGAATTCTAATTTAGGCAACTTTCCTGAGGAAACCACTCTAGAAGGAATTGCAAGTTGCATCAAACCACTATCAATAATGAATGTAGTTATAGATAAATTATTTGATTCATATTAAACTATCTCTCTGAAGTATTCATTGTTGACGAAATTATAACTATTTAGCTACAACCTCAAAGAAATGGAGCTTCCAAATGATGCAAAATGGAGCACCTTAAAGAACTTCATTGGAGCTGGGTTATCTTCTCAAACTGTTATTTTTGCTATCAGTGGCAGTCATATATGATAGCACTAAGAAGTAACAACTAGGTGATAGTACTATAATCATTTTGTTACTTGTTCTTCTTTAATTTCAAATTTTGGATTTAATTTCAACTTTGTTTAATGTTAATTGTTACAAGAATCAAGAGCCAACATATCAGGATAGTTGGACAACTAGACACTGGCATACTATCACTACATAGAGCAAATGGAAACTTTTTCCATACTCCTACTTGAAAAAATTGTACAATTGGCAATGTGATTATACACACATAATGTATCATGTAGTAATAATCTGATTATATATACAATTACAAACCAACCTACAACTATTGTTACTCCTTGTATCTGCAAAAGGGAATGTAGGGTCATTTCAATTTGACATTGAGTCATTTGCAAAGGGTTGTAATTGTTTGTAATTGTTAAATGTATTATGTTACAGGCTGATTTATAATTATAAATTATAATACAATTTTTTAAAAATAGAGCTTATTCTGTTAAATGCATTATGTTACAATTTCTTAAAGAAAATAGAATCAACGAAAATCTAAAAGTAAAAATGTCTAAAAACTAGACTAAATGAAAATCTCAAGTTCAACATGAACTATTGTATTTGTTACTAAAATTCTACACATGCTAGAATTTTACCTTAATAGTAACATTGTAGAAGAAATCATCCAAATCATTCATTTTCTATTCATCTACATTTCATAATTTTGCAATCATATAGAAATCATGAGAAAAAGGAAATACAATGTTCATTGTATAAATCATTAACTGATATGCACAATTTTTAGTTTTACAAAGTATGGAATGAATAGAAAAATGTTGGAAATGAAAAATCTCACACAAGCCGTGAGTCTAACTACTGCCTTTTATACATATTGAGAACAAAGAAAAATATAGCACAGGAAGGAAGAGTTAGAGGTAACCCATCATTGCCTTTTCAGCTTTTGACTAGTTATATGATCTTTGATGCTACTCCTGGTCTAGCTCTCGATTTGACAATTCTTGGTCTTCGTTCTCCTGCACAGGAAAAAGTGGGGTTAGATCTTGGAAGATCTAAGCAATGACTGAATACCTACAACTACGTACCCACACATGCAATATTTTTCCTATTCCAAATACATATAAAAAATAGTAAAGTGTATTCTAAGTGTTAAAGTGAGGAAAAAGCATAAAATATAATGTTAAAGGGACATATTAATTCTGATATGAAACCTTTCATTATAATCAAGAACAAGCATGTTGATTTCACAAGCAGCAGGTGCAAATCATAGAAGGATAGTTTATGAGTGTCATGAGCCCATGCTCGAACCTCATGAAATACTCTTTCAAATATACAATAAATGAGAGGATAAAACCAACATGAAAACTGATAGATGGGGTTTGTCAAGAAAGCCTTGCATTTGAAACAGCTCTATATTAAGGGAATTAAAAACATATGGAGAGCAACTCCCTAGTCTTTGAAATGGGTGCCTCAAGTTTTTCCCAAATACAATCTCAAGCAACATCTTATGCACTCCTTGCAAGATTTCGAGGCATGTAAATGAAAACTTTAGGAGCCTCTGAGAATTCTTCTGCTCAACAACGTGAGAGTGAACATTTGCAAAAAGTTGACAAGACTGTATTTTTACATGTCTCTACTAAATTAATAGGGTTTTTACCAAAACAAAAAGATTTAGCAAGTTCTAATATTGTCTTTGAGGCCATTTTGGAGAAAATAATGGCACTTTTTTTTTGTTTGAGTACATTGGAGAGATTATGACAAATACAGAACAATACTACAATGAGGAGTATAAAGATAAAAACATCCACACCTATCAAATGCTATTTGATGTAGATCATGACATGAAGACAAGGCACTTCAAAGATGGTTTAAATGATGACGAGGCTCTTACATTGGATGCTACCCACTATGAAGATGTTTTAACATTTGTTAATCACAAGATATATCTGAAATAAAAGAATTGACTTGGGATTATGATATTAACTTTCAAGACAAGCATGAAGTTAAAGATTTCCACTGTTTATGCAGTACTAATTGGTGTAGAGACTTCAAAAGAAAGGTCACTAAAAGAGATTGCGTTTGTTTTTATTTTGGAGAGAAGAGGAAGTTACCTTCTAATAAAAGTTGATTAGATAAAGCTCTGGACTAAAGAATGGACTAGCACCTAGAAACTGTCCAAAACTTCAAAGGCACGAACAACAAGATTAAATGCTTTTGTATATAGTGAAAGCCCAAGATAAAACAAGGAAAAATTTCATAGCAATGAAACCCTCCACTTTGTTTCAAACAAATCAGGGTGCCATGAAACTGGATAAACAAACCTCATTTTTCTATAGGCTAGCAGGGGGTGAGACTGCACAAAAAACTAGCTTACAATGTGAACAAACTAACAAAAATGCAATAGAAGGCAGTGGAGGAGCTTTCTGCACTTGGCATAGTCCAAGTTTAGTAGGGTATGAAAGAAAGATGGTTTATTCCTACAAAGCTTGTAACAAGTCTACCAACAAATCTTTCATATTCATCCTCACAAAAACAAGCTGAGGGGTTTGTGGTTGTGGAGACAAATTTCAGGGTATATGCTTATTCAACTTCAAGACTACATTCATAAATCGTACACTTATTTTCAAGGCTTGAGTACCAACTTCCAAACCTAATTGTTGGGGCAATAACAAAAGAGAGTATATACAAAGCCTTTGCAAATGGCATTACTAGAGAACAGATAATATCATTTCTCCAACAACATGCACATCCTCGTGTTGCTTAGAGAATACCTTCAGTGCCTGAGAATGTAACAAACCAGATTCGATTGTGGGAGAATGATTGAAATAGAGCTCAGTTAACTTCTTCATATATGTATGATGATTTCCCTTTAAAGGATGTATTTGAATCTGCATGTGCATATGCAAGAGATGTTGGAGGGTGGTTGTGGGATGATACCAAGCATAGATGGCTACTTGTTCATGCAGAATCACATTAAGAAATGTGGGAGTTCATTTGACATCTCAAAACTCAAAATCCCTTTAGTCAAATTGGTTGCAGGTATATAACAGTGGATTTTCAATATGCGGGCTGAATAATGTGAAAAGATGAGAAAGTAAGAAACCTAATCCTCAGCAAAACATTTTTAGCAAAAATGATAGATGTTCTAAATTTGAAGATACCTTTCATATCCATGCATGGTGGCTTCAAGGGTTTTAATGCTTTCCATCATTGAAGCTCCAAATTTCCACCTCTCTCTAAAGCAGAGCAAACCACATTTAAGCAAAGCAGGTGCCATGGCGGCTACAAAAATCAGCAAATCCAATTTCTTCCTCTTCTTCGAAGTTCATTGAGAAAATGAAAATGAGCAATTGTTAGGGTTATCAACAATATATCTTGCCCTATTTGCTTTTTTGTATTTTTTTGAAGTCCACAAGATTTGTTTCCTATTTGAAAAGTATAAGTGTTTTGTGTCATGTTTTTTTAAGAGGGGGTGGGTTTTGTTTTTGGTGATTGTTTTATTTGCATATAGTTTTTTGTTAAAACAAAAATATTAAATGATAATCATAAATCATTTTAAATATTTTTTGTTATTTTAAATGCAAATAAAAGGGGTATTTTTGTTTAGTGATTAATAGGTCAATTTTTGATAGTTGATAAATGTTAAGTCTTAGGGAGTTATATTTTGGGACTTATTATTGGCATCATTGTTTGATTGAAGTTGTGATCAGTTGGGAAACATATAGAGGGAACATAGTGTTGTAAGTCAAATTTGACTCTATCATGGCAGTTAAGGGGTCTTTATTGACTGTTAGATTGTTTTCTGGGCAGTTTTGAGTGAGTCATGGGTTTCATAATGAGTTAGTGGAGCTTTTTTAGGGATAAGACTTTATTTCATGAGTTATTAAGTGCTCATTTTCGGGCTTTTTTTTTGGATTTCAACCCAAGAGATGGGGATTGTATTTAGTGAGCTTTTGAACTCATTATTAGGAGAGTTTTGATTATGTAGAGAAAGGTATTTGTGACTTTTGAGTCCTTAGCATTTTGTTTGCAGAAATTTGTAATTCATTTTTGAAAGTTAAATACAGGTGACAACAGTTGAGTCTATGTTATTTGAGTCCATTTTTGAACCTTCTTTTCTTTCTATAATTCTATGTGTATTGTCAGAGTGATTTGATAAGAACAATTTGTGAACTGTTATTATTCCTTGTTGTTTTGTCTCACTCAAACACCTAGTTGTAGAGGAGTAAGTTTATTTGCAGGTTGTAATCTATGTTTTAGAAAGTGAAATTGATAGGAGAGAGGCATTTGTATTCCTCCTTTTGCAAGTTCATTCTTCAAAATTTATTACAAATTATTTATGCAAGTCTTTACAAGAAGGGAGTGTTTTGTATCTACTCAAGTAACTTAATAATCCTTCTTTGTCATTTATGTTCAAACTTTCATATCACTTTTGGTGTATCGCCTATCTCTTTAGTTTAGGCTGTAGGTTTTTAGGATTATTTTCAGTAATATCTATCCTTTTTCCCACAAGTTTAGATTAGATTCATGGAAATTTCACTGGTCATTCAGTAGGAACCAGCCTAGAAATTGAAGGTTTTACTTTGATTATATGTCTCACCAAGAAGTGATTCCCATGTTATGCCAAAATTATTAAACTCTTTCAGTTCAGTACAAGGTGCAAATTTTGGTACTTAATAGTATTAAAACTAGAATGAATGAAAATCTCAACATGTTTAAAAAATAAAATCAATGAAAATCTCAACATGTGTAGACTCTAAAAGTAATAACTAGTTTCAATGAACATCTCAACATGTAAGTTTGTAACATCAACATGTTCAAAAAATAATAATTAAGCATCTATAAAAGGACAATGAATGAAGGCTATAAATTAACTTCTAAAAACATAATTAATTAGTAGATAGATTCTTAGATCAGAGCTACTAGCCTACTACTTGACTCATGCAGAAGTTAGAACTTGAAGTTGAGAAGCTGTTGTAGTTGCCACTCTGCCTGGACTGACTCAACATTACCATCATCATAATCCTCCTCATTTATTGCATATAACATTTCATTGTTTGTTGTGTTTTCTTCAGATTCACTGTTAGCATCGGTATGCATGCCAAAGTCAACATCATCTTCATTGCTTCCAATATTAGGACATGAACCATTGCCACTACCACTTGGGTTTTAAATGTTGGCAATCCCTCTTCTTTGACATTGGTTTCTCCAAATGTTGAGAGCCCTACCATAAGGGAAACTATCTACCTCATACCTAGAATTATAGAGCCTCAAACAATTATCTAAATTTTTGTCTAATTTGTTTCTAACCTTTGACTTCAGGAAGCCCAAAGTACTAAAAACTTTCTCATCCTCCACTAAACCCAATATCATTGTCAAACATAAATCGGTAAGCTTGAAATATTCTGGTATTAACTCTCTTAACTGATTGCTCTCACCAAGGTTTTTCCAAAGCTTTGTTACCACTTCCTCTTCATTTGGGTTCTCCATAAGATCATATTGTTCCCTCATTATGCTTGCAAAAGAATATGATTGATCTCTCAGTCAAGATTCATCTAAAATTCCATTTATAGTTACTTCATTGATTGCTTTAGATTTGCAAAAATGCTAAATCAAAGTCGTCATCCTTCTTCGAAAATCAGTCAGACAGTTTAGAGACCAATATTGTGGAAAAACAATTGACATTGCTTCGAGCACTTCCTCTGGAGGGAATCTGAATCTAATTTATGACGAAAGATTGTAGCAAACTTGCTTGACAGAGTCAAGCACAGAGTCTTTAATCTTCTTGAAGTCTTCACTTGTAAGACGTGAAAGTACCTTCTTTGGTTTTGATTCAACTTTGCTTCCTACTTCATTGGAGTTGGAGTTTGGGTTGACACAGACATAGTATTGCATTGGTATGTCAACTCCACGTACCTTGGCATAAACCTCATCGTTTGCACCAATATGTAAAAAGTTCCTAGGATTGTTCAAATTTGTGACTTCTATCCACTTTGCAAACTTTGATTCATCTAATGGTAGTAATTGATATAGAGTATCCAGGCTATTACATGTCATTTTACGCAGCTTATTATATTCTGCAATGTACATAACTCTTTGTTGAGCCTTTTTTATAATATTTCTCATGTCCTATAGCATGGGGAGAATAGCTGCTAAAGTTAAGAGTGTCTTAACATTAGTTAGACTTGAATATAGCTGAGGGAATCTATCTCGCATAGAGTGGATTAGTTCAAGTAATAACGGATATTTAGAGATTACTCGATGTGTTGGTCTATCCAAAGAGATCCATCTGGTATCATTGTCTTTAAGAAGCTTCCTCCCATCAGTAAGTCCCTGAGTAAAGTGTTGAAATTCTTAGACTCATTTTGGACTTCGAAAAAAGTATTGGTAAATCTCTTTGATTAGAGATTCCATTTTACTCACACAACCAAAATCATTGACAATTCGAAAAGCTAGATTCATTTGATGGGCCATGCAATGAATGAGACTAGCGTAGGGTGCCAAATCATTCTTGATCTTTTTACAATGACTACCTTTATGTCCTTGCATAACCGAAACTCCATCGGCTCCAACACACGCCAACTTTTTGGCAATCTCCATGTTATCCAAACCTCCACATTCAATTATAGTCTTTAATAATTCATATAAATTTTCAGCTATCACACTACAATTCAATTTAGCAACAAATAGTAGAAAGGGTTGATGACAAAGATCGTTTACAGTATAAATATGCATGCACACCCAGAAAGTATTATCAATTGTTGTACTTCATCTAGAGACAATGCAATGAAATTTGAGTGTTTTATTTTTTCCTTCATATCTTCTTTTTCACCCTGTGCAAGACATCTAGCTCATTCCCACCCGCTGTTTACTAACCAATGATTGTTTAGATAGTTTCAAACTTTGAAAAAGTGCAATAAGGTAGTAATTGAAGGGTAGTCCATCACAGGACGTGTCCTCTACTCAAAATATAAAAAACCACACTTAATTGAACTACTTTTCCCATATTTTGTATTTCCATTGCTTTCCTAATGAAATCTTCAAAGGAACTTTTTATTGCAGAATGCTTCTCTTGTAATTGTTGGTGTAGCTCGTATATTTCAACATTTTTGATATGTAGACAGTTGTCCTTTTTTTTTCAAGTTAGCACATATTTTTCAACTCCATTTGTAGTTTCCTTTTTGTAAACTTTACCAACATGCTTTTCTATGGTATCAAGTTTAAGCTGCAACCACTTCTCCTTCTTTGTTATCTTTGTGCAAATCTTACATTTGCATTTTACAAGAGGCACACCATCAATTGGATTGGCCACTAGTTCAATGAACCAGTACTTTTCCACCAATTCTAACAAAAAATTCCTTTTGGATAGATCCCAACGAGATCGATCTTTCTTTGATTCCAATTTTTTTTTCCCCTTTTGTGCATGAACATGATTTATGGAATCACCTTTGGTTTTCTCACCTGACTAGTCTGGGACCAACTCCAACTCTATAATATCAGCTTGTGACTTCCCTACTCAGGGGAAGTGCCTCCAAATCATGTTCAAGTTTGTCCTTGACTGAGATATCAGGGTCACCAACTTGAACTTCTTCAGTATGGTCAGAGTCTCCAACTTGTGATAAATCTCCTTTTTCGATAAGCACTGGAGATCTAACTTGTGAATCTTGTAGGTTGCCAACATTTCCACCACCAAAATATGCTGCTATGGTTTTGCATTTCGGTAATGGTGGCCTCTCTTCGCTTTCAGGGATCCTACCAAAACCCCTGTTACCCTTGTTGTTTGACATTGCAAGCCGATAAAGGCTGCAAAATATAAATCAACTTGGTTGTTGAACAAAAGACTCAAATAGTGACGACTCAAAGATTGTGAACAATGACAATAGACTACTTAGACTATATATAATAACAATAATATGATTCATTCTCCAAAAAAGGGTATTATTGCTACGGTACTATAGTCTACTATACTACCCAATATATTTCGCAAACCTATAGGTTATCTTAGCATGTGAGATGTCCAGTCACCAGTGGACACTGGATAGTAAAACTAAATTTTTTTTGGTACCATTGTACTAGTATGGTAGTACCACTGTTGACATAAAAAAAAAATTAAAAATCACTTGCCTTTTGCGAAAACTAGGGTTCACAAGTCAATGGGCAATGCACTCAACACTCTGAAACTTCGACAACAATAAGAAATGCCAGTCTCCAGACCAGAAAAGAGTGAATTGTGTAGCATAATAATATCTTATAGTCCAATCTAGGTTGGCGAATTACACGGGATTAACAAGTGGGAATGTCAAATGTAGCGCGAAATGCACCTTCCTATGCAAGCCTAACATTGGAAACAGTTGGTTAAATGGGGCTGGTGGTCGACACACTTCGAGAAAATAGTAGGCGACGCCCAACCCAAGGAAAAATTATTTTCTTGTAGTAATGGCGAAAGAACGTGGGCCAATAAGAAACAACATGGAAAGGATGGCAAAATGTTTAAAATAAATGTATCTAAAATGAATATTACATTGGTGATTGGACTGATATTTGTGACCAATCATGTGATGACTAATGGGTGACTACCACGGGTGTTGGACCCAAATGTGATAAATATCTGGCATCGATGCAGTTGACCTACATTGTATGCGCTATTCGCCAAATGACGATTGACCCATGAGACGAAATTGCCAAATGACAAAGATTCACTGCTAAAGTAATCTCTGAATGTAGCTATTTTACATCCACTAAACAATAATAAACATATCACTATAAATATAATCCTTGCACTAAATAATAATAAACATATCATTATAAATATAATCCTTGCAATATGTCACAAACATGTAAAATTGTCTACTTTCGATTGTGCCCAAAAGAAAACAACAACAATTCTTAACAAGAGGCGCAAGCGCCAAAGTTCCTGCTTTTGGTGGTGTTGTTGGCACAAGGACATGGAAACAAGTTTTTGGTGTTGGTCTTTAATTCATAAATAGAAATTAAGCATGATATGTTATTTTTTTGTAAATATGAGTACAAGTTTGAAGAAAAAAAAAAAAGAATTTGTGTATGTATAATCCTTTTTTGAACTTTTAGGAGAACTATTGAAAATTTGAAGGATGTTTTCATCTAATGGTAAAAGGTTGTATTTGATAATAAAAAATATTTAACTAAAAATATTGAAAAATGTAAAGAATATTTAACTAACAGAATGAGAAGCTTATATATTTTAAATAATTTGAATTAATATTAGAACTAAAATTTATATTTAATGACTGAATAATATAATTATACTCATTCACATGGGAAAATAGGTACATTTAAATAAAAGATAATATTTTTTTAATAGTTCTCAATATATATTGCAAAATATCATTAGTAATTAGCATTCTAAGTTTTTATTTATAAAAAAATATTTAATGAACAACTTGACACCCAAAAATGATATAAGATATTTTAAATTTTAAATACAGAAACAATAAACATAATTGTACTTACAATAACTACCATTTTCAAATTCTTTGTAACATTATTTAGTTTTTAGTTTTTAAAATTATTTGTTACATTATTTAGTTTTTATTACTTTTAATTATTTTAAAAAATAATGCTTTAAGGACAAAATGAATCAATTTTTTTTGAATTAGCACATTATATTATTATTATTAATTTGACTAATGGTAAAATGAAGTGTGGTGTGACATATCTTTTATAATAATTATATTAATTGCACAATTAATAGAAAAAGTTAGAATTTTAAATTTTCATTGATTTTTTATTTTAAAAATTAAAATTTTCCATTACTATTTAGTTAGATCTAATAAAATTTTAATTAAATACTATTTCTAGTTTTTCAAAAAATAAAATAAAAATATTCAAATTTTATAAAGAATTTAAATTCTCAAATTCTTAAATGATAAAGTAAATGTAGTGTCACATTATCTTTTATGATATTTTCAATCATAATAAAGAATTTAAATTCTGAAATGTAAATGTAGTGTACATCATCTTTTATGATATTTTCATTCATTAATTGCACAATTAATGCTAAAAGTTAGAGCTTTAAATTTTTACCGAATTTTTTTGTTTCAAAAATTAATTATCTCTCTTACTGAGGGCCAATAAGATTTTAGTTAAATAATTTATTTCTATTTCAAAAAAAATCAAAATATTAATTATCTCTCTTACTATTATTAGTGAGGGTCAATAAGATTTTAGTTAAATAATTTATTCCTATTTCAAAAAATAATCAAAATATTCAAAGTTATAAAAAACTTGAACTGAAAAAAATATTTGAATCGTATTGATTCAAGTAATATATTTTATAGTTTTTTTTTTTTGGTCCATAAGAGTTCCGCAGGAACTAATAATAACAAATTTACGTACTAGTTCTATAATAACAAATTTACGTACTAGTACTAGATCTAATAGCGGATCTGGGCATAGGAGGGAAGAGACGGAAAAATTCTGTAAAAGAATTGAAGACTAATTACAGGAAAGTTGCTCCAGCTTCATTATTTTTCACGCACCTGTTAAGCGCAGTAGATTACAAAGAAGTGAGGATTATATTCGGTAGATCTACACATATTTTTGTCGATTCACTCTTTTATGACTGGATATGCGATGCCAATCTCGGGCGGGAGACATGTTTTACAGAGAGCAACTTTAATTTCTGTTTTATTAACAAATCGAGCTATTATTCCATTAATTTCTGTAATCATACTCAGTACTCTTTACTTCTTTGCATTCTCTCACCAAAGCAATATTAATTTCGACGAATCGAATTCCCAAATCATCAAGATCCGTTCGGAGCATTCTTTTGTTAAATCTCTGGAGAAATTTCTTATCCATCGGAGTGCCCCAGGAGGATCTGCGGAGAAATCGGCGCCTGTTGATGGAAACCTGACATTGGCAGCCGCAAAAAGACTCGACGATGCAATGTCAAGAAGAGAAAACTTTGAGCTGAGGGAATTCAGAGTTGGCCATTTTCCTCTTAGGGTTTATGTTTATGACATGCCATCAAAGTTTACCTATGATTTACTCTGGCTTTTCCAGAAGACGTACCGAGAGACGGCAAATTTGACTTCAAATGGTAGTCCTGTACATCGCCTCATCGAGCAGGTATGAGAGCTCAGGGCAATAGGGTTTTAGCGAATCAGATTGATGGTATTTGTTTCAAGGTATTAAATATTAGCTTATTTAAAAGAAGCAATTTAAATTTATTAAATATATCATGTTGATTTTCTATCGTTTTCACAAAAAATCAACAATTAGATTCTCCAGTTGACAAATTTCCACTAATAGAATTTGTGCCAGTTTTTTTTGTATAAAATGTACATGATATATTCATCATAAATACAAAGAGAGGTAGTTTAATTATTTTAGCATCTTGGCACTAATGAGACATGGCATTGATAAGAGAGGTCTCCTTTATGTAATCATTTTACAAAAGAATTATGTGTACAAGCTTACTCTGAAGACTTGAAACTGTGGAATACGAAGTATACATGTCATGGCCAAAACATAATTGTAAAGATAGCGTATCGCATGCTTCTTTTCACAACTTGTCCATAATACACATATTCTTTATGCGGTAAGCTAGAAATGCAGGCTTACGGCTCTTTAAAGATCCACGCAGCATTTTATACTTGTAAAACTCAATGTGTTATACTTTTCTCGTCATCGATCAGTCGACATGTGTTTAATCCCACTTAAAATAGACATGAACTTGTTCAATTGATTGATGGGCTTTTGTTTCTCTTTTCCTGGCTCATTTGCAGCATTCTGTTGACTATTGGCTATGGGCAGACTTGATTGCTCCTGAAAATGAGAGACAACTGAAGACTGTTGTGAGGGTGCATCGGCAGGAGGAGGCTGACTTGTTTTACATCCCGTTTTTTACAACTATAAGCTTCTTTTTGCTGGAGAAGGCCGAATGCAAACAACTTTATAGGGTGTGGGCGCGTTTCTAAGGTTTTTCTTTATTTTTTAGCTTTTATTGTAATCAAAAAATAATTATAAAGCATAAAAGAAATGGGTCATTTTAAAAAATGGGGATGAAATTCACTTCACTACAGTGGTTTTATCAATTTTTTCAATTTGTTATAAATTCAATTTATTGAAATGTTTGTAATAGACTTTCAATTAAATTTAAATTTAAGTTTTCATAGTTTTACTGTTTTCCATTCCCATTTTTATTCTACTAAATAAAACAAAATAATTGTATTAAAAGTTTAGATACATACATTAAACTTGATAAGTTGCAGTTGAAATTCACAAAAGCATTGTTTTACAAACCATTTACAGAGAGTCGATATTAATGATAGAAGCCAAAAAACTGCCTGGGTTCTCTTAATGGCTACTATAGACAATGCTAACATGGGTGGAGCATAAAGAAAAAAATTGACATATTTTCTTTAGAGTATGTATAACCAGATCACATGGATTTCTATAAATAGTACTGAAAGTAGTCACCAATGTTCATTTTTAGATCTGGAGATTATTGGTGAACTTCAAAGTACAATCTATATGCTTGCAGGACTGAGACCAATAAACTATGACAGAAACTAAATTTTTTGAAATTAGAGGAGGACATCTGTTGATCAATCTTACTGATATTTCTCTTCCTTCATTCTACAATACTCATCACATATGGCAGGGTTGATTCATTCATTATAGAAAAAACAACTAAGTCATTCCATCTCATGGTTGACAATCTCTATTTTGAGGTGTTAAATCTGTGTCCATCCTTACCAACAATTGTCCAACCAGGCTTGAAAGTTGCCAGTTCCAAATTGAATTCAAACCCTTTGCCTTCCATGCAATTTCTTATTAGATAATACATTGCCTCCATTCGATATGGCATATAATTAGCAACATGCATGGTTCTTTCCAACAGCTCTCCCAAAGAGACTACTATTGTCTTTAGTGCCCAAGCTTCTTCAAAGTGAGCAGGGTTGTCATTAACTGAATGAGCATCTGTTTCCTACCTGGCTAGGTGCCCAAACGCACAGTCTTCTTGCTATGTTGCTGGTCTTCCTCAGCCTCTCCTAACCATCAGCATCACAATTGGCTGTAGGATTTTCTTGGGTCTTCCAGCTTGTTTCAAAATAGGAATTGTGCCCTAAGATTTTGAAAACTATCAAATAGATCTAGATTTGATTACATGTAAAGTTTTTCAGTGGCTTACCACATGTTAAACTTGGATGATAATTAATGAATCGTTGGATAGAGAGAATTCTTGAGGCAACAAGAATATGTTGGTATTTGTGTACAGCTATTAGATTGGACCAGCTTTCTCACTCTCATTCCAGGTGCCATTTATCTGCCTCATTTTAGTGTCAAGAATCTATTAGTTCTTTAGGCTCACAACCTGGACCATGTCAGCAAGTACAAATGACCAAATTTTATCTATTAGAGGTTCACTGGCCATGCAGGCTGGGAGAACTTCTTGGTTGAGTGCTTTGCTTACTTCTTGGATTTTAGCTGGGCCACCTCCTTAACTCTGGCACTTTCTCATGGATGTGCTGTATTGGCCCTCTTGTGATAATGAATGATGATGATATTGGTTCTTCTCTTTCTAAAGTTATGTGACAAATTTCTTTTCCAGTCACGGTCTTCAACTTTGTTCTTCTTAGAACTTTCTATTTTATTGAATTCCTTCCCTCACTTGAATATTTATATTTGCCTGTGTATCTTTGCCCCATGTAATCATTATTATTGGGTTGCCTTTTAAAAGACAAGTACTTTCAATCCAAGAACTTCCTTATTCTATTTTGAAATCCCATTGTCTTACTTTGGTTACTTGTGGATGTTAAAATAACATTTTCTTTCTTTCTTTGTCATGTCCCCACAATGTTAGGAGAGTCACAGCTCACAAACCTTAATAATAGGCATTGAACAACATCATGGTCAAATTACCATGGTGACTGACTCATATCTATTACTTTTCTGGTCAACTACTTTGGAAAATGAAAACTAGTGTATAAATGTTTTAATGCCCAAGTTAGAGGATAGAAAATGAGATAGAGTTCATTAAAGGTAGCAAGTTCATAAGTGGCCATTGTGGACAGTGATTAATATTATTAAGGTCAGTCACAAATTCCAGCGATCTAATATGTCTAACACCAGTTAAGATTAGTGAAGGGCAAAAGGGGATTTGTGAAGAAACACTACTCTTGAAGAGATGGGGACTGCCAAAAGAGACACGACCATTTTTCCAAGTGAAGGATTTAAGGAGGGACTTTGTTGGAAAGAAGGCATGAAGAAATGGACATCCGAACTTATGGAGGAAGAGCAGAAGTATTTATACATTGAACTCGCAATTATGAGGACAGAAAATGAGTAATATGGAAGAAGAGAGAGAAGCATTTGATCAAGCAAGAACTGGCAGTCTCATTATTGTTAAATTGAATAGCAGTCTATATATTGGTCAAAGAATTTTGCTATGCCATATATTGCCTGAGATTCTGGTGAGGCTGAAGTATAACAAAGATCACAAATTCAAAAGGGGAAGAAAGGAGCGGGAAAGCGAATGGAAAGGGAAACAAGGATAACAATTCTGGGTTTTGACACAATTGAAGAGAACAGACAAATACTTGCCAAAGGTTGAAATAGTAGAATTAATGTCTATTAACCTTGATTTAAGATTTTAAGCAGAAGAATCAATATCTAATACATAAACCTGTGTGCATTCATTTGTAGTATTTTCTAACTCTTCTGAATTTTAAGAAGTTTTTTTCTCATAAATATGTGTAACACTCTTGTGTCAAGGATAATGTATAACACATTTGTAGTATTTTCTAACTCTTCTGAATTTTAAGAAGTTTTTTTTCTCAAAAATGCATCCCTGATTTTGAGTACCATTCTAAATTGAGCCCCTATAAGCGCTTTTTGTGCGTGTGTACCCGGCTGTCACTTTGAGGCCCATGAGGTGTTTTATGTTTCTAACACCTTGCATTCAGTATATGCATGCGTCTTATGATGATAAATTGCCATTCTGAATCATTTTGTGAAACGTCATTTTGAGCATTGTTCAAATCTGCATTTTTGCATGTCAAACAATGACATGAAGCCTAGTTTGCAATTGAATATCTTGCACCTGGTAAAATTTCATGACTCGCCGCTTTGGGAGTATTTAGTATGCATATCAAAGAACCTATGTTTCAGTTTTCAAGTTGTTTCGATATGTTTTGACTAGGTTTTGAATTCCTCAAAGTTGGTTGTTTACTGTTGTCATGTTGATGCATATTTCCCAGAATTTTGGGAAGCCTTGTTTGACCAGTTATAACTCTGACCCAGTTGACCGAAATAAGAAAATTCCTTTTGCATTGCATTCTAGGGGTCAGACACTCGTTATGTTCCAGATTTGAGCCTATGATGAATCCATTTGATTGGTTTTCAAATGCGATTCTAAATGCAATTTGTGAAGTTTTATTGGTGTCTAGAAGTGCAGATTGATCATTGCCCAACTCGGGATGTCATAACTCTGAATCTGTGATATATGAGACCAAATGGATTGTACCACTGTGTTCTACTCTAAAAATACTTTAAGTGTGCTAGTTTTTAAGTCTTGACGAATCCGTTTGTACACTTTCCTAGGTCCATTCCGTTTGTGAAAATCATTGTTATGCTAGTGTTCCCAGTTCTGCAAATTCAAGTACCCAACTTCGAACACCTGCCAAATTTGTCTAGTTATTCATCACGAGCCCAAATCATGAACTTGTTGTCTTGCATTTTGTCACCACAAAATGTTGGTAACAACACAAAACTTTTTCAAGCTAGTTTCGCGTCTCTCTAAGTTGAATTTGATATTCAATTGTTTAATGTTGATCGATCAATTGACTTCAATTCGTATATTAAATTATTTTATTGAAGTCTTTCGTCAAGTCTTTTTGTGTTCTGCTTTTTATTGAGCCTATGTTTGATTTTTGAAGCCTTCATCGTCCTTTTCTTTGCTTTTGAGTGTGCGTTTGTTAGTTTTTAGTCTTTTGGTTTTGCTCAAGTCATGGCTTTTGGTTTTTATTTCGATTTGATCTAACCTAGAGCTTTATCAAAGTTGTTAGTCAAGAGATATGGCCGTTTTAGTGTCTCAAAAGTGGACCTTTTTGATGCAACAACATGAATTAAAAATATCATGTTATATTTCTAAAATGACATACACTTTATTGAAAAATATAAGTTAAATTCACTTTATGTTATGTTTTTAAGTTACTTTATCTTTTAATTTTTCACTTAAAGTAACTATAGCACACTTTATGTTATAATTTTAAGTTGAGTTACTTTTTGATTTTTCACTTAAAGTCCCTATATAAACTATATAGTTCCAGTTTAATTTTTGATTTTTAAATCAAATGTTCATTTAAATGTTACTTTATAAATGATATTTATGTGTTATATTTTTAATATGATATATAAATATTGTTTATGTCCCATTAAAGTAACATTTCAATGAAATTAAATTGATATATGTTTGTTAAATGACTAAGTTATCAAAAGTGGACCTTTTATATTCGATTACATGTAAAATCCACCAAAAGGGGACATTTTACATGTGACTGCATATAAAGTTCAATTTGAAATCATAAGTGGATCTTTTTGATGTCATTACATCAAAAGGCTATCAAAAGTGGACCTTTTTGATGTCATTACATCAAAAGGTAAGTTTTTGTGTCATTGCATCAAATAGGTGGGCATTTTCAAACTTGCTCATCAATTCATACTTATCTTGCTATTTCCATGCACATTATTGCTTCATGATTGCCAATTGTTGACATCAATGCCATGGAAAGTGCATTTTTCTTTAAAAATGAAGAAATTGTTCATTTTCTTGTCTTTGGTTTTTCCCAATTTCCAAATTCGAATTTGTGTGTTGAAGTGCATTGCATCTTGAAATGTTTGAGTCACTTTCCAAAGGTATGTTTTTCTTTTGGGTTTTTGTGCTTTGTGTTTGTTTGCCAGTTTTCTCCACTTTAGAGAAGTTACAAGTTCTTTCCCAAGAACTTGTTGTTGCTTCACTTCATGCGGGAAAGAACTTCTTGTTGCTTCACTTCATGCAAAAGCATCATCATATTCCACTTCCAATTTCCATGTCACAACACTTCGCATCTCATACAACAAATGCGATTACATGTTTTTCATTTCATTCACCATCGGCACATGCATGTAATCTCATTTTCTACTTCCATTTTCACTCATCTCACTTTTCGCATCCATTCGCACGATACGATTACACGAAATGCCTTACGTGTAATTGCATCTCAAAGGTCCGATATTGATGAAAAGCCACTTTTTGAAAAGTCAAAAAGATGTCATTTTCATCTTTCATGTATTTTGACTTCACCTTTTCACCAAAGATGACTATAAAGTTCATTTTCCCTCAAACTCCATTTTCCATTTCCATCTCTCCATGTGCATTCGTGCCTTCATGAGAAAATACATGTTTCCGCATCTATCCATGCTTTGCACCTCATCTGTCATTCACACTTACACGTAAAAACTCATCTTTCATCCGCTTTCGCATTCCATCTCATCCTTCATCCCTTGTTACATGTTGCACTTACATGTAATCATTTTTCATACAATAACATCTTGAAAACCCTAAATCACATTTTGGAAATCAGCAATCTCCATTTGCACGCATTCCCATGCGCTAAGCACTTTACTTCAAAAAAGAAGTTAAAAGTGTTGATGGAAAGTTATTCCGAGTTTACATTTGGACGTCGTCAAGAAGGTTTTCAAAGTGTCAGGGAATCCATAATGTATCAATCTACAAAGGAGAATTCACGACAACTTGAGCTAGAAAAGCTTGATCACATCCAGTTTTCAAATGACAATGAACAATTCAGCAAAGAGAGTCAAGCTATCAAAAGACGCAAAACCATGGTTATCAAAGTGAATGCAGCGATACAAAGTACAGGAACTCCCAATCCTGTGATCATCCGGGATAGCATCGCCAAGTACAAGGCCTTTCAGGACAATCCCTTGGATTGTTTTAATTCTCTTCCATCTTTCTTCTTCTTCTTGTTTCATGTTTGTAATTGAAGAGGATGATTACATGTGTAATTACATGTAATGCGAGTTGCATATGCATTTGCATGTGACTTTATATTTTTCTCTTTTAGTTAGACTAGGTCAAAGTTGGTCGAGTTGCTCCCACTTTTTCCTCCACCTTTTTCTCAACTCCTGTGCCTATATAAAGGACTGCCCCCCCATTGTAAAAATCATCTTTTGTTGTATGCAAGAAAGCTTTGCCATGTTTCTGCAAGCATAACTTTGATTGTGTAGGAGAAAAGTGAATAAAAGAAACAATTGGATTTGAAGCTTTGACTGGAAGCAATTATGATAGAGCAAACTAGAAGCCTTGACTGTAGTTTGTGCCTATTTTCTTGATTCATGTTATTATTGTGTGTTCAATAACAAAGCATAGTGATTTAAGAAGCAATTGGAGCTGAAGCTTTGACTAGGAGCGTTGTGGAAATATATAGCTAGAAGCTTTGTCTGTAGCTTATACTTTTTCTTAATTTGCAAAATAGTTAAGTTATTTTTACTTTTAGGAGTCTTTGTGCCCTAATTGTAAAGCTTTTCCATATAGAAGTACAACCAAACTTAAGAGCCAAACCGGTACATTTTTAGCTAGCCTGTGAGTTAGTGAAAGTTTATCGGTATCATTGTATCTAGCTCTTTATAGAAGTGTAGTTAGAGATTCACCCTACCCATTACTCGCTTCATGAGTAAGTGGTTTCTTTCTTGAAAGTTAAGAAGAAATGATATTGGTAACACCCATTTTACAAAATCTCTCGACTTTTTGCTTACCTTGAGTTGATCCAAGGAATGGTGAGAAGGGAGAGCCTTCCCTTTAAGGTAGGAGAGACTCTGTCTTACACGCTGTGGCTGGTCACCTATTTTGCGATTGGATTTTTACCCAAAATTGTTGGTTGCAAAATATCCACCCAACAGGACTTATACTCTCCTTGTGGCAGTGAACTAATGCCCTCATTTTTGTGCCCTAAAGTGTCCGTTTGACTTGTTTTTGAACCAAATGCATTTTATGGTTTTCTGACATTTTGTTTGCAGGCAATTTCAATTGAGCAACTTTGACGGTTAATATCTTTTGACCCTGACATCGTCAAGACACAGAATCTGACAGGGTAAGAGAATGTGAACTAGAGAATCAGTGTCAAATCTCAGGGCTCGGTTGTTGGTTTTGGTCAGTTTTTAAGGCCAGTTTCAGAGGCTTCTAGGCAGAAAGTCACAATTTACAGAAAGTGTCAAAATGAGTTTTAAAGTTTTCGGGAATTGATGGATTTTGAATCAAATTAGTATGATGAGTTAATTTGATCAGTTTGAAGGATTAGGCATTTCAAAATGAATTTTTTTTAGCCGGACCCACTTTGGGGCCCGACTAATTTCAGCAGATTGATAAGGCATAGTTGGGAGTCGAGATGGTTCAAGGAGATTTGAATGAATTTGATAAGTCAAGATATTGCTTCTTTAGGATAGTGTGATTGGTCTAAAATGAGACTCGAAAATTGTAAGTAAAATCAAATATTCTTGGAGATGACATTCAACATTGTGATCAAATAGGCTTACAATCTGAGACCACTTCACAAGGCAACAACACATATTTTCAATATTAGAAAGTCCTCTGCTACAACATTTTTGTTCGAAAGTTTATATGTGATAGATACTGATTATAAAGGCTATGGTCATCGTTGATGTAAACCATTTGAAGTAGGGCACACAATGGTCATTGTTGTCAAATTGTTGCTCAAGCCTTCCCGCATGAAGAAATACAATAAAGAAGTCTATCCCTTAGAATAACAGGGCTATGTTGGTATAGTGTGTTGCCGCTCGAGACTAGAGAGATCTAGTAGTCATTCTTATCAGTTGTGGCTCCACCAAGGACATTTGAACACCTTGTAATAACTTTCTCTGGCACAAAGATTGTGGCTACATTGGTGGCCGGTCTGCCAATGCCACTGGCACAAGCAAGAATTAGCTCACAACACTTAGTTCCACATTGCTTAGAAACCACACTACATGTCTGA
The DNA here is from genome assembly GCA_028749045.1 of Cupressus sempervirens. NCBI lineage: Eukaryota > Viridiplantae > Streptophyta > Pinopsida > Cupressales > Cupressaceae > Cupressus > Cupressus sempervirens. Next base: position 742,041,632 of record CM053792.1, read on the forward strand.
TAGTCCGGTGCCTACATATTAGCTCCTGTTCTATGCCAGGCATGGAAATGTGGATGACTTGATTGAAGAACTGAAGGGTGGAGTTCCCCCAAATTTAGTTGACTATGACAACAAAACAACTCTCCATTTAGCAGCTTGTGAAGGATGTACTGATATAGTCAAGGCACATGGCTAATGTCAATTTTGTGGATTGTTGGGGAAGCACACCACTATCAAATGCTCACCGATGTAACCACAAGGACATTTGTGATATTCTTGAAGCAGCAGGGGGGTTGGAATTGTATCAAAATGAAATTGACCTTAATGAGGTGGACTTGAAGAATTGGAAATGCATTAGCGAAGGTGCATATGGAGAAATCTATTTAGTGAAGTGACGTGGTGTTGATGTTGTTGCAAAAACTATTCAAGCCTCTATTGCTTCTAGACCCAGGATAAGGTGCTTTAGAAAGGAGGTTGATCTATGGCAAACTCTACGTCATTGAAACATTGTGCAATTTTTCGCTGTGGTGAATGACAATGATCACTTGATTTTTCTTACAGAGTATCTCCCCAATGGGAACTTGGATGATGTTTTGAAGAGAAAAGGGAGACTTGATACACATACTGCAGTGAAATATGCTCTTGATATTGCCAGGGTGATGAATTATCTTCATCAACATAAGGCAACACCAATTATACACCGAGATTTGACACTAAGGAATGTTTTGCAGGATGAAGAAGGGCATTTGAAAGTTACTGATTTTGGGCTAAGCAGAGCCTGTTAAAATGATTGGAGGGACAGGTTCATATCGATACATGGCTCTTGAAATTTATCGTGAAGAGAGTTATGACAAGAGTATAGATGTCTTCTCTTTTGCTTTCATTATGCAAGAGATGTTTGAGGGAGGACCTTCAAATAAATATGAAGATCCCCAAGTATAAGTAGAATGAATCGATTGAAGGAGATCTAATTGCTCGTGGGTAGCCATTTGGGTAGAGGTTTTATTTAGACCATTATCCCACATTCATGTCGTGAGGGTATTTTAAGAGGTTTATATGCCCCAAGACTCAATAGGTAAGTGTCTTTAAGACACAAGGCTTTTGGAGCCACAAACTTGTGCGAGGGGCCTACGCTGCCAGCTAGCAACGACGACATGAAACAAAATTTGAACTGAAACGCAGGTGAAGAATGATGACATCAGCAGCGACAAGAAGACCAATGAGAAGGTGCCACGTGGCACAAAAAACGAGGTGGGCTTGGATTTCGCTAGCTCGCAACGGTTAGCAGGAGGTTAGTGATAACCGCGGTGAGGTGGCGATGCAGTCAGAGTTAATTGTGTTGCGGTTTTGCAACATTAAATGTGCGGTTAGTGTGAGTAGCTCTGAAGGTTTGAAAATCGACAAATTGAGCGATCGCAAGGCAAAATCCGCAATTAGGAAATTGAGGTGCAAAGGTGCGAAAAACCTTATTTTGCGTGGTCGCAACTATTAACTCGTGGTCAGGGAAATGAGCTCCGAAGGTGTGAAAATGAGTAAATTGCATGGTTGCTCCGGTTAAAGTGTGGTTGGGAGTTAAGGCTCCGAATTCGTGAGAAGATGACATGTGGCAGAGCCTTGTGACTAGTGAGGTGGTAGATCCGGCTAGTAAGGAGATGACATGTGGCGCTCATGTGGAGGTCAACAAGAGGTTTGACTAGGTAAATTGAGGGATATAAACATTTAAAATGCTAAATATTCCTTCAAAGTGTTTCACGTGCAATTCTGAGGATTTGGAAGATTTAAATAAATTTGAAATATTGTATTAGTTGAAACTATATGAATTTTTAAAATTTTCAACATTAAAAAGCTTTTTCATGGCCAAGGGCTTGAATTTTCAAACGAGCACCAGGGGGGTCATTTTTATCCGAAATATAGAGTGCAATATACCGTTGGAAACAAGAGAAGACAAACTTTCCAAATCTACAATCAGAATATGTGTAGGTATTTAGTGGTAAAAGTTATAGGCAATTTTGTAATAATAGGGGCATTCTCAGTAGAATGAGTGTTTTTCATGATGAAGCATCAAAATCAATTAGAGAAAAGAAAGGGGAATTTGTTGGCTCTAGATTTGGGGAAAATGTTTCTACGAGTATCATTTTGCCTCTAAAATCATTTAGAACTGGTTTTGGCATGAGTTTAGTAAGATTTATATCTTCTTGCAAATCAGTTGCATGTTTCCATCTTTTGAAGATATTTTGATCAGTTAGTAGAGGCAGGTTGATAATATCTGATTTGCAGTTACAGGATGAGAGCAAAGAGAGGTTTTTTCATCAGCAGATGGAGGCTCTTCAAGTGGACAAATGGTAGCATCATAACAGATTTAGGATTTCTTCCATTCTATTTAGTCTCTTCGTTTCTCTTTCTCTAGGGTTGGTTCCAGGTTTTTGAATAGTTTTTTCCATATTTGTGATACCACCTAAGTTGGTTTTTAAGTTTTATGAGCAAGCACTCAACTGGGTTTCCACCATTCTTTAGCATTTTTCTTTTGTAATGAACAACAATTAATGAAATTACAGAGATAGACCTAGTATATTTAGCCATTTTATGAGTTATTTTCATGCATCCTACTGTATTTGTTTCTATGAAATGAAAAAAAATGCAGCAACAAGTTTATCTTCAATCTAATTCTTGTCTCCTATGTTGTCTGTGATGTTTTGTGGTTTATGAACAAAAAGCTTAAATCCAGTTGCAACTCCTTAAAGTTGTATGTCTTAATATGTTTGTTGTTGGAACAAAGAGCCAAGGAAATGCTTGATATATTTGACAGAATTGCAGATTTCACGAAGGGATAGGTCGAGTATGAGATTCAGTCTTGTGTAGATGTTTGATTGATATATGAAATGTGTCACTGACATCCAAGGATGTGTGTTAGTAATTTGTGGAATTACCCAATAGATAAGGCACTGATCAGCTACAGGATCTATATGTTTGTTGTTCATACCTTGGTTTTGCTAACTAACACATTAGTCAAAGTCTTTTCCCATTTATGTTGAAGAGCTGAAAGGATTTACCCGCACTTAGCTTGTCAAGTTCATAGTTCATGTTATTAGCTATTTCATGTCTATGTTGTTTGCGTAAGTAATAGAAGAATTGGGGTTTCAATCTGCTTTATTCAGATTTAGATATATGTTGTTGGAATTGGTACCATATGAACGAATTTGAGGTTCATCCGCCTAGGTCTTGCAGAGCCTAAAGGAGTATAGCCTTATAGTTGGCCTTGATATTTGAATGGGTATGTTGAACATGGGAATTAGCTGCCCCTAGATGTATTTTGTTCTCATCATTCGGTTTTTGAAACTTGTAGTTTTAAAACACCAACAAAATGGCGACTTTGTTGGGGAGTATGTGAAGCAATTCATTGTTGAAAATACTGGAATCTCTGGTATAATTTGTGCATTTTCAGTAATGTATGATAGACAAACCTTGAGAATCTAAAAAGAGATTCAATATAGCAGGAAGAATTTGCTACAACAGCCAGATTGTGAGGTGTTTTCCACTTCTTTGCTGAAGATTCATGTCTCCCAGTTATGCCTTATTCTTGACAGCAGTAACTTTGAAGATTGGTGATAAGTAATGTTATAAAGACCACTTGTGAGTTCTCATGAATTAATCCAAGTGATCACGAAGTGCTGCTGTAAATTTAAGAGTCAAGGATTAAGTTTCTTTCACTTTGTCAAAATGTAATAATCCCGTTTTACCCCTTGGACCTAAAGTCCAAAATTTGAGCATTGGTTAGGGAATCATCCAGTAATTAGCAACCTATAACCATCATTATTATTAAAGTGCTTGAGAAGATGAGTATTTAATTTAATTTATTGAGTTCATTAGGAAAATTCCTTATTATAGTACACAGACGACTTCCCCTCTCCTTGTTACGATCATCTTGATGGTAGGATGATGGTGCAGAGGGCGCGTGAAACAAGCTCCAAGCGGTTCCCTAGAGGATATCCGTCAAGTGCTCGAAATTACTTCACCTTTCCCTCCACCAACTCCCTATCTAAGATTACGTAATTTTGGACGAGAGATAGACTCTCTGTACTATAATTGGAATGCATTCTTAATGTTATCTAATCTTAAGAAGATATCTTAATACAATATACCTGTATTCCTTTATTGCAATATTTGTTTATATGTTATATATATATGTCTTTTTCTGATGTATATATCATCATATATTATATACATATTCAATAGCTGATAGCATATGTCGATCTTTATATATATATATAGATATTTACATGTATCCACTTAATTTAATATTCATCTAATCTTCATGATTCTATATATTTCATAATATCCTTTAGGTATCTTCAAAATTCAATAGATCAAAATGTCTATCTCTTACTTGCTCATATATATATATATATTCTACTATATTTCATAACCTTGGGATATATTAATATCCATGTCTTTATACCTTTTCATATATATATATATATATATATATATATATATATATATATATATATATATATATATATATATATATATATATATATATATATATATTCCTTTATATTTCGTGTCTAATTTAGAATGTCCTTTATATCCTTTTATCCTTCTTGTTCAGTATCTTTGCTTCATATTCTTCTTATCTTCAAATGAATGACTTCCTCCTTTTAATGTCTCGGTGCATGTCTTATATGTTTCTACGTATTAATCTTTGGTGCTAGTATAGAGGAGGGAATAAGGAACATATTCCTTACTATCTTCGGTGTCTGTTAAGTATTATTCTTCTATGCTTGGGTGTTATGTTTCAATTCATATATTCTATGTTATACTTCGGTGGAATGTCTTATGTCCTTCCATGTTTCATATTGCCTATGATCGATTCATGTCATATTGTTTAATAAAGGGATCGGTATGTGATACTCCTTATTTCTTATACTTCACATTATGCTATGCTATGGTGCCTTGGTAGTTTGCTGCTTGTGTTGTATGCTCTATTTCTATGTTCGGTGCCCTCTTCCATGCTTGGCGATATGAATTTGGTGAAGACCAGTATATAGTCGCTGATGCCTCTATTACTTGATCCATTGCAGTCTGTATCTCCATGTGAAGTCCGTTGGAAGTTTCAGCACAGATCTTGTTATAGAATCTGATGAAATTTGGTGCGGGTTGTGATGCGGATCAGTGTATTCGCTGCTGATGTTTCTTTTATCTCCAATCTTCTTTACGTCCTTCGAAGTCCTCCCCTCCTCCTAAATAATGCTCGACTCGGCCAACATAAATATATGCTGAAAAGGCATGATGGAAAAAGCCAATCTTCATAACTAGTAATTGCCATTAACTTTAATAATCATTTAAGATTATTATGAGTGATCATATGTAATTGTTGTTGAGACATAATTTTTGATATATGCCAAGTATTGATGGATATGAGATAAAGCAATCGCTGAGCATATAATTGTTATACTCCTTACTATTGGTGGCTGTAGATGTACCATATCTTTCCCCTAGTATGGTGTCCGCTGGCCATGAGACAGTTCACGTTGCCCAATTCATAGGATACTGACCATAATTAGATAAGTCACTTGCGTTCGTTTGTATTCGTAATGGATATTCTACTATCGATTTTAATTGTATCTTCTCATCGACCAACATCTATTACTCTCCACTTTGGCAATAATTGAGGTGTAAATCTCATCGGTTGAATATGTATACTATATATTATTATGGATGATAATAAGTAAATTCATTTATATATTATTATGAATTCATATATATAATAAAATAATAAATTCATATATATTATTATGAATGATAATGAATAATATAAATAATTATGAATGATAATTTATGTTATTATAAATAACTTATTATGAATGGTAATTCATACTATTATGAACAATTAAGTAGAGTTATTATGAATAATAATAATTTATATTATTAAAATAGATTATAGATATTTATCTATATCAATATTATTTCTTTTGGAAATAATCGATATTAATATATGAACTATTATTATATTTTATCCAATTATAATTATAGGATTCTCTTTAGGAGGGGTCATGACACAAAAATACAAAATTCCAAAGTTGTGTAAAGTTTTTCAAATACCTGTTGTAAATTTTAGATCAGCTTGTTGTTTTGTGCAAGTTGAGTAAATCTTCTCTCACTAAGTGAGTGGCGACTCGAAGTTATATCTTTGTACCAGTGCATTGTTAAGTTGAAGGTATTGTGAAGGATACAACGATTGGAAGGCAGATTTGAAGAAATGATCTCAAGTTCTTGGCAATGGTTGGAAAGATTATGAGAGATGTTGTGCAAGAGTTACTAGATCAGGATAGAATTTGAATCTGCTGTTGTTTGCAGCATTGAAGTGGTTTGCAAGCATCACATATTAAGGTATTTTTCACTTTCATGATATTTCTCTTCCATGAAAGTAAGTTATACAACAGTTTCTCCATCAAGTGATGTTTTTAGCACTAAGTAGGAGAGTTGTTTGATGCATCTCAGCATACTTTATGAAAGATAGATTCGGCAAATATGTTTACATGTTGGAGTATGTTAGAGATTGAATTGGCAAAAGGAGTTTTCAGATCTGTTGCAAGTTATAAATTCTGAAAGTTATTTTGGTGAATGAGTTGTAAGCTTGCAAAGAAATGTCAAATTTCTTTTCAGCTAGTATGCAGTCCATTAATAAAAATTGTAGATCTATTTCTACCAAGAGGTACTTGCCATTACTTTTTGATGGCATTCATGGTTTCCCAAACACCATGCTGTATGATCTTAGAAAACATTTGCCTAAGTTTAATGGGAGCCATTTGGATTCAGCTAGTCATCATATTCAGATGTTTAGTTAGTTGATTGGTGATTTTGAGATTGCTCATGAAGATGTGCATATGAAGTTGTTTGTTCAAACCTTGGAAGGTGATGCTAGAGATTGGTTTTCCTTTTTGCCAGCATGTTCTATTTCATCTTGGAGTGAATTGCATTCAGCCTTCATGAAGCAATTTGGGGAAAGAATAAGTATATCTGATTCTTTTGAGAAGTTCTTGAATATTCAAATCAAGATTGGCGAGCTTATTCTTGAAATTAATATCAGATTTGCAAGAGCCCTGAATGAGATTCCTCACTAGAAATGCAGATACCTATATTGGTCACCAGAAATTGTTAAAATGGTTCTATTTGTTATGACTATCTATGGTACCTTTGTTCAATCCTCAGTACCTTTAGAAGATGAGAATGAAGAAAGAGTTGTTAGAGATTGGATATATCGAGAGGAAGAAATTGAAGAAACTACACTCATTTCTGAAATCCCTCTTATGAAATATGGCAAAGGCTACGAAGTTCTCACTAAAATGGGTTATTTTGATCATGGTCCTTTGAGTGATAAAAAAACATGCTCTTGCTAGACCCTTGAGTCATACTGATCATGTGGCATTGACCTATTTGGGTAGCTGTTGATGTGGTATTGACCTATTTAGGTAACTATTATCATGGTGTTATTTAAGTTAATTTGTTGGTAACTGTTTTTTTATCATGCTCTTGCGAGACTCCTGAGTCAAGAATATGCTTTTTCAATTGGAGTCATCCAACTCATTGATTTGGATAAGACATCAATACCTATTATATCTTCTTCTATTTTCCTGCCAGTATTTCAATTTCAGAAAATCAAAGATGCAAATAGATTAAAAAAATAAAATAATAATGTGATATAATGTACCAGGTTCATAAGGTGCCCAATTTTTGCCTATAATCACCTTGAGCTTTTGTGGATGTTAGTTGGAGATGTGGATGTCAACTTTGCTATGTACTAATAATAATATGGCCTTTTATCAAGATTACGCAGAATAATCTTGTGTACTAATATTGTGAGTACATCTTATTAGTGGGATGAGTACATCTATGTTTGTTATTTCATTAAGTAATGTACATGATTTTGCCATGTACTAATAATATGACTTGGAATGATTTTTGGTTACCTGTTTGAAATCGTTCGGTGATCGGCAAGGCCGATTTCCTCACGAGGGTGATTTGCACGACCTTGATCAACTGTTTCCGACCTTGATTAGATTTCATAGTATGCAGAATGACAAAAAGGGTATCCAAATTTGCAATCGGTTCGCCAATCCAAGATCCAAAACCTACAAAAATAAAGAGTTTATGTTTGTTGTTTGAGGGGGTTTGGGGGGGTTTGCCTTGGTAAAAACCCAGTTTAGGAATAAGAAGTGTAATTGTTATCTCAGTCATTCTGCATTTAATAAAAACTAAAGAAGGAAGTAACCGTTATCCTTCTTTAGTGTAGGATTCAACTACCAATTTAATCATACAACCCTTGTCGATCACAACTCTTCACCTACACCTTCAAAATAAATCACTTCTATATATTATATATGTATTCATCACTAGGCAACCCTAACCCTAAATATATTATCCATAAAATCCAACAATGTTTGACCAAACATGTTACACAACCCTAATCTATCATTGGCTAGTACCACATGATCAATAACTTCCATTGCACATCAATCTAACATTATACACCTATCTTTTTCACTTTTTCCAATGTACAAACACAATTCCAAGACAACTAAAGAAGGAAGTAACTAGTACCTGAATTTGCAATCTATTCACCAATCCAAGATCCGAAACCTACAAAATAAAGAGTTTTTGTTTGTTGTTTGAGGGGAGGGGGGGTTGCCTCAATCAAACCCTAGCTTAGGAATTAGAAGTGACTGTTATCTCAGTGATTTAACATTGAGAAAAGTTATTATATTTAACCTACTAGATTTTGACTAGACATCAAGTGCAATAATAAAAATAGAGCATTGTTAAAAGCTAAAAATTTAGATACATATACATAGTGTAGTAATAAAAACAGAGCATTGCTAAATGGTAAAATATCTATTTGGTCATTTGGTAGGTCACTAGGTTCATGAGGTCCATGCATAAATCGTTTGGCGATCTGGCAGGCCCGATTTCCTCACGAGGGTGACTTGTGTGGCCTTAATCAATTGTATCTGACCATGAATTTGATTTCACAGTTTGGCTTAATGACAAAAAGGGTATCCGAATCTACAATCTGTTCGCCAATCCAAGATCCAAAACCTACAAAATAAAGAGTTCTTTTTGTTGTTTAAGGTTGGGGGCCAAGTAGCCGAATTGAGTATGGGAATGGGTACGGGTACGTGAGTACGAAATGCTGGTAAAAAATAATTTTTTTTAGGGTGTTGGGTATGGGTACGGTTACGTCCACACACATGCATACACATATATGTGTGTGTGTGCTGCTAGAAAACATACCAATATAAAAAACAAATGAAATCTAGAATTCAAATACCAACACATATGCTAGCAGCTAAACACAACCATTATAAATTTCAGATTTTGAAACTTGAGTATTTAATTTGAAATTCAGTTTTCGATAAAAAAAAATATCAAGCTAGTGTCATGAAATATAGTTATTGTTTGCAATAGAAATAATACTAGAAATCACTAATCAGCTCACTAATCAGAACCATATGGGTCATCATCACTATCAAGATTGTCATCAACATTGACGTTAGATAATTGAATCCCATTGGTACTTGCACTAAAAGTATGTTGACTACTTAAATCCTCAATTGGCAATGTTTGTGCAGCAATAGAAAAATCCAAGTCAGTACGCTTTGGTTCTACATCCCACAACTTTGCTGCCCTTCCTTGTACCCATCATTTTTGTGAGTAAGAAGGCACAAGTTTAAATGCACATATACTAAATCCTCAGCTTTGCTTGATGCTAACTGATTGTGCTTTGCTGAATGGATAAAGGAGTATGTACTCCAATTTCGTTCGGCTGAAGATAAACTAGCAACCTAATGAAGCAAAGGAAGATCTCATTGGAGTATCTAAAATTTAAGTAAAGTAAATCAAATGAGTTTGTCAAAATGACAACTAGATTTAGAGAGTGTGTACAAATTCAGATGCTTGCTTGTGATAAAACTTTGATTGCCAGATTTTGGAGGTTTGGCAATTTGTGGCTATTGAGTTACCACCAAGAGTGAGCATCCTTCCTATACTTGTAACAAATAGCAGAAGGACTATGTCTAGTGGATGATACAAAATCAGCAAATTCACTTGTAATTGCATCTTCCATTTCAATAATAGGTAAGAGTTTAGCAATAGCTTTCCTGAATCCTTCACCTACTATTGCATCACGATATGGTGGCACCCTTGTTGGCAAAGCAAGAATCTCTTCACTATAATATTTGGGACTCAATGTGAAGGCAAGAAGATGGAGTGGGGTGGTTATTTTGTTCTATCACTCAAAACATATTGATTGTACCTGTTTAAAGAAGGTTTTTGAAGGGTCTTGCTCTTTGGCGTTCATGGCGGATCTCATATTCTCAATCATTGAGTCTATTCCATCACAGACCTCCCCCAAGCATGGCTTAGCCATATTAGTAAAGCATATCATACTTGGGATGGGCTCTGTGAAACTGAGAAGGTATGTTGCACGATCCCACCAAGCATCTTCCAAAATCCTTTTCTTGATAATTATTGCCCTGTCAGTGTTGGACTGCTTCCATATGGTCCATTGTTGGCTGATCAGCATAGTAGAAAGTGCCTCTCGAACATTCACCAGCCGTCTCTCAAGACAATAGTATTCGATGCAAATCTAGTCTTAACAACCTATTTGAAAATAAAAAACAAGTAATTAAAAATAAAGAATACATTTATAATTTTACTAAAATAAATCATTGAAGTAAAACATAAAGATGAAGTATTTGAATTTTGAATTGCCTTCAATAGCTCCAACCGTGAGAATGATCTAAAAATAGCTTGTGAGAAGTGATGGTTTATTATGAACATTTGGATATATTGAGCTTCATCATACATTTATTTAATCCTTGTTATTTTAGTACCCAACTTTTGTAGGATGAGGTTGAGCTAATGCACAACACAAGGTGTCCAAAATATATGTGGGAATCGTGTCTCAACTAACATACCAGTGGCTTTATAGTGCTTTGCATTGTCTGTTACAACTTGGACAACATTTTGAGGACCTACTTCATCAATGCATTGTATGAGAATGTTAGCAATAAATTGTGCATCCTTTACTTGGCTTTCACAATCAACAACTTTTTAGAAACATTGCCCCTTTAGGGGACATTGCAATCACATTAATTAAGGGTCTATTTTTTGCATCCTTCCACCCATCAGAAATAATGGACACACTTGTTTCTTTCCATGAGGCCTTAATAGGAGCTAATGAAGTTTCTATGTGTTTGACCTCCTTTGTCAATAAAGTGGTACGAACCTTCTCATAACTTGGGCTTGTGTACCCTTTTGGAGCTTCATTTATTTTTCTTACCATTTCTTGCCAATAAGGTGATCTTACGACATTGAATGATAAACCGTTTGCATAGAGGCACCTAGCAATCTCTTCATCAGCCATATCTCTAGCATCATTATTAAATGCCATCTCTAATGGTCCTCTTGCTCTCTTCGGATTACTAGCCTCATTTTCATTTCTCCTCATAAATGGATGGCTTTCTACCACAATATCAGGAGCAACAATAGGTGTATGACTATGAGATGACGAAGCATGTGACTTCCGTGAGCCCCTTTCTTTAAGCAATGGATGTCCCATCCTACTTCCAACCCTTTTGTTTGCTTTCTCTTGTTCCTGAATAAATGCTGCTACTTTAGAAGCTGCTATATGTACTTTATCTTTTCTTGGACAAGCTTTGATTCCCTTTCCAGGAATTCCACACAAATGCCCTTTCACTTGGCTATAGGAACTTGTATACTGGATGTCACACCTGGGACATATCCAAATACATGTCCCTCCACCAGGAACATGCTCTAATATGTTCAATGCCTCTATAATGGTGAAGCTGGGTTGACAATGAATGTTGTTGTGCATGCCATGATAAATTTGAATAACAAAGTAGCACTCTGCAATCACAGATAGCTTTTAAAACAAATTATTTGAATTCAAATAGTTAAATTTGAAATAAAAAATAATTTGACAAACTAATACTACTGACTGATAGTAAAATAATATTATTACTAAATAAAAAATGTAATAGTAAATTATATATTGAAAAAAAGAAAAATCGATGAACTTTTTAATGTTTATTTTAGTCTATAATAATTATAGTCTTACTATAATTTTTTTCAAACCATAAATAGTTGATACAAGCGAGAGATCGTATTTTATTTAAAAATTTAAATGAGGAAAGTTTAAAATCTTTAACATAGTCTTGAGAGATCGCATTTTATTTAAAGATTTAAATTAGGAAATTTTGAAATCGTTAACATAGTCTTTAAACTTTGGAAAAAAACAAATAAAGTTAATAAGAATAATAAAAAAACTTAAAATTTAAATCAAACCTGTTTTGCAGGTCAGAGGTGAAAGCTGTCGCAGGTAACAAATCGCAGGTTGCAGGTTGTTGCAGATGAAAATCTGAAACCTTCCGTCCTTGGTGAAAACTTCCAACAAACACAGAGTAAATGCAAGCAGAAGTCGCGGGGTAAATGCAAACATAGCCGCTGTGTGAAAGAAAACAAAACAAAAAACCTAAAAGAAACGTCGCGAAAAAGAAAAAGATAGATTTTTAGGGTTTTTTGTGTGGTCAAAGTCAATGTTGATAGGAGTCGACTTGGAGTCGATGTGGAATCAGCAGTGGAATTAATTGGAAACGACACAAAAAATGTGTGAATCGTTTCGGAGAAGAAAATACGGTACCCTGTGTGTGCCCACAGTGGATTCACACTAGTTTTAGATTTGGAATCGCCTCGTACCTAGAAACGATGCCCTTAGGGTAGCGATTCAGCTACCTAGGTTTGTGGGGGGGGGGGTTGCCTCAATCAAACCCCATATTAGGAATTAGAAGTAACTGTTATCTCAATTCTTTAACATTGAGTAGACTTATTATATTTAACTTTCTAGATTTTGACAAGACATCAAGTGCAGCAATAAAAATAGAGCTTTGTTAAATGTTAAAATTTTAGATACTTATACATAGTGCAGTAGTAAAAACAGAGCATTGCTAAATGATAATTTTTTCCTCTTTGGTCATGTTTTCTTTAAAGCATTTGAAGCTGCATTATTTATATTAAATACTCTGAACACTTATCTATGGTTCTATTAGCTATGACTATCTATGGTACCTTTGTTCAATCCCCAATACAATTGGAAGATGAGAATGAAGAAAGAGCTGTTAGAGATTGGATACACGGAGAGGAAGAAATTGAATAAACTACACTCACTGCTGAAATCTCTCCTAAGAAATATGACAAAGGCTACAAATTTCTTGCTAAAATGGGTTATCCTGGTCATGGTCCTTTCAGTGATAAAAAAACATGCTCTTGCTAGACCCCCAAGTCATACCAATCATGTGGTATTGATCTATTTGGGTAACTGTTGATGTGGTATTGACTTATTTGGGTAACTCTTATCATGGTGTTGTCTAAGTTAATTTGTTGTTAATTGTTTTTTTATCGAGCTCTTGCTAGACCTCTGAGTCAGGAATATGCTTTTTCAACTGGAGTCATTCAACTCATTGATTTGGTTAAGACATCAAAACCTATTATATCGTCTGCTGTCTCATGGCAGCATATCACTCAATTTCAGAAAATCACAGGTCAAATAAATTTTTAAAAACATAAGAATGGGATATAAACACTATGTTCATGAGGTGCCCAGTTTATTGTTACATCAGTCACAACAAAAGGATACTGATATATTCTTAAGTATACCCATATATCCTTCTTTGTCAGAACTAGAATGGTCTTTAAGCGAGTCTCCTAGTTTGACACGTATGTAGGTATATTTGCAGATAATTGTGAAAGGTTCATGTATATTCCATAAATCTCCTTGGGGTTATATCATATATAAACTAATGCAATAACCATATTGAGTGGATGCTAAGAATGGCCCAAAACTGAGTAGTTACAAAGATATACATTTCTACAACCTTGTCCCTACAATATTTTACATTATTTACATCACTTAGACAACAACTATATGCATGTACAATGTCTACATTTATGTACAATTAATTACAAATTCGAAAGGGGAAGAAAGGAGCAGGGAAGAGAATGGAAAGTGAAACCAACATTCTAGTTCTTGAGTGGAGAGATCCTGTTGTACACAAATCCAACTACTTTTTGTACGTGCTCAATGTTTGAGATCCTTGCCAATAAATGCTGGTTTGGCAAGCTATACGAATCTTAACTACCTGTACTTGGAAGCTCAAATGATCCTTAAATACAAACTTGGTGCCCTGAATATTGAGAGATGACGTCTGCAAGAGACCCATCAAATCTTTTACTTCTGTGCCAGACCGTACTTGCCAATCTTCTGATACGACAAAGTTGACATCACTATCTAGGCAACGACTGGTCGGCTCTGGGGAAGGCATCAACTCATACTGCCACAATGAATGTATGATCAAAGAACCAAAGAATAAAGAATTCTGTTAATTGTACACTTACTGGGGTCCAAGATTATGACATCCAATCGAAATTTCAAATGAACAAAGAATGAAGGATGGGGGAATGGAGGAACCCGTTACCCCGAGGTTTGATTTGCCATATATTCCTTGTACCTCTCAATGCACTCGTTGATAATATCTTCATCAAGCTCTTCCATCCATTGAATATGAGCTTGGGCCTCCTCAAGTTTGTCCCGATCCTCAATTGATTGATCATGCACTTGATCCCTGAACTTTGTAGCCCACGAGACGCAATGGTGAGTCCATGGCATTCATTCATCATTACCCCATCGAACTCCTCGCAAGGGCCAAACTTCTCTACTTGCTCATCCTATGCATTGCACAATGTATCTACGAGTGTGAACCCATCAACATCTCTCAGGTTCAACTGAGCTACGTCCTTCACAAAATTGGCATACTTGGAGGCGAGCTATTGAATATTTGCAGGCAATGATGCAAGGCATTGACATGTCGTCATCAAAAGATCTAGCCTAAGACCTAGTTGACGTTCGACAAGCCCTTGGAATTTTGAGGACTCATTTCCAAGGATGTCGATCTCATTTAACTTTAGTGTAACACCACATTGGGGTAAGTTAGGGCGAGTTTTTGGGATAGGGGGACAAATGGCTTCAAATTCAAGATGACATCAAGAGGACAATGAGGCAAGGGGTGTTGTATACTATACATATAGAACTTGAAATGCTAGTTATGAAATGACATTTCAATATAACATACTAGATTGAAATACTAGAACATAGCAAAATTGCAACTTGAACCAAAATCATTGAACACTAAACACAGTAACATAGTACATACCTAATAGTAACATTTAAAAATCAAAATTCAAATAGAAATTCAAGTACGTGTCTTAGTAGCAATGTGGTTGCAGAATGGTGGAGGTGAGGGTACTTCAAGTACTTGATGTCCTAGGGATAGGTTCTTTGAGGTTTTGGGGGGAGTGGGTGCGAGTCCCCGAGTTTCACAAATTAACTCAGTCTCGCCCAACTTGGCGATTTCTTTCATCACAGTCCTTTGCTTGGTGTACTGGGCAATGCACCCATTGCTTCTTTGATGTCAAAATGCACCTTCACTGCTTTCATGTACCTTTGGATGGATTTGACAAGAAAGCCTTGAACCTTATGTAGCTTAATGGAGATCTAGTTGTCTACTGCTAGTGCTTTCTTCTTCATTGTCCTTAAGGAATTCATCTCGGCTTGCATAATCGACTCTAGGGCAGATGCTTCAGGCATCATGGATGCAATAGGTGAGGCTAGCTTTCAAATTATCTCATTTAATTTTTCTATTGAGGCTTGTGCCTCCATATGGTCTTTTTTATAGACCTTTCATTCACTGCGTTGGCTACGTCATCAAGGACTTTGAGCTTGACCCAAATCTTTTTCTTCTCGAGGTTGACCTCTCGTGTCTGATAGTCCTTAGGATTTAGCTTATATTCATCGTTATCCTTGAGAGGCATGACTATCGTTGCCACTGTCTCGTTCCTCTTGGTTACAACAATAAAACCCACCCGAGCCTTCTTGGGTTGCAGGGTCATTAGCTCATTCATTATATCTTGAAAGAGAGTGTGACAACATGATCGTTTGGATGTTTTCTCTTGTGCGTATCGACTAAACAATGTAGTGGACCCAAGATTTTCTCCTCGACATTTGCGGTTCTTGCAAGTTGGGCATCTCGCCACCTTGCTCGGTTTGACCCTCATCCATGGGCGGTGCTTGTTCATCTTCAGAAGGAGGGTTCTTGAGATTTGACATTGTTGTGTCCTTTTGTGTTGGTTCTTTTTCCTTTTGAGAATTGGATTGCAGATTCTTCTTTGGATCCAAGTGTAGATTAGGTAGTGGGCTTTGCTGTGGATCTAGCTTTGGACTTGGTTGAAGATTGGATGATAGATTGTCCGGAGGAGTGCTAAATATAGGGGTATAGTTGCACCTGAAGGTTTGTCTTCCCCTTGTGCCTTCACTTGCGTCTCAACCCGTTTCTTCTCTTCTTGTATCTTCTGGGCTTCCTCATGTCTCTGTCTTTTCTTTGTGACTTCTATTGCTCTGCGGTGAGTGTCCTTGTTTATTTGCATTTGCACTACATGCTCAGGGGCCTTTTTTCTTTCCTTTCTCTTCTCCTTCTGCTACTCCTCCACTTCCTTCTTTTAGGCCGCTTCCTCACTTTTAATCGAGCTTCGTCTTGGAAAGCATGCTCATTGGCCTCTTGATTTCTTGTGGCTTCTTCTGTATGCATCTTTTATTCCTTAATTATATGGAGTTGCTCTGCCTTTGCCTTCGCCTTCGCCTTCACCTCCTATTCCAACCTTATCCACTCCTCCTCGACTTCACGTCTTCTTCTATTTGTTTGAGGAGTTCTTAATCTTCTGAGGTTAGCATCTCATTATCTTCTTCTATCTATATGAGGAGTTCTTGATCTCTGCCTCGATATTCGACCTTCTTGACACCCTCAATGTCTCTATGACAAGCCATTATGTAGAGGACATAAGCTGTCATCTCTTTGTGTCATCATCTTCCCGAGGCTTCAGGTCTAGGGTGTCTGAAATGATCTATGCCCACTTGAAGTAAGCATTGCTAGTGACAATGTTAATTATGAAGTAGTACATCTAGGGTGCTTACTCCTTAGCACTCAACTCATAGAAAACATGGCACAACATCACTAACTATTATTCCCTAAATGTGCAAAATGAAATCTGCTCGTAGAATGGTCCCGAGCACTTCAATGCATCCTTTTGTGGCGTGCTGAGCTAGTGCGAGTTCAAATATTTTTTGTGATCATTCTTCTTTTGTAAATAACTTGTTCATGGCAAATGCTTTGTCCACCATCTCAACTTTTGATCAGTTGGAGATGCAGAGGATTATGTAGATGGATAGCAGATCAAAAGTAACTATGTGGATACCATTCAACAAGGTGCATGAGCGGGTAGCTTTTGAATAATGGCTTGCTAGAGTACAAATGAAATCTGAATACTAGAGTGGGTCTGGAAAGGAAGAAGACAACATCAATCCGGACTTTGAGAGATGCTAGCTATTTAATCTTCACACGGATTTTGTTACAATGTCTTTGATCACCTCTAAATCACAATCACCAAGGTTGTGTCTGTTATGTTCTTTATTGCATTTTCTAACCTAATTTTTTTGACTTGTCCATCCACTTTCTACTTCATGGTGAGGGGTTGCTTCTCCATATCTCTCTCTATTTATCTTTCTTCTTGATGACACTAATTCAGGCTCAACTTCTTGCACTGATGCAAAGGATGACACAAATTCCTTTGTATTTACTTGCAAAGTGAGGCATCATCATCAACTCGTGCATGATATAGAAAACTTACTGAAAATATAAATGCAGTCCGGGATTCAGGTTTGGGAAATCCATGTAGGGTGTCTTTGGAACTGAAATATGAGGTAGGATGGAGTCTTCGAGCTTGGAGACCAGAGCTATTATTGTTTAGCAAAGAATTTTATCAAGGGTGAAGGCCAAACATAGTTGACCTTTAAACCACTAAAAGCCTTCTCTATTTTTGGATGGTAAACAAGATGAAGGAATCTTAGGGATCAAAGCATGTAAGGTTTCTTAACAATTTAGAACACTTTACCATAGAGAAATTTGGGGAGTTGGGTTAAAAGCTCGAAACACAAGCAACTGAGGGGTCTTCAATTAAAACGGCCTGCTGGCTACAAAAACTATTTAAAGACGTGGTTGCGAAGGTGTTTGATAAGTTGAGAACCAGAGCTTTGAGCTGTTAAGTTATATCAAAAAAATATATATAAACAACAATAAGGAAGAGCTGAAATACATACAAGAGACACTCAAGATTATCTTGGGAAAACCTATCTAGATGAAGGGAAAAACCCAGCCACACAACAAAAAAAATCACTTTTATTGATCATAAAATATATAAGTGTACAATCCTTTTCGCTTGATACACTATATAGAGAATGGAGAGACTCTTCATTACATAAGGTTTCTTCAGTTTCCAAATACATAAACTCCTTGTATTTGTTACAAACGTAAATGGCAGAATACTTGACATATTAATTAGAGATCAAATGATCTAAATATACAAAGAGGAGAGTCGAATAGAATAGAAACATTCTATTCTAGACTACACCTAAATATTAGAAACATTCTAATATTTACAGATATACAATAAGATACGATAGTGAGCATTAAAAAGAAACATAAATATTATTCTAATACCCCCCCTTAATGCTCAATCTATTTACTACACCAATAGATCCCTTGAATTTAACAAACTTGTTAGGACCAAGGGGTTTTGTGAAAATATTTGCTGGTTGCTCTGAGGTAGGGACATAGAGTAACTGAATAGATCCATCTTCTACTAATTGTTGGATGTAATGGCAATGAAGCTTTATGTGCTTGGTTCGTTCACGAAACACTGGGTTCTTGGCAAGTTTGAGTACTCCTTGATTGTCTGAAAACAAAGAAGTCGGACCTGCTTGAGGAATATGCATATCTGCAAGCATCTGACAGAGCCATACTGCTTCACAAGCTGCCTTGACAGCTCCTCTATATTCTGCTTTTGTAGAGGAGAGTGCTTGTGCTTGTTCCTTCTTATTGGTCCAAGTAACTACTGCAGATCCGATACTAAACATATAGTTAGAAGTAGATTTCCTGTCATCAATTGAGCCGGCCCATTCGGAATCGATGAATCCATTAAGCTGAGGAGTAGCACTCCTTGTGTAAAGAAGACCATAATTTGAAGTACCATGTACATAGCACAACACACGTTTCGCGCAATCCAATGATTAGTCTTGGGGTTCGTCATGAACCGTGAGATGTAGTTGACTGCAAAACTGAGATCAGGTCTAGTAGTAGTAAGGTAGATGAGACTACCTACTAGTTGCCTGAAGAGTGTTTCATCTACAGGATGAGAATCAGATTGTGCGGACAATTTTAGACCAGTCTCCATAGGAGTGGAGGCAGGTTTGCAATCCTGCATTTGAAACCTGTCAAACAAATTTCTGACATACTTGGACTGAGACAAAAAAAATACTATTGTCAGTCTGCCAAACCTAAATACCTAAACAATAATGAAGCAATCTGAGATCTATCATATCAAAAGTTCTGCATAGATCCTGTTTGATTTCTGAAATCAAATGTTCTGAACTCCTAGTAATGATCAAATCATCCATATAGACAACAGGGAAAAAAATATCATTACCAGAGTGTTTAATATACAAACTACTGTCTGACGGTCTACACTGAAATCCCTGAGCAACCAAGTATTGATCAATCTTTATGTACCAAGCCCGAGGGGCTTGTTTAAGACCATAGAGGGCCTTCTGGAGTCTACATACTTTTGGTTTTGAACCGGCAACCTTGAAACCTGGGGGTTGCATCATGTAGACTTCTTCCTGTAATTCACCATTGAGAAAAGCACTCTTAACATCCATCTGATGAACTTTCCAACCATACTGAGCTGCAATGGCAAGAAGAAGTCAAATAGTGTTCATCTTGGCTGTTGGGGCAAAGGTATCCTCATAGTCAATGCCTTCGTGCTGGGTGAATCCTTGAGCAACAAGTTTGGCTTTGTATTTGTCCAAGGTACCATCTGCATGGTACTCGACCTTATAGACCTAGTTACAGCTAATGGGTTTCTTCCCAGGAGGAAGATCTGAAAGAACCCAGGTGTGGTACTTTTGAAGACTTTGAAGCTCAGCATCCATTGCCTGTTCCCATTTTGGAATTCCTTTGGCCTCTGTATATGTCTGGGGCTCAAGGATACTGTGGATGTTGGCCATAAGAGCAACATTAACTGTGTTGTGTTAATGCTCTTATTTCTGGAGTTTCTACCCTCAATGAGTTCATCAAGATGAAGATCACTAATCGTTTGAGCCCACCATTTTGGCCGAAGAGTAGAGGAGCCAATATCAAATGTCGGAATAGTTGGAGCTGGAGCAGGAGCAGGAGCTGTATTATCCGGAGGTGGCTGAGGTGGTGTATTAGTACCATCATATGACTCATAAAAAATAGGACCCAAGTTAGAGATTGCTGAAGACTGAATCTCAGAATGTTGCGGGGAGGTAGAGAGCTGAAATGGTCCGAGTTCCTCATCAAACACAACATCATGACTGAAGATTAAACGATCAATGTTTACATCAATCAGCCTGCAGGCCTTATGTGTGTGACTATATTCTGTAAGCATGAGTTTCTGGCTTTTGGAATCCAACTTAGTGCGTTTGACATCAGGAATCCATACATATGCTAGAGAGCTGAAAACTTTCAAATGGTTGATCCTAGGTTTGCGACCAGATCAGGGTTCCTCAGGAGTCGTATGTTTAACTGCAAAGATGGGTGACCAGTTAAGAAGGTAGACAACTGTGAATACTGCTTTTGCCCAATATTTTCTGGGAACATTTCTATGTTCTAGCATAGCCCTAGCCATTTCTGTGGTGGTACGTTTCGATGCTCTACAACACTGTTTTGCTGAGGGGTGTGAGGTGTGGTGAATTGACGTCTAATGCCATGAGTAGTACAGAAGGCATAGAAAGCAGAATAACAAAATTCCCCCCCATTAATTGTCCCAAGAGTACAGATGGGGGAACCAAACTATTTTTTTACTAGGGCTTTAAACTGCTGAAATATAGGAAAAGCATCTGATTTTTGCTTAAGAAAATATACCCACATTTTGTGATTGAAATCATCCACAGAGTAACAAGACCTGTTCCCAATAACAAAAGGAGTAGTCATAGGACCACATACATCAACATCGACCAGTTGGAGTACTTTAAATGCCCGCCATGATTCACCATTCTTAAATGGTGTCCTATGTTGCTACCTTGCTTGGCAAGCTCCGCAAACGCGATGGTTCTAGGTCTGGATATCAGGACTAAATCATCTCGAGCAAGTTGTGCTAGATATTGAATGTTCAGGTGACCGTATCGCTGATGCTAGAGGTTGCTGAGAGCGGATGATTTGGCAATGAAGGCACGCTTAGGGAATCGCCTGAATCTACAAGCCTATAAATACCATGATCCTCAAGACCGATAGCAAGTGTAGTGCGAGAAGCACGATCAATAATCAAACACTTATTTCCACTGAAAACGACATCCAATTGAGGGGAGTGCTTCATAATCTGACTAATAGACAGAAGATTGTGTTTTATGCCAGGAACATAACATACATTGAGGAACATGAGTCTTCTTCCTCCAAACTGAATCTGAACATGACCCTTGTTGACAATATTGTATTCCTTGCCGCCTCCAAAGATTACTGAGTCAGAATAGGGAGTGAATTCAACAAATCAATCACGCTTGTGAGTGAAATGTCGGGAGGCATTGAAATCTATGTACCAGGCAGAAATTTCACATGATCTGCACGTATGCTGGCCATTAAGGCATGGTAGATAGATTCTTTCTGCTCTGAGTGTTGGGCAGCATTGGCTTGCTTTTTAATTGAGTTTCACTTCTGATGTTGCTGATACAGATGCTCATAATATGTGAATATCTTAAATGATGCAAATTTCGAGGTGATAAAATGAAAGACCTAGAAAAATCGGAGAAGTACCCAAAAGAGAGCTCGAAAAACCTAGAAATAATATGTTGTCGAAATTTGGATCCGCTGGCTTGAAAATTGAGGCACAAAAATCGAGGTACCTAGAAAAATCTGACGACAACCCATTTGAGATCTCGAAAAACCCACCAAGAATCTATAATTAGAAAAAATTTTTGATTCCAAAAATTAGGGTTTCTAAAAAAAAGCCTTGGTTGAAAAAAGCTTGAAAAAAACTCAGATTTCTTGATAATAATGGCAGATTTGTTAAACAAAATGCTGTTGGCTTCCACCAATGAAGTTGTTTTTGGATTGTGAAGTAAAAAATGACACTGCTTGTGCAAGAAAGACACCATAAATTGCACTCCGAAAGATTGTGCCCAGATTTTCAAAAAATTTCGAAAGAAAACAGATCCAAAGAATTTGGAAAATTTCAGTCACGAAATTATAAGGGTTTACGAAAAATTCCTTATAATGGCTCTGATACCACATTACAAACGTAAATGGCAGAATACTTGACATATTAATTAGTGATCAAATGATCTATATATACAAAGAGGAGAGTCGAATAGAATAGAAACATTCTATTCTAGACCACACCTAAATATTAGAAACATTCTAATATTAACAAATATACAATAAGATACAATAGTGAGCATTAAAAAGGAACATAAATATCATTCTAATAGTATTTCCGTATGCATGCCTCAATGCATTTCATAAGACACATGTATCTATATTGAATATGATCTCAATTATAATCATAATTATTATCACAAATGTCCTCTTCAGCTGAAGATCTCCATAACAGGTATAATGACCATATTTTAAAAAAAACAAAGATAAAGATGTTTATCACAGCTAGAATCTTCAACACAAGCTATATGGGTTAACAAAGTTGGCAAACATTGATTATTCGAACTTTTGAGAATGCCAAACCAGAAATTTAGGGCAAGGGTTCTTGACACACGACCTGCAACTTAGAGCACAATGAGTCAGGTTCAAAATCCTAGCAAGTCCTTATAAAAAACATCGTAGGAACCCCTATTTGTAAGGCTACAAAAATTTCTAGGTCGAATGCTTGGCGTCTACAACTAAGGTACAAAAGAAACCCTAGAATACGAAAAGGGAGGCCCTAAGTTAGGTTTAGGACCCAAGGAATTTTACAAAAAGTTCTTATTTTATACCCGACTACGAAACTAAAAATGATAGAAAGCCAGAAAAATGCTGGAAAATGGAAAATCAAAACCCTAAATCCACCCATAGAAATGCAAAAAGGGACCTAACTAAATAAAATGTTGCAGGCACATGTCAAGAGATTCTTTGAAAACACAAAATTTACAAGCTTGGCAACTTGATTGCAAAGGTGCTCTCGGTAATAATTTCTAATCATTTAGTGATTAAAATAATCTTTAAAAGGCCCTTTTTTGGATTGGCTGGCAAAAGAAACATTTGATGTTGCTTATGACCCTTGATCAATGAAGGCTCTATGTTTTGGGCACTGGGCATTCGATTTCCATAGTAGTAGTAAAAGCATTATGAAGAATGGTTTAGACAAAACTGTGGTAAAAGAGGGCGACTTTGGGATCACAAACCCCAAAGGAGAACAAGGCAAAACAAAAAATCAAAGAAAAGAAAAGAAAACGAAAAAGGGGGACCCAAAGTTTTGCCCAGGGGAAAATGTAGGGATAGGTATGCAGGGCATAACACCACTTTGTTCCAATCCCGGGGGATATGACAAAATGAAACTATAATGAAGGAGCTACTAAGATTCAGAATTTGGTTAATCACTGACTAATTGCTAGTTCATTTCCTCCACCTACCTCCTATTCAATAAATCAATCCCAATCTGTAAACCAAACTCACACATAATCTCTCTCCAACCTAGAGCACATGCTTGCTCTAGAGCAACAAGAATAGCACATGCTTCTGAAAGATTATTGGTTTGTTGCCTTTTATAAATTGGAAAAAGGAACTGAACAACTCTAGAGCTATCCTTGCCAACATGAGTAGGGTTACATTTAGAAGAGCCATTAGTAGTTATCTTAAGGGCTCCAATCCTCAAGTCCAATCTCTAAAGAATTCCAATATCTTGTGGATCCACTTGGGCAGACATGTCACATTTATCTGACAAAGTCTCTTATAAAGTATCGATAATATTCATCCATAATTGGGGACAACATCTTTTTGTCTTGAAAAATTCTTCTGTTCCTTTCCAGCCACAATTGCTAAAGAATAAAAGTAGGACCTGTGTTCCAATCAATGTGTAAAACCCTTGGGTCTTGCTAGGGAAACTCAAGATTCCAAGACTCTGTTAATGAGGAAGCTTGAAAACAGCTCTCCTACATAGCCCCCATGAACGATGCCAGATTTCCTTAGCATAGGGACATTGGAAGCAAATATGTGATGAAGATTCCTCACTGCCATAACATAAGGTACACATAGGACTCCGAAAACATCTCTTTCTCAAATTATCTCAGATGAGGCACCTGTTTTGAACCACCAATTGCATAGTGGAATTACATTTTGGCCAATCAAATTTGTTCCAGACTTGTTTACACTAGGGAACCTCCATTTTGCTAAAAGTTCTGTGTATCCAACTCCTGGTATCCAAAAGCTACAAAGAATTACCTTTAGGATTTGGACTCCAACCCAATATATCATTCTCTTTTAAGGAACACAACCTCTGCTCCCTAGAATCTTGCTAAGCTCTTAATGATCCTCCTTAGAACCCATAGGGGGCCATTCATGTGGATCTTTCCACTGCAACACTTTAACTCGTCCTACATGCATAAAGGTCTTAAAACCAACCACCTTGTTCCAACCAGCCTCGTACAGAATGGCACATAAGTTTCAATGGTGAGGAAACATAGAACTGATGGGAAGATACTCATGCCAAGAATCAGCAAAATCAAAGCTTCTGAGCCCCTATTACAAATTCGGGGTAATTGCTTGATAAGTTTAGCACCTCTTTTAAGAGTAATCCAAATCACAAAACCCTTCCCCTCTCGGCTTACATTGGGGAATATCATTACTCTTAATGCCACCTAAAAATCTCAAAGATAGGATCCTAGTCTATTCCTGATCGTGATGTCAACACCACCTCTAATAGAATTTAGCTTCCAAGCCTGCTAGTTTATTTTTGTCTGCCAAAGCCTAGGCCCCCTACTTGCTTCAGCCTACAGACCAAATTCCACTTGACTAAGCGCCATTTTTCCAGGGATAAGATACGTACCCATAAAAACTGTCAAGATAGAGCATCGAAATCAAGAATGAAACTTGAAGGGGCACCTTGAACAAAACTTCATTAACGGGAGAGCTTGAATAACCAACTCTAAACAATCACCTGTCCAACAAAAGAAAGCCATCTATGGGTCCAGTGAGAAACTTTCTTATGAGATCTCTCAAGAATTTGCTGCTAAGGTCTGCTAGGAAGAGGATCAATAGAAAGATGAATCCCAAAGTACATAAGAGGAAGAGTTCCAATCTGGAATCTAAGAATATGAGCAATCCTGTTTCAAATATATCACAAAGTCTTGAAGAAGAAAATAGAGGATTTAGTCTCATTAATTTTTTGCCCAGAGGTTGCTAAATACTACCTAACAATTTCCTATAATTGATAGCTTTATTGAATTTAGTTAACTCCATCAAAGCTGTATGAGCCACAAACTGTAAGTGTGAGTGGGGGACTATGATGCTTTGCCGATTCCAACCTTGAATCATACCCTGTCTTACCCAGAAACTGATAGATCTTCCCAAACCTTTAGCCATAATAATGAAAAGATAAGGAGATAAGAGGATCCTTTTGACACAATGTCCTGGAAGAGTCGAATGACTCTGCAGGCTCGCCATTAATAAGGACTGAGTATGAGGGGGAAGTAACACAACTCATGATCAACATGATCCACTCACTGCCACCCCAAATGCTTTTGAGACCATGTGTAGAGAAGACTACTTGACCTGGTGATAAGCCTTAGCCATATCCAGCTTAATAGACATATCATTCTCCTTTGAAGCTGCCATCAAATGAATAGCCTCCACAACCTCTACAATCCCATCCAGAATTTGATCTCCTTGTTCTTTTGAAACCACAGAACCTAGCCTTGGTTTAAGCCATTCAGCAATCAACTTAATTATAAACCTATAGACCACATTGCATAAGGCTAAAGGATGAAAAGGATCCAAAGAGTCAGCTCCTTCCCTTTTTGGTATAAGAGCCAAAAGGGTAGCATTTATAGCCTTCAACATCTATTTATTCCTTTGAGATACATGTTGGCCATCATATATAACAAATTTGAGACACCTTTATCATGGCTAAACTCTGCCAGGGCTAACACATCATGTTTTTCGACATTTGTTGCTAGTTCGTCATGTTATTCGAAGTTTTGTTGCTAACACGTTGTGTTGTCTCCTCTTGTGGTTACCCCACACTCCGGCGGTGTTAACTAATGTTTCCATGTTAGTATGTGGGTGTGTGGGGAAAGGAAGTTCTCACCCCACAGCCTCACGGCGGTGTGAAGAAAAAAGGAATATGTTTTGCAGGTGTGGTGGGAGGCAGATGCCAAGAATATAAAGGAGATTTGTGCCCCACATCCCTGTTGGGAATCAACATGCTAAGTGATGCTTCTTGTGGGTGCGTGGGGTGATGATAATCTGCTGTGTTCTACACATTAACATTTTCTTTTGCCAAGGGTTGAAAACTCAAACCACACTACTTTGGCCCTGTACATGCAATCCCAGTGCTGCCCCATGCCTATTTACCAATTGCAGGTGTTGTTTCTTCTGACAAAAACATTTTTTGACACTAACTTGTTTCTGGGTATGGGCTTTTCTTTCTTGACTGCAAGGATGCATTCATTAGCCCCCAGTCTGTCACTTCTATGGATCAATATGTACACACAGATCAATTTTTATTGATTTGTTTAACTTGATATCCTTTAACCTAATTCCAGTTTCGTTGGGGTTTACACTCATTGCAAAATCTGATTTATGCTAGCTCCTTAAAAAGCAATTTTGTATCAAAATTTTGGGTTTGTTCTCCTTTGGTTTTCTTGTAGTGACTACATCCTGCAACTGTAATTTGCCTTTGCCTTCATTAATAGAAATCTCAGGTTTAACCTTCTCATATTTAGCTATCTTGTGCATGTCTTTTCCTCACAACATCTCATTGGTTTTGACCTGTGTGTGTGTGTCCTGGGAGAATACATTAGAGTTGAGATTTGTGTACTCTTGGGTGCATTGTTGATGATTATGTGCAGCTGTTTGTAGGGAGCAACCACAGTCAATCTGGTGCATTACCCCTTCAATTTCCTGCAATCCCTTCTCCTTTTTCCTTGCAAGTTGTTAGTTTAGGTGCACTTTGATTGGAAAGAAGTCGGCCTTCTCGGGAGATTCAACTCACATGCGCAACATCCTATACTTGAGGTTGACTCAATGATTCACAAGGTTGCTTGGTGGTCATGGGTGCAAACTTTTGTGATAATAGTTTTTTGGCACTCCTGGTCGGACTATCCTTCGAGTCAGCAGAAGACCGTTGGTTGCTTAGTTCAAAGCTCATCAGACACTGAGATTTTTTGGGTGTTATTCGTAGTGCTAACAACCTTTGGGGGTAGTTTTTTTTGAAGCACAATGGACCATAAGTGCAAATCTACTGGTTTCAAGCAGTCTAAGTGCTGGGATGCATAACAATCAATTGTGATCGTCCATGTTGTCAAGTTTTCTGTGAACTTGCTGCTTTTATGAAGCTCTAACATGGACTCATTTCATAGAAGCACATTTTGTTCCCCTCCCCCCCATATCGTGATGATTCTGCTCCTCCACTCTTCTATTATTCATATCAACCTCAACCAAAACCTTGTTATGGCCCAAATTTTCTTGCAATACCCAATGGCCATTATGTCCAATATGCTTACCACCCTCCCACCCTTATCTATTGAAGAGTTACAAAACATGGGACTGGAACTCCAGAGGCATATGAAATCAAGAAGCAATAAGAGTTTGATATGGGGCAATTTCTTCTCATGTGACATTGCAAGAAGTGCTTGTATCTCTAATTTCCCCTCTTCCAGGGCATCTAGAAATGGCTTGGTGTAATATCCCTTTGTAGATATTTTCCCAAAATCCTTGATACTAAAAGTGTAGATTTAAAAATCCGAACAGATAACCAATACGCAATGTTAATTCCAGAGTTTCAACAGATTTGTAACCAGCAGATTTACATACAGAAAGACTCAGCAAACTTGTTTATTCCTCCAATATTCAGAAAGGTACATATATAAATCAGGAATTATCCCAGATAACCATCAAATATGTTATTGTATTTTACAACAGCAATACAATAACATGCTAATAACCAAATGATCCAATCTTACAAACAGTAAAAACAGTCAGATTGACAAATATAAATGAAACCTATAAGAAGGTTAGGTTTGCGTCCAACCTTCAAACGCTTCTCCAAGGGTTTGCGTCCTAGAAGAACAAACCAACAATTGTTTCCAGTTCCTAGATTAATATTTGCTTGAATATTATAATCTTCATATCCTCTCATGTAGAGTCTGTTGTACCTTTATCACTTTTCCCAATGGGATGCACACATTTTTAAGCAATGTGGGATAAAGCACTTTTTTGTCCTCTAGTCACTTAAATGAACATAGTACTTTTTAAATAAAGTGACAAGTTAAATAAACCTTTAAACTCACTTAGCCAGTAAACCATAAAATCGCCAGGCATTAAAATAACTGACCAAACGAACTCGGATAAGCTTGTGCAATAGCTCGTTGGAAAGCTCTCGACGAGACGCTTCCAACCCAACATTGAAGTACCAAAAATGTTGAGCTCTGATTACTCACAAAAAATAATAAGCATCTGGACAACTTGCTAAAATTGCTCCGATGGGTCTAGAACTGGAAATGTCTAGGCCACATCTCGAATTGAACCCCGTAAAGAACCTTTTCACCCTTGAAACCTAGGCGAAGTGGGCTGGCCACAAAGAATTATAATGTCCCAGAAAAAGGGACATTATACTTGGCATCATGGTTAGGAATGCTTACAATATAGTATTTGAGGCAATTAACACCTTTATTAAGCTTCTTTGAGCACATGATATAAATCATCTAATATATTTCTCAATGGGTTCATGACTTCTAGAGGTTTTATTTTTAATGAGATAGCATCCACTTGTTGAGTCCAACAATGACGCAAAGTCTGATGCCATTGTCTCTACAACACTAATAAAACAAAAGAATAATTCAGAAAAATAGAAATCTCAGCACAAACATAATTTTTTTATTTTAATTGCACGTGAAAATGGAAATATAATATGTGAATCGATTAGCAATTAATTTGATTTATTTGATAAAAAGTGTGTGAATACTTTACAATTTAAATTGTATGTTCAGGTAAAAAACAAGGAAACAAATATTTCATTTACATAAACTAGTGTAAATCAGATTTTTCCCCTACATAAATTGAATTCGATGCAATCAAATTTGTAAAATTATATATGTTGTAATAAATTTAACATCTAAAAATATTTTATCTACTTGAGAGAAAGGGGGAAACCCTAACCTTCAAATCGTACTGAAGTTCTCTTCCAACTCATCTTGGTATGAAGTTTTGTTTCATTACTACCTTATCATTCTCATTTTGTGGCTTGATATATTTCAATTTTAATGTTTCAAGAAGGTAACAACTTAGCAAAGAAAGGTATATCAAATAACTGAGAGGCCAATATGACTGCAATGCTTTATTGGCACAACTTCAACCTAAAGTTCTTGTATTGCCTGCCTTGCTATCATGGGGCCTTGCACATTTCTCTTCTGGTGCCTTCTAAACCATTCTGCAGAGGGATTACTTTGCTATATCACTTAAAAAATAGCATCTGCAAGAGTGCTGTTTTCTTACACATTGAATCCCATTTTGATAATTTCATAAGATTAGTACAATTAATTAATTGAATTATTTTTTTATACTAGGAAGAGTTTACAAAACTGTAACAGTAAAAAACTTATAATCGGAGTTGTGCCCTTAGGCCTATTTATCATATCCATCTTTTGACTCAAGCTACCATGAGGATGGCATCTTTTTTATATCATTTATTCCGTCATCCAAAAACGATGAATGAGCATTTATACTAGTGTACATAGCTAGAAAGTCAAAAAGGAGTAGAAACTGTAAAAAAACTGCAGGGAATTCATTAGTCACAAGGACCAATGATATTATTGCTGCACTCAGCCCTGTCTGTTTCATATGCTCCAATAGGAGGGTCTATTGCATGTGGTACCTCTGCAGTCACCTCCCATCTGGGAGCATCGGTTCCATGTGATTTCTTTATCTGCCCATTATCTTCTTTAATGTTAATACCTTTCTCTTCGACCAGTTTCCTAAGTTCCTCAAATTCTCTCTTATCCAGCACGTCACTGTAGGTGTTGAAGTAATGGGCAGACTGTATGTGATCATAGCACCTTCTTGCATGAGGAACCTGCTCTTCGGTATTTCTAAGACAACTGATACCTGTGACATTATAAAATAGTGTGAGTTTTAAGTCAAATTCAGCAAGTATCGTCTTCTAACCCTGAAAAACTTCCTCATTTCTTCTTTTCCAAAGGAGCCAAATAACTTAAGGTGTAAAGACTGAAAACAGACCATAATTTGTTTAGTTTAGGATCAAAATCATCAATAAACCCTGCAATAACTTCAATCCAAAAAATGCCTGGCTTAGTATTCCAAGTGACTGGGGACCCAAAAAACAATGACCAAATTCTGGAGGCAATTCTGCAAGCGAAAAATCTATGTTCAATAGTTTCAGGGGCTTGACACAAAGGACACCATAGAGGATTAATGCCCACGGAAGAGAAAACAGTTCCAATAACAGTTCTTTTGAGCAGAACGAGCCATCTGAAACAAGATTTCTTAGGTTCAGTAGGTTGGTGCCAGAAAAAGTCTAGGGTGAAGTGCCATTTAGAGTTTGGCTAATCAGGCCCCAGTTATGATCTAAGCAACATAGAATTAATGAGTCATCTTTTAGCATACTATAGATTTGTTCAGTGGAAACATTCAAAAAATCTGTACCATCCTGCCATTTCAACTGACTTCGAAACTGAGCATAATCAATCACTTTACCAGGGAAATATGTAACCACTGCCTTCACAATCAGAGCGTAATTTTCTTTTAAGAAACTTGAATGTTATATTTGGATTGGGTCTCTTCCCAAGTTCCCAACCTATTGCCAGTCAACAATTCCTTAATGATTGAGACACCTTTGTCATTCTTCTGTTTAGCTGAGCAACTTTGTGTAAGAGCAAGATGCTTTTGGTTAACTCCCTGCCACACAGATCTGTCAAGGACAGAGGTGCACAGAGGGCCACCAATAGGGCTCCTAGAACAAAGTAGGTTCCTAAACTGTGTCCATGCTCTCCATAAAGAGCAGAATACTGTTGATCCAAAGACCTTAATTTCAAAGTCCCCCATGATAATGTCACATATTGACAAGTTTTTCCAAGATTTACCTTTGTTGACCACATACGTGCAAATGTTGTTTCTTACTAGAACTTTCCATGAATCATCTCCCAGCAGAGCCTTAAATATCCATTTGGATGCCAGTGCAATTCCATGAGACTTAAGATCCTTCAGTCCCAATCCTCCAATGTTCCTTGGCATGCAACACCAATCCCACCTAACTGCATGCCTCTTTTTTGTTACTCTGCCATCAGACGAAGGGAAATCTTTAAGGATTTTGTCAAGCTTATTAATCTGATAATTGGAGAAAAGCCAAGCTGAAGACAAGTATATAGAATGAGCAGCCAAGACTTTTTGAAGTACTTGTACTCTCTCAGCTAGAGAAAGCATATTTGTTTGCCATTAAAAATATTCCTTCTCTATCTTTGCATACACCCAAGCCTACATATCCTTAGTGGAGGGGGATACATAAAAAGGTATAACAAGGTATCTTACCACTGAGGAGGGCCAGCCCATAGCCAGCCACTGTTCTCAAGTCCCTGAGGGGAAGAACCATACAAGCCTAAAACTGTAGATCTATGAGGAGCCACTTTGGCACCTGAAGCTAAGCAAAAGAAATTTAACCTCTTGAGAACATTGTCAAAATTCTGTTCATTGAGTTCTACAAACACTGCTGTATCATGTGCAAATTGAGTATTGATTAACACCTCTTTTCTAGGAAGGCAGATACCTCGTACTGGTGGCCCAAGAGAGTTTTCTCTTAAAATATAAAAAACTGCATCTGCAGCAATTACGAAGAGAGCAGGAGCAACGGGGCAGCCTTGTTGATCTCTGGAGAAGTATAGATTCTGAGTGTTGACTTTATGGTAGTGCTCATTAACCACATGCAAACCATCCAATATGTTGCCTTCCCGACCATAGATGATAATCTCTTATCATCACCCCTGAGCACATTACATATTTTGTACATCGCAAAATTCATTATTCTTACATATATATGAATTAATGCCTTTTAATAGACCTCCAGTCGGCCTTGTAGTTTTGGCACCAAGAATAGGACCAGACGTATTAATTACAAGTTACATTCATATGGGTCTTGCCCAATCACATAATTGCAAGTTACATGGATCACCCAAATAGGGCCAGACTAGATAAGGATTGATATGACAAAGTTCACTAGCAAAATAGCTAAGGCTGACAGGCCAATAAGCCATGAGGTGTACTAGATCGGTCCTAGAAGGGATCCGACCTAGCTACACATCAACACTGAGATCTCTCCATTGATATCAATAACTGTGTTCGAGTCCTTGAAGAGAATCGAAACCCACTAACAATAAGATGAAGGGAAACCAAAAGCCCTTAGCATACCCATCACAAAGGGCCATTCAATTCTGTCATAGGCTTGTTGAAAATCAGGAAGTACCATTTCTGCCATTTGACCATCTTCCTTTTCCCAATGGAGACCTTCCCAACTGGCGATCAAGTTCTCGAACATATATCTGCCTTTAATGAAACCAGTTTGGGTCACACAAACAACATGTTTAAGCAAGCCAGTAATTCTTCTTGCCAGATTCTTAGCAAGAATTTTAGAGGACAAGTTGAGAAGAGTGATGGGTCTCCAATTCTTAATTTGAGACTTATCTTCCAATTTGGGTATGAGTTTAACTGCCCTTCTATTAATATATTCACCTAGGGTAACTTCCTCAAAGGCTTCATTGTAAAGATTCAAGAGGTCATGAGAAATCCTTTCACTATTCTGCTTATAAAATTTTGCTGGGAGACCATCAATGCCTGGATATTTATCATTAGGCAAGGCTCTAATAGCATCTTTAATCTCATCCATTGAAATTTGTTTCTCCAAGACTCTAGGCTCCTCATTTGAAATCTTCTTGGGATCATTTTTAAACACTTTTTTAAAGCCTCTTGGTTAATAGGGCCTTGTTCAGTGGAAAAGAGTTTCTTATAGAAATTAAAGAATGCCCCTTTTATCTCTTTTATGTTTCAAGATATACCTTCATCATACTGAATCTCTTCTGTATGCTTCCTCATTTGCTTAGCCCTGATCGAATTGAAGAAGTATTTGGTACTTATATCTCCTTCATTCAGCCAATTCATTTTGGCCCTAATCCTTTGCCCTTGAAATCTGTACTTCCGAATTCTAAGATCAGTTTTGGTAACATTTAAATCCTTCTCCAACTTTTCATCACGTAACACCTCTTGAAGATTCATCTCAATCAATTAAAGTTTAGATTGTAAAGCACACTCTAGCATGTTCTGTCCTTGGCTTTCTTAGTGCCAACAATTTGAAACAATTCCTACATGCTTTAGTCAAAGCATTCCATTGATCTCTGCAGTCTTTCTCTCACTGCTACATAATTTGGATAAGCAAGTAAACATCTCGATGGCCTCAGATGTGTCTTGGTCATGAAGCAGAGAGACATTAAGTTTAAAGGTCGAATTGTAGAAGCATCTAGCATTCCTCTACTGGGTCTTTTCAAAGAGGACAATCAAACTGAAGGGGGAATGATCAGAGATGGAGGCTGGAGAAACCTTAATAAGGGATGAGCAACCATCGCCACTAAAGGAAAATGGAGAAGAAGTGGCATACAGTTTGTCCAATCTACAATACACCCTTTGTTTACCCCACTTGATTATAACACCAGGTAAACCAAATATCAGGATGCAAACCTTTTTTCCTCTCAATGGGGTTCCTCAGGTGGAGCCTACTCTTCAACTTCTGCCAAAAATATTGTTCATTACCTTTCCATTCAAATTTGGACCCTTCACATTTGTCCTCACCATGTTCTATCATATTGAAATCTTTCGTGAGGATCTGCTAAGCTTCCAGGAGTGAGGAGGACATTCAATCCCATAGTAAGGCTCTTGCTCATTAGTCATTAGGAGCATGGATGTTACATACCCCAATAGTCTTGTCCTTCCATTTAAAAGTGATACAAAGTGCTCTATTACAAGGAGATATATCATGCTGCTCAATTTTGTCTTACCAATTAGGGCCTACAAGAATTGCCACACCCCTTATACCTTTGTCATGTTTAGAGACAAAGTGGGTGGCTTTTTCATACACAAATTTCAAAACATTGAAGGCATGATATCATGTAACCTTAACCTCTTGGAGAAATACAAGGCCCTTTAATCAATTTATTGTACCAATTCCTAACATATTTTCTATGGGCCATTTCCAACCCTCTTGACATTCGAACTGAATATATTCATTACCATCACTTATTGGAAGCTGGTCTTTGACTTTTATAAAGCCTGTTAAAACAAGCAAGCATTTCTGTATGCTTCATCTTACGAGGCTGGTTACTAGAGAGTGAAGTCCTCTATGAGGTTTTTCTTTTGATTTCTACTGACTACCTCAATAAATTGAGTGGCCTCCTTAGAAATAATGATGTCCTTGCATCATCATTTCTTTCTGTAAATCATTTGGATCTTCCCCCATGGAGCTTATGGGCTCAGGTTGGGAAGGGTTGTATTCTAAAATCACTGAATTGGAGACCTTGAATTTTTCAGCCCTCTCATCAATGGTGGTAAGAGCAAGTTGTTGAGAATTTTTCCTATTAATGGTATCTTGTTTAGTATGAGCCTTTTTAGATGGCAATAGGTTGAAGGGACTGTGGTAGGGTTCTTTATATTGCCCTAGGTGCAAATATTCACACCATTATTTCGGTATAACTTTATATTCATCCTTATATAAGGGATTAGAGAGGGAGATAAATTTATCTTCCCCACTTTTATCAAGGGTTTCTTGAGGCGCAAAGTTATTCTTTGTATTGTTATCATAGTAACACAGAGATGTGTCCCCCTTGTCCCATGTCTCGGAAACACAAATGCACTGGTTATTTGGGGACTTTGCTCCCTTGTCCCCAGCGGTGCAACCAAATTCTGTCAACTCCGCGTAGGATGAGGGGATGTCCCGATGTTCACTATTTGCTGATTCAACTATTTATGTCCAATGTTCATGTTCCAATTCAATGCAATGTTCAAGTATTTACTCTTTTACATCTTTATATCTTATATGTTCAAGATAAAATAGATAGAGGAGATCACAATAAAAGGTTCAAACCATTTGAGAGTATTTATGAAAGATGACAACATCAACCTTTACAATGAATGACATCATACAAAAAGAAGATAGTAAATAAGGGTATCTGACATCTACATGAAGATATTATTAATTGTTCGCATTATACATTGATTGAATACACTAATTGAATGGTGGTCAAGTCCTAAGTCATCATCGATTAAAATTGTGACGTGGAAGAGTCCTTAAATACCGGAGATGCCATCTACAATAGTCTAAAGAGAAAGAAGTGTGGCATATGTGATATGATGCAGCTATATAAGAGTGGGAATTTACATTGTGGGGGGGAATAATAACAAATGTTCCATTCCCACTCGAACCATTTTTTGAACCTTCATATGTAGATAGGTATTTCTTATCCTTAAGTTTTAAATTTATCTACTCATTGTAGTCTCTCTCTTAACTATAATTCTATGCATACTATTAGAGTTATTTGCCTTGATCTTTTCCTTTATGTCTGAGGATGTTCTTGCAGAAAAAGAAGGATGATTCTTTACACATGCTACCAAATATTGTGCAGACTCAATCGCTGGATAAAGTGAGGCTCTTGAAGAAAATATCCGCGATGACTCAAAT
Organism: Cupressus sempervirens; assembly: GCA_028749045.1. NCBI lineage: Eukaryota > Viridiplantae > Streptophyta > Pinopsida > Cupressales > Cupressaceae > Cupressus > Cupressus sempervirens. Next base: position 742,077,746 of record CM053792.1, read on the forward strand.
TATGAGTATCCTTCTATATTAAGCGGGAGTTTGACACTTCTTCAAAGGCAATGTAGGAGCTCAAAAGATTGATACTCAGAGGGAGTCTAAAAATACATGTGTATGAATGCATGATTTTGACGGTCCTACCCTTGTGTACATCATGAGGTAATGATGACTTATCACTAGAAAGAAAGAAGATTGATATCAGTTTCAGAGGGAGTTTAATTAGGCATTCTTAGGCGAAGAGAGCTCTAAGGGAGTAACTAGAGGACTTGACTTCCTAGGATTGTTGTTTAGGGGGAGAATTTTGAAGTGTGATCTCTTCTCTGTAAGGGAAAAGATCAAAGTGATGTTCCTTGTAATGCATTATTCTTTGTGATAGAAAACTTGAGGTGAAAGCCCTTGTTCCACCCTTTGACTTGGTTCATGGTGGTTACTATTTTGCATATGTGGATAATGTCATGAAAGGTGATGATCTTTCATTGATATATATATATATATCTGGAAGGTAGCTATTGTAAGGTGACGATCTTATCAATAGTTTGACTTGTTGTCATGATAGACTTCATTAATTTGTTGTCCTATAGTGTCAGAAGTCATGATAACAAATGTATCATGATCAGACTTCATTAAGTTATTGTCCTAGAGTGTCGGGGATCATTACACTTGTCATGATAAAGATCATGACATTGTGATTTCTTGTTATTTGATAGACTACATTAAGTAGTTGTCCTGGAGTGCCAAAAATCAGATAACTCATATCCTATTAGGATATAACATATTCTTTTGGTAGGCATCAAGGATTTGATGCCAATGCACATACCAAAAGAATATAAGTATGATGAATATCACATGGCTAATATTTCCTGTTGAATCATATGATTAATATCACATGGTTAATATTTCTCGTTGAATCATACATAGGGATATATTGAGAGATAACATCTAAGTTAATGAATATATGTTGATATCCTCAAATCTGCCATTCTAGGAATATTATAATAAGATGATATCTCTTCATATACTTGAGAGCATAATGTGTTCTATAACAATCCTCCCTAGCTAAGAGGGAGTGTTAAGCTTGTAGCTTCAGTCGGATTGATTCGATTGTGAGATACATTGTTGATGGTAAATCATCATTTAGATAAATATTCTTATATATATTATAATACATATTATATTATATATATGATATATTATATATATCATATATAGTATATGTATATATGGTTATTTATGTTATTGTTAATATATTAATTATTATCTAATGTTGATTAACCATAGAGACTTGTCTCCTCTCATATTTACAAGTCTTCAAATCTGCATTTGGAACACACCAATAAAAATGGCAATGTAATTACATTTGCAGAAAACGATCTTTAATACTTCAACACCTTTGCCTCACTCTTAATTTCATACTGCACAATGCCACAAACATTCTTCTCTGCAGGATTAATAACACAATCCGGACCTTTGCAATCATTATCCTCCCTTGATGTCTAAGGGCATTAAAGGAAACTAAGGCTCGAATGAGCCAAACTTTGGCACAGAAAGCATACAAAGGCCACACAATACCATCTATATGAACTAAGGAAAACAAAGACAAACCAAGGAAAAAAATTTAAAATAACACACACGACTCCTCCAACCAACAACCACTTGGATACCAGGTCTCAGCACTGAGTACAGGCACTCATAATGAACCTCCCGAGGCTCATACCAGTTGCAGATGATTTTCAATATGCAATAAATATTGAATAGATCTCACCTTAATGAGTTGAATTATTGCAAACAATTGCTGTAAATAATCATATTTAATGCACGGGAAAAGTTCTTACAGGTTGACTGCAATGTTGAATAACATAAATTGTCAAAAATTTGCATTTGTATGCAGGAGGCTCTAAGATGGATAACAGATCAACCAGCATGGCAGCGCTCTAATGGAAGAGACCACATCCTTCCTGTTCACCATCCCTGGTCCTTCAAGTCTGTTCGTAGGTTTATGAAGAATGCAATCTGGCTTCTGCCGGACATGGACTCTACAGGCAACTGGTATGGTCTGTTCCTTTCATTAAAGGTTATCCTGGTTTTTCATTTTTCTGTACTGGTGTCGGTCTAAATGAATGTCAATGCAATGTCAGGTATAAACCTGGTGAAGTGTGGCTTGAGAAAGATTTGATTCTTCCTTATGTTGCAAATGTGGATACATGTGATGATGCTTGCCTGGTTCAGAGTTGGTCACAGCGAAAGACTTTGCTATTTTTCCGTGGACGTTTGAAGAGGAATGCTGTATGTGTGTCAATATATTGATATTTCTTACTTTTGTTTAACTTTGGAATGAATGCTGATTGATGTTTTTAATTATGGCTGTCTACTTCATTAATTCAGATCTCAGAGTAAGATAGTGAATTATGCTCTGGAATCAATTATGCTTCCTGTTTTGTTTGAAACGCAACATCCCTAATTGTACATATTAATATGTTATTTACTTTTAGACATTTATTTCATTTACTGAGATGCCAAAATAAAAAAGCTAATTACCCTCAGAAATAATCTATTCTTATTGTTTTGTTTGTAGTGAAAGAATTGTCATCATGGTAATTGCACTATTTCTCTATGGTATGGCTCAGATTCAAATATGCACGTGCTATTATTTGGAGATTGTATTTTGAAATATTGTATGCATCCTATAGTTTTAATGGCATTCAATGCTCTGTTTCTACAGGCGTCACTTGTAATATTTACAATTATTATCTTGGATTGGGTGTAACCTTATGGATTAGTGTTACTTTTAATGTTTGGTCAATTCTTCTCTAGTTGATAGCTTTCTCTAACCTTAAGACTTCTATGGATATGAATAAAATTAGATTCCTTGTCTTCATTCTTAAACCTTTTATGGGTCACAATGAATGGTTCTGCCTCATGATTCCCACCACAGCGAAATTGAAATATACTGGATCACAAGACAACTGTCTGCAATTTGAAATAGTTCGAAGAGAGCTCCATTGGTCAATGGCATTTAAGTGCATACTTTCTAGAAAACTTTCTATGTTATTTGTGACTAGTGCATCTGAATTGAACAGAATATTGGTGGTTATTGATATAATGCCAATCACTTCATCCTTAATTGATAGGAAATGACTTTGTCTGAACTTAAGATCAATGAGAGCACAATAAATTAGATCCTGGGTTTCTATCCTTGTGGCTATGAGACACGATAGTGGAACTATGTGGTGCAGGACACCTCATTTAATCTTGGTATCTAAGAGGGTTAACATGACATAATAAGGATTTTGATCTTTTGGATCAACCTAATATAATCTTTTGGTTCACTTTGTAAGGCTAAGAGTCCCAAATGTACCTTTATAAACCTTGGGCCTCATTGGACCAATAGGATTTAGTTGGAGTCTAAAATAGGGTGTCATAGGATTTAGTTGGAGTCTAAAATAGAAAAGGTCCTAGATCATGTTTGGATTATTGGATGGCTTGTAGAAATAAAATTGCAAAAAGTTGCAACATATTGCAAAAGTTGCAAAATTGTTGTCAAGCAACTTTTCAAAAAGTTGCTTAGGAATTTGCAACTTGTTCCCAAATAGTCATAACTTTTCAAAAATTAGTTGTGATCATTGTAATAGGTCTATTTAAGCATGATGTATCAAACCATGATAGAGAGTTTGGAATTGTATGAAGTTTGGTGGAAGTTAAATGAAACAACATTGATTTTCGTGTCAATCTGCTCTGTTTTCTGTGTTGTATCGACTTGGACGGATTGGCAGGTGAAATCCATTTGCATGGAAAGTTAGATAGGTGAGTTCTCTTTGCTATGCAACTGGTTTGAAGTCATTTCGTTATTTCTGAAGCGAGATCCATTAATTTTTGTAAAGACTGGTCTGAAACCCTCCTCAAATAAGGGTTTTTGTAAGATGTGGCCATAACTTGTTATTTTACCAGTGGAATTCAACAGCCGCTTGGGAAATATAAGTTAGGGATGTGTACTTAAGGATCCCAAAGGCTTAGGACAGGAAAAGTTGGGCAAGTATTTTTCCCATCAAGCCCTAGGCTAAATAAGACCATGCATTTAGCCTAAAGAATGGTGAATTTGTGCAAACAGTCAAGGGGTATGGATCTTTTGGTGGATTTGGTGAAGTTAAGTTGGAAGAAGACTCCTTGAACAATTGGATTAATTTGTATGAACCCATTTCTTGGTACTTGCTTTGTTAACCAAGCCTATTTAGGCCTATTAATTCTGTGAATAAAGTAGGGGTTAAGGGGTGCTGGAGTAGAGTTGGATCCTATCACTTTGGAGTCTTGTATAAGCTCCAAAAGGTACTCGAAATTGTGATTTGTTTGGTTGGTTGTTTGGAGGATTCAAAAGTTAAGGCTCAAAAACCAATTAGGCAGGCCTAATTGCTTCTAGGTCAGCCCACTAGTGAATTAAGGGATAGGTGTCTTGTAGGTGTCTTGGAACCCAATCAATGGTCGGATCCCTATCCAATAGCCTTGAGAAACATGTCCAAAGCATTTTTTTGAAGTTGTGAGTCAGTTTAGTCAGATTTCCACATTTTCCCTAGTTTAGGGAAATTTTCCCTAAAGTGAAAAGTTAATTCTTTCCCAGAATGTTCAAAGATGTATTGTAAAGTGTCTTAAGCTCTAGGAAGGGTGGTTTATCCTTGGTAGAAGTGAGTGGAAAGAAGTTGGAAGTGATAAGGGGTTGTATGGAGTTTTAGTGAAAGTTGGCCCATAAAGCACACTTTTGCTTGTGTACTCTGCATCAGGTGGTATCAAACAACAAGGAGATCTGAGGATTGGTGCTATGGCAGAGAGGTCTGAGGATACAAACAATGAAGAGATCCCTTTGAGGATCGCCAATGTGGAACTTGCCAAGTTGGTAAGGGAGCAAGCAGTAAGGAGTACGAAATTAGAGACAGAATTGGAGAAGTTGAAAGGAAAGGGAGGAAAAAAAGGGTGGTGAAAAATTTGATGGAGGAGGGGATGGAGAAGAAGCCCCAAGGCAGGACATAGGAGTGCCTGCAGATCAGAGGCCACTCCTTGAGGCCCTTGAAAGGGTAGGAAAGAGAGACAATAAGGAAGACTTGTGTATACTTACTGGAAAAATGGATTCAGAAGGAGTTGTAGACTGGTTGGAGGCAATAGGGAATTATTTTGAATGCAAAAAAACCCCTGAAGCTCGGAGGGTAAGGATTGCTAAAGGATGGAGGGCCTTGTCCTTACTAGTTGGTGCAATTACCTACAAGGTGAAAGAATGGAGGAAAACAAGAAGCCCATCTTTACATGGAAGAGAACGTCTGCAGCAGTGAGAAAGTAGTTTGTGCCTGATGATTATGAAGTGATGTTGCACAGGAAATTGCAAAACCTGAGACAAAAGGACTTGGATGTAAGTGCTTATACAAAGGAGTTCCTCAAATTGACTTTAAGAGCCAGGATGACTGAGAATGTGACCCCAAAGGTGGCAAGGTGTATGAATGGACTTAAGTACAACATCCAAGATGAGGTTAGCCTCTTTAAGCCTGAGACTGTTCACAAGTGTTTTCAGTTAGCACTAAAGATTGAGGAAAGGCAAAAGAGGAAAGGGGACCAAAAAAATAGAGTTAGAGGAGGAAATTTTAGAGGAAGAGGAAGATTTGGAGGAAAAGGGACTACACTTAGGCCCCAAGGTGAGTCTGGCAGTCAAGAGCAAGGAGACTTTGATAACAGAGGCAGTTTCAGAGTAAGGGGATAAAAAAGTAGAGGGAGATTTAGGGGAAGAAGCTCGGGTGTATTCACTGGAAGATGTTTCACATGGAACCGATTGGGGCCATCAATCCTTTAGATGCCCAGAGAAGCAAGGATCAATCAACCAAGGGGGTGAAAGATGGGTTCATTTGACTCAAGAGGATGACTCCCAAAGTGTGCATTCACCTTCAAGGCCTGCATACCCAGAGCAAGGAGAATGTTTGATGTTGAAGAGGACACTTTTGAAGGTCCCTAAAACCATGGAGCTACCCCAAAGGAGATCACTATTCAGGACCACCTGCAAGGTGAATGGCAAGGTATGCAAAGTAATAGTAGATTCTGGTGCTACTGATAATTTGGCTTCAAAAGAAATGGTAGATACGCTTAAGTTGCAGACTATTCCTTACCTCTATCCCTATAGGGTCTCATGGTTAAGCAAGGACCAACACACTTTGATAAGTGACAAGTATGGGTAGAATTTAACATATGGGAGTATAGAGACAAGACATTATGTGATGTAGCATAGATGGGTGTATGCCATTTGGTGTTAGGCAGGCCCTGACAATATGATGTAGATGCTAGGCATAATGGAAAGAAGAATGTTTACTCCATAACAAAAGATGGTACATCTTACATAATGAATCCACACCCTAATGATGGCAAGGAGAAATATATTGTGACCAAAGGAGAAAAGGAGTTCATGGAGACCCTAAAAGAGAAAGGCAACCCATGCTTTGCAATAGTTGTGAAAAAAGAACCTGTAGAAAATCCTAAAGATAGAGGGAAAGAGAAACAAGTAGGACCTAAGGAGGTGAGGGATCTGTTGAACAAATATAATGAGATAGTTGCAAGCAATGAACTAGAGACCCTACCACCACAGAGAAAATTTAGCCATTGCAGTGATCTAATCCATGGTGCAACTTTGCTAAATAAGCCAACATACAAGCTAACCTCAGAGCAAAATGAAGAGTTGGCAAGACAAATCCAAGAATTATTGTCGAAAGGCTTCATAAGGAAGAGCATAAGCCCTTGTGCAGTCCCTGCAGTGTTGGCCCCAAAGAAAGAAGGGACATGGAGATTGTGCAAGACTTTAGGGCAATAAATATGATCACTATGAGGTATAGATTCTCCATACCTAGAATTGAAGATTTACTAGATTTCCTAGGGGGTTCAAGGTAGTATTCCAAGGTGGACTTGAAGAGTGGATACCACCAAATAAGAATCAGGGAAGATGATTAGTTGAAGACAACCTTCAAGACAAATGAGCATCTCTATGAATGGCTAGTAATGCCCTTTGTTCTCTCTAAAGTCCCTAGCACATTTATGAGGCTTATTGTTAAGGTTGCAGCTTCTATCGGATTGATTTTAACATGAGATACCTTGTTGATGGTGAATCATCTTTATAATAAATATCTTATATATATTATATAATATATAATATATAATAATATAATAATAGATATGATATATTATTATATAATAATATATTACATATATGGTTAACATATTAATATTATATATGCTTAAGATAAGTTACATATATGGCTATTTATATTACCATTATATTAATATGTTAACTAGTGATGTTTAACTGTAAAGACATGTCTCTTCAAGAGACATGTCTCCTCTCATATTTATATGAGATCCAAATCTGCATTTGGAGATCATCAATAACAATGGCTATGATTCTGCATTTGCAGAAATGATCTTAGAATTAACATGGTATCAGAGCCACCTTGCAAATGTACAAGATATAAATCAAAAGATGTCTAGGATAATGAGAAATGAAACGAATATCAATTGATATTGCCATGAAATGAAAAGTCAAAGATTAATAGTTATAATGCAATGAAATACATTACCTTCAGCCTTAGAAGATATCATAATAGAAGGAAAGAGCACATGGTCATACGTGGCCCATGAACAGATTGATGATACTGGGTTGAATCTGTGTTGAGCTCATGTTTGAAACACATTGCTGCTGGATTGGGTTATGAGGGACAACCGGTTCAAATTTTGATACCTTGCAGAGAGGAATGTGCATAAAAATAGAAGAGGACAAGTTGGCAAAGGGCCAAAGCTAAGAAGCATGACAGGCTACGCTATAGGATGCTTTTTTTTAATACTTGCATCTACAAATTTGTACTTTTCTGTATGCATGGAAAAGTCCACCAATAATATTCTATTTCATGTACCGCTTGGCAGATTCCAAACCGTTCTTAAAATCTTGGATGTTGATACAAAATTGTGCTTAGAATGAATTCACAATTATGTAGAGACCCCGAATTGTATGAGCAAAATAGTGAATTAGGTAAAAGTTGGAGTCATCGAATAAAAAGGGAATCAAGTATAACATAAACTCCAACACGACGGCAGTCAAGTCAACCCTATCCACGTGAGTCATGTGTAGATGCAAGTACAGATTGGGTGCAAATCACAATGAGAAGAGATTAGAGCACGGGTAGAGGAAAGTTGAGGATAAACCCCACTCTCTAGAAAGATCCATTAATTATAATCGGTCTTTGTGCATATATGTAAATGTAAGAAAGAAATAATAAATGATATTCTTTTATATGAAAACCAAATACCTGGATTTTGAAGGACATCCTTATAATACAAGGATGACTCTAAAAGTCAAATTGACTGAAATTCGGATGTGTACTGAACTGAAAGAACTCAAGTCTTCTTGGTTATTCCGTCGAGTTTGGTCGTTCTCGTTGATGCAATTATTGTGTATTTTGTTCTATTCTATGGATGATGGCTTTTCTTTGCACATGCTTCAATTATCTCTCCTACCCTTGCCACAATTACAGAGGTCTTCTTGGGATGTAATCTTGACTCCATTCTATTGGCTAGCTTATGATTGGCGATTGTTGTATGAAGTGTTATTGCATTGATATGTCTGACTCTTACGATGGCCACAGGTATGCAGTGAGATGGACGAGTTTGGTGTTGAACGAACAGATAAATACTATGACTTTTGGGTGCAGAGATAAAGATGTGGATTTGAGACTTGCATTTTTATTTTTTATTTGTTTGGGTGGTCGTATATACATACTTATATACATACATGCGTACATACATACATACATACATACATACATACATATATATATATATTTGAAAATTTGAAAAGTGTGACAGAAACCTATAACATATTTGAAAGCTAGCAGATTATGGACATCAAACCAACATAAGTTGTCAAGGGAGTGGAGATGTCTGACGCCACCCATGTGACAAAAGTACTTCCTCCTTCCATTTTGTTAGTTTAATTGGTACGACGTAGAGTGACTAGAAGCCATTGTTCGAAGTTATTTGACCTATGTTAAAACCATGACTTCTTCATGCCTTTTCACACAAGATAGAGGTGAAGAGATCGAGTATTGATAGATAAGGTATGGAATTTGTTATTTGTAATTTTATTTTCATCTAATGAAAATAGTATGTTATGTAATTATATACACTTCTTATACAAAAATAATGTTTAATGCTACTTCAAAGGTAATGATTTGAGTATTTAAAATATTATGTTATATATAAGGTATTTTATGTTATGATTATTATAAATGTTATTGTTTGTAAATATATTATTGTTATATATATTTAAATAATGGAAGTTATATTTATATGAATATGGTGAAATAATGTAGTTTGTATTAATGAATGATTTGGTATGGAATACAATTTAATTATAATTACAAAATTTGAATATGATTAGTCTTAAAAGAGAATGACATTTGACATTAAAGGATAAAATAATTATATTGTTTCGAGGCAACGATCAGTATTACACCATTATGATGAATATCTGATTATTCCTAATATTATTATTATTATCTTTTAGAATCATAGTAGTCTCTCATATTTATGTATTTCTTATGTACATAAAGGAGCTATATGCCTTGATCTTTTCCTCCAAGAATGCTGTTGTAGGAAGAGGGAGACTGAGACTCAGAGGGAGGCTCACATTTGAGGCAACTTTGAAAGAGAGGGAGCATATAGAGGATGTGATTCAATCAACCTTTGGTGGTCTTGATCATATTAAATCAGAGAGAGTAAACCACGTTGTGATAGATTCACCAATGATATAAATTTGGAATACACAGATTGCAAGATGTGCGTAATATAGGTTTAATCAAAAGATCAAACAAATATCTTTGCATGAACAAAGGAAATTTGAGATGTTGTGGTGAGAGGTTAATGAATCTTTAAAGAATTCATTTGAAGCACCTACGAGTCTCTCTTTGATGAATGAAACTCAACGCATGAATTGTAGATTCATTCACGTGGCACAATTGTACTCAATCAAGATATTGGTGCATCGTGGATGAGTTTAAGAAAATGGAAGGACATGTTTGCTTCTACTATTAAGCTTAATGAATGTTTGGAGCTTCAATGGATGAAAAGAGCAAGTTGGAACTTAGAAAGAAGTTGTCAAATGTGATGTGATGCAAAAGTGTTCAAAGATATAAGAGTGGGAATTTTACATTGTGGGGGGAATAATAACCAATGTTTCATTCCCACTTGAACCATCTTTAGTAAGGAGATGTTCCACGACCCTCATGGTCAGATAAGTACTCGTATCTTTTACATTTAGCCATTCATTTATTTATAATCCTATACATACTATGAGTTATTTTCCTTGATTTTTCCTTTATGTCTGAGGATGTTCTTGCGGGAAAAGAAGGCTGGTACTTTACACATGCTACCAAATATTGTGCAGACGAGAATTCATTAGTCTTTTGATGATCAAAATAAAGTGAGGATCTTGAACATAATATCTTTAATGATTGAGATTATGAGTATCCATCTACATTTAGAGGGAGTATGACACTTCTTCGAAGGCAACGTAGGAGCTTAGAAGATTAATACTTAGAGGGATTCTAGAAATACATGTGTTTGACTGCATGATTTTGATGGGCCTACTCTTGAGTGCATCACGAGGAAGTATTGACTTATCACTAGAAAATTAAAAGATTGATATAAGATTTAGAGTGAGTTCGATAGGCATCCTTGAGTGAAGAGAGTTTCTGACGAAGTAACTATAGGACCTGACTTCCCAGGATCATTATTCAAAAGGAGAAATATTGAGATGCAATCCCTTGTGGATGATATCTTCTCTATGAGCTGAAGTTCTAAGTGAAATTCCTTGTAATGTGCTCTCCTCTATAAGAGAGAAGTTTGAGGTGAAAATCCTTGTTCCACCCTCTAGTAGCAGCTATGGTGGTTCATGGTGGATATCATGTAAGTTACTACATGATGCTGTTGTGATATGTAATGAAAGCTGATGATCTTTCATTGACATATATAAAGAAAAGGTAACCATTATAAGATGATGATTTTATAAATGGTAGACCTGTTATCATGATAGACTTCATTAAATTGTTGTCCTAGAGTGCTGGAAATCATGATAACGAACAGAAAAAAGGTAACCAGTGTAAGGTGGTGATCTTATAAATGGTAGACCTGTTATCATGGTTCTTTGGGCCGAATTTTGCCAGACACCGTGATAACCAACTTGTTATGGTTCTTTGGGCTGGATCATGTTAGACACCATGACATAGTTACTGCTGTAGACCACACTTAAGGTGGTGTTTTAAATTTATGGAAATTGCTTCAATTATGTGTTATGAAAGGTGAGAAATTTAGCCTCACTGGGAATTGAATATCATACTAAGATGATATCTCTTCATATTCTTGAGAGCATAATGTGTTTTATAAATCCTCCCTAGCTAAGAGGGAGTGTTAAGGTTGTAGCTTTTGTCTGATTGATTTTAACATGAGATACCATGTTGATGGTAAATCATCTTTATAACAAATATCTTATATAAATTAATATATATTATATATATTATATTTTATTATATAATAATATAATAATATAATAATATATTACATATATGGTTAACATATTAATATTACATATATTCTTAAGATAAGTTACATATATGGCTATTTATATTACTATTATATTAATTTGTTAACTAGTGATGTTTAACCGTAGAGACATGTCTCATCATGAGACATATCTCTTCTCATATTTATATAAGATCCAAATTTGCATTTGGAGATCATCAATAACAATGACTATGATTCTACATTTGTAGAAATGATCTTAGAATTAACACCTATGAATGAGGTCCTTAAGTCATATACTAACAAGTTTGTTGTGGTTTATCTTGATGAAATACTGATTTTCAGCAGGGATAAGGAGCATCTGATGGATTTGGACTTTGTTTTGAAAACACTTCATGAGGAGCAATTGAAGATAAAATTGGAGAAATGTGTTTTCTTGCAGAAGGAGCTTGTGTTTATTGGTTTTGTGATATCAAAGGACAATCTCAAAATGGATCCCTCCAAAGTAGAGGCCATCTTAAATTGGCCAACACCAAAGTCTGCAATAGAGGTAAAAAGTTTCCGTGGCCTAGTAAGTTTTTATAGAAAGTTTGTTAAGAATTTCAGTGGTGTCTATGCTCCTATGATTGATACAATAGAGGGGGGATGAAAAATGTAAGTTTGCTAGGAATAATGAGGTAGATAGATCATTTGAGTATTTGAACGTTGAAGAAAGGGGTAGCGCAGCAACCTATTTTGGTTTTGCCTGATTTTCATTAAGTCTTTACAATTGAATGTGATGCAAGCAATAGGGCCATTAGTGGAGTCTTGAGCTACGAAGGGAGGCATCTTGCCTTCTTTAGTGAAAAACTAAATGAAGCAAAGCAAAAGTATTCTACATTTGATCTAGAATTATATGCCATTGTTCAACCCCTGAGAAAGTGGAGACGTTATTTATTACCTAAAGAAATTATTGTATACACTTACAATCATGCTCAAGCTTTTTGAACAGACATGAAAATTTGAATCACACACATATTAAGCGGATGGAGTTCTTGAAATCCTATACATTCATCATCAAGCATAAGAAGAAGGTGACTAATAAAGTCGCCGATGCCCTTATTAGGAGGAATTTGATGGTAAAAGACATCCAATTGGAGAGCATAGGATTCAACTCCATGAAAGACGTACCGAGAAGATGAAGACTTCAAAGAAGCATATCAGGTTTGCAAAGAAATGGGAGACAAGTATCACACTAAATTTTTTGATTTTATTTTGCAAGAAGGTTTATTGTTCAAAGGAAGTCAACTTCGCGTTCCTAAGGGGTCCATGAGGACATAGTGAAAAAGAAACATTGTGGAAGTTTTACAAGACATTTTGGGATTGACAAAACCCTTGAACTTGTTAGGAGATTCTATTGTTGGTCAAGAATGCAGACAAACGTAAGAAGGTATGTAGAAGGATGATTGATTTGTCAAAAAGCCAAGGGGAAGACATCAAATGCAATACTTTATACACCAATGCCAATCCCAAATAAACTTTGGGATTTAGTAAGTATGGACTTTGTACTAGGGCTCTCCAAGATCAAGACTGGTTATGACAGTATATATGTAGTTGTGGAAAGATTTTAAAAAATGGCTCACTTTTTAGCTTGTAAAACCACACATGATGCATCTCATATTGCAGGGATACTCTTCAAAGAAGTTGTAAGCCTTCACAGTTTGCCATTATCCATCGTTTTAGATAGGGACTGTTCATAGGACATTTTTGGAGAACCCTTTGGAGAAAGTTGGAAACTCTGTTAGCCTTCTCATCTGCCTATCATCCTCAATCTGATGGGTAAACAAAGGCGATAAATAGGTCTATTGGTAACCTATTGAGGTGCCTAACCAAAGAATTGAAGAGCACACGATTATACTGAGAGGGGGGTGAATCAGTATAATAACGAATTTGCCAATTTAAAACTTATATTCGAACAATTTACTCCAAATGCTGAAATGAACAATTATGCAAATGAACACCATAACACAAGATTTACGTGGAAACCCAATGTGGGAGAAAACCATGACAATAAATGCTTTTATATAAACTTTGTTCTTTTACAATATATTGTAGGCTTCGACCTACTAGAGGCTATGACCCCTATGTTTATGAGCACTGACTCACTGGAAGCTCCAACTCCCACACTTTGCAGGCTCCGACCTATTGGAAGCACCTACTTCCACTTCTAATGTTAAATCTGAAACTCCACCTCTGTCTTCATTGCTTTTACAACTGATGATGGAACTATGTAATTTCTTTTGTCGTTGAAGTTAGCCAATCCTTCTTCAATAGACGTATAATTTTGGACACCTCACCCTTCTTTCTAAACTCTAATTAAATATATATCAGATTTGGGAATATCTGAATATATATTTATTTCTGCTCCTCTCTGCCAAGCTGCTTGCTTTCTTTTTTACAAATGATTCATCCTTAATTTATTCTTGATATTGTTAAAGACACGACTTTTCAAAATTTGGAGTTGTGTCCTTTCTTAACAAATAGTTTTTAATTTTAAATATGACTTAGTTACATTATCAGTCGATGGTAGCAATAACTTTATGAATTATTTATCTGTAGTCTTTAGAATGGGCCCTTGCCTTTTGCTTAAAAAGATGAAACATAAATAATCTCATTCATCCTCGCTGAGCAGTATTAAAATTGTGAGGAGTTCTAGGTGCTGAAAGTTGTCTTTTTATTCCATTCTTTTCACAATACATATCAAATTCATGTGATGTAAATTCTCCTCCTCTATTTGTTCTAAATCATTTTATTTTTGTATCCATTTCATTTTCAACTAGTTCTTTGAAGGCTTTGAACTTGTCAAGCGCTTCTGATTTTTTTAGGAAGGCTACCCAAGTCATTCTAGAGTAGTCATCAATAAATAAGATGGAATATTTTTCTCCTCGAAGACCTTTTGTCTTGGTTGGTCCATATAAATCTGAATGCACAAGTTCAAGTGGCTTTGATGTAGAGTACTTAGTTTTGAATGTGCTTCTTGTTTGCTTTCCTAGTTGACATTGTTTGCAAATGGTGTTTAAAGGTTTTGATAATATTGGTATGTCTCTTATAGCTCCTTTACCAATTTTCATCTTGTTGAGCCAAGAAACAAGTCTCATTTTTCATCTCTTGTAGAATGTATAAGTTGTTTGCTGTTCTATTTGCATTAGCTATCACTTTCCCATCCTCCTTAATTTCACACCCTTTAGGATGAAATATTACATTATGACCTTGATCACAAATTTGACATACACTAAGTAAGTTTTCTTTTAATCCCTTGACATATAGGACATCCTTTGTTTTAGATTTTCCATGATCTAGACTAAGAGTTTCCTTTCCTTTTATTTTTCGTTTTGTGCTTGCTATCACCAAATTTTATGGATCCATCACTAATTGGTTCAAATGAGATAAATTTTCTCTTGTCCCCTGTCATGTGCCTTGAACACCCACTGTCAACATACCATCTTATTCTGTGCATGTAAGGCTATTTGAACAAATAGAGACTTTTCTTTCCTTTTCCAAACCTTTTTGTTAGCGTGATTTTCTTTCTTTGCTGGATTTGTAGGAAAAGTTGTTCTACATTGATGGGCAACATGTCCAAAATTATTACAATTTGAACATAGGATATCAAGATCAACCAATGGAGCAAAATAATCTTAATTTCTGAAATTAGAAGTATTATTTTCTTTAATAAGTAGGAGGTAATTTCCACAGTAAGTCAAATTTCATGTTGAATCACTACTCATTAAATATGGGTCAATGAGTTTGACTCAAAAACTACACAGTTAAATCTTGATAGCAATATCATAATTTGACTTTTTGTGGAAATTATCTCCTACTTATCAATTAATGAGCTTAAGGGGCTTTCTAATGAATGGTTCATAAGGGACAACAATTGGTGAAGGTTTTGCAAATGGGGTTGCAAGTAGAGTGGGTTCAACCATGGAGTTAACTCTGAAGTTAAGCGCACTTGGGCTGGAGTAGTACTAGGATGGGTGACCTCCCGGGAAGTCCCGGTGCTTCACCCCTATGAGCATCGCCTAGATCCAATGAGTGCTAAGTGTTCCATTTATTCTCATGAGAGATGGATTCATGTTGAATACCCATGGAGGAAACTCCGTAGTTAAGCACGCTCGGGCTGGAGTAGTACCGAGATGGGTGACCTCCCGAGAAGTCTCGGTGCTTCACCCCTATGAGCATCACCTAGATCCAATGAGTGCTAAGTGTTCCATTTATTCTCATGAGAGATGGATTCATGATGAATCACTACTCATTAAATATGGGTCAATGAGTTTGACTCAAAAACTACACAGTTAAATCCTGATAGTAATACCATAATTCTTTTCTTTGCTTCTACAATTTAGTGCTTTATGACCAAACTTGTTGCAAGAGTAACAATATCCATTGAAGGTTTGGGAGAAATATTGTCTATGATGTGGGCTTTTCCAATCATTGATATGTTGTTTTGTTGTTTTACATTCTATTGCTTTGTGTAGCTACATGAATAGCAATAGCCATGGAACTCATACTGAGGTTTGTGCACATCATTAAGTTTGCCTTCCCTTTTTGATGTATTGTCTTCAGCAGCTTTATCACCTTCTTTGATGAATCCTTTGAAAGAGTTGTTACCATTTGAATTTCTTTTGAAACCAACTCATGTTTTGCTGGAAGAAGTTTTTTGACTGTCTATGGTTTCAGTTAGTATTTCTAAACTTTTCCCAAACTTAATACTGTCCCTTTGTTTGATGGTGCTTTCCTCGAATTCCATCTTCATTTTTTCAGTTTCTAATTCCAATTTGACACATTCTTCTGTTATGGATTTCAGCTTGTCTTTAATTTGTTTCTTTTCCTCTTCAAGAGTTTTTAATGCTTCTAGTGTTTCCCCGGACTCAGCTTTGTATTTCGTTATTTTCTTCTTTAATTTGATGTTTTCATTTGTGCATAATTGAGTTCTTCTTCAAGATCAACAACATTTTCTTCATCACAAGATTTGTCTTCTTCATTACATGATTCATTTTCCTCATTCTCATGAATGTTGCTTAAGTCAGCTTCAGCCATAAAGAGAACTTCATCCTCCTGATCGCTTGGCCATTCCTCACTATCTTCATCCGAAGAGCTTCTATCCTTTTTGGAATAAAAACTCTTTTTACTCTTCTTTTGAAATTGTTTCTTTTTATTAAATTTGTTGTTCCTTATCTATTTCTTCTTTTTGAAAGCTTCCTTTTCATCTCTGCTAGAATCATTTTGTTAAACGGACATTTAGATGCATAGTGGCCTGGTTTTTCTTAGTTAAAGAATTTGAACTTTCCTTTGCTTTTACCATTCTTTCCTTTTTGCTTTCTCATGAAGCAGGCTTCTTTATTTGATTCACTATCCGACCTCTCACTTGACATTTGGTTTTTGATTTTATTTTTCTTGGATGCTTTAAATGCTATTTCTTTCTTTGACTCATTGCTTCCGATTCTCATTTGATAGGGAATAAGGATTCCATGCAATTCATCTTGTGTCAATTTGTCTAAGTCTTTTCTTTCTTTAATTGCAGATATTTTAGAATTGAATTTCATAGGTAGCGATCTAAAAATCTTTTCAACTACAAGATTTCCTTTTACTTCCTCACCAAGAGCTTGCATAGAATTGACAACATCGTCAACACAATTAAGAAAAGTGGCTATATTCTCATCTTCCTTCATGTGGAGACTTTCAAATACTTTCCGATGAGTCTGTAATTTGAATTTCTTTACATTCTCGGTTTTTGCATAAACAATTTTCAACTTGTCCCAAATGTCCTTGGCCAATTTCTAATGCATAACTTTTGAGAATATTGATTCAGCAAGATTGTACAAAATTGCACGTTTCACTTTAGCATTGTTTTCACATCTTCTCTTTCCAGCTGTATTCGATGGCTGGTTTTGCGGTGGCGTGAATCGGTATAATAACGAATTTGCCAATTTAAAACTTTTATTCAAACAATTAACTTCAAATGCTGAAATGAATAGTTATGCACATGAACACCATTACACAAGATTTATGTGGAAACCCAATGTGGGAGAAAACCATGACAATCAAAGCTTTGTTCTCCTCTGCAAATGGATCAAAGGTATTTGACAGTAGAGGAATCTTCTAGGAGAAATGCCACTGGGGTGAGCAATTGCTTGACATATTTAGAAAGTTCTTTATTGGAAGCCTTTAGGTGGGCTTTAGATATCTTCAGCTCCTCGAGGTCCTCTATATGCTGATTGGTGAACTTCCACATTCCGACAATGGTGTCATGTCGGAAAGGGCCCATCTCATGTGCCTGGACATTGAAATCCGTAAGGGAGAGGGATGCCAAATCTCCTTCTTACACTTGAGCTATTTCCATAACAACATGGCCGATGTTGGTATCTCTCCCAAGAGTAGCCAAGGTATGTGGCTTTTTCGTCTTTTGGGTTGGAGTGGATGGTTGTGTTGTCTAAGGAATTAGATCCTTGGCAGGGGCTTTTTCCTCTACTCTTTTCCTATTCTTTTCCAATCTGTTTTGCATCGAAGAGCTCACTTGCTATTGGAGGAGTTTTCTTGTACTTGGAATAGAAGGAGAACAACAGGGTTAATAAAAGTACTAACAATAGGAGTTTTACCTTGATCTCCTAGGGCTTGTGGGTTCTCCAGCTATTGTGATTCTCCATCGGGTCCATCATCTAGGTGGCTCCCATTCGAGCCGTCCCTAATAATTACCTCCACAGTACCACCCATCTCCGTTTTGACTCCTTGTTCTTTTTCTTTGCCCTTCTCTTCTTCCCCTATAGCTTCGATATTTTGGGCCAGGCCTTCTCCACATGTATGCTGGATGGGAATGTGCTTCTCTGGTGATTGATCTCCTCCACTAGTGGTCTGTGCAGGACTTGATGTGAGAGACAAGGTAGTTGCAGAGCTAGTGGTGGCGGTGGTGGGAGAGGCCAGTGTGGGATTGTAAGCCGAAGGCTATGCTCTTGTTCTTTTCTTCCTCGCCTTGATCCACTCTACCCACTTATCTATTCTTTTGATGATGCTAGCCATCAGCTCAACCAAGGTTTGAGCTATAGGTATTGGAAGTGGGGTAGAATTGATGGGGGTTCCCTTGATTTCTTTTATGCATGTTGACGGTTGCATATGTTGCCCATCATCTTCAATTCCTTCCACATCAATGTACAACCTATACGTTTTTATTTGTTGAACTATCAGCCTTGTGTAAAATCTCTCTTCGCTCTCCAGTTCGCTGGGACAATTAACCCAATAGCTTTCGAGCTCAGGGACATGCCTAAAGCCCAGACCCAGTTGCAAGTTGTCTCTGATGTAGTTCATGGGGTTGAACTTGAGCCTGAACACTTCATAAGACTCCATCTTATATTTCTCCTCAAATACCTTTAACATGTTCTTGGCATTTGACCTTGATGCGCATGAATAAGCTTCGACAGTAATGGGAATAGAGATGCCTACTTTTCGTGCATTGATGCAAAGAGTATTTACTTGTAAGATCTGCTGGCGAAGCTCCACTAGGATGATCCTATTGTCCAGGTACCTCGGTAATTTTCAGGGGAATTCATCAAATCTGGCTATATTGATGTAGGAGAAGGAAGGGAACTGGATGAAATAGTTGCCAAATTGTGTGACACCGGAAATGGTTTTAGGGGACAATCTCCTCTTTGGGTAGCCTCGTAGTTCCCGACACAGTCCCATGGTGAAGGCATCGTTCACCTTTGCAAATTCCACATAGCTCTTGCGTAGTTGGAGACAAGGATAGAAATTGTACACTTGGATAGCCTCATCAAACTCTTCGACAAGAGGGAGCCCAGGGCACAATTGAACAGTGGCCAACGCATAGACTAAGAACAATGACATGAAGAACTGCCTTTGGACTTTGGCATTTTGTAACCATGAGGTTAATTGGTTGCTCATGATTTGAGCCCAATCTACATATTTGTTGTTCGTGCACACCACTTGCACCAAGTAGTAGTAATATTTGACAATATTCAGGACATCTTCATTACCCTTTAGCTGATGCAACAAGACTAAGATGTCTATGATCTCCCGCTTCAAATTGGTGCCATTTAGGGTCTTTGGCAATTTGCTTTTGCTACCCTTGGGTGTCTAGAACCATGTTGCTAACCTATTTCCTTTCTTCATAGACTTCTCATTATAACTAGACGTAGAATTCCAAAAATTCATTTCGTTAAAAATTTCGTGAATAGGCACCCGAAAGCAGTTTTGTATAGTGTTTCTATATATAGTGAGTAACACATTGTTGTTGGGCAATTTAATCTGGTGTGTGGATGGGTCGTAGCGTGAGATGCATTCCAATATCAACTTTGGAGCTTGAACTGCTACTGGGAACCCTGCAACACTTTCTTTCAGCTTCTGAGTAATTGGATGTAGGGGCTTGAATTTCAATCTCCTGCATAAATCCCCGAGATCGTAGAACCTCAGCTGAGTGCTTATAATTTTCAATTTATAATAGATCTCGTCCAGACTATCATGGCTTGTAAACTTGGTTGCCATGGCTCAAAACTTATAATAGGTTGTGATAGCCTTGCGCTATTGTGAGAATAAAAAATGCCCGTTTGAAGAGTGATGATGGCAAGATTTTCCAAATCCATTTTATAAACTTTCCTTCTATGATGGTTAATTGGAAATTCCCATGCCACATGAGTGAGGAGCGTTTACATTTAATTGGAAGTGACCTTTTATGTTAACAATCATATTTGAATTTAATGCCCAGTGGTTAATGGCTGGAAAATGACAACACGTCCCATCACTTTACTTTTCATATTTCGGACAATTAGATTTTCTTATCACTCCACTTCTTTAATCACATCAGCAATGACTTTCCTATTTTTCCAAACCTTAATCTTGGCTTCTAGGTTGGTAGTTCCCATGGAAGATACTTGCCCATTTTCCTGCAGGCCTTGGCTTTGAGCTCTTTCTACTTACCTGTGGTGTCGCATGAGGAGAAGCACTTTTTTGAAAATCCACTATTAGGCACCTTCGACATGTTTGCTCTTTAACCCACCACAGGTCTACCTTATTGATTATATACGGGGTCACACCTCTCTCGCCGTTTTCTTGATCTGCAAGTTGTGCCAAGGGAATCTTTGCAGAATATTCCCATATGCTAACTTAACCTTTTATAACCGACACCAATGTTCGCACGTGCGGAGTCGAAGCAATTTCAACATTTCGCCGACTAATGTAGAAGCTTGGGCTACGAAAGTTCGATATTCCGTACTTGAGACAATAACATGTTATTTCCACTTTACTTCTCATTAGAGGTGATCCAAAAGACCTACTCCACCCACCTAGACTCATGAACTACTCGAGTAACATGAATTCATCGATTTTCAACCCAACCCGGGTAATGTGATCAGACGTGCAAAGGGGGAAGGGGAAACCCGAAATCCCTATGAGAAGCAACATGACCTGAATACTAAACTAGACTTAGGTTTTATTTGCATGACTTGGACCTTGACACATGGGCTT
The DNA here is from genome assembly GCA_028749045.1 of Cupressus sempervirens. NCBI lineage: Eukaryota > Viridiplantae > Streptophyta > Pinopsida > Cupressales > Cupressaceae > Cupressus > Cupressus sempervirens. Next base: position 742,098,827 of record CM053792.1, read on the forward strand.
GGATCAAATGAGCTACCATGTGCAAAAGTAATAGGGGATAGGAGCAAGGGCAACACATTCCAAATTGTTTATGGCTCACACCCAAGAGGTGTCTTGGAGTTGAGACATGTAAAGGACATGGATAAGAGGAGTGCACAAGCAAATGATTTTGCAGAAGTAATGAAAGAGATCCATCAACAAGTGAAAGATAAGTTGGAGCATACCTTTGATAAGTACAAATAGACTATTGATAGAAAAATGAGAGACTTGCAATACCAGGTGGCGGATATGGTGACGATTCATTTGAAAAAGGAGAGATTGCCTAAGGAAAAGTACACCTAGTTGATGATGAAGAAGATAGGTCCTCAATAAGTGTGGGAATAATGCCTACAAAATAGACCTACCCTTGATTTTGGCTTGTCTCCAATATTTAATCTTTCTGACATTATGCATATAAGGGTCTCATTAGTAATGTTAGTAATGCAGGTCAACAAGGTTCAGATCAGATAGACTTGATGGAGGATCTACCACAACAACTCAAGCTTGAGATTGAATGCATTTTGGATAAGCAGGTAAGCAAGAAGACAAGGAGGAGGACCTATGATGAGTTCTTAGTGAAATGGAAGAACCAAATCTTGGAAGATGCTGCATGGATGACAATAAAGTCCATTGAGAAGATTCGTGCAAAATTAGCAGAGATCCCAACTCAAGAGACTTGAGTTCTTTTGGCCATAGTAGTATGGTGTAGGGCACCTAATGTGATCTTGGTATCTAAGAGGGTTAACATGATGTAATAAGGATTTTGATCTTTTGGATCAACCTAATATAGTCTTTTGGTCCACTTTGTAAGATTGAGTCCCAAAGGCACCCTTTATAAACCTTGGGCATCATTAGACTAACATGACCTAGTTGGAGCCTAAAATAGGGTGTCATAGGAGTTTTTAAGGTGTTTTGTCTAATAATGACCTTAGAAAATGCCCTAGATCATGTTTGAATCATTGGATGGCTTGTAGGAATAAAATTGCAAAAAGTTGCAACATATTGTAAAAGTTGCAAAATTGTTGTCAAGCAACTTTTCAAAAAGTTGCTCGCGAAGTTGCAACTTGTTCCCAAATGGTCATAACTTTTCAAAAATCAGTTGTGATCATTGGAATAGGTCTATTTAGGCACGATGGATCAAACCATGATTAGAGGTTGAAATTATATGAAGTTTTATGGAAGTTGAATGAAACAACACTGATTTTCATGTCAATTTGCTCTGTTTTTTGTGTTGTACAAACTTGTACGGTTTGGGGGGTGAAATCCATTTGCATGGAAAGTTAGATAGGTAAGTTCTCTTTGCAATGCAACTGGGTTGAATTCATTTTGTTATTTCTGAAGCGAGATCCATTAATTTTTGTAAAGAATGGTTTGAAACCCTCCTCAGATAAGAGTTTTTGTAAGACGTGGCCCAAACTTTTTATTTCCCCATTGAAATTCAACGACCACTTGGGAAATACAAATTTAGGATCCCAAAGGCTCAGGATAGGAAAAGTCGGGCAAGTATTTTTCCCATCAATCTCTAGGCTAAATAAGACCATGTATTTAGCCTAAAGAATGGTGACCTTATGCAAATTATCAATTTAGGGGTTATGAAGGTTGGATTTTTGGGTGGATTTGGTGAAGTTGGAAGAAGACTCCCTGTATAGTTGGATTAATTCCATGAACCCATTTCTTGGTACTTGCTTTGTTAACCAAGCCTAATCAGGCCTAGTAGGTTTGTGAACAAAGTAGGGGTTAAGGGGTATTGGAGTAGAGTTGGATCTTGTAACTTTGTTGTCTTGTATAAGCCCCAAAAAGGTACTCGAAAGTGTGATTTTTTTGGTTGGTTGTTTGGAGAATTCAGAAGTTAAGGCTCAAAAACCAATTAGGTAGGGTCTAATTGCTTCTAGGTCACCCACTAGCTAAGTAAGGGATAGGTGTCTTGGAACCCAACCAATGGTTGAATCCCCGTCCATAAGCCTTGAGAAATATGCCCAAAGCATTTTTTTGAAGTTGTGAGTTGGTTTGGTTGGATTTCCACATTTGCCCTAGTTTAGGGAAATTGTCCCTAAAGTGAAAAGTTGATCTAAATTGATTCTTGCCTAGAATGTTCAAATGTGTATGTATAGTGTGTTAAGCACTTGGAAAGGTGGTTTATATTTGGTAGAAGTGATTGGAAAGAAGTTGAAAGTGATAAGGGGTTGTGTGGAGTTTTGGTGAAAGTTGGCCCATAAAGCACACTTTTGGTTGTGCACTTTGCATCACTATGCTACCTAACAATTGTGCTTACTGCTTAGAAGCTTACATAATGTCTAAATTGTTGTCGGTAAAATCTATATTGTAGTCGACAGGTAGAATAGTATCTGAAAGGGCGCATGACGATTGAGTCAACCCTTCGGGAAGATATATGTACACTGTTCGAAATGGACTTTGGATCATCATCATTGTAATCGGATAGTAAGCATTGAGCACATATTGCATATATGAATAAAGTATCTGTTCTGTGTTATATCTTGCTATACTACACGCGTTAAGTATCCTTTACCATGTACGGTAAACATTTGGCACTGTTGCTTGTCGAATCTGGGACGAAGGAAATGTTATGAAGATTAATGCTGAATTTTCTTAACAAAGATAGGAACAAGATAAAAGATAAGGATGAAATACGTACAACACAAGAAGTTTTAATTTTAGCACAACAGGTGGAGTGCAGACAGAAGCTTTAGCAGATTGCCGACAGACACCGAGGGGGTGAAGGGGTACAGACGAAGGAAGTGCACTCACTAGTAGGCCAAGGAGTGCTGAGGAATTGCTGGAAGAGACTCAACAATGATTGAATTTGGTGGAAGAAACAAGGGAGGAGTTCTTGAACCTATATACGCTGAGGATAGAGCATCCAAACAGAAGGGAAGCAACTAGCACGGCTTGAAATGCCGAGGGAGCACGAGCATGGAGTGAACTCTTCGATCTTGATACACTCGACGAACAAATACAGGCAGAAAATCAAACGACTTTGCTTGAGGGAGATCTTTCACCAGGTAACGCTGTTGTTGGAAGCAGGGTGGTCTGTAGTAGTGCGGTTGTGCAGAACAATGCGGGTGCTCAGAACAATGTGGGTGCTTAGAACAGCACGGGTTCACAAGTACCACAGAATCAAAAGAAAGTAGCAATGGCAGGACCTAAGGAGAAATTGCCAAAGTTTAATGGAGGGACAACAGATCCAATCAGACACTGCAAGACGTGTGAAACAATATGGACAGCAAACGGTGTAATAGATCAAGATTATTGGGCCTGGCAGTTTCTAGCGACCCTACGGGGCATAGCAATTGATTGGTTTGCAGACACGAATCCTTAGAAGCTAACTACATTGGCAAAAGTTAGAAAGGAGTTCATAGTAAAGTTCCGACAATGAAATTGTAGCAAAGATATAAAACACAAAGCAAAGAAAAAATGAAACGATCTGTGCCTATGCAAGACGGCTGAAAGAGTTGGTTGGGAAGATGGAGAGTCAACCGACTGACAGATTGAAAAAACGATGGTTTGTGGAGGGGCTACGGTAGGCTCTGAAAAAGAAAATGAAGATTGTGCCTCCAAAATTGTACACAAATGCATATGATAGGGTGACGGATTCTGGAAAGCAAATAGAAAACAAGTAAGAAGAAGCACAAATCTTTGGATTTAGATGGTTCGTTGTTCGAAAGTAGCAGTAGTGATGAAGAATCAAGCAAGAAAGTCTGAGCATTACAGAAAGATATGCTATGAATGATGAAAGAATTTAAGAATTTGAAAAAGAATCCGGACTTTGTGAAGGGAGAATTATGGTGTATGAACTGTAAGGAGGAAGGACATACAAAGGGTTCATGTCCGAAGAAACAATTTTGTGATATTTGCCCGTTTGATATGAAGTCAAAAGGACACTAGCAAGTGTTACTAATGAAGGAAGCATCCACCGGAAATAACACGAACAACGATGCAACCTTAGGAGGTTATTGCAACAATAACTGGCGTGGAAGGGGCGGAAATAATAATGACACTAATAATAATGGAGGCCGGAGTCAGATTCAATATGACGCGAGTGGACAACCAATGATACAGTGCCGTGCGTGCAACCTCTGGGGGCACTTTGCCAGAGATTGTACCACGAAGGAGACGTCGCAACTCTTATGCAGATGGTGTGGTCCAGGAGATCACGATGATTCAAAATGCCCAAAGTAGGGGGTAAATTTGCTAAGTATTGAAGCATGTGATGAGAAGGTACTAGCCATTACACGTGAGCAAGCTAAGAAGGCGAAATACCCTGATGCAGAAGAAGAAAATGAGAGGTTACAACAAGCACGAACAGAGTTGGAAAGACAGATGAAAACAGGAAAGTTGCAAGTAAAAGACACTATTGATACCTCGAAAAGGAACTTAGCTGAACAAAACATGATAAGGTAGATAATGCAAACAGAAGTCCCTATTAAATTAAATGACCTTTTCACAATGCCACAGTTACGGACGACCATTCTGAATATGACATTGCTTCCGAAAGCGACAGAGGAAACAGGAAGGGACAGTAGTGGAATGACGGCAACAGACCCAATGCTACTGGCACTCACGACAGGAAGGCATCCGGTAGTAGTCGAGATGGGCATTCTGGGAACTGTACTGATAGACACATTTGTGGACGGAGGGTCAGGCGTGAATGTGTTACCAGAAGATATATGGAAAAAGTTAGGACAACCTATGTTGTGGCCACCTACATTCCAGTTACTTACGATAGATCAGCATGGAATCAAACCTTTGGGAACCCTGATGGTGCAGCCGGTAACCATTGGAACACAACCATTTTTATTAGATTTTGTGGTCATTCCATTGAAAAGAAGAGGGTATGACACTATCCTTGGACATGGTTGGTTAGTGCAAGCAAAAGTGAAACATGATTGGAAACGAAATACCCTATCCATGGAATGCGGAGGCAGAAGATTTATAATTGACTTACATACACAAATGGTAGGGGAAGAGGTAGTGTCGTCGGACTTAGAAGGTGAAGGTGATAGTGATGATGAAGGAAAGAAGAGAATGGAACTAGACGAAGGAGTATTGAGATTAGGAGGGTCGATTGATGACGACCTAGACTTAGTGAATGGACTACTACACTGGCAGATGGAGGATTACAAGCTCTTCCCGAGCTGCAACATGTTGGGTGTCTAGGAAGAAAAAGAAGGAAACGAGTTTCCAAAAGAGTATAGTGAAATAAAGGAGGGAGAAGTGCAGGTGGATGAGACACCGACCCATACATTTAGTGAGGATAAACCGATGAAGTATAAAGAGCCTACGGTGAAAACAATGAACTTGGGAGATGAGGCGAATCAAAAAACTATTCTTGTAGGAGATGATTGGAACCCAATTTTGAAGGCAACAGCGTTCAAAATATTTATGGAGTACAAGAACGTCTTCGCCTAGACGTATAAAGAATTAAAAGGAGTGCCCCCAGAGTTGTGTCCATTGGATACCGCTGATTGAAGGTGCAGTACTTGTACAGAAGTGGCCATACTGAATGAACAAAAAACTATGCGACACGGGTCATGAAAGAAATCAATCAGATGCTGGAAGCATGAATTATTTTTAAAGTGCAGACGAGTGAGTGGGTATCACCGATCGTGATATCTTTGAAAAAGGACACCACGCAAATAATAATATGCATAGATTTCCAATGCCTAAAGCGGTAACAACTAAAGATTCGTTTCTGATACCATTCACGGATAGCATTCTGGAGGAAGTAGCAGGGCATGAGATTTATTCATTCATGGATGGATTCTCGGGGTACAATTAGATATCCATCGTTGAAGAAGACAAATTAAAAATAATATTCATTGTGGAAGATGGAGTATATGCCTACAACGGGATGCCGTTCGGACTGTGCAATGCTCCAACGACGTTCCAGAGGATTATCCTACACATATTTGATAAAATGTCTGTCGGAAGTTTTAAAGCATTCCTAGATGACTGGTCAATCTTTAGCACAGAGGAGAAACACATAACGACGCTTGGAGAATGCATGGAGAGGTGCAGACAAGCAAGATTGGCATTGAACCCGAAAAGTGCAGATTCATGGTGCCACAGGGAGAGCGGCTCGAACACAGTCTGCAAAGCAATGTTGAAAATGGATCTGGACAAGGTTCGCATAATCTTGGAGATGCCACCATTGACGGATGTATCTGAAGTGAAGTCATTTCTAAGGCACATCGGATATTACCGGAGATTAATTAAGAACTTTGTGAAGGTTTCCTACCCATTGGACAAACTCACTTGCAAGGGTGAACCTTACAAATGGGAAGCCGAACAGAATGAAGCTTTCGAGGGATTGAAAACAAGGTTGCCCACAACATTGATTCTAGCCTATCCAAATTGGGACAAAGAATTTCATGTTCATGTAGATGCATCGAATTATGTGATTGGAGCAACACTGGCGCAGACAGGTGACCACGGATTGGACCATCTGGTGTATTTTGCAAGTAGATTATTATCTAAGGCAGAGAAAAACTACAGTACGATGAAGTGAGAGGCATAGGGATGGTGTACGCAGTACAAAAGTTTAGACATTATTTGCTGGCGACGCCATTTGTATTCTACGTAGATCATCAAGCATTGCTATATTTGGTAAATAAGCCGATTATTCAAGGAAGGATAAGTCGATGGTTATTATTATTGTAGGAGTTCACATTTAAGATCGTGGTGCGGCCAGGGAAAAAGTCATGTAAGTGCAGATCATTTGTCGAGAATAAAATTGGGGGAGCCACTGGAGGGAGTTGATGATTTTCTTGACGCGCAGCTATTTCACGTTACAATACTACCATCCTGGTATGTACGTATCGGGGAATATCTATCGACGGGATAGTTTTCGAGCGAGATGCCACCAAATGAGAGAAGGAAATTGGTGTTGAGGAGCTAGACATTTCGGTTAATCAACGGGCTACTATACGAAATGGGACCTGATCAAATTCTAAGGTGGTGCATCCTAGAGGAGGAAATTCCAAAGGTACTAAAAGAAGCACATGAAGGACCGACAAGAGGACATATGGGGTCAGACACAACTGCGCAAAAAATACTGCTGGCAGGATTATGGTGACCAACCGTACACAACGACGCCAGAGAATGGGTCGTTGCATGCAACACATGTCAGCGAGCTGGGAAACCATTAAAAAGGGACTTCATGCCTCTGAATCCTACGTATGCGCAGGAGCTTTTTGAAAGATGGGGATTGGACTTTGTTGGACCCCTAAAGGTAAGCAAAACCAGAAGGTGCCAATACATCGTGGTGGTGACGAAGTACTTGACTAAGTGGGTGGAGGCACGTGCACTACCGGATAACTCGGCGGTGAGCACAACAATATTTATTTATGAGCAAATCATCACTAGGTACGGGATTCCATTACAGTTGACAAGTGACCAGGGAGGGCACTTTGTTAATCATGTTATTCGACTGCTCACTACTGAATTTTAAATCTATTATTCATTGTTGAGCTCGTACTATTCGAGAGCCAACGAACAAGCCGGAGCCACGAACAAGATCCTGGTCAGAGTAATTTATAAATTTTGTGCAGTTAAGGGAGAAGATTGGGAAGAGAAGTTACCATCAGCCTTATGAACGTACTGTACTTCATATAAAGTAACTACCGGACGTACTCCATTCTAGTTGATGTATGGATAGGAGGCAGTGGTGCCGACAGAATTCACGGTGCTGAGTTTGAGGATAGCAATCGAGAACAAGTTGGGCGACATGGAAAGCCTAAGGGAGAGATTGTACAACTTGAATAAACTGGATGAGTGATGACTGCAGGCACAGTGGGCCATGGAAGTCACACAAAATAGGCAAAAGGCATGGCATGATAAGCATTTAAAATTAAATAAGTTTCAACCGGGTTAGTTAGTTTTGAAGTGTAACAGGCGGAATGAGATTAGGCGATTGAAGTTCAAAGTTAAATGGGTCAGACCATACAAGATACGAGAAGTTGGCGATAATAGGGCAATCAAGCTATGGACGCTAGACGGGGAAGACGTACCAAATGCGGTGAACGGGTCAAAGTTAAAGATATATCATGAAAGAAATGTTCCCCCGCTGATGAAAAACTGAGAGCAGAATGGTAGTAAATAATGTATATATGTAAAATAAGTAAATGTAGATAGAATAGAGTGAACATAATTCCTGAAGTGCGGGTACAATAATAAAGGACAGTAATAGAGTAATAAAAGATAGGATTATTAAAAGAGTATGAAAGCAATAAAAAAAAATGATTATTAAGAGGATTATTCAAATAAGTAGTGAATTTAACGACCGTATCGCCTGAAAAGAAACAAATTGGAAACCGTATGGTCATTAGGGAAGGAACAGAGATCAACTATATAAGACAAACTAATAACCATACTGTCGTACGGGAGAGAAACTAAGGAAGGCACTTGAACAACAAAGTGGAAGAATTGATGTACAACTTGTACAGAAACACAGAGGGATAATGTGAAGCCCGTACGATGGCAATAGAAGAGATTTTGGAGACCGTATTGTGGCAGTAGAAGAGATTTTGAAGACTGTACGACATTGAGAAGACCATATGGGCACCAACTGTACGACAAACAACTATAAAGGGTGAGCCATCATTTTAATATTGCATCGTACAACTTCAGGCAAGCAGAGAGCTAGGAAAAATGGTGTACAACATTTGGAAAGCATAAATCCACTGTATAGACAGGAAAGGTTCAGGTATGACAAGAGAAGATTGGAAGAGGTGGAAAGAACCACCATACGACACTCAAAGACAGAAGGAAAGGAACACCGTACAACCAGTAGGAAGTAGAGGAAAGTGCCATACGACATTAAGGAAGCACACGCAAGACAAAGACATCAAATCAGTACACACCGTACGACTGGGAAGTCAGAGGGAGAGGCCCGTAGGTACACAGTATGGCCGTATGGTTAGATTGCCTGGAGGTTGGAAGTTGGCTGACTGCAAGAACCATACCGTACGGTAGCAGGTAGCAAGGAGGCCGTACGGCATGGAAGAAGCAGAATAGGGAACATATAACATCGACAATCGGAGAACTCAGAACAGAACAGGGAGCCATTCCGTATGCCAGAACAAGGAGTCACATCTTCATTTGCCCATACGGCTAAGAAGATTATAGGAGTACCGTATGATGTACGGACCTTGTGTTGTTTGAAACACTTAAAATTTTAAAGAGAAATCACTATCCATACAATCTCAAAAGGAGAGAAGACTGCAACTGTATAGTAGATAGAACTGGCAAGGAAGAAACTATACATGAAGCATAGAGTGAGGGCCGTACAGAGTCGTACAAACGCCAAGGCAGGAGAGGGATTTCTGAAACAAGATTGTATGGAGAGGTAATTGACCTAACCAATTCGTATTTAGCAAAACGACAGAAAGTGACAGTTATGCATTCAGTTGGCAAAAGGACCTGGAAAATGAAACTGGACGAAGATTCAATCATTAACAGGAATGTGAAGACATTGCCATCCAGAGTCCGTGTAGCAGCAGGAACCAGTATAGGGCCAAGCAAAAAGAAAGTGAAGCAACCAACACATTCGGCTGCTACGGATATTCCTACAGTGCGGAATGTTACATTCCAAGGGTTGAATGGTGCAGAATGCTAGAAATGGTGGCAGGAGACACCAGATAACCATCATGTGAAGGCCATCATTCGGAAAGCACAAGTGGAATGGGTGATACAAATGCTGGTATTCTGTATCAGAGACTATGAAGGGTTTCTACGCATCATGATAGAAACGTATGATAGGTTCTCCTAGAACTAGTACGTTTGCTTACTGTGGATGCAACTTAGTGGTGTCATTCAAACCGACTGACATCACACGAGTATTCGGGATACCTGGCCATTCTCAAGGGGGAAGGAAAATAGAAAGTAAACCTAAAAGATGAGCCTGGAAGTAAAGATGCAGTTGATATAGCTCGTGTGTGGGGACTTGACACAGGCGGAACAGGAAGCCCTTTCAGACACATCAAGGGGCAGAGGGTTGAATAAATCCAATGTGCAGGAAGGTCATTGGCGCTATCTGATGGACGTAGTGAAGAGTCGCCTCACAGGCTCTAGCCACGCCTTAGATATTTCATTTCCACATGTAGCGATGATGAATGAGATTCTGCACAGTAGGGTATATGATTGGGCAACATTGTTGGCCGAACAGATGTCAGAATTCATGACATTACAACACAAAACATTTTACATGCCTCATTATGCCATCAGCCTATTCTTGGAGGCAACGATGAGGATGATCCCAAATGATGTACTGGAGGCCAAACCGGGACCACTTGCGCTAGGCGAACCACTGATTATGAAGTGGAGACATTTGGATACACTTGGCATCAAGACCATCGAACAGAAACAATCGCGGCCAGATTGTGGAAACACGGACAATGGTTAGGAGGAGACCTCTTTGGAGGAAAGTGGGACCAATGGGGAAGAGGAAGAGGACGAGGAGGTAGAGCTAATTACAGCTACGCCATTGAGATTCCCATGGCTTGCACTTGCAGCTACGACACATTCGACTCCTGTTGGTATACATGGCATTCCGGGTTTTGGCCGGCTCAAGCAGCCAGTAGTGATGACACTAGTTTCGGTTGCGACGCAACCTGTCATAGAGGCCCGAGCTATTCCAGAGGCAGTAGCAGAGGCACATCCTTCACCAATGGAGATAGCCGCTCCAGAGGTAATGATGGAGCCTGCTCGTGAGGCTTTACCAGAGGTTGGAGAGGAGACACTCGTACCTGATACTAAGATGGACACGGAGATAGGGGTAATGGAGGTATTGATAGGCGAGGGTTTGGGGGAGCCGGGTGTCCGATTGGACGTAGTTGGTTCAGATGCAGTGGTCACGGTGGATACGACATTGTTAGCATCACTTGAGCGAGATAGAGAGATCTGAATCCAAAAGTTGAGCACGTACTTGAGTATGAGGTTCCATCGTACCCTAGCACCTCAAGTGGCATACCTGCAAACACCCACGTGGGAAGCAATTCCGAAGGAGAACCCCTTGCAGACACAGGAGGTGGAGCAGACATAGGATGAGGGACTACCTCATAGCGCTATTGAGTGTATGGCGGAAGCAGTAGAGAGGGCTATGGGTGTGCAGTAGGAACATCCAGTAGCGCTAGAAGCAAGGATGAGAGAGACATTCTTCGTTGATATAGAAGCTCTAGTGATTCGGGCTCGTCAGGTGGTGGCCTCTATAGAGATTCAAGGTTTGGACTTAGTAGTGAAGGAGCTGGAGAGAGTAGTATCCTTCATGAGACTAGGATGCCTGGCTGCCTTTACAGTCTGTTTTAAAGAACGGGGTTGGTTGAGTGTGGAAACTGTAGAGATGCAACAGAATTGGGCCACGACGAAAGGTCCTGATATGGAGAGCCGAGTGATGGCTTTGACTCACGAGATAGTGGAGATACACAAGGAGGCATATTACACCCTACGGAGGAGCCAGGTAGATCAGGTAGTAGCTGAGAGGGCTCGGGAGGAGTCAGCTGCCAGGTTAGCCACGGAGAGGGCAGCCTTGTTAGATAGACAGAGTTAGCTACAAAGATTGGCAGCAGAGAAGGAACAGTTTGTAGCAAAAAAGGAACAAGTAGCAGATGAAAAGGAGAAAGAACTGGGAGAGATTGTTGGGATGATGCAGTCAACTTTAGAGCTTTAGATGGAGGCGGAAGCGAAATCGGAAGTTCGAAAGGAGCAAGTCTACAAGCTACGGGCAGAGCTGAATGAACTGAGAGCGTAGACGACCACTACACCAGGGATGCATCCCTCTGTTTAGTACCTATACGTTGATGTAATTAATTGTTTATTTTGAGTTTTGTTGTATTGTCGTCCGGAGACAACTTTTCTTTTGGGGGGGAGGATGTTGTCGGTAAAATCTATATTGTAGCTGATGGGTAGAATAGTATCTGAAAGGGTGCATGATGGTTGAGTCACCCCTTCGGGAAGGTATATGTAAACCGTTTGGAATGGACTTTGGATCATCATCATTGTAATCAGATTTTAAGCATTGAGCACATATTGCATATATGAATAAAGTATCTGTTTTGTGTTATATCTTGCTATACTACATGCATTAAGTATCTTTTACCCTGTACGATAAACATAAATGACCTTTTAACACACAACACATTGTCAGTATTCATTCATTTTAAATAGGTTTATGCTAGAATGCTATTTTTTGATTGTAATGCCCCCATTTTCATGAGTATCCGAGTTTTAGGGATTGGCCTTTTAATGTGACCCTCGTAGGCTAGTATGGTGGATTAGAGGGTCTAGTTTGGGAGTTATGGAGCTCTTTAGGGGGCCATTGTAAGTTTATACCTGACCAGATCTTTCATTTGGTCTAAGACATTGATATTCAGAGGTTTCTAGTTTCGTTTTGAGAAACCTAGTATTAATAATAAGTCAGTGGATGTTAGAGAGGGAACCTTACTATTTTTAGTAAGGCATCCAAATTTGCAGTGGGAGCAATGGGTTAGCCAGTGATGAAGTTGTTAGACAATGGTTTTTAATTGAGTTATGACATTTATTTATTATTTAATGTGTTACTTTAATAATAATTGATTATTTTTAAGGGAATCTTATATTGACTTCACATGACTTTATAATGAAAGGGACATTTAATGATTATATAGTCAAATCATCAAATGCATTCAATGGATGTATTGTTAAGTGGCTCATTCAATGTTTGCCCTAAGTCAACGCCCAAAGAAAGAAAAACAACTATGTTTTTAGTAATGTGTAATGTGATTGAGAAGCTTCATGATCGAACTCATTGAATAAATTATAAAAAGGCATGAGAATGATTGGTTTCTGTAATGTCCCCTTTTTAGCATTCATAGCATGATGTTGTTGTTAGCCTATTTTCCCACGGTCCCATAGGCTAACTAGGATATTAAAGGGGCTTAGAGGCCATTTGGCCTAGATAGTTTCAGTTGCAGGTCTTTCTGAGGGGTTTTGAAGCAACTTTGGGCATACTTACTATTTATAGTAAGTCATCTTGGACATGGGCGGACATCCAGTGGCAACGGTATGTCAATGGTAATTGTTTAAAATCGACAAAAAGACTTGTTTATCATTGATAAGATTTGTTATGCATTGATAAAGCTATTTTATAAAGTTAAATTTAAATATTTAACTTTATTAATACATAGACTATAGTTTGTGGGAAATATTTAAATTAAAAGAGTCCCTTTTATTTTATAACACATTGGAGACATAAGTTACATAAAGAGAGTTATGTTTTATCCCACATTGAGAAAACGAAGGATGGAGCTCTTGTGAGAACAATATAAAAGAAATGGAAGAGCTTCTTTTATGCATGCTTGAAAATATCAAAGGAATTGGGAGATTTTCTGGAGATTATGTCTCAATAGTTTGAAGGACGAAATCCCTTCAAGCTGAAAATCTTGACGCCATTGAAAGATATGGTCTTGAGATTCAACATGGTAGCAGTCCGAAAAAGCTGATACGAAAAAGCAGTCCGGAAAAGCAGAACCGAAAAGCAGGCGAAAAAAGCAGTCCGAAAAAGAAGAATCGAAAAAGTAGGTGGAAAAAGCAGTCCGTAAAAGCAGTTCAAAAAGCAGATCCGAAAAAGCAATTCGAAAAAGCAAATCGGAAAAGCAAAGCAGTAGGGGCAGCATTGAAGAAAAAATGATTACAGCTATCTACAACCAGGTTCCTTTATTAGTATTGCTTTCTTAGGTGTTATAAGTTTCAGCTGTAAGTGTGCATTATACGGTATACCAGCATTATCATTTTGTAATCCATGTAAATGCCAAAAGTCTTGGCCATATTTCATGAGCATTGTATTAGAAATTTCATTGCAAATTAAGAAGATAATAGTTGCTGGTGTCATTTAAGCAATCCAATATCATTATTTATCAGCTAGTTAGTTTGCATACCAACTGTTTGTAGAAATGCCTGTTGGCTGTAGATGTTCATTTTTTATGCTTAGATCATATATATGCACTGAATATTGTCAAAATTAGTAGCACACTCACGTTAGGTCATTGTGTAGTCCACTTGGAGTCTTCTAGCACAAGATTCTCATTGATGCAAATTGAAAGAAAAGAGTCATTTAAAGCCAGCTGAAATACTATATCAGTCATACGTCCCTTGCATGTGAATTGTTTGATGAAATTCCTTGAGCTTTCATTAGCATTTTTTGAGAGCAGATTTGAGGAGGGTCATTACAGTTTCATTATGCTTGGAGGAATTTGCCTTTGTTTATGGTGATTATTGGGGTTTGGAGCTTGAGTTGCATGTTTCAGCATTGAGAAGGGAAAGTCTTTAATGGTTTGCTAGTTCGAGATTGTGAAAAAGCAGCCAAATTATTGCTAAGTTATGAGCTTCATCCAGGAGTCCAATTTCTGCTAATAGGCAGAAGATTTCATCTAGGGTTTGAAGGATTAGAAGGTATATCTACAGAAGGCTTGGAGATTCATATTGGCTGCCATTATACATTAGGAATCAAGCATTTAATTGGTAGATTATATACAGTTAGAACAGTGAGGGCAGAGACCATCATTTGTAGCAGACATTTCCATGCTAGGTTCTCTAATTTTGCTGTCACAAGTTCTGGGAATTACATGCTATATCTTTGTAACTATATGGTGTGAGAATTGTCAAAAAATTACTTCATAATGCTGCTGCCACATAATTTTTAGTTTGCATGCTAAGTGTTTGTTAAAATACCAATGGTGATATAGATGCATATTCATCATCAATTCATTAAAACTCCAATGAGTTTGAATGTTGAAATTTGTCTCTCACATTTGGTTTGTGTGCCAACTGTTTGAATTATTTCTAGCTGCTGTCAGTGCATCTTTACATTGTGTGGGTCATCTATATGCATTTAAAAGACACAATTGCATTTGCATTATGGTTCTTTGCCTAGACATCTTAATAAGCATTTGAAATATCCCAGCTGGATAGAGGGCTGGAAATGGAGGGTTTGTATTCAAATTTGTATCTTTGACCAGCGTGATGTCTGTTTTCAATTGTTTTGTATATTCTGATGTTTTGTGGTTTTGATGTTTTTAAGTTTTTTTCCGACTTTTGAGCAATGATTTAAGAATGCAAAGCACTGAAACTAATTAACTTGAATAATTGAAAATTCTATCGCTACCAACACCGCCGTTCGAACTGAACGAGGGAAAACAAATTTCTTTATTCTTTTCAATTCACATAACCAACTAGAGAATCATACCAGGCATACTCTACACAATTTAGAAAATTCGAGGCAACTCAATTCTTATTTTTCAGTAAATTGTACAGCTAATGTCCAAATAGGGATGACATCAACCTGGAACAAGAGTGGCTAGCACTGGGAATGATAGATGGATCTGGAAATGATACCGATCTGCAGTGCACAATGTCCAACCTGCTACTGGATAGTAATTCTGGGCTGAGAAAACCTGATACTGGAGTTTGATCTGAAAGTCGCAATTGCCAATCACATGTAGACAAACCAACCTGCCCCTACGTCAATCTCCAGCCTCTGTTCCTTCTTGTACGGCTCACTCAGGCCTCTACATTCCCACACCAAGTCTGGAACTGCCTTACAATTTGGTTTTGTGGCTCACTGTTGGCTTGAAATATACCAATCTGCCTTCAAACCCTTCCAGTTTGCTTGCAATTTAACCTGCCAGTCAAAGGATGTGCCGTAATTCAATCTGATGCAAGCTGGATGGGCGTCCAAGCCTGTAAACCACAAGGGGTTTCGTCTTTGGGCTTCTCTACTGAAGTTCTCTATATTTCAGAGCTCCCACTTTCAAGATGGTAATTTTTGCAAACAATTCTGAATTGACTCCTGTGTGATAAATTCCCAGTGGGCTTATGTCACTTTGAAAAGTCCATAGCTTGCGTGGTCTGCAAATTTTTAATGGTTCCCAAACCTGAGACCAAATAGTATGTCGTTTCAGTTGTCTCTAAAATACTCTCACAGAAAATCAATCTGCCTGTTGTATTGGGGGCTGCGTCCCAATACTCTATGGTTGAGAATCGACACCCTCAAGCCCTGGTCTTCTGCAAAAGCCGCTTGCAGTTGCCTGGAGATATACACATACCAGATTTGTTCATCGTTTCATGCCAGGAAAATTGCCTCCAAACATTTTTAAACCCTTCACATGAAGCTGCAATCCACTAATTGCTCCTGAACTTGGGCTTTTGTTGCCCAAAATTGCCCATTGTTGTCCATGGGGAAGGAGTTTTTAACAAAATCTGAGACTTTCTATCGTAAGATCCTCCAGTTAATTTAATAAATAATGGCTTTAAAAAAAACATTTGATTTCTTTATTTTAATTTATTTTGGGAGGCCTCTTTATTTATTGAAGTGGCCTAATAGAAAGGGAACATTACACTATTTGAAAGCATTTAAATCACAATTGACTTCATTTCAAGAAATCATAATCAGACTAAAACTTTGAAACAACAAATAAAGTGGTTGTATGCAAAGTGTTTGATGATATGCCTTGAGCTTCTGATCAGCGTTTGAGGTCAGATTTGGCAAGGGTTATTATAGTGATATTGCAACATTAAATGTATGCCAACAGTTCGAGTAAATGTATTGAGTGGAAGTACGATTTGGAAGTTATAACCCATTAGCGTTATTATAATGGTGTCAGAGCAGTTTCATAGCATCTTGTTGGGGGTGGGAATCATTGAGCTGCCACAGTTGATAATCAGTTTTTTAGAGTAACCAACATTCTTGTTTTCGTTCTAGTATGGGTAAAATGAAATCAATACAGGAATTTATGCCAGAGCTCATGCAAGCCTTTCAAACGAATGATAAGAATTTAATAAGGCTTCTACAAGATACAATTTTTTTGGATCTTTTGTTTGTAAAGAAAAGGAAAGAAAACAGTAATAAAAATAACCTTCAATACAGAGGAAAAGAAAGAAAGGGTAAAATTCGAAGAGAATGTTGATATTTCCAGTGCTCAAGAAGTTGTTAGCAGTCATGATAACAAGTCTGATCTTTATGACAATAGTTTTCCACTTTAGTGTATGATGATTTGAAAGCCATGGCATGTTTAGAAAGTGTTGTGGAAGTGACTTTTAATGAAGATTGCATGGAAAAATTGACGGATCATAGTTCTGATAATGACAAAAGTGGTGGAATTTCACATTAGCATGAGACAGTGGTGACTACACATGTGCAAGATGCTTCTATTCAGTTGTCACATGAAGGTACTTGAGATTTGTTACTAATGGTGCAACACGTGATGTGGATTCATGTTTTGGTGAGTCTGATTTTTCATATCTGACCTTAGAAAACAAGCTAGAAGGTTCATATGTTGACATGGAGTCTCAGGATTGTGAGTTGGAAAGATAAGCAATTATCTTGGAAATGGAAGTGTGTGAAGATATTGTCATATCACCAACTTCTACCTTGCTAGTTGAGCCATCCAATGAGGTGCTTAGAAACAACACCTTGGATGTTGATGTGTGCACTGATGATAGCACACAAGTTGCTACTAATCACGAGGTGAGTGCTTATGAAACAACCTCATATCGCAGTGTAGACTTCGGCTCAGAACCTTTGCAAGAGAGTCATTGGTTTCATAACCCTCACCATTTGGTTGGGCAACATGAGGTTAATGACTATATGATTGCCACAACCATAGAGCATTTTGATGTTTCTCGTCAGATGTTGGCTATTTTTGGTTGGGATACTCCTATGTGAGATGAGCACAGTGATAGTGACCTTTCCCTTGCAAAGTTCCATTCACTACGAGAAGCCACTGGGATAATGTTGCAAAGTTAACGAGCTCACTCATGAGCTCAAGGTGATTACAGATTCATTGGAGAGCACCTAGTTGTGTAATAGCTCTGGTAGATCACTCTCAATCTATGCTGAAGAATAATTCTTTTTCTTGAAAGTTTTATATTTTCTTGAGTTTTGAGACGTATTATTTTTTGCAATTTTCAGAATATATATAAAAAACAATGCTTTGAAATGCAAAGCAAACGATTATGATTCAAACTCAAACTTTATTTGCCACTTATCAAATTACAAGTGCTCACAGATGCACACACAGAAATGCAATAATTTTATTTAATTCAGAAGCTGGAATTGAAGAATGGTGCTAGAATAACAAATGACAGCAGAGATATGAAATCCGCACTATTTAATTACAGATCGCAGCTCCTAGTGTAGGAGCACTGCCAATGTATGGTGAAACACTGCTTGACATCCAAACACAACTCAAACTATAAACATGGACCTTGGAACAATGATCACAAATGTATGCAATGCAAATGCTGCTATTACAAAAACCCCCACAACAGTAGTGTGATGAATTCCTGTAAAGGAATGAGATGCCAAACTTGGTTCTCCTTCATCACTCCAAAACATTCCAGAATTACTTAATAGATCTTTAGCACAATACCTTCAAATCTCAAAAGAAAAACATAGATCATCTGTGACACAATTCATTGACAACGTGGGCCAACTCAAAATGCAAACCAGATTTGAGAAATCATCAATTTCTCCAAACCCCACATAGAAACCCTTTAACTCTCCAATTTCAGTAAACATAAGCATGTCCTTCTCATGGAGTGCCTTTTATAACATTTCAAAGGCAAAACTTCACTATCATACCAAACTTGATAGACCTTTCACTTAAAACCTCTTTGCTTTATGCTTAGGCACATAGTTGAATAATATAATTTATTAACTCCATTTTGCTCCAAAAATGACATTTTCAACAATATAATAATATTTTGACACACAAGGTCATTGTTTCTTATGCCCAAGATTCGAAACTTTTCAACTTGGTTCCGACGAGCTTATAATTCACAAGTCTTGCAAAAATACCTGAAGAATCATTAGAATCAGGTTCTAACAGTATATGAGTGATCCTGATGAAGAAAGACAATGAATGAACCTGATGTGGGTGACTTACTAAAAATAGATGCTCCCTCCAAGAGTCTTGGAGCCCAAAGCAAAAGCCAAAAATAAAAACTAAGACCATCATTCAATTCCTCTAACTCATCTGAGCTCATCGAAACCATCTATTGACTTCCTATAAATAGTTAGTTCCACCAAATAGAGCCATAACCCTCAATAAGGTCCTTTAATCAGCAATATTAGCATACAAGGACCTAGTAATAGGCTAAATCCATCCACTATTATGGTTATGCTAAAAAAGGGACATCACAGCCCTCCCTCCCCAAGATTGCTTATCCTCAAGCAATCACATGAATCAAAGAAACACATTGATTCTCTTAGATCCCAAGGATAAATATGTATAATGTCCTTGACGTCACCTGCAAACTCTTGTGATGATAACACTATCCACAAAGCTATCTTGAACATATTGTCACCATACCAACATTGGTGACTCACCCAATCTACTGTGATTCATGATCAATGGTGATTGAATATACTGTCACCATACCAAGTTACCAACAATGTTGACTCACATCCATCCATAACAAGGAAAAATGGGTATCTGATATCATCTACTACATCGAAATTCCTTGCACACCCTGTGAATCTGCCATGAGTATGAAATCTCTTTGTGCAACAAGAACTAGTACTCCCATAAGCATATGCACCATAACTCAGGTATTCATCCTCTGCAAAATTGTAGTAGACATGTTGACTTTGCAAGTAGCCTCTTGCTAACTTGCAACTAATAACCAACCCACACATGCATGAAACCAATTCCTCTACTTGTGGGTCAAAAGAAAAATGATGAGCGCTCTTCAATGTGTAGTTGCGATAAACTGCACCAA
The DNA here is from genome assembly GCA_028749045.1 of Cupressus sempervirens. Classification (NCBI taxonomy): domain Eukaryota; kingdom Viridiplantae; phylum Streptophyta; class Pinopsida; order Cupressales; family Cupressaceae; genus Cupressus; species Cupressus sempervirens. Next base: position 742,118,615 of record CM053792.1, read on the forward strand.
TCTCCATTAGAGGCTCATCATCATCAAATAGGGTACCAAGAGATGGCTCCAATCTCTGTCCCCGAACATCTAGTTGGATAGGATCCCAAGTGACTCTCGTAGCAAACCCAACCACAAAATCCATGTGGGAAAGCATTGTAGACAAAGTCTCCACAATATTTCCCACCAAATGCCAAATGCCATGAGAACCCTGGATAAGAGTACCCTCAAAAGCTCTGAATGCTTCCTCCCGCAATTCAAGACTTTCAAGCAAATAGTCCATAAATGACTCTGTGCAATAGAATTATATGAAGAAACATCAACCTGCTCCCCTGCAATCCACAGTTTATCCCTCCAAAACTGTGGCACTACCAATTGTCTATCGCTATCAGCTGTATGAGATGAACTAATAGATTTGCTTTCAGTAGAAGGAAACAAATCCCCGTGAGAGATCGTCCCCAAATTAGATGATAACTTGCCCAATTCCTTTGAAGAAGCTGGTTTAGTGCCAGGAACTGGCACACAATTCTCTAAAGAAACCACCTCTATCACATCAAGCCTCTCAATAACCCGTTCTGCATCATATGACAATGTGCTAACCATTGGGAGACCTGGTGCAATAGGAAGCTCTCTACAGTACTCCAGTGATGCACTCATCTCATTTGTAGATACTGCATTCATATGAAGGACGATTGTAACTGAACACTCTAATGACATCCATCATCCCTATCCATGGAAGTCAATGCACTGCCAACCGCCACTATATGTAGCTGAATTGGATCTGGGGTTGGTGTAGACTATACATGCTCCCAACTCCAGGACTGCCTCTCTTAACTGCAGTTGTGACTCTTGGAGAGCTAACTGGGTGCTCTTCAAGGCCCTAGAAGTCGCCTTAAGGTCATGGGTGAGCTCAACTCTCTTCTTAATAATACCTCATAACATATACAGTCTCTCAAGCAGTTCTGCTAACAACTGTAAATAATTATGTCTCATAATCCTGATAGCCTCTGGGACAACATGAAACTCCTCAAGGGAAAGACCACCACCATAGTGCTCATCCATCATAGGAGCACTCCAACCATAGATAGCCAATATGTCTTGGGCAACATCAAAGTGCTCTAAAGCTGTGGCAATCATGCTATTGCTAACCTTCAGTTGCCCAATCAAATGATAAGTAACTTTTAATATTTGATAACTTTTAATATTTGACTCTTGCACATGTCCTCTGACCCAAATTCAGCACTGTGATAGAAAATTGTATCTGTATCACTCACTTCATGACACAACATCATGTGTGCTATCATCTTCGCATACATCAACGAACCAAGGTACTGCTACTAGATACCTTGATGAATGTCTCATCTGAATAAGTAGAAGTGTCTGCTATATCAATCTCTGTGCATGCTTTCAGTCCCCATGTAACTGCAAGTCCCTGTGAGTCACGATCCTGGAACATATCATCAAACTAATGAGTCCTCTGAAGTATTTGCTAATGTCTGATATGAACGATCATACTCACTGCAGCATGAGTCATCCTCATAAATAACGTTAATAGTACCCAGATCACGAGTACCAACTTCACCCACTTGTAAAAGCTCTACTGTCTCAGGCTTCTGCAAGCATGACTCACTGTTGTCATAAAAAGAAGAATCATTATGGCAGAAATCTACATCATATAACTCACTTCCAACACTAGAATCTTTAGTGTCAACACAAGGGAACTCTATGCAACCATTATCTACATATGGAAAAGTTGCTATCTTCTGCATAAGCTCACCACTCTGACTGCTGTCATGAGAAGCAGAGCTATTGGAGGAAACTGCTCTGATAACATTGTAGTGAGCCCTGTTGGCCCAGTCTCAGTCAATGTTGAAGAATAATTCTTTTTCTTGAAAGTTTTATATTTTCTTGAGTTTTGAGATATATGATTATTTGCAATTATCATAATATATAAATAACAATTCTTTGAAATGCAAAGTGAACGATTATGATTCAAACTTCCAACTTTATTTGCCATTGATCAAATTACAAGTGCTCACAAATGCACACACAAAAATGCGATAATTTTATTTAATTCAGAGCCTGGAATTGAAGAATGGCACTAGAATAACAAATGGCAGCAGAGATATGAAATCCACATCAATTAATAATAGCTTGCAGCTCCTAGTATAGGAACGCCGCCAATATATGGTGAAATGCTGCTTGAAATCCAAACACAGCTCCTCAAACTGTAAAGCAAACCTTGGAACAATGATCGCAGATGTATGAAATGCAAACACTGCTATAACAAAACCCCCCCATGACAATAGTGAGATGAATTCCTGCAAAGAAAGTAGATGCCAAACTTGCTTCTCCTTGCTCCCTCCAATATGCAACAAAATGACATAATAGATCTTCGACACAATACCTTCAAATCTCAGAAGGAAAAGACAGATCATCAGTGACACAATTCATTGGCAATAGGGGCCAACTCAAAGTGCAAACCAGATTTCAGAAATCATCAATTTGTCCAAATCCCCCGTAGAAACCCTTCAACTCTCCAATTTCAATAAACATAAGCATATAATGATTATCGATCCTTCTCATGGAGTGCTTTTTATAACATTTAAAAGGTAAAGCTTCACCGTCACACCAAACGCCATGTAGCTTTTTAGATACACTTTTCACTTAATTCCCTTTTGCTCCAAAAATGACATTTTCAACATTATTATGGTATTCTGACACTCAAGGTCATTGTTTTCTGTGCCCAAGATTTAAAACTGTTCAACCTGGTTCCAATGAAGTACGATGTTAAGGCGGCCAATATACAATACCAACATAAATAGCAACCTCAGTGTATTTATTTAAATAATAATAATAATTCACCTGTCTTCCGAAAATGATTGAAGAAGCATTAGAATTGAAATTTGACTCCACGAGTGATCTTGATGAAGAAAGAGGATAAATGAACCTGATGGGGTTGCTTACTAAAAATAGATATACCCTCAAAGATTCTTGCAGCCCAGACCAAAAGCCAAAAATAAAAACTGAGAGCATCATTCAACTCCTCTAACTCATTCGAGCTCATCAGAACCATCCATTGACTTATTATAAATAGTGTAGTGTTGGTTAACTAGGAATTGGCAGATTAATCATTATATAAATCGTAGGGTGGACACCATCATTTGCAGCTGACATTTACAATACCGGGTTCTCTAATTTTTCTGTCATAAGTTCTGGGAATTACATGCTATATCTTCGTAACTATATGGTGTGAGAATTGTCAATAAAATGCTTCATTATGTTGCTGCTGTAAAAGTTCTAGTTTGCATGCTAAGTGTTTGTTAAAATGCCAATGGTGATATAGATGCATATTCATCATTAATTCATTACAATTCCAAGGAGTTTGAATGTCAAGAATTGTGTCTCATATTTTGTTCACATGCCAGCTGTTTCAATTAATGTCTACCTACTGTAGGTGCATATTTACATTGTGTGGGTAGTCTATATGTGTTTAAAAGACAAAAAGAATTGCATTTGCATGATGGCTCTTTGCCTAGACATCTTGGTAACCAGTTGAAAGCATTTAAATCACAATGGACTTCATTTCAAGCAATAGTTATCAAATTGAATTGGCAAGTGATATTACAACAGTACTAGAGCATTGCATGCATGCCAACTGTTTGAGTAAATATGTCGAGTGAAAGTACAAGTTGTAAGTCATAACCCATTGGGGTTATTACAGTGATGTATAATCTATGATGAAGGTGAGAGAAACTTAGACCTAAACACCCAAGGGATTGGAAATTGGAATGTTTCTTGTGTTTATCCTAGGAAGAATGTGTTGAAACTCATTTCCCTTTTTGCCAATAGTCTTTCTTATGTCTTGCTTGCCCTTGCACATCTCTAATAACAAGATGGATACATGTCGTATAGAAAATTAATGGCTGAAACATTATAAAAATGCACAATACAGTATGTATGGTGGGCTAGTTTGCTGTAGTCTTGAAAATACTCCAAAATGGAAACATCTTTGATATAAGGCAACACTATGTAATATTTCTCAAGGGAGTGCTCCATAGAATCTCTCTATGAGATCTAGATGTGCTACACTATTTTATCTTTACATTCAATATAAGTGGTCTTTTCATGCCACTTTAACACAACATGGGTCTTTCAAAATTATTGCCGTTCATCTAATAATGGTTAAGCAGGTTAAATCTTAACCAGTAGGTTTCCTATTTGGCTGGTTCATATTACTTACCCACAAGTGAGACATTGATTCAATGTGCAAGAAGTACAAAGGGAATTGATTCATTTATTGGCGTACATACCCTGCCTTTCTCTAAAATTGAATTTGTGCCTCCTCTATGGAGCATACAAACCTTCACCATTAGGACTGCTCAGATTTTGCAGGCTAACTCGGGTTGTACAACCAAAAATAGAACAAAAAGATATGTAGATCTAAGTTACCGGACCCTTGTACATAGAATTGAATCCTGATTCCAGTGTGACGCTGATATTGATTCTTCTTGGATTCTGCTTGGGCATCCAGATTCCCTGTCAGAATTCCGGTGGCATTTGGAGAAATCCACAGGTGCCCAAGGTTGTGGGTGCCGAAAAACATGCCCCTCATGTCATTGTTTTTGTAAATTTTCTGCAAATTTTGTTCTAAAATTCAGACTTTTATAATATCCTTTTATTGCTGAAGATGATCTTCTTAATGTTCTGAAAGTAGGAGTTTATCACCTTTAATTCTGTTCTGAATTTGTTTTATCTCTACAATATATTCGTATAGGTAGTATTGCTTGAAGGAGCAGACTTAAGAGTTTATTGTGTGTCCTCAAACTACAATAATACCTACCTATTATACCATGACCAAAGGGCATGTCCCTTTGAGGGACATGACTCTCTCTAGGTCGGCTCATACCGCACTTCCATAAATCGGCGACCAATGGAGATAATTAAACATAAACTAACATGATTGTTAAGTTATAGTTAGTGTTAAACATTAATAATTACCAAGAATCACGGCCCATCCTTTTATGAAGTGTAAGACATATAATGCCTTAAATGGTATTTGTAGGAAGAAGATTATGGTGTGGTCTGCACTTTCAGACCAGTATGATATCACTGTTATAAACTTAACACTCCCTCATAACTTGATAATCATACTGAGAGATAACATATCTAGCATCATCAATTATGATGAATAAGCATAGATTGATACTCTATATTGATATGAATCTTTTGAGAAAATGGTATCATGTAACATATGATACCGAGTCATATAACCATCTTGTGATATGCCTTATACTCGTGATGTCAGTATTGCATGTAATGCAATACATAGGATAAAATCCGAAGAACGATTAAGTTCTTCATTTATCTAGGTTGTGGTTCATAGGAACTGACAATCCTATATTACAACTTGATCTTGAATTAAGATCTACTAGAACACATGATAAAGTCTGAAGAATAAATTCTTCTTTTATCCAAGTTGTGATTCAGAGACATGGAAATGCTTATGTTACAAATGATCTTGAACTCACCTAGATCTAACAATAGTTCTATATTGTTCAATACATTATTTGAGAAATCGTCATTTCTCATAATGTCTTTATACAAGTATTCATTACTTCAGAGATCGTCACCTCTTAAATAATGAATACAGATCGTGGAGCCCATAATAGTCAATAGCCTGACAATAAAATTATTTTATTAATAATTTAAAGAATAAAAATAAATTACAATTCAACCATACCAAGTTTTTTCCTGAAGTGATCTATCTTCACTCTAGAAAGAGGGTTGGTGAAAACATCTGCTGTTTGATCTGCAATACAAATGTATTCTAATTTTACAGTATTCCTGTCTACCATATCTCTTACATAATGGTAAGGAATTTCAATATGTTTGGACTTGTCATGAAAAATTGGATTCATCGGAAGCTTGATGGAACTCTGATTATCACAATGAATAATCGTAGGATTCATGGTTTGCCCAAATAATCCCACAAGTATCTTTCTAAGCCAAACTGTTTCTCGAGAGGCCATCGCTGCTGCAATGTATTTGGCTTTTGTGGAACTTTGTGCTACTGAAGACTGTTTTCTGCATATCCAAGAAATCATTGTTGATCCTAAACTGAAACAATATCTTGAAGTACTTTTTCTGTCTTTACCACTTCCACCCCAATCTGAGTCAGGGAATCCATGTAAATCTAAATCAACTTTCTCATATTTGAGCCCAAGATTAAGAGTGCCTTGTAAATATTTCATAATGTGTTTGACTGCAACTAGGTGAATCTCCTTTGGCTCACACATAGATTGACTTAAGGCATTAACAACATAGCAAATATTAGGTCTTGTATTTACCAAGTACATCAGGGACCCAATCATCTATCTATAGAGAGTAGAATCTGTGGAAGGTGATTCGGCTACTGTTTCTTTAAGTTTATGTAGATTAGTCTCCATTTGAGAAGACATAGATTTGCAAATCCACATTCCAAATCTCTTCAAAATATCTAACGTATACTTCCCTTGATGAAGGATAATGCTTTCAGAATTCTGTCGTACTTCTAGTCCTAGGAAGTAAGGAAGGAGCCCCAAGTCTTTCATCTCAAATTCTCTAATTAGATCTTTCTTGCATTGATCTATAAGATGATCATCCCTTGTTATTAGTAAATCATCGACATACAGTATCAGAATTACCATATCATCTTTATCCCTTCTATAATATAGATTTGGATTGGCTTCATTTTTGGAGAATCCTAAGCCGGTGAGATACTTATCGATTCTTTCATACCAAGCCCTTGGAGCCTGTTTAAACCCATAGAGAGCTTTCTTGAGCCCGCAAACAAAAATGTTAGAATCATGAGTTTCAAATCCTTCAGGTTGCTCCAAATATACTTCTTCTGTAATCTTTCCATTCAGGAATGCTGTTTTCACATCCATCTGACATACTTTTCATCCCTTCGATGTTGCAATGGCTAGGACTGCTCTTATAGAGGTGTATCTGGCAACAGGAGCAAAAATTTCTTCATAATCAATCCTCTCTTTTTGAGAGAATCACCTGGCTACCAATTTGGCTTTATATTTTTCAATGCTACCATTTGCAGCATGCTTTATTTTAAAAGTCCATTTGTAAGAAACAACAGATTTTCTTTCAGGTCTTGGAACAATTTCCCAAACATCATTTTTTATAATAGATTGGTATTCTTCTGTCATAGCATCTTTCTAGGCTGTATGTTTAATAGCCTCTGAAACATTTGTAGGTTCTGATTTAGTTAGATCATTCATGTTTGTTGTGTAACTAGAAAATCTTTTAGGTCTTTGCTTTCTCTGATTGTTTCGGATGGTGTAGCAAAGTTTTGTGCTTCGTCTATTGTCTTAATGGCCGAAAGTGGTCTTTTCTTAGAATTTTGAGTTTCTTCAAGATTAAGATCTTGAATTTCATCTTGAATTTCTTCCATGTTCTCTCTCTGAGACTTAGATTCAATATTTCTTTCAGAAAAGGAGAGGGTGCTTTAGAACTTAGGGCTCTTTTGAATGCTAGATCTTCTTCAAAAATTACATCCCTACTAAGTTTCAATATTTTTCTGTCCAAGTATGAAAATCCTATATGCTTTAGATGTTTCACTATACCCTACAAAAATACCTTTCCTTCCAGAGGGTTCTAACTTAGTTCTTTTTTATTTTGAAACATGGATATATACAGGGCACCCAAAAATCCTAAGATGACTTATATTGGGTTTACCCTTAGTAAAGACTTATTCAGGAGTTTTATCTCTAAGGTAGGAGTGAGGGCTTCTATTTTGAATATAGACAGCAGTGCAAGAGGCTTTTGCCCAAAGATAATACTTTAGATTTTGATCAAATATCATAGCTCTAGCAGCTTCTATAATTGTTCTATTCTTTCTTTCTGCTACCCCGTTTTGTTTTGGGTTATAAGGAACGGTATACTCCCTCTTAATTCCTATTTCTTTACAAAACCTTTTAAACAAATCTGTGGTGTATTCCCCTCCATTATTAGTTCTAAGAGTTTTAATTCTATGTCCTGATAAGTGTTCAGTTAAGGTTTTAAATTGTTTAAATCTCTTTAGGATTTATTCTGATTCTTTGGATTTTAGGAATTAAATCCAAGTTTTCCTAGAGAACTCATCTATGAATAGAATATAGTACTAGAATCCTCTGAGAGAAGGAAAAGACATAGGTCCACATAAATCTGAGTGGATTAATTCCAAAACATTGTTAGTTTTCCTAGTGCTATCATGAAATAGACTTTTGGTGTTCGTACCCAGAGCGCACCCTTTGCATATGCTCGAGTGGTCTTTATTTAGTTTAGGTAAACCAGTAACCATCTTCTCCATAGTTGATAAGGTTTTGAAATTTAGATGTCTTAATCTGCTGTGCCATATTTCATTTATGTTCGTAGCTTCGTGAATTAAGGCTTGAATAGGTCGACTAGGTTCTGAATTTAATTCATACAAACACCCTTTTTTCTAACCAATCAATTTCGCTTTCTTAATTGAGGAGTTCTTGGCCCAGGTTATGACTTTACCGTCCATGAATGCAATATTAAGTCCATCATCTTCAAGTGCTATAACTGAGATTAGATTTCTTTTTATTCTTGATACATAGATTCCTCCTTTGAGAAGAATAGAATTTCCTGATTTTAGTTTCAAGGTGCAATTTCCAATTCCTTTGATGGAATGTGCTGAATTATCACTGATGGTGAGTTCACCATTAACTTTTTTTGACATAGAGTCTAGTGCTTCTTTGTATCCAGTAATATGTCGAAAAGATCCACTATCAATCACCCATACTTTACTTGAGACTTCATTAGATAGTGCCGAATACAATACGTGATTCTTAGGATCATAGTTATCTTCTTCCCTAGATATGTTTGTATAGTTCACTTGTTTAGAATTCTCAGGGCAATTTGATCTATGGTGTCCAAACTTTTCACATTTGAAGCACTTTATTTTGGATAGACTTTTCTTAGATTTGTCATTCTTTTGATTACCCTTTTTCTTGTTGAAATGTGTCTTCTTGCCTTTATAGGATTTTGTATTAAGAACATGAAGTTCTTCATTTTCTATTTTCAATTTCCTTCCTTTCTTTAGTTTTCTGGATTCTTCCTGAAGACAATCTCCCTTAAGTTTATTGAAGTCAGGAAGTTTATCCTTGGCACTTACTCCTTGTGCGAAAGTTTCCCATGAATCTGGTAATCCATCTATAGCCATCAGTGTTAGTTCCATGTCACTAATGATGGTGCCTATACTTGCAAGTTCACCTCTTACGCTGGGAACCCTTAGGAAGTAAGAATTCATCGATTCTCCCTTCTTTATTTGTATGTGATTTAGTTACCTTTTTAGTGCGAGAACTCTAGTTGCATTGTTAACCTCATAAGCATTTAGTAGTGCATTCATCATAGCAAATGCTGTTTGATGTTTTGTTAGCATAGGTACGATATCATTCTTTACTCCATCTAATATGATCTGAATGGCTTTCCTATTTCCTTTAATCCAGATGGATTTATGAGGTTCAACTGTAGGTTGTTTGGATGCTGATTCAACAAATTGTTTTACATCATTTTTTTCAAGAATCATCATGATTCTGAATTTCTAGGCATCAAAGTGTTCTTTCCCATCAGACCTGTCCTCGGGTCTGATTGTGTATGCCATTGAAGATAGGAGTATGATGCTAGATATATTAAAGGTTTGATTACTTAATTTGTAGACCCTAGGTTTGACTACTCGAGCTCTGATACCATGTAAAGTTTCTACAAATTTTGTTCTAAAATTCTGATTTTTATAATATCCTTTTATTGCTGAAGATGATCTTTTTAATGTTTTGAAAGTAGGAGGAGTTTATCACCTTTAATTCTGTTCTGAATTTGTTTTATCTCTGCAATATATTTGTCTAGGTAGTATTGCTTGAAGGAGCAGACTTAAAGTTTATTGGTTGTCCTCAAACTACAATAATACCTACCTAATATACCATGACCAAAGGGCATGTCCCTCAAAGGTACATGACCCTCTCTAGGTCGGCTCATACCACACTTCCATAAATCGACGACCAATGGAGATAATTAAACATAAACTAACATAACTGTTAAGTTATAGTTAGTGTTAAACATTAATAATTACCAAGAATCGCGGCCCATCCTTTTATAAAGTGTAAGGTATATAATGCCTTAAATGGTATTCGTAGGAAGAAGATTATGGTGCAGTCTGCACTCTCAGACCAGTATGATACCACTGTTATAAGCTTAACAGTTTTAAAATCTAAAAAGCATCTAAAATGTCAATTTTGACCATAAAGTATCCATTTGGTCATTTGATGATCGTTCATTCATCTCTCAAGCATTTTTCACTATTTTTGCTTTGTTGTACAGCTGTAGGATTTTTGAGCTTGGAACCAAATGTTGCCCTTGATTCCTATGACGATAATGAAATGATTTTGGATATTGAATATGAAATATGGCTTGTAATTTAAATTTCCTTTGTGTAATGACATTTTAAGACTTTGCGAAAGTATGAATATGATATATGAGGCATTTTATTTATAATTTTATTGGCAATTACCGGTTTATGAGTATTACACTTGTGACTGATTATTATTATTATTATTATATGTTTGATGTTTTGGACCTGTATTGCCCGGGGATTCATTTTTGACATAATTTGACCTGTCCTGGAAACTCAAACTTCTGGAAACCTATCGTCTGGCTGCCCATAAAACTAATACTTGAATATTGATAATGTTTTTGACTTCCATTCACATGTGAACTCTCAATTTAAATTATTTAACACATGTTATATTGTAAGTATCTATAATGTATATAAGCATGGTTAATTCACATTTTCATATGAATATTTAAAAGATCCTTGTATATTTAAAATCTTCCCTATTTTTTATACAGCTGTCCCCAGTATTGCCCTCTACTCCATTAAAAAAATCCATCTTGGAAACCCATTTTCCTGTCCCCCCATTCTGGGAACTTGAGGTAACATAGTTTTGAACCAATGAAGAATGTATTAAGATATTATACATAGTTTTGAACCAATGAAGAATGTATTAAGATATTATCTCCGTAGTTAAATACTTTCTATAATGGTCAACTACTTGTTTGTAGCCCGTCTTTCAGTCTAGATAGGAATGTTTCCTATCCTGTCTTCAGTTTTGTTTCTAATTTCGTCTTTAGTCTACGATGTTTCTTTTACAAACAACGTCCTTGTAATTCTTTATAAGGAACACATTTGTTCCTCTGTTAATCAATCAATCATCCGGAAATCTGTTAATCTGCCAATTCTTGAATCTTGTAACATGGTATCAGAGCAAATACTTCAAATTTTTGAGATTTTTCTCATAAACCCGGCTAGGGTTTTAGTTTTGTTGTGAAGACTTTCGTCCATTTGAATCTTGGAGATCATGACATTTTTTCCACTAGGGTTTTCATTCAAAATCTGAAAATCCCGAACTGGAAAATCAAGCCATTACCACTTGCAAATCACGATTTACTGGTATCCGAACCGGAAAATCGCTCCATTACTACCTGCAAATCGCGATTTACTCATTTTTTTACTAGATTAAATCGTAGGTTGTCTTTGAACTCACGACTTCCTTCCAACGTCTCAGCCTAGAGGTCTAACTCTATTTTTAGCACCGTCTCAACCTGAAGTCGTGAATTTTTTGGCATTTTTTGCAAACAGGATTTGGTTCTTTTGCGCGCTTGCAATAGCGAAATCATGTTTTTTTGGCTCACACACAGTTGTCTCTGGTTGAGTGTCTCTTTCTGGAACAAAAACCGACCATTTTTATCAATAGTCTGCCATTTTTTCCTGCAGATTCGACCTGCATGGCTGCCACTTGATTTTTTGCCCAAAACCCTAATTTTTGGGTCCTAATTTTTTTTTGTTTGTAGATTCTTGGTGGGCTTTTCGAGAGCTCAACTAAGTTGTCGTCCGATTTTTCTAGGTGCCTCGATTTTTGAGCCAACGGATCCAAAAAATGACAGCATATTTCTTCTGAGTTTTTTGAGCTCGCTTTTGGGTCACTCTGATTCTTTTGGATCTCCCGTATTTTTGCCTTGAAATCCGTGCCTGTTGAATTTCAATCTTGAAGTTTGTACTTGAATTCTTCGAAATGGCATCTTTGACTAATCTGATGTTGGAGGGCAGTCTATGATTCAATGGCAATTATAACCACTGGAAGCAGTGCATGTTAATCATCTTCAAGTATCATCGTTTGGATGAGCTTGTTCTAGGCACAAAGAATCGTTCGACCTCTGACCAAGTAGAACATGACAAGTTTGATGATCGCAATTGAGAGGCTGTTATGCTTCTCAAGCTCTCTGTTATCGATGATCAACTACCGCAGATTCCTTCCAGCAAGTTTGTTGCAGAAATTTGGAAATATCTGAAGGAGCTGCATGAAACATCTGACAAGAGTCGGGCATTCTTTCTGAAGAATCAGCTATTCTCCATTATGATGGATGAACGTATGTCCTTGCAAGAGCATCTGACAAAGATTAAGGACATCCATGAAAACTCGAAGCTATTGGTCGAAAAATGGAGGAAGAGGATATGGTAGTCATCACTCTGAAAAGTCTACCATCGTCCTATGAGTACTTCATAGAAACACTCAACATTACGTCAACTAATGTTGATTTGAAGTTTCCAGAATTATGCACCAAACTTTTGTAGCAGGATTGTTGGAAACAACAGTTTGGCAGCAGTGCTTCTACAACCTCCTTAGAGCAGGCATTTGTTGCAAAATCCTTTCAACAGAACATCGGCAACCATCAGTCTTCTTAGCCTTTCCAGCATCAACCTTCTACGCAATCCCTAGATGGCTCTACGAAGCAAAATGTACAGTGTAATTACTGTCACAAGTTTGGCCATATGAAGTTCGAGTGCCAGAAACGTTTGGCTGCCCAAGCAAGGCAAAATGCTTCCTAGCCAAAAACACAAGTTGTCAAGCTTCCTGATCAAGGCAAAGCTGCATTTTTCACCTTTTGAATCTGTTTCTGTTTTTTCTGGGTTTGTTGATTTTCTCCTTAAAAATCATTTCATGTTGTCCGTAATACGCAAGGTTGCATGAGATTCTAGGTTATACCGTTTTTACCACAAAAATGAAGTTTTGTAATTGCAATCTGTTTTGAGTCATAGGACTCTTCTGGCAAAGCTTCTTGGTTTCAGCATTCTGTAGATCCAGGGAGGGTCTCAGTTATCCCAGAATGTTTCGACATCCGTACGTTGACCATTAAGGGAAGGTATTAAGATATTATCTCCTTAGTTAAATACTTTCTATAATGGTCAACTACTTATTTGTAGTCCGTCTTTTAGTCTAGATAAGAATGTTTCCTATACTATCTTTAGCTTTGTTTCTAATTTCGTCTTTAGTTTACGTTGTTCTAAAAAGAAACAATGTCCTTGTAATTCTTTATAAGGAACACATTTGTTCCTCTGTTAATCAATCAATCATCCAAAAATCCGTTAATTTGCCAATTCTTGAATCTTGTAACAGAATGAACATTGAACATGTTGCATGTATGAATCTATGAATATACATACATACTAACTCACTGGACACATTGAATGTCATCTACGAGATTTGAATTTCAGCGAATTTTTACCCTTTCCAAACTCTATCCGAATTTTATGATATTTAATATAATATTATTTTATTTTACGATGATATCGAGTTATTTAGTTTAAATTATTTAGCAATGTTCAACTATTTTGACAATTTTATGGATATATTACTAATATTTAAAAATACATGAATTTATATAATCTAAATTTAATGTCATTTTTCCCCCGAATTTTCACCCTTGCCGAATTTTATTTGAATTTTATGATTGATGAACTCGAATTCAAACCTTGTGACTTAGCAAGTTAGCTAGCATACATACATGCATGTACATGTGTGTGTATGTGCATGTGCAAGCGTGTATATATATATATATATTTGAAAATATCTATATATGTGCCCATGATACTAGAACACGATCTGCTTTTTTTTGCCGAATTTGGGAACTTGAATATGAACCCGAATCTGTATCAGAACCAGGATTGGCAACTTAGACGTAGACATAAGTTAAATGGTAGGCAATATTATATTCACTTGGAGATGTCAGTTTGTAGCTATCTGAATGGGTATCCCATTTCAAACTAGGGTACTTGAGTAAAGGAGTAATGCTACGGCCATAGCATGTATTATTAAATCAATTAGAGAATGTAGGAATAGGGACATGGTTCTATCTTTATTATGGGAAAGACAGACAGTTATTCTGGAATCTAGTGGTGACTAGGCCATATATATAAGCTATTTTCTTCAGTTTGATTCATAGGAAGTGACCTTTCTGATAAAACCACTTTATTAATTGCAATTTAGTTTAGTAGTGTTATCTTATCTTCGTAGTTCATTGGGTACTTTGGTGAAATGCTATTTGAACAACCAGCCCTCAGAACTCATAGATATCAGCAGATATTCATTTATCTTATCTTTAATATATACATGCTGGCCTTCATGTTTCCCTTCTTTATATTATGAAAATATTAATATTGATTAATTATTATTTTAAGGGTGCATCTGTTTACACATGATTTAATTATTGTCTGTAAATGTCAAAGTCTGTTCACATTGTGTCTATAAGTTTCTTCATGAGATGTGAGATGTGCTAACAAATTAAAAAGACAACTGAGTTTGATTATATATTGATTCTAATCGATAGGTACAGATCCACCCGTGGAATATATCAAATCTTTCATATTCTTTTACCTCTTGTTTTTCGATATGGTAAATTTAAGCATCTATTCAATCTTCACTCTTGAATTATAGTATATATTTAAAGGTATGGAAGACACTATGATATTAAGAGATCCTATTTATTGTAGGGTGGAAAGATTCGCAGCAAATTAGTGAGTCTTCTTCAACATAACTCAGATGTCATAATTGAAGAGGGTTCGAGTGGAGAAGCAGGCAAGTTGGCAACACAAAATGGCATGCGCAGGTTTGCTTAACAATTCTCTTTCTCAGAAAAATTATGCAATGCATGGCCATATAACTTTTTTGAATAAAGTTTACAAGTTTACTTGTTTTCCTTGCTGGAAATATTGCAGTTCTGTATTTTGCTTAAGTCCTGCTGGAGACACACCATCTTCTGCAAGGTTGTTTGATGCGATTGTCAGTGGATGCATCCCAGTCATAGTGAGTGATGAACTTGAGTTACCTTTTGAAGGTATACTTGACTACAGAAAGGTATACTATTATTGAACCTGAAAGATGCTTATATTTCAATATTGTTTGATTGTTAACATGTTTTTGATAAGCACAGATAAAGCTGGTAAAATTCTGTGTAATTACAAATGCATCCTTTCAAAAACATCCTTCTACTTTTCTTCATTTTGAATTTCTTTTAATGTATTTTGCAATGTATTATAAATTGTTCTAATTGGCATTTGTCTAGAGCCAGTTTTGATATTATCTAAGGTTAAATGGTTTGGTTTGATGGTGTCTGCTTGAAATAAGAAAATTCAAATATTGGATTCAAGAAAAGCACACAGGATACTCATTCTCTAGAAGATAGCTTTTAATGTTTCATGTATGGTAGGTAATTTGTATTTGGATGGAAGTTTCCAAATTACAAATTTTGCCTGTTGCCAGTTGAGAAAGAAGTTAGGAAGAGTCAATCAGACGACTTTTAACATCTGAGAATGACTGAAGAGCATCATCTAGCAAAATAAATTTGGGTTCTGGCTGTAACAATCAAATTAGTACGTGAAGTAGCTGAATGGTAATATTCAAGCAATACATTGCATTGCTATAAGAGGGGAGCTACAGGAGATTATCTGAAAACTAGTTAGTGCTTTGTGATTGGGGAATAGTATACTATTATTGACCATAATTAAGCATGCTTTAGACTGAACTATATACAGATGACTATGGGGAAGCCCAAATGCTTCACCCCCATGAGCTTCACTCAGGTGCAATAAGGGCCAAGTGGATTATTCAAGTTCATGAGGGGTTCTTGTGAGCAACTGCTCATGATACGAACACTTGACCATTTCTCTATTGTTCACTAGAAAGGGATTTTAGAGACAACTAGATGTTTTAGCTCTTTTGTAATGTAAAACCAAGGTTGTATTGTTTACTATGGCTAAGATGTTAATGTTGAGGCTTGGTAGGAGTTCCACACCACTGTTTCTGGACCTGTACTGGTTTCTGGTTTACAGGCCTGAAATTGAGCAAGAGAACCATTTCGTTCCATTGACACTTGTGATGGATATGCCCTATTTGTCCTTAGGTTGATAGGATTTCTAGCTCTACTTATAACTCTAAGTTTTCTTTTCTTTTCAAATTTCATGGCTTTGGAGACTGACAATCACATTCTACAGGTGCATGCAGACAGAGTCCAAAATGCTATATGTTGTGGAATGACATGCTTCAAACTTGTGCTTGTTGTTATATTCCTATATGAGTCAAAGGCATATCCGCTTAGTCTTTTTTATAGATGACAAGAAATCCTTACTTTGCCTAATGTTCTTTATGGATTTCTTTTCAATTTATTGACAAGATTGTATAATTAAGTTTTCTCTTCTTTGGCATTGGTTTCACTTTATAAATTTGCCACCTCATAAATTGTCTTCTTTTCCTACTCTTGACCGTTTACATGTGAGGAATAATAGAAGTGAAGCTATGTGCAAAATACTTGGTGGAATAAGTGCTATATAGGTCACAATTTCTTTTGTTTTGACCCCTAGTATTGTCTATATTGGTTACTAGTTTGGTAGTATAGGATTTGAACCATATCTATACATGCAAAATAATGTGCTGTCATTCCTGAACAATTGAAGGTTGAGAGCAAGGAAGGTCACATCTAGTCTCTAATCTGCTGTGGGAGTCAAGATAGCCATTATTGCCTGTTTAGGAACTTTGGTAGGTATCTTTGTATCCGATATAAATATGATTGCTGTATGTGCGTAGCTCAATTTATTGGGATATAAACCAAAGTAATGCAAATCGGAATCAGCAAGGCCAAATCGAATCGTGAATTGGCTATGAATTGGCAAAGTTTTAAAAAAATCTTTTAAATTTAGAGATTTTAACAATTTAAAACTTATTTCATGCATCCTTTATTGAATATAACTTAAACACACTATAACATCATCAAATAGAAGTTGACATTCAGGCGATTCTCAGAACTCTGTTTTCAGATAATAGAATGACTCCAAATACTGTTACAGATTACATGCACCTCCCACGACGATGCAGAAATATCCCACACTAGAGTGCGTATATCAGACAGAAGGTAGGCACCCAAGAAATGGCACACAGTCCTCACATTATAGCCGCCCAAAACTCAGATGAATTATGCCACTAGTAGAAGAGTAATGGTGTGCAACTGCAGATGATTAAGTGCTCTAACAACAGTCAACAGCCACGTCCAGAATGCAGATTTAAACTCCCAGTCAGGGTGCTATTAATTACAGTCCTGTAGGATAATTTTGCCCTCCGAATATGCACTTCAATCCTCTAAAATAATCGCTCACAATTGCTTAATACCATAACACTGAAATACACTTGAATATGTAGATGTTTCAACAACAAATTTCCAGTGAATGAACCCTCGATGGAAACAAATATACTTGACACCAGATTATAACGATAAATTCAGAGATAAGAAATTTTCTTTGTAATTGCGTATGAAATGTACGATCTCCAGCAAAAACCAAATGCCAATTCATGGAGCCAATTCAGGCAATTTTTTCCATGAATCACATGAATCGGTGATTCATGAGAAAAAATTGGCTGATCCGATTCATGACTCATGAAAAATCGCCCAGGTTGAATTGAATCGCCAAACCGGCAATTCAGGCAATTTCATGGCGATTCTCGGAACTGTGATACAAACAAACAATTCAAATCCTTATATTGCCTTCTCTTTTCTATTTCTACCTTTGGTCATGAGTGCAGCCTTAATTAAACAGACCTGAATTAGGTCCACACCTGCAATAAGTAGGAATGTTTGATAGATTAAGAGCATTACATGGAAGGATACACTTCAGATCGATATTTAATAGGAAATCAATCATGTAATTTATGAGACTCATCTTGGTTGTCATGTGTGTTATTTTTCAAGATTTCACACACATGTTGGATGCATTGATGGCTATAAGTTATTTTAATTGAAGACTTCCTAAGCATTTTTATGCAAATTGACAGTGACCACATGCTTAAGTTGGTATTGACAACTAGTAACAGGTGTTCTATATTTGATAATATTTCTTTAGAGTAGTTTCACAACATTCCATGCATCTTATTTGTATGTATATTTGAGTCACATTTATACTTTTTTGGTTGTATATTGCATTAATCTCTTTCTTTCATGCTTTGTTTTTTATTTTGAGTTGTGCAATTTACGATATGCATAACTTACTTATATGCTTGCCTATGTATGTGAATGCATTTTGTAGCTGGCTCTGTTTGTGTCCTCATACGATGCTTTAGAACCAGGATGGCTTATAGATTACTTGCATGGCATCAAGCCAGATCAAGTTAAGGAGATGCGCTCCAATTTGGCAAAGGTATGATGTAGGAGAAATTTATAGAGTGGGCTTTGATTATGGGAAAGTGAGAATCCTTTTCCACGGAACCAAAGCAATGCTATTATATAATTTGGTGTCTAGTGGTATCTTTTTATGCACATGCTTGCTTTAATATTTTGAATGCTCAATGTACCTAACATTATGAATTACTTTTTGTAGTTTTCAAAGCATTTCCAATTTTCAAGCCCAGCTCAACCACTTGGTCCAGAGGACTTAACTTGGAAGATGGTATGTAATACACAGTTGGAAGAAAGGGATTTGAGATAATATTCAGCACAATATTAGGGTTGCAATTTATTTCGTTAAAAGGCACATCTTCAGTATGATTTTCAGTTTCAAATTTCAATACTTATGTTTTCTTAATTCTTCCATTGCCATTCACATTATAAATAATTGTTTTTTATATACAGTTTTCTATATTTGCATACATAGAGAAATGAGATGCTTCTTGTTATATGGTTATTTTGTTGTCAAATCTCAATAAGTGTGAAGTCTTACATTGGTGAGGCAATTTCATAACATGGTTCTGCTCTCAGATTGGGGGCATGACAGTCCTGATTGGTTCAATGATTGTATTATCTTTATAGATTGAAATAATGGAATAATTAACTTCTGGTCTGTTTGCTTAATCCCCGATAGATGTTTGATGGATGATTTAATGATTTCTTTGATTTGATGATTTGATATTAGTGAATGATGATTGAGTGAATATGTAATTCATAGAGAAATGGGTGATGATTGAGTGAGTTCTGATTCAAGTTATCAGCGAGTGATGATAGATAAGTGATCCTTGATTGCTTGGAATGTTTCCGTCTTTATATATTATTGGAGAGTCACCAGCTTCCATAGGAATTGAGTCACCATTTCTTATTGTGGCCTTTGAGAATAATATATTATTCCCAACTTTTTCTCCCTTGGAACTCCTCTTTAAATGAACCTTCTATTGGTTTTGAAAACCACAGATTGGAATCCTACAAGCCTTGCCAACTCGATGCTGGGATATTCAATCGGTTAAAGGCCCAACTTGACGGAACTGAGTGATGTAATTTGAGTTCCTTGCACTTCTGGCTTTGCAAGACCAAGGCGGGTGCACCTGATCTTGAACAGGTCACTTAAGTCTAAGATAATTATAGCAGATCGATATGAATTTGAAAGAAAGTTTCTCAAATGGCAAGAACTATGGAAAACTATACTTTGCACAAAAAATTGTAAAGATGCTGAAATTACATTAACTTCACAACTTCAACTTCAGAAGGTGGGTTCTTTAAACTTGTATGTTCTGAATTAATAACAAAATAAATGATCATATAATTGTATGAGTATTTGAAATGAAGAGCGATTATGAGTTGTTAAAACTTAAAACAAATGAATAAATTAACTCTCAATGGAAAGATCAGGAATTACTGCCAGCAAATGGATTATGAACTATGAGCAATTTAATGACTAGTGCCAGAATTAAAAAGGGGGCGATAGAGTCGATATTATAAGTTTTAACGTACAACTTTATGAAATCTTATATATTTACACTAAATAATTTAACTATCAAGATGCGATGAATCAATTATATTTATGCAATCTCCAACTAGTCTAAATTGTTTTGAACCCCTATAGAGACAAAATAGACACAAATATGGAAACAATTTAATATTTCACTATCTGTGATTATCGAGTTTGAAAAGCTACAATTGATTCAATCCACTTATCTGATATTAAATTACTTACTGAAATAAAAAATGATCATAAAGGACAAAGCTATATAATAATTCTAACTCTATAGTCTCACGTAAAGTTTCTGCAAATTCTGTTATAAATCAGATTGAAATAATACCTTCTTAGTTGCTTGCTGAAGATAATCTTCTATATCAGACTTATATGAAGTGTGTTCAATAGTATAATCTGAATTCTGGAAATGTTCTTACTTTGCAATAATTCGTATAAGGCAAAAATGTAGGGAAGCAGACTTTATTTTGTATTGTGTGTTCTCTAACTTCATTCTAACCTTATATTTATAATGTACCCAAGAGGCATGTCCTTAGAAAGGACATGTCTCTTCCTAGGTTGGCCCTTATATATAACTTAGTTATTATACTCCAAGATTGGCGTCTCCTAGTTAACATAATTTGTTAGTAAATATATAAATAACAATCATGCAAAGAAACATTAATAAATGGTCCTAGGAAGGTCGCCGATAAGGCTAACAATCTAAAACATATTAAAGAGGCAAATCCAAATGAGGATATACATGCATTATATGATCAGTACGATCTGTAAAATCAGATCAGTATGAGATCGAAGTTATAGAATTAACACTCCCTCTTAACTTGATATTCATACTGAGAGATAACATATCTAGCATCATCAATTAAGATGAATAAGCATAGATTGATACTCTATATCTATCTGAATCTTCTAAGCATGTGGTATCATTGAACACATGATACTATGTCATATTACTTCACCTGTGATATGACTTATCACTTATACTTGTGATAACAGTATTGCATGGAATACAATATACAAGATAAAATCTGGAGAATGGTTGAATTCTTCTTTTATCTAAGTTGGGACTCATAGGTATTGGCAATCCTATATCCCAACATGATCTTGAGTTAAGATCTACTAGAACATAGGATAACATCTAGGGAATGATTAAATTCTTCCTTTATCCAAGTTGTGATGCATAGACATAAAAATGTCTACATCGCAACATGATCTTGAACTCATCTAGATCTGACAATAGTTCTCTATTGTTCAACACATTATCTAAGGGACCGTCATCTCTCATAATGTCTTTTATACAAGTGTTCATTATCTAAGAGATCGTCACTTCTTAAATAATGAATACAAATGGTGAAGCCCATAACAATCGATAGCTTGACAATAATAATTTTAATTAAAAATTATTAATAATTAAAGAATAAAAATGTATTACAATTCATACATACTAAGTCTTTTAAGTGATCTATCTTCACTTGAGAGAGAGGTTTGGTAAGAATATCTGCTGTCTGATCTGCAGTGCAAATGTATTCTAATTTTATAGTATTCCTATCTACCATATCTCTTACATAATGGTAAGGAATTTCAATATGCTTGGACCTGTCATGGAAAACTGGATTCACAAAAAGCTTGATGGAACTCTGATTATCACAATAAATAATAGTAGGATTCATGGGTTGACCAATAATCCCACAAGTAACTTTCTAAGCCAAACTGCTTCCCGAGAGGCCATTGCTGCGGCAATGTATTCAACTTCTATGGAACTCTGTGCTACCGATGCATGCTTTTATGCCTATCCAACATATCATTGCTGAACCTAAACTGAAACAACATCCTGAAGTGCTTTTTCTATCAGTAACACTTCCAACCCAATTTGAGTCTGTTTACCCATGTAAGTCAAAGTCAACTTTCTCATACTTGAGCCCCAAATTAAGAGTGCTTTGTAAGTATCTCATGATGTGTTTGACTACAACTAGGTGAATCTCCTTTGGCTCATACATAAATTGGGTTAAGGCATTAACAACATAGAAAATATCAAGTCTTGTATTTACCAAGTACATAAGAGACCCAATCATTTGTCTATAAAGATTAGAATCTATGGAAGGTGATTCTGGTGCAAGGCACCTCCCTTTTTGATGCTTTTAGGTGTTCTTGGGGTTGGTTGAGATGTTTTTAGGTGGGTTGAGATCTATGGTGGATCAACCATATGTTGTAAGAGCCTATAGTGCTCACTAGGCGAAAAGTTGCTAAAAGTTGCCATTTTGGCTTAGAATAGAGGAATAGTGGTTTTTTGGGGTAGGATGAGTTCGAGGGGTGATATAGGACTCTATGGATGTTTGCTAGAGTCAAGGCGGTCATACTCAACCATTGAGTTGTCAAATTGGGCTAAAATGCTCATTGTGCAAAAGTTGCTAAGCAATTTTGAAAAGTTGCTCAAGCAACTTTGACTTTGCAAGTATAGAGGAACTTTTTGGTTAGATCGGTTATAACCACCCATGCTTGAGATATAAGCATGGATTATACTTGGAGAAGGCTAATGGAAGTTTTGATTGCATTTCATGTTTTATGTACTTCTGTATGGACTGTTGTGACTATATTCCCTAGAATAGTATTGTTTCTCTGAGGTTGTATGGATTGTACGGATTGGTGTGGTAGATCAGGATTCATGGAAATGTAGAGGACTCTACTAAGTTTCATTTAAGTTTAATAGTTTGCTTTTAAATTGCAGGTGTGTAGAGTTAGGAGTTTTGGTAGCTTGCTGTTTGTACAGAGCAATCACAGTGTTGTTTGTAAAGAAATGGCTCTAACCTAAGAACCCACCGGTGGAATTGATTGAAACCATGGGGGAAGTAGGGTTAGAGCTTGTAAATAATGTTTTTGTTTTCATTTTTGTTTTTGCAAAGATTTTCCATTGCCAAACTGGAAACCCTATGGCTGACTGTTAAGAGCAGGTGAGCCAGGATAGGGACAACAGTGCTTTGGTACGTGCGCCCATAGCCTTGTGGAAAAGGTTGAAAGGTATTTGTGGAAGCCCTAGATGATCCCCTGACAGGAACTGGAGGTGGAAGGAGTAGAACTTAAGGTTGAAGGGCATTTTTACAATTGCTTATGCTCACTGGTCTAGAGGCCTAATTAATAGGCTTAGAACTAGGGCTTGGTTGAAATAGGGGTTATGGGTGCATTTTGAAGTCAAGCTTTTGGAATTTGATAGTGTTCACAAGTACCTTAGATATTCTCAAGGTCTTGTGTCAGGTCATTTGAAGAAATTGGGATTTTTATTATCAAACAGTGAAGATAGGCCTAATAGGCCTTGGAGCAATTAGGCCTCCTAGTAAAGTTGAAACCCATTACTTTGGTGAGGGGTCCAAAAGTGTCGGTGAAGGTTCAAAGGGACTTTAAATGGTTGAGTAGACTAGTAAGAGTCTAAGGAAGTATGTGGAGAGATCCTAGGTAGAGGATTGGGCTTTTTAGGAAGGAAGTCTAACAAAGAAGACTAGGTTTTTTAGGACTAGTTGGACTAGTTCAACCTTGTAAGTTTGGAGTCTTACAAAGATCAGCTATGCCTTGGAGGAGAAGTTGATCCCAAGGATCTTCGAGATCCTAATTAAGAAGAAAACCTAAACCATTGGATGGTTAGAGCAATCAAAGGAGCATTTGGAGTGAAGAAAACCTAGGATACCTAAGTCCTTTGCATCATATTCTATTGCTGCTTCCTTAAGTTTATGTAGATTAGTCTCCATTGGAGAAGACATAGGCTTGCAATTCCACATTCCAAATCTCTTCAAGATGTCTAATGTATACTTTACTTGATTAAGTATGATGCTGTCATAATCAGTCCTTAGAGTTTTAATTTTGTGTCCTGATAAGTTTTCAGTTAAGGTTTTGAATTCTTTAAATCTCTTAAGGATTTCTTTTGATTCTTTACATTTTAAGAAGTAAATCCCCGTTTTCGTAGATAAGTCATCTATAAAATGTATATAGTACCAGAATCCTCCAAGAGAAGGAACTGACATAGGTCCACATAAATCTGAGTGGATTAATTCCAAGACATTGTTAGTTTTTCTAGTGCTATCATGAAATGGACTTTTGGTGTTCTTACCAAGAGCGATTTGCATATGCTTGAATGATCTTTATTCAACTTAGGTAAGCCAGTTACGATCTTCTCCATAGTCGATAAGGTTTTGAAATTTAGATGCCCTAACTTTCTGTGCCATATTTTGTTTATATCAACAACTTCATGAAATAAGGCTTGAATAGGTTGACAAGGTCTTGCATTTAATTCATACAACTATCCCTTTCTTTGAGCAATCAACTTTGATTTCTTAAATGTAGAGTTCTTAGACCAGGTCATTACGTTATCGTCCATGAATGCAATATTATGCCCATCATCTTCAATTGTTGTAATAGAGATTAGATTCCTTTTTATTCTTGGTACATAGAGTACTCCTTTGAGATGTAGAGAACTACCCGACTTTAGTTTCAAGGTGCAATTCCCAATTCTTTTGACTGAATGAGCGGAATTATCATTGATGGTAACTTCACCATCAACTTCTTTAGATATAGAGTCCAGTGCTTCTTTGTATCCTATAATGTGTCGAGATGATCCACTATCAATTACCCATGCTTTGCTTGATACTTCATTTGATAGTGCAGAATACAATACACGATTCTCAGGATCATAGTTATATTCTTTCCTAGTAATGTTTGTACAATTTACTTGTTGCTTTGTATTCTCATGGCAGTTAGATCTATAGTGTCCAAAAGTTTCACATTTGAAGCATTTTATTTTGGATAGATCTTTCTTAGGTTTGTCATTTCTTTGATTACCCTTCTTCTTCTAGAAGTGCTTCTTCTTACCTTTATAGGATTTTGTATTGAGAACATGAAGTTCTTCATCTTCAATTTTCAATCTTCCTGCTTTCTTAAGATTCCTAGATTCTTCTTGCAGGCAATCTCCTTTAAGTCTATTAAAGTCTAGAATATTGTCTTTAGCACATACTCCTTGTGAGAATGTTTCCCATGAATTTGGTAACCCATCTATAGCCATAAGTGTTAATTCCTTATCTTTAATTATGGTCCCTATACTTGCAAGTTCGTCTCTTAGACTATCCACACTTAGAGAGTAAGAGTTCATAGATTCTCCAATCTTTATCTGTATATGATTTAGTTGCCTTTTTAGTGCAAGGGTTCTAGTCGCATTGTTAACCTCATATGCATTTAATAATGTATTCATCATATGAAATGCTGTTTGATGTTTAGTTAGCATAGGTACTATTTCGTTTTTCACTCCATCTAATATGATCTGCATGGCTTTCTTGTTTCCTTTACTCCAAATAGTTAACATCAGGTTGCTTGGATGCTGAATCAACACATTGCTTCATATCATTGTCTTCAAGAATCATCGTAATTCTGAATTTCCAAGCAACGAAGTGTTCTTTGCCATCAGACCTGTCCTCGGGTCTGATTGTGCTTGCCATTGAAGATAGAAGGATGTTGCTAGATATATAAAGTCTGATTGTCAATTTGTAGAGCCTAGGTTCGACTACTATAGCTCTGGTACCATGTAAAATTTCTGCAAATTCTGTTATAAATTAGACTGAGATAATACCTTCTTAGTTGCTTGCTGAAGATAATCTTCTATATCAGACTTATATGAAGTGTCTTCAATGGTATAATCTCAATTCTGGAAATGTTCTTACTCTGCAATAATTCATATAATGCAGAAATATAGGGAAGCAGACTTTATTTTGTATTGTGTGTTATCTAACCTCATTCTAACCTTATATTTATAATGCACCCAAGAGGCATGTCCTTAGAAAGGACATTTCTCTTCCTAGGTTGGCCCTTATATATAACTTAGTTATTATACTCCAAGATCAGCATCTCCTAGTTAGCATAATTTGTTAGTAAATGTACTGACAACAATCATGCAAAGAAACATTAATAAATGTTTCTAGGAAGGTCGCCGATAAGGTTAACAATCTAAGACATATTAAAGAGGCGAATCCAAATGAGGATATACATGCATTACATGCTCAGTTTGATCTCTAAAATCAGATCAGTATGAGATCGAAGTTACAGAATTAACATCTCATGCAAATAAGATAAAACAATTACGCTCAGTGGTTATGCAGAAATAAAATTGCAATGAGAACACTCAGATCTGATGCTCAATTCGCTGCAGTTCAATCCCAAGTAGCATATAAAATTTTCCCACAAATCCAATATCCACCGGCTTGGGTCAAGAATTCAACTCTCGCCAATGAAGGTATAACATGTGAATAGAGTGTATATATATTTTTCAGTATGCAGAAAAAGGAATTGCGTATTATGTCCAAGTTGTATTCAACATCCCCTATTTATAAATGTGAAGAGGCACAAACCAAAGGGTTGTGTCTTTATGAAAAGTCACAATTAAACAACACTTCTCACATAACAAATCACTAACATATGCTTTGTGATTTTCCTTACGCAATTTACATTTTATTAGGAATCGTATGTACCAGACTCCAGAAAATAGTTATCGGATCAACCACTACTGATGACTAATTTTGGATTAAAGATAATGGTTTGGATTCTGATGGCTCTCCCCATGCATATAATTCCATCTGATCTACCACAAGTGCATTTGTATTAAATCACCCTTTCCTGCATACCTGGGCTCTGTATTTTGCTTATCGATTGAGTTACCTATCATTTCAATGCCATTACAGCCTCAGTTTTGAACAACACTTGGATATGATGCACATGTACACTAGGAACTCCATATTCCGCATATGCACAGATCCTCCCTCTGTGTGCGTTTAATTTTCATGGTGCTGATACTGGAAATGATTGGGTTCTTGTCCAGACTAGCTCTCCTTATCGCAGACTCCATAGACCTGCACCAAAAAACAAAGAATTATCAAAGAGCGCTTAAATTTATAAATATACTATTCATGCTCAAACGGTTCTGAAGGGTGCGTACATAAAGATATCCATAATCATGGATAAGGAATGAATTCAGGGATTGCATGAGATATCGGAGACTTCTACAGCAGAGAATGCATTGCATCCTTCTATTGCAATACGACAATCACAAAATTAAAACACCAACTTTGACTTTCATGAATTATAGAAAAGCATCTAATGTTTGTTCATATTTCACGGGAACAAAAGAATGACCGATATGCATATCTTAGATTTGTAATCTCAATCTGATGCCCGAATCGTTAACCATCTATGTAGTTTAGTCACTATTGTTTACAAGCACAGAAATGACATCGAGGGTGAAAGATCTTCAAGATAACTTGTGGAAGAAACAGAGATGCGGACATCTATGTTCTTGATGGCCTATTCCAGGCTCATGCCAATATAATTTCTTTTCCTTAACCGATATATTCCAGATAACCATACATTCACATCACTGGATAAATCATCGCTTCCATCGTGAGGATGATTCTGGATAACATCTGCCACAAATACATGAGTTTTCGTCGATTGGTTGTGAATCTGAGAGTCGGGGCCTTCATATGCCTTTGATGAACTTCTACCATTCCGAATGCAACAGGCACTATATACATCCACATCATCACTTTCTGATATGGGTAATCTTTTTGCCAGGTGAAACATCAGCTACTTGCTTTTCATACCAACATCTGGGAATGCCATGATGTGGCCTAATCAAGGTGCTGCTGCTGTACAGAATTTACTATTTTATTCACCTCTGTAACGTGAGTTTTACTTAGCTATCAACAATGATACTGCAATAATGCTACTCATTACTGTATCCTCTTTTGCCTGTAACCTGTATCTATGATCCAATACATGTGTCATGTCTGTATAAGATATTTATATCTTTCACTTGCTATGCCATTTCCTTTCACACTGCTATGTGGAATTTCTGAAATTACATTTAGGACTAATAATATCCAACTATGTCCTCTCAGCAGAGCCCCTTCACAAAGAACCAGATTCTTGAAATGGGATGAAAAAGCAAAATCTGATGATCAAATGTCTGTTATGACCTAATTCTGTTCAAAATGATGCATTTATACTTATGCCTTTATATTAGTTCAATCATTTCTTTGAATTCTTTGCAGAAAAACAGCCCTCTCACTTTGAATATTTTCCCCTTCAATGTAAACAAAATATAAGACATAGGTATTGAGAATTATTGATTGGCTGCACAAAGAGATCAAATCCTAAAAGCAACACAAAAATGACGAAATTTAAAATGAAAGAATTGAAAGGGGGACAAAATATGGAGACCCCAATCTATAACAGAATCAGGGCTCCACCACCTTCTCCCCTTTATATCTTCCAACGTGGGGGAGAGTCATATCTCTTCATTATGTCTTCCCTTTGCAATGGTCACAACCTTTCATAATTGCCACCCTTTGGAAGAGACAACCCTTCACCATCATTGCCCTTAGGAAGAGTCACCACCCTTTATCATTGCTGTCACTTTGGAATTCACTTCCTTATTCCTTTTCCCTTCCTTTCTTCCTCCATTATTATTTCTTTAATTCCCATGCTCCACCCTTTTAAATGAAGTTCTCTTCTACCCCTTCTATATCTCATGTTTGAGGAGACCCAACTTTTCCATTCATGCCTTTTGATCAAACTAAATTTTATTTACTTTTAATTTTATCCCTTTATATTATAATTCAATTATTATTATTTATTATTAAATCCTATTTCAAAAAGGTGACATAACTGTCCGTCCTTCCCAAATTGCTTGTTCCACAAACTCTCCAATTTTTACACAAATCTTTCAATTTGAGTACGTAATATCCCCCTTTCACAAGTATTCAAATTTTTCCCTAAATCAGATTTTTTCTCAAACAAGTAGGGTTTAAGAGATATCTTTCACTCTTGTTTGAAGCCTTGCAACATAGTTAGGGTTTTTTTCTTTATAATCATAACTCAGCTAAATTTCTTCAGCAACAAAAATGACCAAATTATTAATTTGCCAAAATTAAAATTAAGGTGATCCAACTAGAGAAGTTTTAAATAGAGTGATTTGACTTGGTGCCCTAGAATCCTTCTACCCTAGGCCCAAGAGTGGATATACCACACCTCTTGTCCTAATGTGGCCTGTGGCATACATATGACGTGACATACCTAGTGTGGGGTCCTATTGCCATTTCCCTCCATGTTGCCACCCCTAACTTGTCTTTAATGATTGAACACCCATTTTCCATGATAGGGAATGTGAGTGCTCTTCACAATAGGTTGCCCCTGAGAGTCTATCCTTCCTAGTCCCAAAGGCAGACCACCTTGTTCCTTTTTGGCACCATGGGGACTTTGTGTGTCAACCATTAGGTGGCATACTTATAAGTTGACCTCATTGCCACTTCCCCAATTGAAAATCCTGATTTCTCTCATCATGGTGGGTTACAAGAGTCGAAGATAAAAAAAATTTAGTATCTTACCAATTCACATATTCTATTTGCTCATATATTAACTAATTCATAGGTAATGAATTGATAATGTATTTATTGTACTATAAATATAAACAACGATTAATTTAGCTTCAGACGTATATCACTGCATGTCTATGCTCAATCATTTGCAATTATATGCACATGTTTCAGTAGTAAGTAGACACGGATAGACTCATGTTGCTGTGCATACATATTGTGTTGCTCATACTAGATATTGCTGAACACACACACACACATGTACTGAAATGGATTTCTGGTTATATGAATGTGCTGATGTAAGCCTTCTTTCTAGTGATCACTGCCCTTTTCTTATTCGATTATTGAATGATTAATACTAGACTAATTGAATTGATTGCAGTTCAGTACGCTTGAACAATTGATTTGTGATGAATGATTGAATGATTTTCTTTGATTTGATGATTTGAAATGTTAGTGAATGATGATTGATTAAATGTGGAAATCATAGATTGAGGAGTGATGAGTGAGTGTGTGCTCATGGATAAATTATCCTTCAGTACTTGGAGTGATTTCTCCTTTATACATTATTGATGAAAGGGTCATCACCTTCCATAAGAATTGAGTCACTACTTTCCATTGTGGCCTTCAAGAATACAATATTTTTCCCACTTCCGTCGAATTTTGAATTTCATACAAGAAATGTAGGGAACTTGTAGCGCAACTCTTAGTCAAGGGTTTATTGAAGATGTTTGAAGTTTGATTTGATGCTTGCCAATATTGAAGATTAAGGACCTTCTCATGAAGCAACTCTCGAATATAGTGCATGTGAATCTCAATGTCCTTGTTCCATTGATGATGGACTTGATTGTGAGAAATCTGAACCGCACTTTGGTTGTCACAAAGCATGACTGTAGGATTTCGGAAGGGAATGCCAAACTCAGTGAGAATATGCTGAAGCCAAATGGACTTAGTAGTATTTTAACTGCTCCTCAATACTTAGCCTGAATAGATGAAAGAACAGTAAGAGATTGTTTCTTGCTTAACCAAGAAACTGGACTAGAACCAAGTGAGAAGCAATACACTGAAGCAGACTTGCAATTGTGAGAGTTGCCAACCCAATCTGCATCTTTATGTCCCACCAAGTCAACATTTACATCTTTTGCATAGTGAATCCAATAATTGTGGGTGCCTTGCATATGGTGAAGAATCCACTTAGTTGCTATCCAATGCAACTCATGGGGCTCTTCCATAAGTGTGGAGACCATGCCAACAACTTATGAAATATCAAGCCTCATGTGAGTCAAATATTTGAGGCTTCCTTCCAATCGGTGACATAGGGTAGCATCTACCAAAGGTGAAGAGCAATAAGCCTCAAGTTTGACCCCTTATAGAAATGAATTTGGCGTAGGCTTACAATCAGTTATGCGAAATCAAAGAGCATGTTTAGAGGGTACATGGGCTGTCCAATGAAGATACGAGAAGGTGGCTAAATGATCTTAACCCCTAGGTAGTGGAGTAGGCCTAAGTTAGACATAAAGAAACAATCATGAAGGACATTTTTGACTACCTTGATATGAGATGAGTTACTCCTTGTGATCAACAAGTCATCAACACAGAGAAAAAGGGAAGCGGGAGTATCATCCTACTAAAAAATATAGGCATTTGGATCAGAATGGCACTGAGTGAACCCAACAAACAGAAAGACAGAGTCCATCTTGGTATAGTAGGCCCGACGGGCCTATTTAAGGCCATAGAGAGACTTTCGAAGACAATAAACAAGTGAAGGATCCTAGAGAAATTCCAGTGGTTGCTCCATATATATCTCCTCCCTGAAGGTAACCATGAAGAAAAACATTCTTAACGTCCATTTGATAGACTTCCCATGTGTGAACTGCTGTAATGGCAAGGACAAGTCGGATAAAATTCAT
Organism: Cupressus sempervirens; assembly: GCA_028749045.1. Lineage (NCBI taxonomy): Eukaryota > Viridiplantae > Streptophyta > Pinopsida > Cupressales > Cupressaceae > Cupressus > Cupressus sempervirens. The sequence goes on from CM053792.1 coordinate 742,149,997, forward strand.
CTTGGCAATTGGCCCAAAAATCTTAGAGTAGTCAATCCTAGGACCGTCTCTATAACAAAGTTTTCTCAATAGATCCACTTGCATCGAACAAGTTTCCTCCCCTTACGAAGAGGGACTATTTTCCAAGTATGGTTCTGCTCTAAGGAATTTAACTCCTCTTGTGTAATATCGTCCCACTCAAGGATAGTAGCTTCCTGAAGATGTTCTCTCATTTGAAGGATCACTGACCGAATCACTTACTGATTCCAAAGTCTGATGAGCCCAAAGAGGTCCATTGTTGGAGAATGACGAGAAACTAGAGGAATCATCACCCTTTGAATGATGACTAGGAGAGGAGGAAGATTTCTCAATAGGATAGGGAGGATTAAAATTCTTAGAAGAATCTCAATGTCATTTGAATCATAATATCTCTATAGGATAGGGAGGATTAAAATTCTTAGAAGAACAGGATAGGGAGGATTAAAATTCTTAGAAGAACTATTTTCTCATTCTTAGAGAGGAATCATTTTCATTAATTCAGATGGAGGAGGAAGATTTCCCAATAGGATAGGGAGGATTAAAATTCTTATAAGAACTATCATCATTGAGTCACAATATCTCCATAGGAGTGAAGTGGTAAAGGACCAAAAGTATCCTAAAAAGGAATACAATGAGGATACCTAACAGATATGCAAGGCTTTCTTTGTGGATCCATTGGCTTCTATTTCTCTATAGTATGGGCCCATGCGAGAGACCGTAACACTTAGAAGTGTTTGACTATGGGTTTTTGATCGGTCCAAGCTTGAAAAGGAGTTAACCCCCTTCATAGCTCGATGAGGAACCTAATTTTGGATATAATATTCACAATTGGTGACCTCTGCCCAATAGTCAAGTGCCAATGATCTAGAGTAAATCATACAATGACCCTTTTTTATTAGGATTGATTCTTACATTTTGAAACTCCATTTTGTTGTGGAGTGTAGGGAATTGTTTGTTGAAGATCAGTGCCTTCTGAGATGCCAAACTGCTTAACCCTCTGGTTGACAATTTCCCCCCGTTGTTGGTGCACGAAAGCTTGATGCTTTTCCTTGATTGTTTGTCTGCAAAGGCTTTGAATTCCTGAAAAGACTCAGACTACAGAATTTTGTTTGAGAAAATCTACAAAGGTGTACTCAGAGAGATTATCAATGAATATCAACATATTTGGCCCTGCTGAAAGAAGGATGTGGAAATGCACTTGCCAAATCATTATGTACTAGCTTGAAAAGCTCTGCTGCTCTCTGTGATTTTCCTTTATTAAATTTTTCTTCAGGATGCTTGCCTAGAATGCATCCTCGAAAAACTCCATCAAAAGATCGAATAGAAGGCAAACCTATAACACACACACACACACACACACACGTGTTATTATTATTATGATTTACATTTAATAAAAATACTGTTATATATAACAGATCAAAGCTATCTATTAATATCTTATAATATGCATTAGTGAAGAGACGCGATTACTAACGGGCTATCTTAAACAAGTGGTAATTATTTTGAATAAGTACCATGTAGGGTCATGACCCCATGTGGGAGCCTTTTCATAAAGTTATCTATATGTTCTAACATCTTCCAAGTGCAGACTGGTGGTAATATACAGAGCACAAAAATGACGATCATATTCATAACTGCAGTAATATATATATATGATCATTCTGTCAATCAGAACAGTGATTATTATTATTTATCAATAATAATAACAAGCACAGAACAATGCAAAGAAGAAAAGATGAAGTTATAATTCTGAAATTACAAGTTCAGATTCTTAGTCTATAACAGAAATATCATCTGATAAGATTGAACTGATACAGTAAATTTATTATTTTTCTCTATCTATGATCTGCATTCATTAACAGAGTTACTGTAAGTAGCAGTAGTTCAAGTGGCCAAACTGTTGATGCCATAAATGACCCACCTTATCTGGGTGATTGAGAAATGCAAGTGAAGGAGCTTCAGGAACAAAGTGAGAAATGTGATAGAGCCTGGACTGATCGTCTACCTTTCCCATTGCAATTGTAGACCCGTAATACATCTCACTAATTACCACTGTGCTTGGAGTGAACTCAATCTAGTTGCTAGAGCCTATGTGAGTGACTTGATAGACAGATAAGAGATTATTTCATTCACCCATCTGAGTAGACCCTTCCTCATGCACTTCAACAAGAGTGTCAGCACTCAAAATAATAGATGGCATAGAACATGACTCCAAGGAGGAAAAGCTATGTAGCCATGTGTTGTGAAGCACCTAAGTCAATAATCTTAGAATTCATCCGTCAAGCAACAACAATTAAGGCTTTGCCCTTTGCTTTCCACTTACTTGTGTCCTTTGAAGAGTCCTTAGATGAACTTGATTTGATAGAATCATGCACTGTGATGTTGTTCTTTTCGAGAAGATGAGTCAAGTGATCAATTTGCTTCTTTAGATATTTATATTCATTATGATCAATTTTTGTACAATCGGAACACAGTTTTCTCCTCCTTGGGCTTATGACCTTTTGAAGAAGATGCATCGTTAGCTATTTTTGGGGCAGCCAATTTTTGTTCTTACTCCTTTTCTCCTTGGTTCTTTTCTTTATTTTCTTTCTTATGAGACCCTTTTTGATCTTTTGTACCCTGATTTGCAGTCAATGCATGAGGTTTAGAGGGATTCTTTGGGCCCAGTTGGATCAGCTTATCTTGTTCTCTTTTGAGTTCATTTGCAGAATTATCAAGAGAAGGCATTTTAGAGCTGGTTCTTAAGGCACTTTTTGTGGTGTAGAAGTTAGAAACAAAAACTGAATGGTTGGGACCAAGTTTGGAAAGAATGATTGGAATCAATTGTGAAACTTTCTTGACTATCCCACACACCTTCAGTTGCTATCTTACAACTTTTAGTTTTGTGAAGAAGTCATGAATTATATTTAATTTACATGGATTTAACCCTGTTAGTTCATTTCCCAATTGGTGTTCTCTTAAGTCATCCTTCTAGAGTTGTCCATACATCATTTGAAGTTGTAGAAGGTTCAACATGAAAAAGAAGATCATGAGATAGAACCATGCATAGAGTATCATAAGCTTCATTGCATCTCTTAAACCATATTAGCTTTTCTACAAGTAGCAACGGTTCAGTTCCAGGACCCATAGTTACTGCAAACAGCCCCAATTTCTTGAGATAGTTTGTCATTTTTGACTTCCACTCACAATAGTTATAGGGTGTGAGTGTTGGTATTGTAATTTGATCCATTTAAATGCAGAAAGTAAGTTTGTTTGTTGTGCAAAAAGAGAGAAAAAAACTCAAAGAGAGCACACTAGATCAGAAATTACACCCCTCACCCCCAAATATTAGGGCACTGGCTAATCTCCAGACAAAATGCACCAAAGACAAAATAAAGTCAATGTTTTTTGTTCAGATTCACGAAACCACAGGGATTTTTTCTCAAACTTTTTGTTGTTTTCAATCACAAAATATGCAGATCCTGAAGATCAAATGGTGAAAATTAAAAAAAAAATCAGTGTGTTTTCGATTTTTTTAAATTTAGTTAACGGTACATTTTGTAGGGAGGATAGCCGCGTCCAAATATTAGAAGGTTGACACTTACTATTTTAGTGCATTTACAATGCTGGAGTTAGTTTCCAGAGTTTTTCAATGTCCAAACAAGGATCCAAATATTGAAGGCAAAAATAATAGATTTGCATAAGAACATCAAGTCAACACCACTGTATTGTGCTAAAAAACCAACTTAAAAAAAAATCAACAACCTCAATCTGAGATCATATGTGAAAGTTGTTTGAAATTAAATAAACAATGATTGCCCTTCAAAATTGCTGAGAAAACCAAATTTTTGGAAAATGGGAACTTTTGAGGCAAAAAATTGAACTTATGGCATCACTGCAAAGAGCATGAAAAATGACCCCTTTTAAAAAAGAATTGAACTGAAAAATACCTTTGTTTGATTGAGAATGAATTATTTCAAGGTAGTGCAAAAATAAAAACTGCAATCATGAGGGTTCCAGTTAAAGCTTTCTGATGGGATCTACCAGTAATTTATTGGCAACATGAAAAAACTAATTGATACCTAGTTTTGCAATATGAGGAACATAACCTTGAAAGCATTTTTCTTTATCACTTATGAAAAATGTGGCCCCATTGTAAAAAAAACCCCCAACAAGGAAAAAATCACATGCATAGCCTCCAGTGGCTGATCTGCACAAACTTTATATAAAAAATGGGAGTTTTTGAGCCCCTTCCAAACTCAATGGAATAGCCAGAAATGTTTCCAGAATGCCGAAAACTGCTGCAATCAGCCAGACCTCCAAAAAAACATATATGCAAAACTTGGATTACTGGAGCTTAATAAAACTTTTCTAGTTCTCTAGCTTGTGCAAAACTCAAGAGAAAAGATAAGATTTTACAAGATCTATAAAAATAGTGTAATCTTCCAAAACATGTTTTCGTACTATGTTAAAACTTGAGAAACATATTACAATGTAGAACTGAGTTGAAAGAGATCGATCAAATAAACTGTAAATGAAATGAACAACATAACAGTGATACCGAGAGAAAATTGAAGTGAAGTACTCAAAGGAAAAATAGCATCAGATTACTATCTCCAACTATATGAAAAGTACAAGTTAGTGAGTTTATAAAAACTTGGGAGAGGGAAGAGGTAGCAAAATTGACCATTAGGGAGGGACTCCTTTAGCGAATTAAAGATAGAAAGAGCATCTTCCCAAGATAGCAAACGCCACCTCCATTGTAGGATGTTGACACCTCAAATTACCCACTCACTAATTAAACTCACTTTATTTAATGTAAGTGGGCTTAATGAAAGTGTAGGAAAAACCTAGAAATAGAGAAAAGAATAAACCCAACTAGGAAAGTAAAATACCTACGTTAACAAAAAGGTTACACCAATTCCTTCCCTCTTGAATTTGCTTGCCCTCAAGAAACTTTAGATTCAAATGATCAAATACATCAACACCTTCCCAAATTGCATGTTCCATGGGCAAACCTTTTCATTTAATGATGTTCTCAAATAAATTTTTTCCTTAGTCCCTTTTCTTGAACATAAGTATAATTTCTGGCTCCAAGATTGATTTTCCTTCATCATCAAGTGGTGGCAATTTGGGGCATGGAATAATATGTTGCCCCAACACCTTTTTAAGGTGAGATACATGAAATACATTTTGGGTTTCGCTACTTTGTGGTTGTTCCAACTCATAAGCTACTTCTTCAATCTTTCTCAATACTTTATCTAGTTAATAAAACAGGGGTCTAAGTTTATCCGGTTTGTTGGTTGTGAGAGATGATTGTTTAGTACGACTACAACCTCATGAATACCGAAACCCTAACTTAAAGATTTGCTCATTTCTTTTCTTATTCACACATCTTTTTTGCTTGTTTTGCACTTTGATGGAGGTTATCTTTAAGTGTGTTTATGATGTCTATGTTTTACTCTGTGAAATCTTTAGCTCCTAGAACACAACTTTTTGAGTGAATCAAGTCTCCGAAAGATGTTGCTGCATACCTATACAATACTTGGAAAGGGCTCATCCCTATGGATATATGTTGAGTGGTATATAACAATACTCTCCCAAATGAAACCATTTATCCATGCTTTTTCTATCTTGTAATGTTATTCCTTCGCTACTCCTCCAACCATTTGTTAACAATTTTTGTTTATCCAACAATTTGTGGATGATAATTGGTGTTTAGCTCTTATTCCGACTAGTTTGAATAATTCTTACCAAAATAAGTTGAGGTTACGAATGACTTGATTGCTTACAATGTTTTGGGGTACCCCATGCAACTTGGAAAGCTCTTGGAAGAACACTTAAGCTACTTGGGAGGGTCTGAATTATGCTCAGGTAGCCATTAAATGTGTGTATTTAGTTAGGCAATCAATCACTACATTTGTGTAATCTTTCTCTTGTATCTCACGTAGTCCTGTTATAAAGTATACATATGCGCTTCCTCTTTTTGGGAATTGGCAACGGTTAGAGTAGTCTTGTTGGATACATGTGCTTCTCTTTGTTCCTTTGACACACCAAACATTCCCGAACATTTTTTAGTACATCTCCTTTTAAGGCCTTTCTATGGAAACCTTTCCTTGATCTTCTTGTAAGTCTTGTAATACCCTTGGTGTCTAGTTGATGGATTATCATGGTAATTCTTCAAGATCTCATAACTCGACATATATATATATATATAAGATGAGGTCATCCATAACGAGATATATTTGATCTTGTATCTTTCCTTCTATTATATCATTTGAGATTGAGTCCTTGGCATATTCTGTGAGTATAGATCTCTTCCATTCTATGAATACTATTGTCATAGAATTAATGTGGAGCTTCCGTGATAAAGTATTGACTACAATGTTGTTCTTTCCCTTTGTGTATTCAATATCAAAGTCATATGCTTATAATTCACTCACCCTTTTTTGTTGCCTATAATTTAGGTCTTTTTGGCTTAGGAAGAATCTCAAACTATTGTGGTCGATCTTCACGATGAATCCCATAAATCAAGTATTGTCTAAATTTTGTAAGGTCGTGCATAATTGCTAACATTTCCTTATCATAGACCAATTATGTTCATTCTAGTCTTTGTATTTCCTACTTTAGAAGGTTATGGGGTGATTATTTTGCATTTGTACAACCTCAATGCCTTCTTTTGGGGCATCACAATATCTCTCAAAGGGCAAGGATATGTTTGGTATTGCCAATATGGGCAAGAGCTCATCACTTCTTTTTAAGTCTTTCAAAAGCTATTTGTGCATTTTTATTCCAAGTGAATGCTCCTTTGGTTAAATTCGTGAGTGGGGCGGTTAGCTTTGAAAATAATTGCATAGCCCTATGAATCCCCTGAGGTGTATTAGGGTTTTTGTGTTTGGCTTGCTTTGAATTGCATTAATCTTATTTTTTGTCCACCTTTACACTTTGACACTAATCTTTTGCCCCAAGTTCAAGATTTCTTCCATACACAACTCACATTTGGATAGTTTAGCATATAAGGAATTTTTCTTAAGTGTTTCTAGTACTATATCCTCATGGTTTAGGTCTTCCTCCCAGATCCTACTATAGTTTAGGATGTCATGAAAGAAAACCATTAAGAATCTTCTTGCTGGCTAGAAATATGGTACGTGCAAGATTGAAAAGTGATTGAAAATCGATCAGGTACTTCCAATCCAAATCTTGTGACCAATCCTTCATCAATAATACGTGGGTTTCACTTTGTGAACTTCAATTATAGCACATGTGTTCATGACATACTAAAGGATCCCCCTATATTTTAAAAATATTGCCCCAAACTCCTTTTTTATGACCTCCATCCAATACCCCCCACACTTGTTTTCCTATATACACCCCTGCCCCCCACTCCGCCCCTATTTAAGAAATATATTGCCTCCCTTTTTTGTCCATTTTAAACTCTCCCTAATATGAATGCACGTGGTATTGTATTGCCCCTTTAGTGAAGACCTTGTGTTCAATAAAGTTGTAGGTTGTCCCACTATTTTTCCTTTTATGACGCCATAGATTCTATAGGGATTCTGTTTGGATGCTTTGGAGATGTGTGCGAAAGTTTTTCTTTCTTCACCTTCATCTTCATGTTTTGCCCTTTTGCTTGGATTTTCTTCATTACTTTATGGTATTAGTTCAATTTGGTGTTCTTGACCTTTTCCCTTATGTGTATGTCTTGTCTCCCATTTTTCTCCACACTTAGGCTTGTCTTCTTCCCATCCTTCAGATTACAAAAGCGACTTGGATTCCACATGTCTTTACTCCTAAATCATAATTTTTCCTCTTGGCCACACTTCTGTCAGGTTCCCATTTCTTTTTGTAGTCAAAGCATAATCTTGTCCTCTTTAGTTCCTTGCTTTCATGTAGGAATGTTCTTTTTGGCCTATTCTTCCCATGGAAGTGCTTATCTTCTTTATGGAGGTCTTGGAGTGTGTTTTGATGGATTTTTTTTTGTATCTATCCTTGGTTGAGATTGTGTCAAACTTCACTGCCTTTTCGTTTGCCTCTTCCAAGTTTGTTGGGCCCAAGGCACTTGTCATACTTCTAATCGATTCTTTCAATCCATCTATAAATAGGTAAGTGATCCTTTCTTGAGAAACTTTCGGTACCACGACTGCCAACCTTTTGAATTTGATAGCAAATTCTTCCATTGATCCCTCTTGCTTCAGTTGGGTTGGTTGTTTGAAGTACCACTGTTGGTGTGTTTTATCATATCTTTTTATGATCTTTTGTGTGAACTCATCATAAGAGTTGTCTACTAGTGATGTGGGTGATAAGGCCATGGTGCCACCATTCATGTACTGCCTCTGTTAAGTGAAGCACTGCAAATTCAGTGGCAATTTTTTCTGTCATAGGGCTTAATTAGAGATAGGTGTCTAATTTCTACACCCATGAACGTGTTGTGATTCTCCCCAATCCTTCAAAGTTAGGAAGGTTTATTTTATTCACTGTTTCTTTCTGGTTTTTATCTTCTGTGTTTTTTTCTTATTAGAGGTGGCTTTCATCTTGGCATCACAATAATCGTTAAAAGAGGTTCCTCCTAAGTTTGGGGTCAATTCTAGAGTATGCCTCTATAATCTCATCAATATTATTCATAGGAGGGATGTTAGTTTCTTCTTCTTCCCTATGTTCCTCTCTAGGTAGGAAGGGGTTTCTTGTTGGCCTAGGATTTGGTTATTTAGGAGAGCCATTTGCAAAATTATTGGAGTTAGTATCCTTCTCATTATTACTCATATTTTGAATGGCTTGAAGGAGTTGATTGGTTTTTTTGCTTCATGAGGCGTTGAGTGGTTTGGGTTGTTTGTTCCGTGGAAGCCCTCAACTTGTTGCTCATTTGCTCACTTATAGTGTTGATGAGTTTCCTTTTCTCTCTTTCCAACTCTCTTTGAGCTCTTTAGCTTGTGTGCATCAAATGCCCCTTACAGGATGGAAAGAAAGATGCTATGATACCACATGTAATGTCCCTTTTCTAATTTGGCCTAGAATTTGCCCTAAAATCACAGTTGTACAAGATTAGCGTTAGAGTTTACCATATAAAGGGTTCTTGCAATTGCGTAATCTATGATTTGAAATCCTGCAACATTGTTAGTGTTCATTTATCAATTAGAATCATATTGCCATAGATTTGTTTTTAACATGTATGAAAGATATAAATTGAATCAATAGATTGATAGAATTAACTTAAATGTGATTTGGCCATAGAGATAACAAGGTAAGATGACTTAATGAGGTGTCCTGGAAACCTCCTACCCTAGGCCTGTAGTGGATATACCATCCCTCTTGGGCTCATGGGGCCCTTGCCATACATATGAGGTGGCATACCAAGTGTGGAGTTTTATTGCTGTTTACATTCATTTGGTTGTCTCGAACTTGTCTCCAATGATTGAATGCCCATTTATCATGATAAGGGTTGTGAGGAGCATTCATAATAAGGTGTCCCAAAAGTCTATCCTTACTAAGTCCAAAGGCAGTCCACCTTGTGCCCCTCTGGTCCCATGGGGGCTCCCTGTCACAACCATGAGGTGGTGTGCTTAGAAGGTGACCTCATCACCATTTTCTCATCTGTAAAACCCTCATTTCTCCCACCACGGCCAAATACAGTAATCAGTGATTAAAAACTTATAGTACCTCTCCAAATCACATATTCTATATGCCCATATATTAACTAAGTCATAGATAATGAATCTGCAGTGTAATTATTGTGCTATGGCGGGCTAACTAGTATAAACAATAATGTATTGAGCTTCAGAACTATGTTGCTGCATATCTATGAGCAATATAAGGTTGAGGTCTTGTTTATGATTATATTGGCTACGAATTGATGCACATCAGATAGAGTCAATACCTTTCATTTCATGTAAAGACAATTTTTCCAATTTCATTTGCTAATTATTTCATTGGTGGATGGGTTTATGACATTATGTGAACACTAACATGAATTCTTAACACCTGCCCTTTGTGTGAACATTAGAACATCACATCAATTGGAAATAAAATCATATTTATGCATGCTTTTAGGTCTGTGTACTACCTTCCGGATCTCGTTGCACATGATCACGTACTTATGATGACTTATCCCACTTTCACTTCTAGTGAATTTATCAGACTGGCTATATTTTCATAAAGTCTAGCAGTAAGATGATGTCAGTAGTCAGTTGCTAATAATGTTTTATTTTGCGTACAATAATTAAATGAAATAAGATGCCACTAATACAAAATGTTACCTCATCATTAGTGGCTAACAAGAGGTGCTTGTTACCCCTCCTTCCTTTGATGCTATTTTGAGCATGTCATTCAGAAAAGCTTTCATCTCATTATTTACTCCTGAAATGGATAGAATTGAGTGCTACAGGATAATGTTTTACCTTGTAGCCATGTCCCCCATATTTTGTTTCACTTTAACTGTGCCTTCTGATCCTATGACTCACAAGCAAATCTTTCTTGATGTTGAAGACAATGAAAATGAAAATACTCCACCGCAAGCATAGTCTAACTGAAAAGTGATGAGATATTATCTGGTTGAGGTAAGGATGAATCAACATGACGAAAAATAACAACTGAAGCGATTACAGCTTGCTATTAATGTCAAGCCGGCAATGAAGTGCTTGCCAACATCAAGAATAAATCCCGTAATGAAATTTTGCCTCCATTTACTTCAAAAGTAAAGGCTCAGAGTGCTCATTGGCATTTCTGCAGTAAATTGAAGTGTCATTATCTTTTAACAATGTGTGGTGATTGATAACTCTCTTTTACTTATGTGTTGATGCAATTTAGAACTTCTAACTCCATACGATAATGTTTCATGGAAAAATTTAGCTTAAAATTATCTCATGGGAAAGGGTTATATAGGCTATCTAAAGGAAATCTACAGATGCTAAAGAAAAGACAATATGTGAGATTAATTGCAAGAAAAAAACTGGATGCATATGTTTATTAGTCTCTTTTGATTTACAATTTTATGTTGAATCATGTAAAACACCCAAGGAGGCTTGGGAGACTTTGGTAAAATTGATTAGATTGATATTGATGATTCTTCATGTAAAAGGTTTTGACTACCCACATGACTAATGATAGCAATATTGTTAAGGAGGATTTGCAATTGATTCTTAATATGTTATCCAATCCTGGTCTTGAGTATTCAGTGTTTGTTTCTAGCTTTCATACCCATCAGCTTTTTTATGGGAGAATCATGCTTGGAAACTAGTTTAGACGACTTTGCCAGTCTCCTAATCCAAGAGGAAGAAAAGTTAATTCCAAAAGGTAGCATCAAGTCTCTTAAACCACAAGCATTAGTGGCTAGTGAGCCTAATGTACACAGAGGATTAGGCAATCCTGAAAGAAGTAAAAGAAGAAAAAGAACAAGCTAGTCAAAAAAATTGATTCTTTTCCCTCCCAAGGGGAGTCATTCAACAAAGAGAAGTCTAAGTCTGCATATTGCAAGAAAACAGGGCTTGATGAACATCAATGTTGTTCAAAACAAATTGATGAGTTGATTTTTTTAAGGAGAAATAAATCAGATTACCTTCAATGATGTTTTGGGGTCTATCTTCTTCTTCTTCATTAAAGTCAAATAAGTACAAGGGGCAAGCACTTGTAAGTTCTAAGTTACAGAGGTGGTTATTTAATTCTAGAGCTTCTCATCATATTGCCTCATCGCAAAGTATGTTCTCTTCATTCGAGTCTTGTTCATCATCACACATCTTGATGGCTAACAACACATATGTGCATGTTTATGGGAATGGAAATTGACATGAATGATATAGTATTTTATAATGTTCTTTGTGTGCCTTTAATGTCAACCATTATCCTTCTTATTTATTAGATCACACATGGTGGTGCGGGAAAGAGTGTTGAGTTCATGCTAGGTTCTGTTATAATTCGAGATTTGCATTTAATAGTTGTAATTGGGAAGGTTATTAACCAATCTTGAGTGCATTTATTGCTCTTACACTACTTACAATGTAATGCCCTTTAACTTGAGCAATTCAATGAAGAAGGCTTTCACCAGTTTTTAATATGGGTTGTAGATGTGATACCAACTTGCATTTGTTGCAGTTTGTATGCTATTTATACCTTCCAAATGGATAGGAGATTGTTAAATGGACTCAAAAATTGAAATTATGATAATATTCATTCCCGTCTTGTTCTTGTCACTTATTTGAGGATCTAAGAGGACTGGAAAATCCAGCTCGTAGCACCCATAACCTAAGTTACTGGTTCAGGGTCAGGTTTGAGGATGGGTGCGGGTACATGAACCCAATACATGGGCATGTGAAATTTTTCTTTTGGGGTTTGGATACTTATGAGTACGTGTGTGTATATATATGCATTATATATACAAAAAAAGAGGAATATACAGAATTGTAAACCTAAATCATTTCATAGTATGACACTTGATCATTAATTAATGCCAAATGCCAAAGATAAATTTTAAATGCCAATTTAGTTGAAGAAATTCAAATAATCCATATCAACAATATCATATAGGTCTATGCTTACAATTCCAATGAAAATTATTACAATTACTGAATTACAAAATGTAGATCATGAAATATGATTCAGTGTTCGTCAATCATCAAAGGGATTATTAACAAAATCATCACCTAGTGGATTTTCAGCGGCTCCAAGATCAAGAGCATCATCATCATCTGAACCCAAAATGATTCCACTTGCACCAGATCCACCATGTGGTATGTTGTTATCAACATAATCATCCACATCAATTATAGTAGCTCTAGCAAGATCCTGAATGGTTGCATCCCAAAGCTTTGCTGCCCCCAGTTTGTACTAAGGATCCTTATGTGACACTTGATGCAAATTGGAATGAATAAACACCAAGTCTTCAGCTCTTTTTGCAGCCAACTGGTTATGCTTCATTTTGTGGATAAAAGAGTCTATACTCCGATTTTGTTCAATGAGATAAGTGTTAGTAACCTAGAGAGAAAACCAACAAAATAAACAATAAAAATTGCAATTCAAATTCAAGAATATTAAATTCTACAATACATGTGGCCACAAAGGAAAAACTTGTGAGAGTATCTTGATTGCAAGAGGTTGGAAGTTCATGTAATCTTGACCATGGATGTACCGCCATGTGGTAGCATCCATTTTGGATTGGTCTTTGACAACACACAGGCTCTGATTTTTTCCTGAGACAAACAATCCAAATTCTTGCCTAACAATTGACTCCACTTCTAGATCTTTGAAGAGTCTACTTAATGCTGGTTTACCTATTATCAACTTCTCCCAAGGATAGAAAGTACAAAAGTGCTATTGTACCTTGGAGATAGAGCATATGCAAGGAGGTGCAATGACGTGGTCATCTTGTTCCAATGATGAAGACCAGTTGCTTCCACGCTTTCGTAAAAGGTGTCTTCAGGATCATTGTCTCTCCTTTGTATTGCCCGAGATATCAAATGATGTAAGTTATCTTGATTTAAATCTCTCAATAAACAAGGACAAGTGAATGTGTTATAACTTACCATTTTTATTTTCTCCAACATGTGTCCATGCTATCACAGGCATCCCCCTAGCACGGTGCATCTGTGTAAGAACCCCAATTGGTTCAATTGGTTCTAACTTGAGCACTGTGATATCCCTTGCAATTAAGCTTTTAAATCTTCACTTTTGTGTCATGTGCATTTTGTCAAATAGTGGTCATGCTTAATTAAAAAACATTACTTCATCATGCTGTCATAAAATCATACTGACAACATATATAAAGTCTGAAATTGTTGAACAAGAGACGGGCATTAAACCAAATAGTTGACATTTAATAGATGATGGTGATGCTCAAGGCATCACGCCAAACATTTTGATAAACACGTTTCCAGCATCTGTATGAACTTCAGGTTCTCATTTGAAAATCTAAATAATTACAAGGAAATTATTTGCAAATAAGTACTCCAAAACCATTTAACATATAATAATGGAACCTGGTAATCAATGCAGCTTTCTAGAAATCCAATAATGATGTAGCCGCCTAGACTAAAATGAGAAAATCAACATCAAAGACGCTGGAAGTCCAATGAATGTGTAATGCTGAAATGGAACCCTTTTCAAGCACTCTCAGATCCTCAATGGCTCACAGGGCTCCTGGTAATTACAACGGCTGCCCTTAATTATGTCTCACACTGAACCTTGTGGCAAGAAACTATCAATTACACTTGCTCATTATACCTAAAGCTAATTCTAAAAAATAATTGTGGATTCTAAACACCAATTCCTTCACCATTGAATTCGATCATGGCCCTTGGTTAAAGCCATAGTGTTGCACAATTCATTGGGCATTGAATCAACTCAAAGTGCTAACAAAACTTGGACAAGTTCAGAACTTGAAACTTTTGTTCCAAATTTCTTTTCACCCAAACATAATTATGCATCAAGAATCAATCCATTTCCTATTACCTTTGGCTTTTATAGTTCCCAAGTAATAAAAATCGATCACGAGGCTTAATGAATACACTTCTCATAACTTTAAGTGTATTTTCTTTTGTGGCATTTGAAATATAACACTTAATTATATTCCCCTCTTGTTGCACACATTAAAATATAAAGTATACTTTATTAAACACTTATATATCCCTTTTAAATAACACTTTCACTTATTATATAGTATACTTATACAACATTTAAAACTCCCTTTTAGATAAAGTCCACTTAATTAATCAATGGTATGCACTTATTTATTATTAAAGTATAAACTTTAATAATAATTATAATGTTGTAAATCTATCATTAGTTATTATTTCTCAATTCTGGCTGAACCTGAGAGTTAACCATTGTATCTACTATGCATCTAACTACCATACCAAAAATAGTAAGTGTCCATCTCTACCAACTTCCAACCTACTATAATTAGTAAATCCCCGAATACCTGATCAACAAAGATGCCAAGGGTCATCATTCCAACTCAAGTCGGTCGAGGTGCCCTACCAAATGTAGAAATATTGGATAAATAACTTACTAAAAATAGTAAGTGTACCTAATTGACTTAAACGAAGAGCAAACTCGAACATCCTTGACCTTTGGAGCAGGAAAATAGCCTCTAGCACTACCAACAAAGACCCTCTATCCATTTGATAAGCCTATGAGGTTTAAATAATAGACTAATCCCATGAGCTATGATGCTCATGAGAATGGGGACATTATAATTTGTTTCAACAAAACGAAGCATAGACATGATAGGTTCGGTGAATTCTAGTATATAGGCCATACGAACCAACCAATCGTCAGCCAAGATCAATGCCTTGACCTTTTGGATCATCTTTGAATTTGATTGCTTCCATATACCCCATTGGTTGCTAATAACCATTTCACTTAATGCCACTTTCACCTTTGCAAGCCATCTTATGACAATTTTGTGAGATGCAAACTAGGTCTCAGCAACCTAAGATCATGTTAACGGTAAGTTAATAATATATTTAAAATATGTAAATAATGCAAGAACTTTTTTTTATTCAATAATGTAAAACATGACATAAATGAAATTAAATAAATCAAATTTAGCTTTAGCAACTCCAATTCTGATAAATTTCTGAAAATTGCTTGTTACATATGGTGGTTTGTCACAAACATCTGAATCTGCTCAGCGTCCTAGTATATTTCTTTCACCCACTCTATTTTGGTGCCAATTGCTTGCATCATCAAATTGAGAGAGTAGGGTGCATGGTATCCAAAAGACGTGCTCATCTTGCCTCTACCAAAGCACTTGCAGCCTAGCAAACTTTTGCATTGCCCGTAATTACTTTCATTACCCACAATCTCTTTTGAGTTAATGAGAATCCTGGAAATAAACACTGCATCTTTCACTTCCCCTTCATAGTCATCTGCCTTCAAAAACATTGCCCCCTTAGGGGACATTGCAATAACATTGATCAATGGATGGTTTTGCAATCTTTCTATCCATCAAAAACAATAGATACACCTGTTTCACTCCATGAATTTCTAATTGGTTTTTATATTTTTCCTCTCTTTTTGCAACAAGGTGGTATGTTATTGCTGACACCATGCCCCATTAATATGGTGATCTCACCTCTTTGAATGAAAGACCATTGGCATAGAGGCAAGGAGCAGTTTTTTCTTCACCAAGATCCCTTGCCTTCAATTTAAATGCCCTCTCCACTGGACCTCTCTTGCGGTTGGGGATCGGTTGTCCTTCATCTTCATCTTCCATAGAGGGGGGGTAGGCAAGAAGGGATGTTACTAGGCTGCAACTGTTTGAGAGGGTAATGTCATTTTTTTTCCTTTCCAAAATTATAACCACTTTGTTTTCCTTTTGCAATCTATTTTTTAGAATCTTCTTGTTCTTTTATTAGTGTTGCTATTTGTACAACAGACAACCCCTTATTATCTGGGCCCTCACACATATTAATTGCTTTACCACTAGGTCCCATAAAATGAAGTTTCACTTGATAATAAGAGCGATTATATTGCACATTGCAAAAATTACACTTCCAAACAAATCCCCCCACCTCTAGGAATTTGTGAAATTCTTATGCTATGTCTCTATGAAGGAGATCCTTTATTCAATTTTGAATTTTTGACCTTCCTCTCCACCCTCTAAACTTTGACTACTAGCCATTGTTGCAATCTATGAAAAATGGAGGAAAAAACATACTTGAAGAATCTCGTCTTAAACTTGAAAAAATCTATATGAAAAAAGTGCAAAAAAATTCCTCAAAAGACTAAATGATAGGGTTTAAATGCATACCTTAAACACTTCAATCTCCTTTGTGGAAGCTATTTGGCACTCCACAATTGATCTCCTTCAAATACAATCACTTGCCTTCAAAATGCTAAGATGGAGAGAGAACATTGTGAGAACAAAATAAGGTAAAAACAAAATGGATGTGTGTTTGAAGGCCACATATTGGGCTGTTTTACGGTTAGGAAGCAAAAAGAATATATTTTAATTTGTTTGGGGCCACTTTTTTTAAGGTGGCACCGTCAGTCCACCTGGATATGTGCTGGGTGCACGTGAGGTGCATGCCTAGCAATGTGGGTGCACATGGGTGTGCGAGAGTGAGCACCTTTGCATACCCATAGTGCTGGGCGCGCACCTTGTGCACCCCAGTAGGTACCTACAAGCATACTCGTACCAGGTGTGTATTTGAACCTATTTCTCTGCTTCTGGGTATGAATCCAGTAATATAGTACATAATTAATGTTCAAATAGGATGTACTGTGGCCAATGGGAAATATTTGTAAGGGTAATTTGTGAGATGAGTTATAGTTGGTTATAACTTATAAGTCGAATCAATTTGTAAAGGATTATCTCTCCCCCACTTTTAGTAAGGGAGTGGTTACATGAAGGGGGCATCTTTCATTCTGAATTATAAATCATGGTTGATGTATCACTTGATTTCATAAGTAAAGGTATCAAACTGTAAGAGTATATTGTCCCACCTTATAATCTCTTCTGCTGTGCATTTGTGTTATATTTAAGCATTATCCCTTCTATTATTATTGGATATTGAGTTCTTACCATTTTCCTAATGCCCCATTGCGTCTTAATCTATGTATATAAAAAATTAAAAAAATATGCGGAGGATTTGACTGATAGACAAGGATGCATAGCTCTTCCTTAAGTTTGGACAGTCTTTAAGTCATTTCTTGAATTTAAGCTTTATCTAACAGAAGATTTACCAAAAATGTTGTCAAATGTTGCAGATTGCTGGTAAGCTGAGAGCAATTAAAATGCATATCCGTCGTTCACAACGGGTGGTCAATGGCTCACGTAACTCCTGTATTTGTGAATGCAAGCATGCTAATTCAACAAAGCACCAGTGATGATCATCTTAGGGATGCTTTGCCCACTAATGACTAGTCATCTGCGAAGTAAGATATAACTGGTGTTACTAGCTTAAGCATTGTGGTCATACCATCACTAAGTAGTGGATTTTGGGGCTGTACTGCAATTGGTGACTGTACCGAGTTTCTCATTTTTTGATAGAGGTAGTTGCCTGGCTACCCAAGTCTCAAATACTCTGTTGTAACATAAACTTTTACTTATAATGTTCATTTATGCATAGTATTATTATCACCCTTGTTCTTCCTTCACAAGTGAAAGTTTATCAAGATCAGCAACATTTGTGGTAGATCTTGAAGAAAATTGAACATCATCTAAGAGAAGTCTGTAGCCATTCCTGCCTTTATCCGCTTCTGAAACAAGGGGTATTTAAATATTGTACAGATAATCACTTATTCGCATGCAAGTGATTGCCAATTTATTGAATGGGAACTACTTAATAAATATAGCCACATTATGCTCAACTTTTCTATACATTATGGTTTCTTTCAAATCTATTTACAATTTTTTCTTGTTCTTTTCCTTTTAGACCACTCATGGTAAAAGTATTAACAAACCATTTCTTGTGAAGTTTCTTTGTCTGTACATGTAAAGTTAATTATGTTCATCAGCATTTAAGTTTTAGAGAAAAAGCCAATCATCATGTAAGAAAATTGTACCCATTTGTGACTTTATCCATAGTCGTCATCATCTCTTATATGCATTTTAGTTGTTTCGGTTTGGAAATCAGAAAGTTTATGGCTTGGTTTTCAATAAATCAAACACACTACAGTTTCTTTGAAGTTTATTTACAAATTTCACGTGTTCCTTTCTAGAAATTTCATGCTAACAGGACTAGCAAACCTTTTTTTTAAGAAGAGCAACCCTAGGATTGTGTACTTCTATATTTCAGAATCTCCATGTTCATCTTCCTTGTTTGGTATTATTGTCTGCCAGTAGTAGCCATGTTGGGCAGTGGTGATGAGCATTTGAAAGTTGTGGTGTTTCTTTTACTTTATGCACCTTAACTCTGCAGTGTATTTGGTCTGTCTCATCTTGAATGCATATTTTAGAATTTCCATTTTCTTATATAATCTTATATGAATCTTGCGAATCTTAGATGAACTATACACCATGGCCATAAACATTGCAGGACAATTCCAACATTATATTACAAGTTTATGCCACTATTAAGACATGTACTAAGTCATCTTTGGAGTTGATGTGCCACTATTAAGACATGTACATAAACCAATGGGAAGTCAGAACCTAATGAATACAATAGTTCAATATATAGCATATGATAAGTCCATAATTGATAACGTATGAAAACATTTGAGCTCTGGACTATAATTTGTAGTTAAACTTGTACTAGGAATTCTGCATCAAATTTCATTAGTTAGGCAGTTAGGGTTAATCAATGAGCGAAGGGCAAGGGAATTGAGATGTGATGAGGACCTTATAGGTACACATTTTCAACATGCTCTGAACCTGTTCACAAAATCTTACTTAGTCGAGTTTAAATATATAACTATCCTAGTCTTGTGGAAACATAAGTACATTGAATATTGATTGATTTGTTAGGATAATTAAATTGTTTATTATTGGAATGTGTTACTGATGAAGATCAAGATGCGAAGTTGCATGTGTCCTTGACTCAAGTAACATCGCATGAGGATGTATTATAAATGCATAGAGCATTCCATTAATGAACACTTTGATAATTATGTCTAAGTTTGTCATATAGTATCAGTTGATGCCATCTAGACAACAGGCATGAGGCGGTCACCAATGCTTTGCTGGTAACAAAATCACAAGATTAGTCCAATTTCAATTGGAAACACACATTTTTCTAACATGGAGGTGAAATGATTAAAAATATTTTGGTTAGCCAAATTGAAATCAATACATTATTCTGCATGGATTCTTAGGCCCCTTATTTGTTGAAGGTGCCACTTCCATTCAAGGATATTCTACTTCATTAATAATCCAAGGTTTTTTCTTTCCCAGGAAAGGTCTGGGTTGTAGTTATATGGGAACCATGAATAGAGTATATACAACATTGTTTATTGAAGCACATATTTTTATAGTTACTAAAGATTATCCCTTGCACCGTAATAACGCGTAGTGTCCTAGAAAGTATGGGTGTAGGAGCAAAATTTATATTACTCACCATTTCCTTCAATTTTGTTGTGATAGTCAATCTTAGGATGTCATTTCATGTTTGAAATGTAGTTGTGATGGTTCATTTTTGTTTCGAGGTCATTTGTGCAAGTTTTTGTTCCAATTAGGTTATATTAGCCACTTGGTCAAATTGGGTCAATGTTAGTCAAAGTTCAAATCTGCTTCAAATTTGGTCATATGATGAAATTTTTTCTTGGTGTACCATTGGCCCCCCTTGGTCATGGTTGCTTGGGGCTCAATTTGGTTATGTTGGAAAATGCAAGAAAAGATGCAATATTGCAAAAGTTGCAAAATGCAACTTTTGTCAACTTGTGAAGGTGAACAATCACCTTTTGGGTTTCTTCATCAAGATGCCTTCATGGAAGGACAATGCCATTTGCCACTCTTGAAAATGTAGAGGAGAAGACAATTTGAAGAGTTACTGAAGATTGCTACTGTGATTTTGGTGGGATTTTGTACTATTACAACATGTAGGTCTTTACTTTGATTTTGCATAATACTCTTAATTTTTGATGGGGTGTGTATAAGGATGTTTTGCTTTGCATTTGGCATAGATTGATAACACTTTACTTGTGATTTAGTAGGCTCATTTGTACTCTGATCAAATTCAATTCAAGCTGTGGTAGTAGGACTATTAGGTAGGGTTTAATCTCAATGGGCTATCTCTCACCTTGAACCCTCTGGAACCATGGTGTTCCAAGGAGAAAGGGGAGGTAGTCCTATGTATTATATGTCTCTACAATCAAAACATTTGCTTGTCACCTTAGTCATACCGTGTTTTATCATTTAAGCTAGGCATTTGTACATGTGACTAGCTAGGGTTTGTTGCTAATGCACAACAGAAGATTGGGAACAAAGTTAGCTCATTGGGATAGGTTCCTTTGAGCATATTTGGAGTGCTCATACCCAAAGCCTTGAGATTCAACATGTGGGTATTCTTAAAAGACCTCGAAAACAACATTTACCCTAATTTTTAGGCCTAAAATCTTTACATCTAGGGTTTTTTGGTTTAGTGATCCAAAAGTGGGTTGGAGACCCAAATCTTTGGTATCTTGAAGAACTAAAAAATGGGTGTCAGAATATCTAGTTTATTCCTTGGGTGTTTTGGAGAGATTGAGTTAATGCCCAAAAACTTGATTTAGAGGCCTAATTGTTCTAGGTTTGTTTTACATTTTCTCTTTGTGGGTACTTGGAATGAAGTTTGCAACCTTAGAAATGGTTAGTTCTAAGTGGGATGAGATGTCTAAAGCCTCTAACATGCTCATGGGAAGCTTGTAGGCAAAGATCCTAGGGAGTGCTAGTGTGATAGCCTTGGAAGGTGAAGAGTCCAACTAGGGATTCATGAAGCTTTGAGTGTGGTTGCATGGATAGGTGAGTTGGTTGTGATAGGTGGACATTTGAGGACCAATACTTGAACTACCTAATTGCCTCAACCATTGGTGGGTCTTGGTGTTGGCTCCTGATTTAACAGTTTTGAAAATAACCAAGAAACTAGACAAATGCATCTAAGGCTAGCAACTTCTTATGATGGATGTACTTGACTGCAATCTTGGGCCAACTATAAGGCATAACTCCTCCTTCACTTCAGGCTCTGCCAGACCTAGGCGGGTTAACCTTCAGGTTCTAACATATGGTACCAATGCAATTAAACATAAATCTGAACCTAATAACAATAGATGAAAACCCCTTTTATCTTCTAATACTTATGCAATAACACAGGAATGAAATAGCTACAAATCATAACCTATGAACCCATAAGCTAAGTGAGGGTTAATTCCTTTCAACCCACTACAAAACATGAAAAATTGAACTAATTTTGATTAAAAGATTTGTGCAAATGAACTTCATATCAGCTTGCATCTGATTTAGTGATCAATGTCTTATCCATTGAAACATAGTCATTACCAACAGGATGACCTAACTTATTTGCTTTACAATTAAGTTTGTCAACTGAAATCCCCAAATCCCATTCTTATGAAATATCCCCTCCATACACCCAAAAACCCTATTAGATCATTGAAGCATTTACTTGACCCCTTGAATAAACAACAACAACAGATTTGATACACAACTCATCCAAGATGTCTTAAATCAAATGAACCTTATTCACTCAATCTCAAAGCTAATGACATATGAAGAATTTGGAGACAGAATAAGAAAATCCAGATGGTTCATTATAAATCCCCTTTGTATTCATCCTTGCAAAGATCGAATACACAAACTAGTAACACTAAATGAAACTCTAAATAATTCACATGATCTAGCATCAAATTCCATTTATCTCAGAATAACAAGACATGAAAATGAAAAGAAAATCTGCACATAGACGGATGTGTGGCCTTCACTGCTAGAGCTCAGCTCAATAGGCAAGAAGCAAAACCAACTACAACCTTGGTTTCACAGTAGAACACTGGAACCTTGTTGGTATCACAGAGAAAATTGCCAACCTAAACAACAAAGAAAGAGAAAGAGAATGACATAGGAGAAAATAATTCTTGGATTTGATCAAACAATGACAAGTGTCCCCTCAGAATTCTTTTCCAAGAAGCTAAAAACATCTCTCTAATCTCTCCCCTCAACTACAAAATCAAATCCTCATCATTTGGCCTCTACAAGCACAAAATATCTGAGATATTTGATAGGAAGAATAACTGATTTTGATACCTGATTTGAACTCAAAAAAACAACAAAAAATCAGTTAAAATTGAACTCTAAAGGATGAATACTTTTCTAGAATTTGTTTTGGCATCAATAGACTCCAATATATGTTCCCCAACTGATTCTAACACTCCAGAATGAATTCTGCCCCTTTTACTGAGAATGCCTCGAAAATTACAAATCTTCTTATAACTCGAACTGGTGAATTGTTGTGCAAAATTTAACCCCAAATCTGAAAAATTCAGATCGTCTCGGTTCTAGTGGTATACTGCACTACCTATTTTGGACATTTGAAGTTTAGGGTCTTGAGCCATGGCTTTGTATTAAAATGAAAAATTATTATTATTTTTTATATAGTTAGACTATATAAAACTTTGAAATTCATTTAAATCTTTCATCCTTTTGAAAATTTGATGCATTTGAACTTTTTTGAATTTTCATTTTATTTTCAATATTTTCTCTGCCCCCTTGCCACTTGTTGATTTTCTAGTGGTCATAGCAATCTAAAATATTAATTAATTAATTCCCTTTAATATTAATATCATCCGATAGTATCGTGAGCATTTGAAATCTTCTTTACGTTCTCATGCACAATGAGGATATTAATATTTTATTTATATCCCATATATCTCGTAGTAGTGGAGCCTTTGAATTTTTCTTTTACGCTCATACGTTTCAACTTTGCTTTACGTCTTTATGACCTTAGCATAAGACTGGGCCCCTTTAAATTCTCCTTTATGTGTATACGAGCTTTAAATGCCTTTACCCTCTCATGATGAAGCCTTTCTCGTAGCATCGGGACCTCTAAAAACTTATCTTTCGCTCTTACGATCTAGGCCTCTTTATGTTCTTCCGACCCCAAGCATAGCACTGCGAGACTGTAAAATTTGTTCCTTGACCATACGGGATGGTCATAGCATCAAAAAGCTTCTCAAATTAGTTTTTCCTCATATACTTGGCCCCTTTTTTGCAAGTCAAAACTTTGACTTCGGCCTCACCGGCCCCTCCACACACCTTGGCTTTAAAAGTCGTGTGGCTTTGAGACAACATTCATGTCGAGTGTTGTAATATTTAAAACACAATATTCTGAATCGTGATCAATGTGGGACAAACAAGTGAAGGTGATTTTCTTTCAATGCCTGTGCTTTTCCCATTTATCAAACGCTGGCAAGAAGACTGATGTAAAGGTTATGCTTTGTCAACGTGGTGCTATATCCACCCCGCCCCCCTTGTTGAGGATTCATCCTCCTAACCGCGACTTGATTGATGATTCACAGAGTCTGCTCCTTGCGTAGATTCCCTGCCTCTGACGTGGGCCTCTTATAATGTGAGTTGCCCCAGCTCATTCTGTTATTCAATGCCACTACCTTTTCTTTGTTCATGTGCGATCTTCCTATTCTGTGCCTTGTTTTTTATGGCTCTCGGAGGTCGTCTCTCTTCTTGCTGACTTGGGCGGCAATTTTTATTCGCTTGGCATCTTCTTTTATGACGGCTTCCTGCTTTGCTCATGACTTTTATTCCTTGCACGTCCCCCATTTCTTTCTTCTTGCAGTGGTTCTCTATTTTCTTACCACAGGTTGCCCTTCTCCTAGCTTGGGCTCTCCTCTATTTGCTATAATGAGCTCCAGGAAGCAAATCTACAGTAGTTGGAGTTTTCATACAACAAATTGGAATGTTTCCCTTGAATTGAGAGCAATCTCCTTGCTGCGTTATCTGGGCACCTACCATTTACTAGATCACTTCTTTCTTTGCCCACATCCATCCCGAGGTCGAGATTGAATATGTCTGTACTGCTGAAAATTGTACATAGTCACCATGGCCACATAGTCATCTGGAGTCCAATTAGTGACATCTCATTTGATTGTCATGCTGCCATTGGATCTAGTGGGTCATAAGCACCAGTTGGGCAAAGTGCAAAGACTAGAGTTAAAGTGAAGGCCAACAACATTTGAGATGCAAATTTTCCATTGCTGACTCCTCTATCATGGCATGGCTCCACAATATTCCAAAGCTCTAATCATTCCTTTTGGTCTTCAAGCTATAACAATGCATATGAATCTCAAGGCAACGATTGTAAGCCTTTGCATCTAGGGCAACAATCAACAAATTCTGCAACAATTACTCTATACCTTCCATTGCTCTGTTCTACGCTTTCAAAGGGCTCCAAGACAAGGAAAACAAAAAGTCTTGGTTGGCAATGTCCACAGGCGGCAATAGTTATTTACCTACTAAGTCACTCGAAGTTTTTGCTACTGGAAAACTCATTATTCTCTCTTACTGCCTCTGTTTCTTCCTCAGGTTTGGAAACTATGGGAGAATTACAACTCCCAATTAAATTTGGAAACATTTTCATGATGTGCATTCTCCAATGATTTTCATCTTGTTATATGTTCTTTCTAGTAAATGTTGAGCAAGCAAGACCACTTGTTTCCCCATTTATTGTGCAATTTGATGATAAAATGATCCTCCTCTAGAGACAAATTTTTGTGCTTAAGTCCAGGACGTAGATAATTGAGCCATCTCATCCTGCAACTTTTGAATGGTAAAACTCTACATTTTCTAAATCAATACGTGCAATATCTCCAATTCTATGACTTGCCATAGAGGCTTGCAGGGATGATCTTAGTTCTTCAACTTCTTACTTGACCATTATCGTCCAATTTTATTAGGTCAGGATGTAAGCATAGCTTCATTATTATACATCTCCACGAAGAAAAACTCAAGCATTTCATATAACTTAATGAAATTAGCTGGGCCCCAAGTGGGTCCGGCTAATTTTTTTGTTTGTTTTCAGACAACTAAATTGCAAAATTGACTCATTCATTATTTGGCACTAGTTTGAACCAAAATCCATCATTGAAACATCATTAAAACTCAAAAAATCACTTATTTGCAAACTGCGACTTTTTGCTAACAGAGCCTGTCAGTTGGCTTTAAAAACTAACCCAAACACCTGACTAGGCTCCGAAATCTAGCACATTGATTCTCTGTTCTACCTACTTGTACCTTGTTGAATCTTGTCTCATGACGAATTCTCAGTCAAAAGATATTGACTGTGAAATTTGTCCCTTTAAAACTGCCTGCAAGAAAACATGTCAGTAGACAATAAATTGCATTTAGTTTTGGCTTTGAAGATTGGGTAAACAAACACTTGGGGAAACAAAAACTGGGGCATTGCTTCACTGTCATGGGGAGAGCATAAATCTGGGATTTGGACTCATGACGAATAATTGGGCGCAAATGGCGAGTGGTCAAAGTAGGCTACTTAGAATTTGCAGATTGGAAACACTGATAGAAGGCATTTTTTACAAATGGAACTGACCTGGGAATGTGTGCAAACAGATTCGTCAAGATTTGAAACTTGGCACATTTGAAGTATTTTCAGAGGACAACACAATGGTACAATCCATTAAATCTCACCTATCACGGATTTTGACATACGACATCACAAACAGGGGTACTAATCAATCTGCATTTCATGACACCAGTGAAACTTTATAAATTGCAAATGGAATTGTATTTGAAAACTAATCAAACAGATTCATCATAAGCTCAAAATTGAAACATAACATGTCTCTGACCTCGAGAATGCAACACAATAGGAATTTCATCATTTTGGTCAACTGGTCAAAAGTTATAACTCGTCAAATAGGGCCTCCAGAATTTAGAACAATTCACAACAGCATGACATCAGTAAATGACCAACTTTGAGGGATTCAAAATCTAGTCAAACAAACTCAAAATGTCTCAAAATCCGAAACATAGGCTCTCAGGTATGGACACTAGATACTTCCAAAGTGGCGAGTCATGAAACATAACTGGGTGCGAGATATTTAGTTGCAAATATGGCTTCTTGCCACTGTTTGACACTAAGGTGAAAATGCAGAATTAACAATTTCTCAAAACGGGATTTCACGACATGGCTTGAAATGACAATTTAACTTTATGGAACGAGTGGATATGCTGAATGGAAGGTGTTAGAAACATTAAACACCTTACTGGCTTCAAATGGGCAATCGGGTACATGTGCACGAAGAGCATTCATGGGGGGCTCAAAGTGATTCAAAATTTGAAATGGACACTCAAAATGGGAATGCAATTTTGAGGGCCAACACTTGGAACTAACCCTTGTTTTGGAGCTTTCCAAAGCTATTGTGACCTTACCTTGTTTAACAACTATTCTACTTGCACCATATTGGTATCAAAGCCATACCATCTTATTAGGAGTGGTAGATATATTATAGGAATTATTTAATATTATATTGATTATTTATTTAATTATAATTTTATAAATATTATGAATATATATGTTGATTAAATCAATTAGTTTAATATCATTTGATCAATTATATGATATATTATAAATAATTTGTATTAGTTATTTTTTATTGATATTATATTATATTATATTTTATATCAATCTTAGTAATATATTGATTAATATACTCATTATTAATAATGATTATTATTATGTAAATAAAGAATTAATTAATATTATTTTATTTATAGAAAGGGATATTACAATCCTACCCTCCCAAAATTGCTTGTCCTCAAGCAATTATGATTTTTTTCATTTAGACAACTTGTTTGCTTTATATAATGGAATTCAATGTTACAAAAAGGGGTTGAAAGATAAATTGATAAGTGTGCATATAATAAATGATATAATTGATTTAAATCAAATTAGTGAATGTAGGATTGGTTCATGTCTAATATTTAGTGCGGAATTTATCAATCATTTTGAGAATTAAAGGATATAAGATGATTGATAGCTTTTCTTATTGTTGTAGGTGATAATATCACGTGTTCCTTCTTTCATTCTCTTCATAGAAGGATGGAAATTCTAATGTCATAGGGCATAAGATACTCGTCTACGAGTAGGCTCCCTCAAGGCTTTTAGAATCATGTTCTTATTAATCATGCTTTAATAGTTATCATATTGAATGCGATTTCTCTTTGCTTCTTTCTTTATCTCTTTTGGAGGATGAAAATTTCAATGTCACAGGACGCTAGATACTCATCTACGAGTAGGCTTGTGCAAGACATTTAGACTACATATTCATACCCATCTAGGCATCTTTCCTCAAGGATTTTTGGAATCATGTTCTTACCCATCTTGGGCTCTTTTCTCAAGTCATTTGAAACCATGTCCTCACCCACCTTAGAATATTTCCTCAAGGCATTGAAATCCATATCCTTACCTATCTTAGAATCTACCTATCCCGTGAGGATTTACTCTACCTCTCCCATCTTGACAATAAATTACTTGTATTCATGAACTTATATTTATCATTTATTTAATCATGTCTCTTAGCTAAATTATCAGTTGCATTCAATAGCTTGATGTTTTATCAATTGAAATTCTTATAATTGTATTCACCCTACAGGATGGCAAGATCATGCTCTAATACCACTGAAATGTCCCCTTATTAGGATAGTCATGATTGATACTTATATAGTCAATAAGCCAAATAATCATATTGTTGGAGATTGCTTTTAGCTTTAAGAATGAGAATTAAGATGTAACCAAGTTGCTTAGACACCAATCCTTAATAGGTGTTCCCTCAAAATTAATAGGTCCAAGTCCATTTCACAACAATTTAAGGAACACTGACCCCCACCCTCTATTGGGATACAACCATTGGTTGGAATTTACTTATGCCTCTCCTTGATTTCATCTTAGACTTCTCTTCTTAAATGCTTGATAATAATAATATTAGAAATAAATAATAAAATTAATTGTCCTTATCCTCTAAATAATGTAATTGTTCTATTTCTAATAGTTGAAGTGACATTCTTGTCAACTATTAATTCTATTCAATATTTGTCATTGTATTTAAGTTACATTTTATTTGATTTAATATTAAATTTTTTTATTTCATAATAATTATACAATGTTATTAATCTCAAATATAATTAATTTGAAGAGTCCTTATATATGATATTTTAGAATATATAAGTTGGGAAGTTTCCCCTTATTTTCTTGTACTTGTTTCTTTGGTTTCCTTATGTTGGGGGGGGGGGGGGGGGCGTGGGTGGGAGGGCGCATGAATAAGAAGTAACAATATTTTAACCTATAATTTTTTAAAGCTAAAATCATTCACATGCATCTAATTCATCTAATAAACATGAAAGCAAAGCATGCATGAAAATAGATAACACAAGATTTTGGTAACTTAGAAACCCTCCAAAATGAGAAGGTAAAATTGGGGTGGGGATGACACCCACAAATTATCACTATAGCAATATGTAACTATTTAAAGTTACAAATTTTGACCACTTCCAATGATTTTCCCTATGAAAGGCCTGTCCTGTTAAAGACTTTACACCTTGTTAAAAGCGACCTGGTTAAAGGACTTACAAACACTCACTTGGAGTGTTACCCTATTAAAGGATTTAATACCTTGTTGAAAGGCTTACAACATGGCTGTTAGACCAACCTATCATCATAGGATTTTCATTCCTAATACAATGGCTAGAGAGTATAGAAAGTCTTAACCTGATGACTTGCAATCTTCAATTGCTGATTCCAAATCCTTGTTCAGCTCTGTCTATTTTGATCCTTCCTTGATCTGATTTGTCTCTCCTCAAAATTTTGATACTCTATTCTTGATCAACTAAATTCTACAATGTTGTTTTGCTTTTTCTATGTCTTTACACCCCTTTGCACTTCACTAGCATTCTCCCATAAACTCTTACTCATGCACACACATAATGGAGTTTCATCCTCCTTTTAAAGGCTTCAAAGACTTAGGATTAGGTATGAATCTATGACCATTATTCTTCCATCTTTTCCTGCTCAATTCTTTCACTTTTCCTATTGGTTGCATGCTTTCTCCATTTTTCTTATTGGTTACATGCTGATTACATAGGGAATGCAAAAGATTCGATCTTATGTTCAAGATCCTTTGAGATTCATCTTGTGTCAGCTCAAAAAATGGTTTACATCTGAGTTTGTGAAGGCACAAACTCATATACTGATTTTATGTTACTCACCACTTACTAATTGTTGATGCTCGACACATATAGGAATTCTGTGTCACTCGGCTCCTACAGTAATTTTGTTTCACTCGGCATCTATACTTTGCTCGGCACCTATAGTGGCTCGGCATCACTTATCACTTGGCACTTGATACTTGCTTGGCACCTGTTGAATTTTTGGCTCGACACACACTATAGCTCAGCATCATCTTGAGAACTGGTTAAGTGTGTTGACACTTGAATGTCAAAACCAATCTGAGACCAACAATCTCCCCCTTTGACATGAGTGGCAAAAACACTTAACTAAGCATTATGAATCTGATCTCTATGAGTATACTATGTATCCTGTTCGGCATATATACAAAAATTTCAAAAACTTATTCAAAATTTTGTAGATGATTGTATACCTCAAAAAATTGTAACTCCCCTGAGCTAATGTGCCATTTTTGTAACCAAAATTCCCTTAAGCTGAATTTGTCTCATGCTGATGTGTTTCATACTCTTTGCCTTATTTGCTCTGTGTCTGGTTTGTATCTGCTCTGTTTGTATGCCCCCTTTGTTTTTGCTCTGTGTCTGCTCCCCCTTTCACACATCTCCTTATTACTTTCCCAAAATTTTGATTATCTCCTATCTTTATTATATCTTCCCCTTTACATGAATATCTTCATATAATATTTCTTTAAAAATGTAATTTCTCCCCCTTTTTGACACTTATGTCAAAGGTTCCTAGGAATGAATAGAATATTTAGCCAAAAATGTTTTATTTACCTCCATTATCATCTTCAGAGAAGCATCCCAATTGTCTAAGGTAATTTCTAGTGCTTTGAGATGGATGGTTGTCTCTACTGCAAGATGTACTAGGCCTTCTAAGGTAGAAAGATTAGGGTCTTTCTTTAAAACATTTTTTGCATAGGCCACTTCTTTATGTAGTGCTTCCAGATGTGGGGTAGTAATAGATTGAATTTGCATTAATTTGGCCTTAACATTGGCCTCTTCTTCTATCAATACAACCAACTCCTTCTGAGTATAAAGCATTGTTGCAAAATTCTTCTCACTTTAAGCTGGATCCATAGGTGGCTGTGTGCTAGATATCTTTAGATTCCTTTCCAAGCTCAGTACTCTCTGGCTAGTTTCTTGTGTGAAATATGATGAATCACACAATTTGGAGTACAATGAGAATATGTTCTCAAGTATTGTTTTAACTTTCTCAACCTTCTTAGCCAGTTCAACTTGTGATAGTGCTATCTCACTAGATATCTTCTCATTAACTTTCATTTGAAATTTCTTTTTAGACCATTCTAATAATTTGACATTAGTATCAAGGTCTTCATTTTGTACTTGGTCCACTATGTTGGACAATTGCTCCATGATGGGCTTTGTTTCATTAGGTATTGGCAAGCTAAATGCATCAAGAAATATGTCTTTGATTTCCACTAATGCTTACTTTTGTCTATACTTATTTCTGAGTATCTCCCGCTTCTTCTTTCCCTCTAGTGCCTCTTGCACTTCATTTATCTGTGCTAGGTTCATTGTCTTATAGTCATAACTTGATATGACTATTTCCTCATCAAGTGCAAGGTCTCCATAGTGAATTACCGTCACTACCTTGGTGGAGGTCGAGCTTGGTGCTGAGATTTGCAGTGGTACTGCATCAGTGCTCGACTGCTTGGTAGGAGTCCCCATAGTAGGAAAATTTACCAGTGTTTGTATTGCCTCTTGCTCTCTATCCTTGGGGGTTTTATCCTCTTCCTTATCTTCTTCTCTTCTGCCTTGATCAATTACAATGATTTGAGGAGGTGCACCTTGGCTATGTGCTATAGGAACATTTTTTCCTATTTGTTCCTTTGCTGACTCCTCGACAGTTGTTGTTACTATCACTATGGGATCAACCTTAGTAGTTGTGTCTTGTGCTGCTTTCTCTTTTGGTTGATCATCTGTAGCTATGGGTGGTTCTTGTGTGTTCACCTTCTCCTTAGTAATTTCCGCTGCAACTTTTTGCAACTCTTCTACATTCACCAAAATAGGATTTGTGCACAATTGTGACTGCAGTGTTATTTAGTGAAGGATATTTTTGAGATCATCTGTAGTTAGTGGATTGATATTCTAACTTGAGGTATCAGGAACATCCTATACAGTTATAGTTTCTATAGATGTAGGTGCTATATGTGGATGACTTGGTGGTGGCAATTGGGTGTTTTGGACACTCTGTTCTTGCTGCTGCTCCTTAGCTGTTGCCTCGTCACCTTTATGTATCTCTTTCTCCACTGTTACCTCTTCTTTTTCTTTCTCTCCTTCCTCCTCTTTTTCATTTTCCTCTTCCTCTTCATCATTTCTTCCCTCAAAGGGATCTTCTTGCCCTTCTTTGACTGTTGTCAACCCATAAATCAATTTCTACATTTGTGTGGATTTCTTTAAAACATCCTCTATTTTATTTTGTAAAATACTGAAGGCTCTATATTTGGGTGCAAATTTGCTCCCATATTTCTTACTAGCCTTGCTTACTTGACTATTAGTTAGGTCAAGGATCACATGAGCCAATGTTGACTCCCTTATTTCCTCCTCCATATTTAGGCAGTAATGCCATTTATTTTCTACAATAGAGCTTAGCTCCTTAGGCATAGAATTGTCAAGTTCAAGTGGAGTAGTCTTGAACTTGGCTATCATAGTGTAGATAGACTCTTCCACTATGTTTTGTTCTTCTCTTGACAATTTATTAAAATCAATGGTCTTTACACCAATTAAACCAACATTATCTCTAATATTATCACAAACATTTTCCAAATTAGATTTGGTGGAATGTCTTACCACTCTGAATTGATCATTGTCAGATTCTATCTTTTCTTCATCTGACTCTAGGGGTGCAACATATTTTCTTCTTTTCTTTTGCTCTGCAGGCCCTCCTTGCTGTATGGCTTTTTGCTTCCCCTTTTCCTTTGCCACTTGTGTTGTTGCCCTGGTGTCTACCCTTGTAGTTGGCTTGGCTAGGCTCAACTTTGTGTCTTCCTTCTTCCCCTTGGGTTGTGCAACAGGCTATTTTTGTGCTTTTCTCTTCTTAGGTTCAGACTTGGGTGCTTCCTGCTTGACACCTTCCTCTTCTTCTTCATCCTCACCCATGCCTTGGGTCAATGCAAGTGTCTCCTGTCCTTGTTCTTCTTCGTCATCTTCAACTTCTTCATCTTCTTCATCCTCAACAGGCCTCTCACCAAATTTAGCCTTTAGCTTCTTTACAAGTTTGTCCTTTTTCTTTAATGTGGAGGTAGTCTTCAACTCCATGTCCACCTTTGATCTCACCACATCAAATGTCCCAAAATGTGGTGCACTCTTGTCTACTTCTTCTGCTAATAGTGCAGTTATGGCTGCAGATGCTTCATCTATGTTTATCTCATAGCCAAGAGGTCTTAGCCATCTGACTCTTGGTATTGCTGCTTGTATGTAAGTATAATCAATATCTACAAGAAAGAATACATCATTTAGATGCTTTTCTACCAATGAAACTGGTATTCTTAGCCTTTGCTTCATGGTCTTCTTAAAGTTTTCAAAATAGCTAGTCATTAGTGTCTCAAAATTAACTCCCATTTGTTCTATATATTCATTTACTTGAGCTATTATATACCTATTTTCTTTCCAGACAACTTTACCAAAAAATGGAAATTCATTCTATACATAGAAAAATATGCAAATTAAAATTGCACCAAACTTGAACTGTGCTGCCTTGGTTCTCCTTATTGCTGCTAAGTTCTCATTGATTTGCTGCAATTGCAATTTTGCAAGATCATAAGTATGATCCTTTTTCACTAGTTTGTAACCAACATCCATTGCAATGCATGGTACACTTTTAAGTCTACTGGATTGATAAAACTTGTGTGATATAACTCTAACAGCAAAGTCAACAAGAAGGTCTTGGATATTATCTATTGTCATTCCTCTCTTGTTCCATTTGGCACCTTTGTTCTTTTCAATTGCTTCCTTGGAATCACTTCTAAGGGTCTTTGGCCGATCTAGGGTTGGATACCTTATTACTCTATGCACAATCCTTTTTGTTAATTTTATTGGACCATCCTCCAATTATAAACTTCCATCATGAATCCTGCTACGTACTATCCTGATCCATTCCGTTTTAAAGACTAGGGAATTCTAGGGCACGTGTCAAACCCTTTTTCTCAACGATTTGATATTCTTCTTTCAAAACTCTATTTTCACAATCTCTCAGTCTTCCCTCATCTCCATATCCCCTATGGCTCCAATTTTGCAGTTGTAACATCTTCTAACATCTTGGACCATAACTACTTTAGGTGGAATGACAGATAGGGTTCCGTTTGGGTCATTTTTGTATGTTACTTCTAGGATTGGCCAAAAATCTGGTTGTTTAACTTCATTTGACACAAGTTGGACTTCAAATGGTTCTTTCTCTTGTGGTTTCCTAGAATTGGAGGCCATTTGTGCTAACTAGGGTTTTAAACACAATGAAATTTAAAAATTGCGTAGCTCGACACAAATGTAAATACCTTGAATCGATGAAATTGTGCTAAATAACTATTGAGATTGGTTCAAATGCTGGATTCTCTGCTTTGAAGTCATTCTGCACTCTTCTTTATCTTTGCTCTTTGTTCACAATGAAGAAAAATGATTCAAAATGCGATAATATACCCTATTTTCATAGCATTTAATATTTAGTGCATTTACAACTGTTCACTCAGCTTCTTAAGCATTTTTGCATTTCTCATCTTCGTTTACCTTTCCACCACTTAACATCCATTGAAGTATTCTTTACTCGATTTCAAACTCAGCTACAACTAATCATTTAACTTCTACTAATTTTGGCAATCAACTTGGCATGTATTGAAATTTTACTCGGCATCTGAGGGCAACTCGACAACACTTATGACATCTTGAAATTTTAACTTTGCATCTTTATTCATGCTGATCTTTCCTTTTCAGTAGTTGCTTGTTTAGGAATTGATGTATGATAAAGCTTTGTGTATTAGTTCCATATGCCTTCTTGTGCTTAGTTGGATGAAGTGTGACCACTTGACCTTTTAGGTGAAGTGATCCCTTCATTTGATGTGCTGCTCCCATCATTCTTGTTCCATGTCTTATTCATTTCTCCTCTGATGTGTTCAATGTCTACCTTCACTTTTTCTTTGTTGATCTCTAAGTTGGGTGCCTTTGACCTTGTTGGGCAATTCCTGTTGATATGACTAGTCTTCAAACAACTAAAACATGTAGGTTGGCTGAGCCATCTACTATAGTTTCCACTGAAATGTGTTCTTATGCAATTTTCAGGGATGTGTCCATATTCTTGACAATAATGGCAATTGTACCTAGTGTTGCAGTTCCAATTGTAATGATGTCTATGATTATTTCCCTTTGTTGGCTGATTAGGTGTCCACTTAGGCTTTGATCTGCACTCAAAAAATCTATGTCCATACTTCTTGCAATTGTAATAGTGACCTTCAAATCTTGGTGTTCTGATAGTTTTAGTCCTGTAGTTATGTGCTTGATGTCCTTGCTTGTTGCACTCGTGACAGTGACCCACATTATTAGGTTTGTCATGCTGATGGGAGTTTTTGCTCCTGCATACATTAGAGGTATGTCCCTTTTTACCACAAAAATGACAAGTAGGTTTAGTGTTCTTACCTTTGTTACTTCTTTCTTCTGTAGTCTTGGATGACTCTCCTTTTTTTAGTGCTGGTGTAACCTAGTCCTGAAGTGTCATTGCTAGCTTTTGGTGATTTCAGTAACTGTTCAAAGTACTTGATGGCCTCATTGGGTTTCTTGAAGTTCTCTGCAATCTCCTTCTCTCTTTTCAAACCATTTTGTAGTTGTTCATTTTGCATCTTCAGTGTAGAGATCTCAATATCCTTGACATTCAGTTCATGATGTGCATTCATCATTTGATTTAGGGTGTCTAGCTACATGTTTGAAATTCTTGCAAGCTCAATTGACTTTTCTTCAGGTCTGTTGGCAAGTTTCCTCTTGTCTTTTTCAAGCATAGCTTTATCTTCAATGACTCTTTTCTTTTGTTCAATTACTTCACAAAGCATCATGGCTTGTGATTCTTGTTCAATCTTGAGTGTTATGATCTCTTCTACTTGGGCTCTATTCTTCTCCATTAGGTTTTCTATTGCTACATCAAACTCTTAAAACAATTTTGAGGTGTCAATCTCCTTGTATTGTGTATCATTCTCAACTATGGCAATCTCTCTTCTTCTCTTTAAGGATCTTCTCAGTTCTTGTCTTGCTTCTTCCAAAGTGTGTAGAGCAAGCTGTATATCAATTGCATGATTCTCTATGATCTTCCCAAGTTTGTATACTTCCATTTCCAGATCTTTTCTCCAAGTTGTAAGGCTCCTCCTTGTGAGAACTTGGCTCTGATACCAATTGTTAGAATTTACAAGTGGGAAGATATAGTTCTTGGGGGGGGGGGGGGGGTGTGAATCAGAAGTAACAATATTTTAACCTCTAAAGCCTTTTAGCTAAAATCATTCACATGCATCTAATTCATCTAATAAACATGAAAGTAAAGCATGCATGAAAATAGATAACACAAGATTTTGGTAACCTAGAAACCCTCCAAAATGAGAAGGTAAAATTGGGGTGGGGATGACACCCACATATTATCACTGCAACAATATGTAACTATTTAAGTTTACAAAGTTTGACCACTTCCAATGGTCTACCCTGTGAAAGGCCTGTCGTGTTAAAGACTTTACACCTTGTTAAAAGTGACCTAGTTAAAGGATTTACAAACACTCACTTGGAGTATTACCTTGTTGAAAGGCTTACAACATGGTTGTTAGACCAACCTATCATCATAGGATTTTTATTCCTACTACAATGGCTAGAGAGTATTAGAAAGTCTTGACCTGATGACTTGCAATCTTCAATTGCTGATTCCAGATCCTTGCTCAGCTCTGTCTGTTCTAATCCTTCCTTGATCTGATTTGTCTCTCCTTGGCTTCAAAGACTTAGGGTTAGGTATGAGTCTATGACCATTATTCTTCCATCTTTTCCCACTCAATTCTTTCACTTTTCCTATTGGTTGCATGCTTTCTCCATTTTTTCTTGTTGGCTGCATGTTGATTACATAGGGAATGCAAAAGATTAGATCTTATCTTCAAGATCCTTCAAGATTCATCCTGTGTCTGCTCGAAAAATAGTTTACATCTGAGTTTGTGAAGGGACAAACTCATATGCTGATTCAGTGTTACTCGACACTTAGTAATTGCCGATGCTCGACACATATAGGAATTTTGTCTCACTCTGCTCCTATAGTAATTCTATTTCACTCGGCATCTATACTTTGCTCGACACTTATAGTGGCTGGACATCACTTATCACTTGGCACTTGATACTTGCTCGGCACCTGAACTTCACTAACACCTATTGAATTTTTGGCTTGACACATGCTATAGCTCGACCTCTGAATTGGTTAAGTGTGTTGACACTCGAATGTCAAAACCAATTTGAGACCAACACCTTATGTCCTCCTTCTACCCATCTAAATTTTTTGCTCATTATTATTTTTTTGTTTCAGCCTTAATACTTTTTTGGAAGGCTTCCTTTTAATGCTCCTTTAACTATTTTAATACTTAATCTTAATCCTTTTAATACTTCTCATTGCTTTTTCCATTGACTTCATTTATGATTTTTATGATTTGAACCTTTTCATGGCAATAATAAACCATGCTCCTTTAACTATTTTAATACTTCATCTCAATCCTTTTTAATACTTCTCATTGCTTTTTACATTGACTTCATTTATGATTTTCATTATTTTAACCTTTTCATGTCTATAATAAACCATGCCATGCATATGGAATGGAATATATTCAATAAAATTTACTTTCCATTATTTACTTTTTCTTTTTCCATCGGTGGTGATAATATTTTTGTAGTTTTTTTGCCTTTAAATATATGATGTCTCCTGTACACTTTGCTAATTGTCCCGGTCTTTGACCTGTGGACTATTGATTGAATTAGATAATTACTAGTTTATTTTTAATTATTTAATATTATGTTGATTGTTTATTTAATTATAATTTTATAAATGTTATGAATATATATTAGTAATATCATTTGATCAATTATATGATATAGTATAAATAATTTGCATTAATTATTTTTATTGATATTATATTATATTTTATACCAATCTTAGTAATATATTGATTTTTAAAAAAATCTGAAGAACAAGGGAAAATCTAAGGTGTCAAAGTGACAATTTTTTTTCCAATATAACCCATCAAAAATTCGTAGACAATACTATCTTACTAGGTACTAGCTCCTTAATAGAAGCTTAGAATTTTCCATGAATCATACAAGACTATTCAGAAGCCTCTGGGCAAAAGGTAAATGCTGAAAAATCTGAAATCTTTTTCATCAACACATCGTCTGCACTAGAAACTGATATTTGCAATATGATGGGATACCAGAATGGTACATTCCCATGCAAATATTTAGGTATTCACTTAGAAAAGCATAACAAGAACCCCAAAGTTTGGGATTCAATTCTAGAAAAAATGACAATCAAATATCCAATTGCAAAGGAAAATGGTTAACCAAAGTAGGCATACCAACTACAATTAAAGTTGTTCTCTCGACCATCCCATCTTACCAACTCTCTTGTCTCCCTCTCCCCAGAGGCATTAACAAGAAACTAGAGAGCAAACTAAAACATTTTATTTGGAAAGGTATGGACGATAACAAAAAATTAGCTTTAAGAAAATGGGAAAATGTCTGTAGACCCAAAGAACAAGAAGGATTAGGTATCAAAAACCTAAGTTGGCAAAATGAAGCATTCAAAGCTAAGCTCATCTAATGTATGTATCAAGAAAAGGAAAGCAAATGGAAAGGATCCTTAATAAAAATACATAGGAGAAGAAAATCCTATTTCACTATTTGGAGTTAAAAGCCCACCACATGGTTCTAACACTTGAAACTTTATGTTAACTTGCCGATCACTTATAAGTAAAAACATTACTTGGGACATAGGAAGGGGTGAGAAGGCTCTATTTTACGAAGATTCTTGGGACGGTCTCCCTCCCCCAAACAATTACCACCTCTCTAATAACATAAAAAATACTCTAACACATATTTGGGGGAACTAGGTAGCCAATTATGGTTGTCCCACAGTTGTGAATGGAGAGACTATTTGGGAATGGAGACCCTAAGAAGAAACCAATTTATCACAGATTGAAATAGAGGAATTCTCAAATTTCTTGAACCAAAGACCAGTATCATATAAAAATAGGCAGGACAAGCTGATATGGGCACCATCTAAAGACAATATCTACAAAATGAAAAAAGGCAATGTGATCCTTAATAACACTCGGTATGGGGAAGATATCTATATTCCCCTTAATCTATGCTGAGATCCTACTAGTCTTCCCAAAGCAAGCATTTTCCTATGGATTGCAATACAAAAGAGAATATTAACTGCTAATTGTTTCACCAAACTTGGCTTCAAAGGACCTTCAAGATGCACTCGTTGCAAAGCTCATTTAAAAGACACATAGCATTTTCTATATCAATTATCTTAATCTAGGGAATCTTCTAAAAAGATGGTCTAATCACTACAAGAAAAAAAATTAGAAAATTATGGAACATCTTGCCATCCCTTCTAATATGGGAACTATTAAAAGAAAGAAACAAAAGATTTTTCAATGATTCGCTCTTTGACATCCCCTCATTTCTTAACAATGTTGAGACAAGCATTCAAGAAGTTATGAACAACTATCTAAGAAGATCAACTGAGGAAGGAGTATTTTTAGATTGGGATCCAGAGATGAAGAAAAAATGGTCTAACTTAGTCAACCCTCCACTAATATACACTAAGAATTTTTTTAAAGTTTGTAAAGATTGCATATGGAAACCACTCCCACTAGGGCAGACAAAACTCAATTTCAATTGAGCACCAAAAGGAAATTTAGGCATTGCAGAAATAGGGTGCATCCTAGATACAGATTCTGGAAACTAGATAGTTAAACATTTGAAACCTATTGGGAAGGTGTCAAATAACATAGCCAAACTAGAAGCTCTAAAAGAAGGGCTAAAACCAAGTTTGGAATGTGGCATTCAAAAACTTGTTATTAAAGGAGACTCCCAAATTATTCTCAATGCATTGGGAAAACAATCAACCCCCAAATGGTGCATCAATTCCAAATTGGAAATGGTTTTGGCTCTATTAGATTTATTCGAAGACATCAAAATCCAACACATTTTGTAACATCTCATTTTTCTAGGTCTTAATTAACAAATAACACACTCAAAGAAATATAGTTATCACTTCAATTTCATAGGAAGACAGTTATATCATTCATGTTCATGTGAATAAGATTTATCGTTAAAATTAGTTGGACAAAATTTCTTAACTAAGAACTTAAAAGATCATCAAGGAATTTAATAAAAAATAATAATATCCATATACCTTGGAATCTGAATCGATAAATCAATGTAGGGATGCTTCTGCAAGCACTCGAGTTAGTCCACAAATATCTCTATAACAATATCACAAAACGACTTCTATCCAACATTGTTAAATCAAAATCAAATGATGAATATCATTAAATACCACTATATAAAATTAGGGCATCACTTACCATTGTAATAATTAGGGCATTGGTTACCACTGGAATCTTTTAGGGCTTTTGATACCATTGATTCAAATAGGGCTTCTAATACCACAAATTCAATTAGGGTTTCCAATACCACTGATTCAATAGGGCTTATGATACCATGGATTCAAATAGGGCTTTCGATACCAGTGTATCATTTAGGGTTCCAGTCATCACTCAATCAATTTTAGATTCCCTTCCTTTCAATTACTTAACTCTGACAGTAACTCAAGATTAGAAAATATACTTATATTCGATATTCATATAAATGAAAAACAATCTGTAAATCTATCTCTTGCAGTAGGAGATTACATTATACAAAATCATGCATGAGCTATTAAATAATTCATATTAAAATGATAAACATTGAAGTGTAATAACTGATTATTGTTTCATGTGATTTCCTTTCTCTCACCTCATCACCCATTTTCTTGGCTACACAACCGAGTGAGTCCTAGGTGTTAGTCTCAAAACAATTGGTTCCACCAATTTTACATGCATCCAACATTTCATGATATGTGTTTGCATGATCATGTTCTTTAAAGATTCTAAAATTTGATTATTTAATTCTAATATCCATCGGTAAATGTTTATGGATCCATATGATGTTTATTTTGGCTTCAACAATGATTTATAATACTTGTCTTTCATATTAGTACAAAAATATTTTATTTTCTTAGCCAAAGTAGTGTGCCCAACCTGGGTCTAAGGCTTAGTAAAGATTTAAAATTGCTTTGTAAATTATTACTGGTTCTTCTTGAGAGTACTATCCCTTATCTCAAAGGCATATGGAAAATACTTAATTATAGGCTTGCACTGAGATGACTTCTAAAGTTCTGATATAAAATCTATATTCTATTATGGAATCAATATTCTAATTTATAACTTGCTATTCATAACTTAAGCTTATGTGCAACCATCATGAGGAACACAAGATACTTTGTTACAGGGTTTAGATTAAAGATCTCCTTCTCTAGCTCTTAGGGAATCACATATTATAACTAATTTGAAAGAGTAATTAGGAGAATGCATGACCTGATTGCCACCCCCTTGTGATAGAGAATGAATGCAATATCTGGTTCTTGCTCTTGCTGAAATATAATTAGAAGCCTTTCAATTATGAAGCCCCAATCTTGGCTCGCGACACTTGAAGCAGGTTTCACAAATAAATAAACAATAACTAGGAATTGGATGGATTACAATCAATACGATTGTGGTATGATGGGAGATTTTCCAGAATAAACTACAACCATGAGCTGTCATTGGAATGGACTTAGCATGATCCACGTGACCTGTAGCAAAGTGTTTCTTGCTCCTGCAACCGGATTTAATGATCTCCCATGTTTTTCCTTGCTCTATACTCATTGATGATTGAAGAAGGAATGAGAAAGTCATACGAGATGGTAAGTTATGAACCTGATAATGATCTCAGATTTACTCAGCTTGCTAAAATGTAGTAACAGGTGGATGTAAAGGTAGTGGTAATGCAGTAAGAAGGGAGTTTCTCAAACATGATCAATGGAACTCTATTAAATGGTTGGCTTGGCTCTTCGGCTACCTTTAGTTTTCAAGAAGACTCTTCAAATACATCATAAATTCAAATTGAAAAAAGGAGAAAATAAAAAGATTGGAAGAGAAGTTGGAAAGACAATTCAAATTGCTAAATATTAATCATGCCTAGTGTTACTTGATTAAAAGAAAAAATATTAAAAATAAAGAACAGAATTGGAAGATTATAATTCAAATGCTATTATGTTCTGAACATTAATATAATCTTATATTTTATCATACATGTACACATCACTTTATTAAATATTTAAATTATAATGATGCCAAATCATTTTAATATTTAAATGCATGTATTAAAAAATTTACTAAAATAATATGATGAAAGATAAATTAAAATCCTTTAAGATACGTTTTATATTTTAACTCAATTATTTTATTTAAATTAATTATTTAAATAACTTATGGGATTCCACAGATGTATCCTATTTCAAGTCGCTAGATCCTCTACCCATCTACCTAGTGATGGTGATGCTCCTGCCTAATTCTTTTCTGACAATGCTTCCATCCCCTTCGACATGTTTCCTGCAAGGAAATTCCTTGCAGTTAAATCATATTATCAAAATGAATTATTTAATCATAATTAATCATAACGGTTAACCATCTTCTCAATTCCATGAATTCATGATTAACAATCAACTAATCACGTTATCTTCACTTGAAATCATAATGATTAACTATAAGTGAGGATAACATGATTAGTTGAATGTTAATCATGAATTCATGGAATTGAGAAGATGGTTAACTGTTATGATTAATTATGATTAAATAATTCATTATGATAATATAATTTAACTACGAGGAATTTCCTTACAAGAAACATGTCGAAGGGGGTGGAAGCATTGTCAGAAAAGAATTAGGTAGGAGCATCACTATCACTGGGCAGATGTGTAGAGGATCTAGCAACTTGAAACATGATACATCTGTGAAGCACATGAGTTATTTAAATAATTAATTTAACTAAAATAATTGAGTTAAAATATAAAATGTATCTTAAAGAATTTTAATTTATCTTTCATCATATTATTTTAGTAAATATTTAAATACATGCATTTAAATATAAAAATGATTTGGCATCATTATAATTTAATAATTTAATGAAGTGATGTTTACATGTATATATAAATATAAGATTATAATAATGTTCAGAACATAATAACATTTGAATTGTTATAATTTTTTCAAATTATAATCTTTCAATTCTATTCTTTGTTTTTAATATTTTTGCTTTTAATCGATTAACACTTGGGCATGATTAATATTTGGCAATTTGAATTATCTTTCCAACTTCTCTTCCAACCTTTTTATTTTCTCTCTTTATTTTTCTCCTTTTTTAATTTGAATTTATGATGTATTCGAAGAGTCTGCTTGAAAACTGAAGGTGACCGAAGAGCCAAGTCAACCATTTAATAGAGTCCCATTGATCATGTTTGAGAAACTCCCTTCTTACTACATTACCACTACCTTTACATCCACCTGTTACTGCATTTAGCAATCCGAGTAAATTTGAGATCATTATTGAGTTCATAACTTACCATCCTGTATGATTTTCTCCTTCCTTCTTCAATCATCGACAAGTATAGAGTAAGGAAAAACATAGGAGATCATTAAATCTAGCTATGAGAGGAAGAAATGCTTTGCTACGGGTCACGCGGATCATGTTAAGTCCATTTCGGTGGCAGCTCATGGTTGTAGTTTATTCTGGAAAAGCTCCCATCATACGACAATCCTATTGACTATAATCCATCCAATTCCTAGTTATTGTTTATTTATTTGTGAAACCTACTTCAAGTGCCATGAGCCAAGGTTGGGGCTTCATAATTGAAAGGCTTCTAATTATATTTCAACAAGAGCAAGAACCAAATATTGCATTCATTCTCTATCACAAGGGGGCGGTGATCAGGTCATGCATTCTCCTAATTACTCTTTCAAATTAGATATAAGATGTGATTCCCTAAGAGCGAGAGAAGGAGATCTTTAATGTAGACCCTGTAACAAAGTATCTTGTATTCCTCATGATTGCTACACATAAGCTTAAGTTATGAATAACAAGTTATAAATCAGAATAATGATTCCATAATAGAATATAGATTTTATATCAGAAATTTAGAAGTCATATTGGTGCAAGCTTATACAAAAGTATTTTCCATATGCCTTTGAGATAAGGGATAGTACTCTCAAGAAGAACCAATAATAATTTACAAAGCAATTTTAAATCTTTACTAAGCCTTAGACCTA
The DNA here is from genome assembly GCA_028749045.1 of Cupressus sempervirens. NCBI lineage: Eukaryota > Viridiplantae > Streptophyta > Pinopsida > Cupressales > Cupressaceae > Cupressus > Cupressus sempervirens. The sequence goes on from CM053792.1 coordinate 742,194,052, forward strand.
GGTTGGGCACCTTGCTTTGGCTGAGAAAATAAAATGTTTCTATACTAATATGAAAGAAAAGTATTATAAATCATTGTTGAAGCCAAGATAAACATAGTATGGATCTATAAACATTTACCGATGGATATTAGAATTAAATAATCAAATTTTGGAATCTTTAAAGAACATTATCATGTAAGCACAGATTGTGAAATGTTGGATGCATGTAAAATTAGCAGAATCAGTTATTCTGAGAAATCCTAACACCTGGGACTCACCTAGTTGTGTAGCCAAGAAAATGGGTGATGAGGTGAGAGAAAGGAAATCTGCAACAACATGAAATAGTAATTAGTTAGGACACATCAATTTTTATCATTTCAATATGAATTATTTAATAGCTCATGCATGATTTCATATAATTTAATCTCCTTCTGCCAAGTCATATGGTGTGCTAATTACTAGGATACCCAGTGTATGGCAAGATGACCCCTGGCTATTCTGGGTAGGGAGGACCTTTCTTGTTAGAGATCGTGTGGGGATAAGATTTGGTCCAAGGTTGGGTGGTTGAGCCCCTAACAATGTTCACCTCTCCATAAGTTATTAGACATACAACCGACAAAGATAAGTCATATACTCAATTGGTTGTCAGAAACAAGTATTATCACTTTTATGATTAGTATGCAAGAAGGTAAGATTAATTGAGTTATTTCATCGTTACACTTAGATGCAAGAAATAGATTTATGGATTTTTTTTCAAATATATGAATATCGAATATAAGTATATTTTCTAATCTTGAGTTGCTATCACAGTTAAGTAATCAAAAGGAAGGGAATATGAAATTGATTGAGTGATGACTAGAACCCTACATGATATAGTGGTATCAGAAGCCCTATTTAAATTCATTGTATTAGAAGCCTTATTGAATCAGTGGTATCAAAAGCCCTGATTGAATCCGTGGTATCAAAAGCCCTATTTGAATCAGTGGTATCAAAAGCCCTAAAAGATTCCAATGGTAATTGATGCCTTAGTGATTACAGTGGTAAGTGATGCCCTAATTTTATATAGTGGTATTTAATGATATTTATCATTTGATTTTGATTTAACAATGTAGGATAGAAGTCATTTCATGATATTTTTATAGAGATATTTATGGAGTAACCTGGGTGGTTGTAGAAGCATCCCTACATTGATTAATTGATTCAAATTCCAAGGTACATGGATATTATTATTTTTTATATTAAATTCCTTGGTGTTTTAAGTTCTTAGTTAAGAAATTTTGTCCAACTGATTTTAACGGTAAATCTTATTCACATGAACATGAATGATATAACTGTCTTCCTATGAAATTAAAGTGATAAATGTATTTCTTTGAGTATGTTATTTGTTAATTAAAACCCAAAAAAATTAGATGTTACACATTTATAAAGAGGGAAACAAGGAAGCTTATCTCTTAGCCAAAATCGGTGTGAATGGAATAGATTTCAAGATCGAACCTTGAGTACTTAGCAACTAATATTAATTTTTTGGTTCATTTCCCTCTTCAGTTTCTTGTTTGATTGATTTCTTTTTCCTTTCCCTACCCAATTTTATTTTCCTATATTCTCTTCTTTTATTTTGATCATATTCGTGCTTCCTTTTCCTTATACCTATCTTTAGCCCTTGTGTAGCAAGTCCAAAATTTCACACTTTTATTATCCTTTGTTCTTTTTATCCTTCTTTAGAATGACTCCCATTTTAACCCGCATTATTACTTTCCCCTTGCTCATCCCTTTTTGGAGTCTGCTAGGTCTTTTTTTTAGTGATGTCTTTTTCTCTATGACATTAACACATTCTAGATGACTCTAGGATTATCTAGGATTCATATAAAGTAAGTCGAGTTGTCACTAGTTCTTTCATTCTCCTCTCCTTTCACCTGGTGTCTCGTATTTTATCAGTGACAAGTGTCTTTAGGGGTAGTTTTGTTAGTTAGGATGGAGTTTGCAATTAGCTTGTTTCACACATTTGGAGTGTTTACCATGTCTTTTAGAGGCTTAGTGAAGCTAGAATGATGGAATAGATTGCTCAATCCGATGGACGATATGACTAGGGTAGCCATTATTAGAGTTTTAGGAGAAAGATCCTTTAACTATGACTTTACCTGGCGTACCAACAACTCTATAGTAGGTTCCCCATTAGGATATCATTTGACTCTCCTACAATCGATTTGATCCTACATGGTTAGATGGTCTAGATGAAGCAATTCTTAGTATAGATGAGAATTTGAAGATCCCTTTTGCTGAGGATTACATGTGTCACCCTCCTAACAACTTTGCCCATGCCATCGTACCTAGATGACCCATTTTGCATATTAGAGACCTGACACTGTTCAACAAGGAATTTCCAAAGATGTGAGCCAACGCTACATTTCTGCTGAGGTGGAGAGGAATTGTGGAGGACCAGGGTAGAAAATGACTTCCCAATTATCTTAGAATCTTCGTCTCCTTTATTGAACTAGGGATTGATTTCTTAGACCTTGAAAAATTGGATTTTACATTGCCAAATTTCAACAAGTCTAGCTTTTGTTTCTACTCCCTTTTGGTTAGGTTTTTCGTCTAGGATGTTACTCACTTTAGTTATGTGTCCTTGTGCAATTTTTTCTCTATTTTGTTCATCTCGACCTATCTGTTCTATAGTTTGGTCTCAACTCTTCAGTTTCCTCTGTGGTTTTTTTAGTCATGGTATCGCTTTGAATATATGTAATCTTTCATGCAATTATATATAATTATGATATATTTAGATTTAGCTCCTTTTGCATTAATTTTTTTTATGGTTGATAGTTGATTTAGTTTTAGAATTTCAAGGTTATTCACCTAGACTTTATATTGGTAGTTTCTACAATTCTGAAGAAGATTTTATCACTACTTAAATATTAGACATTAAACCTAACAAGCATAACCAAAATTTAGCACTAAATGATCAACTGATGTTGTTCTCATAAATCAACAATGTATGTTGGTATTTTCATTTAGCATAATCTAGAATTTGTTCCCCTTATAATAAAAATTTCATTAAGCCTCTATTATTGTCATCCATTCATTTATAAAGCTGCATATTATAAATGGGGGAAAATACTTAAGAGTTCTATAAGCTTAGTATGATAGAAAATCCCGATGAGAACCAACAGGAGCTAGTTGCCAGATATATCAATGGGTTGAAATATGTAATCTGAGATAAATTAAGTTTGCTTATCCCTAAAAAAGTGGATGGATATTTCAACTGGCCATTAGAGCCAAGGAAAAGCTTAAGAGAATAGGTGACAAATGCAATAGAGGAAGAGGTTGTAGGAATAATAGAGGCAAAGGTAGTTTTGGAAGGGGTGAAAGAAGTAGAAATGAGGAAATTAATAATAAATAAATAAAGGGGAGAGTAGTCATAGAGGTGGACTAGGCTATAGGGGTTAAGAAGACAAAATAAGAGAGGTAGAAGCCAAGGCAGAGGACCACGTAAAGGTAGTAGAGTCTTCATAGGGAGATACTTCACATGTGATCAAGTTAGGCATACAAGTGGACAATGTCCTAACAAAGCCTCAAGTTCATCTATGGGTAGGGAGAGCACAAATCAATTAATTATGGAAGAAGACAACACTACTAGTGTTAATGCACCTATTAGAAGTACATTGGATGGTGAGAATCTAATGTTAAAGTGAACTTTACTCAAGATACCCTTAAAGCAATAACCCCCTCATAGAAAGACATTATTTAGGACCCGAGGAAAGGAATATGAAAAGCTATGCAAGATCATAGTTGATTCAGTGTCAATAGAGAATGTGGTATCTACTAAAATGGTGGATACATTGAAACTCAAGAGGCTTTTAGACATAACAACTCATAAAATCTCTTGGTTGAACAAAAATAAGAACTTTACAACTAAAGAACAAGCATGGGTGGACTTTGAAATGGGAGAATACAAGAACACAATCCTATGTGAAATCATCCCAGTGGATGCATGCCATATGATCCTTGGAAGACCATGAAAATTTGATGTAAGAGTTCAAAATGATGGTTAGAAGAACACCTACCAAATCACTAAGAATGGCAAGAAATACAAGATGGACCTTACCTAAAAAATTAGACAAAAGGTGAGTCACTAGTCATGTTGGTTTTTGGCAAGAAGTTTATGAGCATGATGAAAGAAGAAAAATTTCAGGTGTATACAAATATTATGAAGCACAAAGAGGATAAGAAGGTGTCAGAGCCTTTACCAAAGGTTGTTGAAGATATGCTAAAATAGTATCCAAGCATAGTTGTAGGAGAGAAACCCTATACCTCAACACCTATAAGGAGTATTAGTCATCAAATTGAATTAATATTAGGTTCCACACTCCCTAACAAGGCTGCCTACAAGCTCACACCTCAATAAAATGTAGATATTAGTAGACAAGCATAAGAACTATCAGACACTAGACTAATTAGGAAAATTGTGAGGCCTTGTACAATGCCCTTGATCATGGCCCCTAGAAAGAATGACAAATGAAGATCATGTGTGGTCTCTAGAGAAATCAACAAAATAACAATACAATACCAATTTCCCATGCTAATAATTGAAGACCTATTAGATCACTTAGGTGGATCATGCTACTACAAAAAAATGACCTCAAATCTGGCTATCCTCAGATAATGATAACATATGGTGATGAATGGAAGACAACATTCAAAACTATTGAGGGATTTTATGAATGATGTATCATGCCCTTTGGATCGAGCAATGCTCTAAGCACATTCATGAGACTTATGAATGAAGTCCCAATGAAATTTATAGGGAAGTTTGTCATTGTCTATCTTGATGGCATTTTGGTGTTTAGTAGGTCAAGAGAAGAGCATTTGGAGCATAAAAAAATGGTGATGCAGAAGCTTCAAGAGGAGTAATTGAAGACCAACCTAGAAAGGTGAGTTTTTCAAAAAAATAGAGTTGGTCTATTTGAGTTTTGTTATATCACAAGGTTGCCTTAAGATAGATCCATCAAAGGTGGATGCCATATTAAATTGGTCAAATCCAAGAATAGTAGGAGAAGTAAGGAGCTTCCATTGCCTTGCAAACTTTTATAGGAAGTTTGTCAAATATTTCAATGGAATTTGTATGCCTATGCTCAACACCATCAAGGAAGGAGTCAAATGTAAGTTTGAGTGGACGAAGAGTGAAAAATATAGTTTCCAACTCCCTAAGAAAAAGGTAGTAGGGCTACCAACATTAGTGTTGCTTGATTTGTGTAAGGTGGTTATAGTAGAATGTTATGCTATCAAAGATGCTATTGGAGAAATGTTAAGTCAAGGACATCCTCTTGCATTATTTTCTATGAAGTTAAATGAAGCTAAGAAGAGGTATAACACTTATGATCTTGAACTTTATGCTAGGGTCCAAGCATTGAGACAATGGGGACACTATTTAATGCCAAAAGAATTTGTAGTGTTCACTGACAATCATGCCTTAAGCTTCCTAAATAGATAAGAAAAGTTGAATCAAAGACATGTCAAGTGGATGGAGTAGTTGCAGTCATTCACATTTACTATAAAGCACCCAAAAGGAGCAACTAACAAGGTAGTTGACGCATTGAGAAAAAGGGTTTTAGCCATGTAAGAAATCTAGTGGTATTAGACTAGTTGAAGTATCTATACCATAATGATGAAGAATTCAAAGAACCTTATTAAGTTTTCTCTAATCTTGCTAACTGGTTTCATAGCCAATTTTTTGATTTGGTGTTGAAGGAGGAATTTCTCTTCAAAGGAAGTAGGCTTTGCATTCCCAAATCATATATGAGGAAGAACATAGTAAAAAAAAAAACACAATGGTGCAATTGGTGGATATTTTGGAACAAAAAAGACATTGGAACAAGTAGCAAGGTTTTACTATTGGCCCATGTTGCAATTTGATATCAGGAGATATGTTGAAAGTTGTGTCATTTTCCAAAGAAAAGGAGTTTCCTCTAATTCAGGTTTGTACCAATCCCTTTCTATCCCAAAAAAACCATGGGAGAACATCATCATGGATTTTGTGTTAGGTTTACCTAAGACAACTAGGGGTGTGGATAGTGGTTTTTTTTATAGTGTATAGATTTAGCAAAATGGCCCACTATGTGCTATGGAAGAGAAATCATGATGCTTCTCAAATAGTAGGACTATTCTTCAAAGAGTGATTAAGGGTCCTCCCCTTATACCAAAAACACATAACAAAATTACAAAAAACAAAAATAGTTTGCAAGAACAAAACATGGGCTTCTTATTATCTCTACAAATGTGGAATTATCAAATTTGGAAATATAGTATGTAAACCCACATTGGCTCCTTCCTTACATTAAACTACAAGACAAGGATGTTAACTATCACCCAAAACTTTCCTAGACAATATATGGGCCTTCCTTGTATAGGAAATTTTTTACTACTTGGGAAGGTTCTAGACATTTATCCCTAACCCCTGCGGCTGACCAACCCTAAAATTGCATATAGAGTCTACTCAAAATAATTAAAAATTTTATTTTAGGATTTTTAGGTAGCCCAAATTACAAAGACCTAACTTTTGAACCATCAAGTCAATTGGCGATTGTGACTCCATTTAAGAATCGCCATCTCCTATTCTAAATCACCTGACTTGGGCAAGCTCTAGTCAATCTAGTTTCAACCCACATCTAGGGCCTCTTAAGGCCTTCAAAATCGAGGTCAAAGTTTTAATGGAAAAATTCATATACAAAATATGTAATAACTTAATGAGTACTCATGGTTTGGTAGTCAACCTCAACCGAAAGGCTGATATATCCAAGATGAACCTCCACCTCTAAAATTAGAACATTCAAAGTTCATTTGACTTACCTACTAAATATAGAGTTTCCACAAATTAAAACTTTGCACCTAGACAACCCTTATTCAAGAGACATAAATGAAATATTTTTGGGTGATGCAAGAGTGATCTTACACCCACGATGCTCATGCATCAAAGAGGTAGTTAGAATTCATGAGTTTCCATTGTCAATAGTCATAGACAGGGACATTAAATTTGTAGGTCACTTTTGGAGGACCTTATGGAAGAAACTAGGCACCCATTGTCATTTTTATCTTCCAAACATCCACAAATGTAAGGATAAACTAAGGTAGTGAGTAGATCACTTGGTAACCTACTAAGGTATTTAACCAAACAACATAGAACTGCATGAGATCAGATTCTTGGCTAGGTATAGTATACCTGCAATGACTTTGTCAACATATCAATAGGGAAGAAACCATTTGAAGTGATCTATGGGTATCATCCTAGGGAACCTTTAGAGCTAAGGGATATCCAAAAAATATAGAGTATGAGTGCCTCGGGAGAGATATTTTCATATGCAATGAAGTCAATTTATGAGGAAGTCAAATCATAGCTACAAGAATTAGTTGCCAAATACAAGGGGAAAGATGATTAGAGAAGGAAATAAGTCCACTTAAAATGTAGGAGACTTGGTTATGGCCTATTTGAAGAAGGAAAGGCTTCCTAAGGGTCAGCCTACCAAGTTTCTAATAAAAAATGTTGGACCTTGTAAGATCATTCACAAGTTTGGATCCAATGCCTTTGAGATTGAACTTCCTCCAAACATAGGGAATTCACGCATCTTCAATGTGGTGGATTTAACCTTATTAAAAGGATAGAATGTATTTAAAGAGCATGGAAGAGAATATGAATGAGGAAGTGGAACATGAAAAATATTTATCTCCAAGTAAGCTAGTCCAATTGGAGTGCATTCTTGACTCCAAGATGGTAAAAAAGACAAGAAAGAGAACATAAAAATAATATTTAGTCAAATGGAAAGGATTCAAAGATATTGAAGTTGTTTGGATGCTAGAGGTAGACATACTCAAGCATGGAGTCACTCTTCAATAGTTAACAACTCAAGGGACTTGATTTTTCAAGTAAAGGGGAGTATGGTGTAGGAGTAACATTGATGTTACTCACCATTTCCTCCAATTTTGATGTGATAGTCATTGTCATGATGTCATTTTATGATTGAAATGTGTTGTGATGGTTCATTTTAATTTAATTTGGAGGTCATTTTTACAAGTTTTTGTTCCGCTAAGACTATGTTAGCCACTTGGTCAAACTAGGTCAATGACACTTAAAAATCAAATATAATTCAAATTTGATCATATGATGAAATTTTATGTCTTGGTATAACATTGGCCCCCCTTGGTCATGGTTGGGGGGGGTCTCAATTTGTTTATGTTGGAATTGTTGGAAGTCTAATGGGAAAGTAAGATACTGACAGGAGGGGGGGGTGAATCAGGATCTATAAACTTTTACCCTTTCAAACAAATATCAAATTAGATAACTTAACCTCAAATTTGTATCTCAACAATATCATAAATCACATAAATATTTACTATTATGTATTAGATCTAACAACTAATCACATCCATGAAACATGTAAGAAAATGATCAACATGTAACACAAAGATTTTGGTTACCCATAAATTCTCCAAGGTGAAGGTAAAATTGGGGTGGGGATGACATCCACAAATCTTCACTACTAAAATAATAAAGTTCACCTATTAGGGCTACAATTTTGATCACTTCTGATGATCTACTCTATGAGGGGTCTACCCTGTTAAGAGCTTACAAGATTTGTATAGTCTATATTGATTAAAGGAATTAAAACTTACAACCTAGTAAGCACTCTATTAAGAGATTTACAAAGATTTGTTAGGATCACTGTGTTACGAGATTTACCCTAAAACACTTTCTAGAATATATCAATACCTGATCCTTTGGTTTGCACTTAAAATTTTGATATCAAATCTCTTCTTTACAATCTCTTATATGATCTCTAATTTGATGTATCTATACTATGCCCTTCACTGCTCTGCTTGATTTCTTTGTTTGGTTTCCCTTCACACTTCACCTCTAGCATCCAAACTTGCAATCTTTCACACACACACATGAAATTAGGGTTTGGTTTATCTTCTTATAACCATATGCAAAAGTTTCCAGATCAAAATGAATGATAAAGATCTCTCTCTTTTGTTGCTTAGTCCTTCCATTTTTCTAATTGACTAATCACCTTTCATAGGGACTAATGATCCATAATAGAATGCATGATCATCTCTGTATTTGACTCCTTGAATAAGAAAATACATCTCTAGATCAACAAAAATGGTTATTCTTGGTGTTTGTGCCATTCCAAATAATTATGTCAAATCTAGTTTACTCGGCACATGAACATTCTGATGCTCAATCATAACTATTCTGCATGGTAACACTCAACATTCAATTTCTTGGCATACATTGTATAAATCAGTCTCTATTATGCTTGACACTAGTATTCACTCAATACTTATTGAATTGGCTTAGTTTGGATCACTCAACGACCATAGACTTTCTCAATAGTAACTACTTCTTGGTTCATACATGAAATATATACAAATCTAATTACAAGGTTCAACCTATATACGATGGCTCGGTCATAGTGATGACCTACCAACTTTGCCAAGTATATCACTAAGTGTTGAGACTAATAGACAACATGAATTAGGGATCAATAATCTCCCCCTTTGACATTAGTGGCAAAAACACTTTGTCATGATCAAACATTACATACCAATAGCAAAAAGTACCCCCTAAGATTATAATTCAAAAATATTTTCACAGTTCTGATTCAAATGTCTAGACTTCTTATGACTCTAAACTAATATACACAAAAATAAAATTTGAAAAAATAAAAAATGATCAAAAGTCTATACAAACTTTTATACCATAATACCTTTGATAACGCATCTCACTAATTCCCCCCTTTTTTTGTCACGATTGTTCTGATATGTAGCTAGGGTTCAGAGATTACATCATATTTCTCCAAAGATGGTTTGTGGGAGTTAAGAATCATATCCATTTTATTATCCTAGTTCTTCTTCAATTCATCAAGAATGTGACTCTAAATCTCTAATGTGGCTACAATATGAACCATATTATATCAAATAGATAGTTGCTAATTGCTTTGAATGAAATCTTTAGAAATCTTAATGTGCTTTTACGTGACTTTCAAATGTGGAGTCATCAAAGATTTTATTTTTAGTAGCTTGGCTCATATCTTTCCCTCTTCATGTAACAATTCAATCTAGTTGGTCTACAAAAATCTTAGCTTGGAGAAATGAAAAGAACTAGAACTAGCATTAGAGTTCAAGATACCTGCACTCTTTTGCATTTCTGCATCAATCTGATCCATTTGTTTTCTTACCTCCTTTGTAAATCTTGGCACATAACAAAGTTTTTTGGTTAAAGAATTAATGTTAGTTGTTGTCTTCTCAACATTAGTAGCTTTGGTGGATAACGCAACCATATTTACAATTATCTCCGTTGAGACTTTCTCCATCGCTTTATTATCATATCTCTTCTCAACTCGCTCCATCAGCTTCTACTAAACATCAATATTTGGCTCATTTATTTTATCTATGATATCTATAAATTGATCAAGAATGGGTGCTTGTTCATCTAAATCATTAATAAAATTTTTATCTAAAAGAACATCTTTTATTTCAAGAAAAATGAGTTTCTTTTGATACTCCCTTCTGAGCTCGGCTTGCTTAGCCTTTCTTGTAAACAATTCACTCAAAATTATCATTTTATCCTCTATTAGAGTGGACTTAGCCTAGTGAGGTATGAAAACATACTCATCTAAGGTAACTGGTTCACCTTTGATTCCCTAAGGTGAGGGTTTAACCTTCTTCTTCAACCTTCTGGCTTTTGAATATGGAGTGCTAGGGCTTGGCAACGTTAATTGCAAACCTTTGGTTTGAACTGCCAGATTCACACTTTGTGATCCTTGTATCACATCACTCTATTTTTTTGGTCCTCCTATATTCTCTACACTTGGCTAATTGATTTGTGATAGCAAATGTTTATAGTTCACCAGTTGAACTTGGTATCCCTATCTCTTTTTCTCCCTCACTCAAAGGTCTTGAGATGATTGGCCTAACTTCACCAGTAGTGGATTTCATACTTGTGTTGTATGGCTCTCTTTGTTTCCTTCATTCTTGTCAGTATTACCCTATTCAGTTTGATCTTCTTTATCAAGCTCTTCTGCACTTCTCTCATCACTAGCCAGAACACTTTGCCACTTGACATGTACAACATTTCTCTCTTGCAGTGGTTATGCATTAGTATCAATAGTAACGATAGATGCTTCTATGATAGTGACTGTTACTTGTTGAGTTTGATCTTGGTCACCAAAATTTGGGTATTCTTTAATTTGTACAAGCATTGGATTTTGACTGAGCAATAATTGTGGTGTAGGAACCTGTATAGGTATGTCATCCTTTGGTTCTTTCTCGTCCAATACACATGTATCCTTAGAATCACCACTTGATACATAATCAATAATGATGGCTTGCTAGTGCTCACTTGTTTGCACACTTTTCTAGATTTCTTTCACTAAGCTTCTATTGTTTGTTCACTAATTGCTTCATTCTTATTCTCATCATTAGGTATTAATCCAAAGATTATCTTCCATTTCATCTTACTTTTCTCTACAATCTCTTCTATTTTGTTCTTCAAGACAAGGAATGCCCTTGTCTTGGGTATAAACATGTTTCTATACTTATCCATGTATTGTAAAATTTTCTTTCTTGACAACTTAGACATGATATGAGCCAATGTGGCTTGTTTAATTTGTCTTTTAGTCTTTATGACATACTTCCATCTCTCATCAATCCAATTATAAAGCTCATTAGATACATTATTGCCTATTTCTAAGGGCATAGTTTTGAATTTTTCCATCATATCTAGCAAGGCTTCTTTTATCTTGCCTTTATCCACTATTCATAACTTTTCATATTTAATGAATTTAGATCTAGATAGGCCTACACTACTCCTTATGTTATCACATACCTCAGTAATAATTTGTGGAGGCTTGTGCATGACTAATCTGTAGTGAATATAATTATTAGATTTAGTCCCTTCTTCATCTTCCTCATTGTCTTTCTGGACTACCAACTTTCTTCTAGGTCTCTTTCTTAGCACAACTTGTTGTGCATCTGGATTCCTCTTTGTTCCACTGGTGCCTTCATGCACTAGTACATTTGGTACCAAATTTTGACAAAAGTCTTTTCACAATTATGGCATCACAACCTATTGCCATCACAATTTAGGTCTCTTGTTCAACACAACTTGTTGTGCAACTAGCTTCCTCTTTGTTCCACTAGTTCTTTCATGCACTAGTACATTTGGTACCAAATTATGATGAGAGTCTCATCATAATTATGGCATCACAACCTATTGCTGTCAAAATTCAGTACCAAATGTCCATCGCTAGGTTTTATGGTTCTAGGTACTCCCTTCTTTTGTGTCTTAGCTCTAGCTGCTATAATAACTCTATTCCTTGGACTTGATTGGCTGGGAGGAGTAGGGTTTAGTTTGAATATTACCTTCTTCAAAATTTTCTTGGTCTTGGGCTTGGCAATAGTAACTTGCTTACCTTTCTTTGGTTTGAGGCCAATAACCACTATTTCTTTTCCTTTCTTCTTGGCATCACCATGCTCCTCCTCACTTCCTTCATCATCTTCACCGCTTCTATCTTCACCTTAACCTTGAGTAAGTTGCAGAGGTGCTTCCTTTTTTAGCTCCTTCACCCAATTTTCTCTCCAAATCTTTAATCATTTTCTTTATCTTCTTATTCATTGTAGTAGTTTTTACTTCAATAGTGATCTTTGTTTTGGAAACCTCATACTTGCCAAAAGGTTCATCCTTAGGATCAACCTTTTCTTGCTAACAATATAGTGATGACTACAATTAATTCATCAATGTTAATCTCATAGGTAAATGACCTTAACCATGCTACCCTAGGAATCATTGCCTAAACATAGGTGTTGTTGGTGTTTTTACACTATTAAGAAACAAAATACTTAATACCAAGATAATAAAGATCAACATAACATAAGGATTAGCTACTTCCCATAAATAGTTATATGTTCTTCAGAAATGGACCCAACTTCAACAAAATCATGAAAGATTTTCTAATCTTTTGGTGCACCCGAGGGATAAAAGATTTACAACCTAATAATATATTCATATTTCACTCATTTCATGACATTTTGTAACAATACACATTCCTTATAGCAGATTGGTCACAATTCTTCTTAGATCTACAAATAATTCTGGGCAATAGCAGCTAACTAAGACTACAGGTTAAACGTAAACAAGTGCTGACCAACTTTGACATTCTTCAAACATTAAAGTAAAATTGATTTAGATTTAAAACTTGATGCTTATACATGGTTTCTCCATATAATAGACTAAATTAGCCGATCAGTGCCTCATCCATTGGGGTTCAAATTTTATCTAATTTCTTGACCTAATTGACTGCGTTACAATCAATATTATCAACAATTTTCACTGTAACTCATTCTCACACATATCCTCCTTACTACCATGGAAATGCTATCATATTCACTGAAGCATTTACCTAATTCATTGAATTAAAATCAATAATGAAATGATATACAACTTATTCAAATTGCATTCAATTGAACAAGCTTTGCTCATGTAATTTCAAGATAACCAAGTAGTAAAAGTGGAGACAAGATTTAGAAAGAATAGATATGGGGACAATTCATCTTTGTATTAATTCTCTTTGAAAATTGTATAATAATTGAAATAGAACTCAAAACAACTCAAGATAAGACATTAAGATCCTATAACATTAATGTATTCTTATATATTTGTAGAGAAAATAAATCATAAAATTTACATCAAGGACTGGATCGAACAAAGCTTAGTAAAGCTAAAATTTTACAATGAATCAAAACCCTTCTTTAGCCCTAGAATCTCACTTATATAGTGTGAGATGCAACAAGCTTCAAGCATAGAGAAACTAATAGATGTCCTTAAGAAAGAAAAAATATTTACATTATTATTGTCATAAAAGACAAAAATTGGTGCAAAAAAATGTCTTTCATCATGAATATTCTTTGGTGGGACCACTTTTTGCTACATTTCTTTACTGCTAAGGATTTCATCATTGGATTCGATGCTATGGCAACTCCTTGGAAGATGCAGCCAAGGGAACTGCATGTGATGGATCTAGCTCATATGTTTGTAGAGTTACTTCAACTCGAGAAATCTAATCCATGTCATCACATACTGCCAAAATTATAGTTACGTCTGATTCTTTTGTTGTTATATTATCAGTTTGAGCCTTGATTCTAACAGATAAAGCTAGTTGTCCATTCTTGTCCTCTTCTACTTGTACTGATGTATCAATTATTTGAATTTTATCTTGATCATCATCAATTTCATCAAGTTCTAACTATCTTGCATGGACAATTTTTCTATCCACTTGTTAAAAAGTAGGTCATCTAGCCAGTTAAAGCTTAGAATATCCTATTGCCTTTTAATTACGTATTCCCCAATTCTATCAATTTCAAGAAAATCTTTCCTCAGAGAATCATGAAATAACTGTACCTTTACAACTTCTTCAGTTGTAGCTACCTACCATACATTCCCTTCCTCATTTATGATCTTATTCATTTGAAGGTAGAATAAGTCATTCAATTCCTAGGCCCATTCCTCTTTATTTTTCAATTTATTCCTTTTTTGGATGGCATTTGGGAAGAGTTCAAAATTAATAATCTTATATTTGTTTAGATAATTAACGATCCTCTTTTGTAACTCAACTCTTTTATCATCAAATTCTGAGAGGTCATTGGCAATATCATAAGTCTTTTCTATATGCTAATAGGATAAATTGATAACAGAAAAACATAGAAGAGTAACACCTTTACTCCTTTTACTCCATTTGTTGACAATAGGCTTCAAGGCTTCATCATTTGCCTTTATTTCATCCCAAATATTTATTGCCTTTTTTAGTTTCTCATAAAATGATGGCCAATGAATTTTATTAACCAAATACATGGGAGCTTTCCTTAACTTATCCTAATATTGCACATTAAGCTCCATATGTAATGCCCATAGTTTACTCTTTTATTCTTCAAAGTCTTCTGTAGTATAAAATTTGGGTCTTTGGGGGGTATCAAGAATCTCAACATTGGGAGTGGATTTAAAAGGCTCCACTAGTGGCTATGGATAAGTAATTTGGGGCCTATTAGATTCTCCCACTTTTCTCTTTCCTAATCATTTGTCCATTTTGGATACCTAGGTTTCGAGCTGATGTATCCTATTTCCTCTCTCCTCATATGCCTTTAATATTTCTTCAAACTTGGCATTTAATTCTAGGAATTTACCTTTATCCTTTTTAGCAACTACCACCCCAAAGTCCATCATCTCCCTAGTCATTTTAGAGACCTTCTCATTGTCTACATCATCTTCTTTATAAATAATGAGACTATAGATATGCTCTACACTTGAAACTTCCTATAGCCTGGTCTTGTCTTTTTCCCCAATAGACCATATCACCAATGCTTGATGATCATTTCTGTAATTTAAACCTTTATGTGCCTATATGATTTCCTCAGTTTTAAAATGAATATATTTTTCTTTCCTAATAGAATAAAAAATCATAGCGTTGGCTATGTCCCACTTAGGTAAAATTAAATCTCTCAAGTCTCTCAAAAGTTTCCTTACCCCTTCAGGAGTTAGTTGTGCAAACTCTTCCATGAAGTTAGCTTTAACTTCATCTTCTATTTCAGAATCCAACCTATCTGGTTGCTCTTCTTTTATTGATTTACATTTAGCCTCAAAATTACCAATATTTATATTCTACAAAAATTGGGCAAATGCTCTAGTCTTTACAAAATTTCCATCATCAATAAATCTTTTAGAAGCCTGTGCAATTACAAGATCTATCTACCTACCTCTATAGTTTGTGATAGTAAGGTCAAAAGATGGCATAGGAGGCTCTTTAGGTACTCCTCCTTCAACATCAACAATGGTAATCACAATGTTCCCTTCCCCTCCAATTTTCCTCATTTGTTCTCTCAGAGATGCTTCATTATCTATTCTGAGTGGAGTTTGGGATGGTGAATATTATTTTACATGAGAAGATGAACCCTGCTCTATTCTCTACTTCTTAGGTACATGTGTGTCGAAAGGGCTTTAAGACCTTGGCCTCTTGTATGGAGGAACATATTGTATGTTCTGGGCCACTACATACCCGACCTTTTCCTACAATGTGTATTGGCCTGGGGTCACAATCATTCTACTAGCCAGTCTTCTCTCCACCTCAACAACCCTATTTGGATGTGCTTTTGCTAAAATTTCCTTTTTCTCATGCAGTGTTTGCATTATCCCAGCAAAGTTATTCATTAACATATCTATCTTTTTCCTCCAATGTTTTTTATCAGCTAAAGGATCATATTTTGGCTCAAAAGCATTTATGAAATCTAGGACTTTACTATAGACTATCCATTTTTCTTTCCTAATTTGTTGTTCCTATGATGAGAGCTTATTTTTTATTATGTCCTCAGTGTATCCGAACCTTAGCTTTACTCCTTTCTCTGAGCAGGTCATAGAATCACTCTAGGTCAATAAAATGGGCATGGGATTGGGCCATGTAATACTTATCTAAAAATTTCCCCAAGTTTCTCCATCCCTTCTTAACAAACACAAAATCATGAATAATAGTAGCCATTGGAAAGAAAGTACCTTTGGATTTTCCTAGCAAATCACTCTCATCAACTAATCCAATTTGCCATAATAATTTTGCAATTCCTACCTTGAAAGGCACCTGGTATGGCAACACATGGGGTTTTCTAAGAAAACCATAAACTATGAAGATAATAGAGACAACATATTAGATGATATCTCCCCAATTATGACTTACCAACAACCCTTTAGCATGATCTTTTGGTCTTATTAATTCTAATAAGGACAGTGGTATTCTTGGGCTATCCCCTCTCAACAACAATCTGAGCCTTAAAGCAAAAATACCTGTCAAATTTGACAAAGTTGGCATCAGTGACCTCCCATGTCATGTCTACACTACATAACTGAACTAGGAGTCTTTCTCCATCTCTTTCTAATTCTAGTTTCATTTATTTGGAGGAAAAAGTTAACTCCTTTACATAGACAGATATACATTAACATTGAGTACTAGCAAAAGGGCCTATTAACTTTAGCCTATGCTATTCCAATCAGACCATTATGAACTTCTTCAACCAAGAAGATGGCAAAGTCCAGAATTGAGCTCATTCCATACTGCAAAGTTTGAGCAATGATAAGGACAATAGAGCCTAGGATGTTATCTTGTTCATACATACTAAATATTTTGCAAAGAGAGAAATACAAGGCCTATGCCCTAGGAATAAAATATTTTTTCAACAAGGGCTCTGGGGTATTTTGTGTGACTAAGGGAAATGATCCAATTTTAACAAGATGTTGTTGCAATGGCCCTCCCCTTAGATGTACCCTTTATGCATCATATCTAGCTTGGAGATCCTCCATGTCAATCTCCTCATGAACAACATGATTGGGGTTCAACTTGAATACCTCTCTGATCAGTTTGGGTGAAATCCTAAAAAGGTTATTGCCTACATGGTTCTTTACCACCCTAGTAATTGGATCATATTTCTTGGCCATATCTATTAGTAGGCCACCATCAAAGAAAACTCTAGGGGCAATCAATTTACCTATGTCAACTTCTCAGACGTTGCTTATTGGGGTATTTGATTTCCTCTCTGCAAACCATTTCTTGAAAAGTTAGCCTTGCATAGATACCTCTGCATCCCTCAAGCATCTAGCTTTGTCATAGAAACCCTCGCTAACCAGTAACCTAGGTTTTTTCAGAATCAATTCCCTTCCCTTAGTCAACTCATTTATTGATGGCAGAATTTATTCCAAAAAATACTCATGAACTACCCTTTTCAAATAATATACTTTTCTAGAAAAATCCTTGCGTGGAGGCATTGTTTGCAATTTATCCTAATACAATCACAAGAGCTTTTTACTTGTCAGAAGTTTTAGTCAACTTACTCACCTATTCTTGCTTTCTTTGCCTTTGTAAATCACTTTGCAAATTGTTGATAACCTTGAAAATTCTTGCCCTAGCTTTGGAACTTTTCATGCTGTAAGAATTTTGAGTTTTCTTATTCAACAATGGACAATTTAGGATCTTATTACAACATTAAGTCTCACATGAGACAACATTGATAAGGTTTAATGCTTCAATAGTCAAATTTCATATTGTGCCGTGAATTTTAAATTTCCACTGTCGATCATGAAGCATTAGATGACTTGATTTGAAAATAGAAAAGCTACATTAACACTTTTGAAAATTTTCTACATGTCAAGCAGGCACATTCCTACATTTCATAAAGTTAGAGCACTTTCACAAAGTGGTGAAGCACCGATTGTCGATCTTCCAAAGATTGACAATCATGAAAAATAATTACAACCTTATAATTATGGTTTTAAATTATGGCCCCATTAATACACTCATCTTCTAGCTTGGAAAACACATGGATCATCCCACCAGTCATCATGTTCCACATCATAATGCTTTTCTACCTTAGAGTGACTAGGCAACCTTCTGAAAAAGTTGTCCCACCTGGTACACGTGGCACATAGGCACTTCCCTGCTTCATCTAAATTTTGAGCTTGTTTATATTGTAGGTAATAGCTACCCATTGATCTTCTCAAGATTAAAAACATACATAGATCATGCATTTTAAATCCAGTCAGTGAAATTGACCAATTATTGCATTGCCTTTTTCCAACATGTTCTAATAGTTGCCAACTTGTACATACTACATTATTACCTTTTAAGACTACAGACCCATAACCTCATCACATGCTACGTTTCAAGAAGGTGCTTGCCCGCATTCCATAAACTTTGAGCAACTTCATCTTGTGGGTAAGCATTGTTCTTTGATCCTCCAAAGATTAATAATGCATGTATCTCATGCCTTTTGGAATACTTCAATGTCTTGCATGACATCACTAAGGACATGTCAAGCGGGCACTTTACCACTTTAGGTAAACTTCACACATCTTCATGAAGTGGTAATATGCCCATCGTTGATCTTTACAAGATCAATGATGTACAGATGTAACACCAAAAGTGACCCCACTTTCTCAGTTCGACCAATGATATCACTGGAAATTCTAATGTGCTCTGACAATTTTGAAAAGTTTTGACAAATTTTGACATTCTCCAATCTTTGTAGTGTATTAAAAGGTCAGTGTCACCAAATGCTATGTGGTAGATAGGCACATTCTTGCAATTGCTAAAGGTCAAGAAACTTTTCAATGTAGGCATGCGCTGACCGTCGATCTATCCAAGATCAACGATCGATGAGAGTAACCTATAGTGGTTAGAGATTATAAAGGAAATAAGAAAGGTGAAAACAAAACCACATTTAAGGTAGGGTTTACTTTGAAGGGTTTTTTTATTCGTAAAACGTAATTAAAAAATAAATTATGGGAAAATGAAAACTTAGGAAAAAGGCTTCCTACGCCATTCAATTATAATATTACTTTCCACTATGTTGAGGGCTATGGCACAAAAATAAGGGTTTATGAAATTTGAAAGATTTCATCTAGGGTTTTAACAAATTTCATAAATTTTAAACACAAAGCTAGGGTTTTTCACTATAGGGTGTGACAAAAATTATAAAGAGTGAAAAACTAGGCCAACAAGTGTGATCAATATCATCTAGAAAACATACATCATGATTAAATTTTTCAACCAATGACCTTCGGTCCTTGACCTCTTATTCATATTTTTTTAAATTGTTAAAAATAACTACCCATTACATTTTCAAAAGTTTTCACCAATTTTCCAAATGAACTCATTCATCTACTTTGTTACTAGTTTTCCTTGTTCCTACAACATCTCCAATTATAGGAAAGTAGTTCTGAATGTAAAAGAATATGTATATAATAAGTGATCCAAACTTACACATATAATTCTTGGCCTTGTGAATGGAAATCAAATTCTTAGCTAATTGTGTCCACTGTAGCTCGACAAGGTCATATTCATGATCCATCTTAACAATCTTCCATGTTTGGTCAACTCTAATGCAGGGCAAACTATTCAGTCAGATCGATTGGTAAAATTTGTGCGAAATCACTTGAATGAAAAACATAATCAAAGGGTCTTCAATGGTTGATATTGTGATTCCTCTTCCATTCCATACTATCTTGGTGTTCGATTTAACTCCCTCTCAAATTTGACATCTCATTGTCTTTTTTTTGTTGCATGTAGGGTATCCAATTATGACATAAATAATATCCTTAATAATCTTTGTTGGTCTAGTCTCCATCCATAGTTGCATGTCGTGGATTCAACTAAGGATAACCTTAATCCATTCAACCTTGAAATTTTTGGGGAAATCAAGGGCAAGAGTTAACCCTTTCTTGGCAACAAGTTTGAATTTTTCCTTCAATACTCCTATGCACAATTTCCAATAAGCACTTATGATTTCACAATCTCCCACTTCTCTAATTTTACACTTATAATAGGATCTCACATCATGTATCATGATAACCTTGGGTGGAATTGATGACAGGGCACCCATAGAGTCACCCTTCAATGCAATTTTAGGGAGGACCTTATACTTGGGCAAAGGACATGCATCATTGTTGACTAATTAAACATTACTAACCTCAATTCCTTGATTCTTTGCACTTGTAGATGAGCTAGTTTCCATTGTCTTCAATTTAGGGTTTGATCACAAGCTTCTATAAAACTCGACAATTACAATCTTTCACACTTTGATACACTTCACCAAAGGCATGCTTCAAATATCCTTAAAATACTACTCAAAGTTCTCTAGATGGTCGGCTCTTTGAAAATTTGAATGCAAGGTATGCAAGATAATTTCAAAATTTTACTATGTACCTAAAAAAATTTAATTTTAGGGTGCCATTAATGCATAGTACATATTTTAGGTGGTATAAAACTATCTCAACAAACATAAGACAACTTGATTTTTACACTACACTTTAGTAGCTCGGTCAATACATTAGCTTGGTCGATACTATAATTTAGTCACTGTTAGGTAGCCAATACTAGCGATCAACACCAATTGTTCACTACCACAGTTTATGTATTATTTTCTTGGTTCACACTTTAGATCTTCCCTAATACATCTCATCACTGGTACATTTGGGTTCATTTTTCAAACTTTATTGGTCAAATTTTCAACCCAATTTTCGACCAAATTTTGACCAAATTTGACCAACCCATTGGTCAAAATATTTCTGGTCAAAATTTCAACCAGCTTAATAGTTGGTCAAAATTTCAACCAATCCATTGGTCGAAAACCTTCCAGAGCCATTGTCTAAGTTCAATAAGGAATTGGTCAAAATTTTGGCCATCGAAGGTAGAAAGTTTCGACCAATGAAGGTAGAAATTTTGACCAACAAAGGTAGTAAAAAATTTAGGCCTCGGTGGAAATTTTGACCAATGAAGGTAGAAATTTTGACCAACAAAAGTAGGAAAAAAGTCAAGCATTGGTGGAAATTTTGACCAATGAAGGTAGAAATTTTTGACCAATGAAGGTAGAAATTTCAACCAATAAAGTTAGAAAAAAATAGGCATTGGTGGAAATTTTGACCAATGAAGGTAGAAAGTTTCGACCAATGAAGGTAGAAATTTCCACCAAAAAAGGTAGAAAAAACCCAAGCGTTGGTGGAAATTTCGACCAATGAAGGTGGAAATTTCGACCGACAACTAGGTGTAATTTTTTTTTTTAGACATTCTATAAAATAGTTCACATGCCTTGCGTATGAAATGACATTTTGCATGCATCCTGTAATTTCTCATCCGACTGATGATGGATTACACAGAGTGATATGAAACCATGATTCTAAAACACACACACAATCAAATCCAAAATGAACTTGCACTACAAATGGATTGTGGAAATCTAATATTGTTAATTTTGCATGCATGTCTACCAAGACAAATATATGTTTAAGTTGTGATTTTCCTAGTAGACATGCATGCAAAATTACCAATATTAGATTTCCACAATCCATTTGTAGTGCAAGTTCATTTTGGATTTGATTGTGTGTTTTTTAGCATCATGGTTTCAAATCACTCTACGTAATCCATCATCAGCCGGATGAGAGAGAGTGTAGGATACATGCAAAATGTCTTATCATATGCAAGGCATGTGAACTATTTTATAGAATGTTTGAAAAACATCGATAGTAACTAATATGAAGAGTATATAATTAGTTATATGATTGAGACAAATCATGTACATTGTATGAAGGCAGTCCATGTCTGATAGGGCACACCAAAAGATAAAACATATGATAAAAAGACTTATTTTCATGTTTTGAACATATGGAGTACACATAACATAACTTATTATTGCACAATTCAACTAAGTTCAGTTAATCTCGACAGGGATTATCCCCATTTAATGGTGAACATTTTGCCACATTTCAAGCCTTTTGATTATATAAAGAAATGGATAGCATGAAAAGTTTAAGTAATTTCAAGCCATTTATTTACTTGATATATAATGTGAATAGAACTATTATGTTGCTCAACAACAACCACCAAATAAAATTATCATTACGTACCCAAAAAGGGATGGATGGGATGTCAGAACCGACCTCCAACTAACTACTATCACCATCCCTCTATATTATAAGTTATAGTGGTGCTCTAGATTTTCTCTATTCCATCATACGCTTACATATCATACACTTTACCATAGTCCATATCAACAAGGTCAGAGAGATCAATTTCATTTGACTGGTATGTGGAAGACCTTGATGTTGAGAAGTTGTGTGATTCACGTGGAGTGGAAGGTGTTTTGGCCCCTTGGAACGAAGCTTCATCTCTTTTACTGGCTTCTTTATTTTTACTTGGAGAAGCATATTTCTTTGAATTGTCCCTATGGCTCCTTGCAGATGATGCCAAGAGTGTCCTTCTTGTTTTCTTCTGCCATAACATAATGTTCACAAAGTGTTAGAATTGTCTCTAGATGAAAAGAAACTATAGAGGCTCAATTGACATGTGATCTTAGTTAATGTAGAAAATAGATTATGAAATATCATCTGAAATGTTGATGCACAAGTCTTCCTAAAACAAAAATGTAAACCATATCAATTAGAAAACAAAAATACAAACCATATCAATCCTAAAAATGATTTATACTAAGTAGCCAACAACATTTCATCCATATTTTATATAATATTGAGCACCACATTTATCATATGTGTTTTCTATCTCAAGGAGCTTAACTAGACCAGTATTGGGTTGATGATGGCCTAATACTACCTTGTTTTGAGACTGCTATGACTATTAAATGTTGTAGTGATTCGTACTATTACCTACTTTATTATAGGTTTTGAGATGGGTTATGTACAGAATCCCATTTGAATTTTTTAGACTCCTTGCTTGAACCATATTATAAATAATGATTTCATGTATTACTAACAAACCTACACACTATATATGGAAGTACACCTAGTTCTAAGGCCAACCAATGTTCATATAATTTAATTTTATGTCCATAATTCCTTGTCATATTTGCCTCTAGTAATAGTTTCATTCAATGTACACTCGTTTATATCATCTATATAAAGAGGATTTTGTTATCATTTGAGGACAATAAATAATAGAGGTGGAAAAGATCTATTAGCAATTGGAGAATAGAAGTTGGATGAGGATATTAAGATCTGTCGAACCTATTCTTAGTTAAATACATACGAAAAACTAAATGTCTTATAATTCAAAGAAAGCCAATAATAAATGAACATAATGTGTTTTTGGAATACAGGTCAACGCTTATAGACTAGCTGATATTTAAGTTCCTAGTTCTATGAAACATTTACTATTTACAAATCAGTAAACTAATGTGACAAAATATGAGAAACATTTCAATTCTCAGCTCTAGAAAATGTACCTTAGAACACATGTCTTTTGATGAAGTGGGCTATTCGAGCTATGTAGGGACCACAAAATGATCAATGAAAAAAATACACCTATTTTTGCCTGCAAAGCCAAGTATTAGCAAAGAATTACCTGCCTTGTACTGAATCAAAATATGAAGGAAAAAATATTCTTAAATGATCTTGAAAAATTAGTAATCAAATATGGTTCTCACTCAAAGATGATTATTTAAAAACACCAACTTCTTACCTTCAAACTTTCTCTGAACCACGGTAACAATATAGAGAAAATGCCTAAAGAAAACTGAAAATAATAGAAAAAGAAATTACTAAGTAAAAAATGAAAAGAAATAGAAATTAATAATTGACATTATACATCAAGCAGGGCCATAACAAGAAATTATATTCCCTGTAGACTGTAGATCTTGACAGAAAAACTACCTTGAGAAGCTAGAAAAATTGTTGGATGTGAAGATACACATGCCCTCAACAATGCATATGAAAGGTGGGTTTTGATTGAATCGATAAAATGAAAATTTAATGTAAATAAATGGTTCACACCCTCCAATAATCCCTACAAACGAAACCAATTTCATTCAGTGCTAAATCTCAACTAAGTACTTGTCGAGTTTGCCAAAAAAAATTATGAGATTTTAAAAACAATTCTTTATGGATTATAATTTATATTGTTTTTAATTTGCCAATAGTTGCCTAATTTTTATCAGTCCAAATCCAAGTCAAAGTTTGATTTGCTAAGTAAATGCCAAGTGCAAAACTTGACTCCCAGAATTATACTTTCACATAAATTTCCAACTTATTCAAAAACAAAAAATTATGACAAATCCAAGAGCCAACCTAAAGAAACTCAAGGGAAAGAAGCTTTGTTTTTGTAACAAGCTCATCGGTCTCTTCCTTCATAGACATCTAAATTATCAATTTCCATATAGTTAGCATTTGCACTGTAGATAAATTCTAGTCAAACAACAATAAAACTGTATAGCTGACACAATTGTATCTTGCTTTAATCCCCGTGTAAGCACGATAGTTAAAATAACCCATGGATAGCTATCATCAAAGATTAACCTTGGGATTGTAAATAAAGATAGTATATAATCACACGTTACAGAGTGTACAAAAAACCAGTAAAGCATCTCGTTGTCCTATACTCATGCTTTCCAGATCAATGCCTCTATAAACAAGCACAATAAATAATAAGATTTCAAATGAAAACCAAATATTTCAAATATCTACAGTTACAAATGCAATTGACCTGCTATGGTTCAAGAAAATGAAAACTATTAAAGTAATATAGCTGCAAAGTAATGAAGATAACATGGAAAAACAATTTTTACTCCGATGCTCTCTTACTCTCTTCTGAATGGACAACCTTGTCAAGAGCAGCCTCTAAGCCCTAGAAATAGCATTGCACAAAATAAATGCTAACTAAAAAAATCTATTTAGACTAAATAATGGACAAGATAGAGCCATTTTCATTTCTATCTAATAACAAATCAATCAAATTCAACCTTGATATCTGCACCTCCAACAAGATACTACAATTCCTCTATAGATACAAGACCTGCATCATTCAATCTGTCAATGGAGAGAGCATCGCCTAGTGTTATAGCTCTTGCATCCTTTCCATCTTGATCAACAGAATCTCAAGGCCATGTCCCACTCAAGGCAAATAAAAGCATTTGAAATAATTATTAAAAATCAATATTATGATATACCAAGGATATCAATATCACCATCATAGTTATAGCAGATTGTTTTGTGAACAAAGAAGGAATGTATAGAAAAAGGAAGTTGGAGTGACAATTGGAATATAGAATTATGTAGCTTGGATGATACAAGTGATCATGCAAAAATTTATTTTAGATCCATTTACTTCCATACATATCAAGAAAAAATGTAGACCCACCTAATTGAGAAAGAGTGATAGCTTTGCAGGAGAGTTCCTGCCAATAGGGTCCACAGTTGCACAATCTTCATTGTGAAGATCATAACGGACCATGTTCCAGAAGCAAAAGGATTTGGTGACAAACATGAGTACTCCTCTATCATAGGTGCATAGAAAATAGAAATACTTACCCTTATTAACTAATACTACAAACTTATTCAGGTATATAATTTGCATCTTAACACTAAGTTGCAAGTGAGTTTTAACCAGTGTTCCACAGGGATGCCCCACCAAAAAATCTCACATCGCCTGTATGGAGATGTTTCCAAGTCTTGGGGACTTGGGATTAACGCACCCCCACAACACCACCATAGATAAGAATCCATTTATTTATGAGAATCAAGCATATTGGTGCACCAACACAACTTCTCAATTCTTTATAAAACAATCAAGAGTACACACTACCTATTCAAGTTTTGATGCATGTAGATAGGGATTTTGAATTGATTTCCATCACAGACATCAACATTGGAAGGAGAGTGAAATAAAGTGTCAGTATGCAAATAGCTTGTGTGAAGCACTAATAGTTTAATAGCATCAATTTCAAATATTTGTGTGTATGATGATTAATTACTTACAAAAAATGCAGACAACAACCCTCACAGTAATCCAAATGGGTGCATTGGTTCAATGGCTCAGTCATAGACTGGTAGCCAATTTTTGTATCAATAAACTCTCCTTACATGCTTGCAGGAACACCATGGGAATATGAAATCAATGTTCATTTCCTTATTCTATTTATTGATGAGATCTGATGCCACATATTTGAAAATGGAGAAACTTGTCACTTTATTGTCCTAAATCCACATAATAATTTCCATGTGACATTTATGGAAAGAACACATTTAACTCTTACCCTAGGCTAATTATTACGTAGGCCAGGTACAAATATCATCCAATACAAAGCAATGAGAAACCACAAAGGCTATTTTGAGAACAATAATGGAATAGACAATTTTAAAGTTAGACCAAAAAATTAAAAATTGATCAAGTCATATGTGAGATTTGTTTCAATTGTAATCCAACAAGTGATAGATGCTCAATTATTCACTTAATGTTATATGTCTGACAAATTTTTTTTTTTTCAAGTACTCCCATGTAATTTAAAGAAAATATGGGCAGTTTTTCTGTTAAATCAATTGGTTCTCTGATGTTTTTGAGTATATCAAGAGCTATTATGTTAGTGAGATAATTCTGGGCAAGAGGCAAGCTCTATATGGTTGAATTTGCCAATTTGACATAAAAATAGACAACTTTTTATGCTACAGGTATGTTCATCTAAACTTTGAGCTTCAAAATGTATTTACCGTATTAGAGATTTGAATTATATATTCAAATTTTACTTTTAGTAATTT